>CM065458.1:4643740-5266271 GCA_032872475.1 Leptopilina myrica (nomen nudum)
CAAGTAATTTAAAAATTTCGGGGTGCTTTTTGGTGTGAGTCCCCTCGCCTCTCACAATCAAGGGTAATTAAAAAAAAGTGAATAAAATTTTCGGGGTGAATTTTGGCGTGAGTCCCCTCGCCTCTCACAAACAAGGGTAATTTAAAAAACAAGTAATTAAAAAATTCGGGGTGCTTTTTGGTGGAGTCCCCTCGCCTCTCACAAACAAGGGTAATTTAAAAAACAAGTAATTAAAATTTTCGGGGTGCTTTTTTAGCGTAGGTCCCCTCTCCTCTCACAAACAATGGTAATTTAAAAAACAAGTAATTAAAATTTTCGGGGTGCTTTTTGGCGTGAGTCCCCTCGCCTCTCACAAACAAGGGTAATTTAAAAAACAAGTAATTAAAAATTTTCGGGGTGATTTTTTGGCGTGAGTCCCCTCGCCTCTCACAAACAAGGGTAATTAAAAAACAAGTAACTAAAATTTTCGGGGTGCTTTTTGGCGTGAGTCCCCTCGCCTCTCACAAACAATGTTAATTTAAAAAACAAGTAATTTAAAAATTTCGGGGTGCTTTTTGGTGTGAGTCCCCTCGCCTCTCACAATCAAGGGTAATTAAAAACAAGTACCTAACATTTTCGGGGTGCTTTTTGGCGTGAGTCCCCTCGCCTCTCACAAACAAGGGTAATTTAAAAAAACAAGTAATTAAAATTTTCGGGTGATTTTTGGCGTGAGTCCCTCGCCTCTCATAAACAAGGGTAATTAAAAACTTCGGGGTGCTTTTTGGTGTGTGTCCCCTCGCCTCTCACATCAGATAGTAGAGTCTTCTTATCGACTTTAGTCATCCCTTTCAATAGAATTGTCTTCTTCCTCGTCGTTATCGGATAATACAATATCATCCAGCAACCTTAAAGTTTCAGAGAGACCTGCATCGTCTGTTTCATCCTCACTATCCTTATTATCATCTTCAGATTCCGATTCGGTTGACTCTATATCTGGCATATATAATAAGTCGCGGACACTTTTGGGAATTATCATAAATTTTTTTTTGTTTCAGTCGCATTATTTAAGCCAATACTGGATATCTTTATATCCGATGTATCCATAGCTCGATAAAAAACATCACTTATATTGGCTTCTCGATTGGTTCTTCCTGCTGTGATTTAATCTAAAATTTTTGTAATCTTTATTACGAGCTTCAGAAGCTTCTTCAGCTAAAATTCCAACAGGTAAAATACTAGTGGTAATAATATCACCTCCATGTATCAGCAACTTATGCAGTGTTGGACGGCAAAGGATACCATTTATAAAGGCTAACATATCTTTCAGCTGCACGAATTCACAAGCATTTTGAAATTTTAGAGGATCAATTTGAAGATGATTGATATTGCAATTAAGATTGTTTTCATCTGCTGTAGTAATTCAAGGTCAAGTCAAGGCATTCAGCTAAGATTTCTGGGTTTTCAAAACGCTTTGCGAGCCGTATTACCATCAATGGTATTTCCTGCACCTTGTGCTTTTTGGTTTGTCTACTATCAGACCCAACTTTAGACCTAAAATTTTCTTGAACTTTCTTCTTTTTTTCAGCTAATACTGTTTTTTGCTCAGCTTTACGTACCTGCCATACTTGTAGATCTTGTCTATAGGATATTTTTTTAAAAAACAACAAAAACGTTAATCCAAGCATGCAGAGGGCTAATTCCATGCACAAAGATTTCGGATCTGGTAAAAATATACCCTTTTGCTTATTTGAAAGATTGTTTAAATAATTTAGGCGTAGCATGACAAATAGGACAAGTTTGCATACTTTTAGTTCCTGTAATAATATTCAGCACTTTTCCATCTATTAGTGTCAAAAACAATGAAAAATGTATCGATATGCTTCGAGTATCATCCAAGTCTACTTTAAGTCTTTCTAACTTGTCTATTTGATTTTCTATGCTATCTTTCTGTCTCAGAATGACTTCTGTTGATTCAGCTACATACTCTAGTGTTACAGGTCTACAAAATCGAGGTGTGACTGCGGTGATTTATTGCTCCAATAAACAACGTTTTCAGCACTTAATAGTCTTTGTGGAATTAGCGTAGTTGCAAATAAGTTTTGATCAGCTGGTTTTGAAAGATTTTCCTGTGGGATAGACTTAAAAGTTTTGTTTATAAAACAGAATGTCCAGAACTGCCATCAAATCCGATGAGCATATTAAAACAGCGTTACTTTCTATCGACTCCTTAAGTGTCATTTCATGAACTATTACGTCTTTTTGCAAGTCAACAATCCTGCTTGCCGTATGGTTCAACAACGCTTGCAAAGATACTTCAATTTTGGTCTCACATATTGAAATATCTTCTTTGGGCGGCTACATTCAGACTTCACTTCTCGAACAGTATTATAAGGTGGCCAGATATCTGCTCCACTTGATTTTGACTCCAAGCGCATATTTTATATAGACATTCTTGCTAAGAGAATTGTTTAACAAAAATGCTAACGCTTCTTCAGGAGTGTTTTCATTTTAATTGAATTTGCAAACAATTTTTTCATTTTTTTGGGATTTTTAATATTTTTATGGACAAAATTAATCACTGAATAAAAATCTTTATTTCTAGCTCGACTTGCAGCTTGACGACATGCCATTAACAAAGTTTGTGGGTCATGGTTTTGATTTTGATTTATTTTTGCGACATCACGACGTTTAGATCTATCGGATTTTTCTTCAAATTTAAGACTGTGACGGCCAGGATGAGAATGGGAATTCTTTTTTATTTGGACTATTTACAATATTTAATTCAGGAAGATTAAAAGCAGAATCTAACCAATCCGCATGTTTTAGCTCAAATCTTGACTTGATTCTACATACAGCCTTCAACTTTGCATCTCGCTTTCCTCTTAAAAGAAGAAATGAAAAGCTTTAAATTAGCTTTAGACTTTTCATCTAAATTCGAAATATTAATATCTCTTTTTTGCAGAATATAATTGATGACTAAATCAGTATCTTTCAATTCTTCAATCTGTTGAAGAATCTCTCTTTTAGTAAATTCTGTCATGCTTACTTGCATAGACAAATGCAACAACAAAAGGTTAAAGAGAAATGCGTAAGAAAATTGTTCAGATGTATCACTATGACAATATTAATTGCTTTTCGTCGAAATACTGAAAATTAAATCTGACTTTCAATTCGCAGTAAATGTAAAAGCAAAAAACAAACGAATAAAACATAAAAGAAACGAATAAAACAAAAAAGAAAACGAATAAAACAAAATCACATCAATTTGCACGGACTAGAATGTCTTATACTTCAAAATATTACATATAATAAAAAATCAAAATTTTTTTGTAATAAGTTTATTGAAAAAAAATATGAGCAAAAATGAGCTACTCTATCTTAAAGTACATTTAATTTTAAAGAGACTACACGTTTTGTTATTCTTTTAGGAGGTGGTAATTAGCAGTAATCTCAAAAAGGTACCGTGCATAATACGAAAAATTGTTAATATTTTCATGAATAAAATGTCGTTTTTTGTTAAATAGAAAGAATTCTTAAAATTTTTTACTTATTTTAACTCTACTACAACTTGTTAAAAGTAACAAAAGTAAACGGTAAACAATTATTTTTATTTTAAAAAAGTTTATTGTATAAAAAACGTATAAAAATCGAATACAAATTTTTTTTATAAATGTGCAACAGCGACTCAAGTAATCAAGCTATTGCTATCATATTGCACTAAAAGGTACCTCAAATACTATACTTGCGAACTATTAAGTTACAAATTTAAAAATCTACAGTTGATTTTTGACCGCTTTTGCCTATCTCCTGGCCCACAGTGCAGTGAAGTTCTTTGCATTGCAGATAAGTGAAATTGAACTTTAGGATGAAATTGGACAATTGGGGAGCAAAAAGTTCTAAGGAAAAAGTTCCAATATAAAAAAGATCAAAAATTTATTTTTCTAAATTCAAAATTCCAAAAGATCAAAATGTCCAACAGTAAAATATTCCAAAGTATGGTTGTTCCAAAATGAAATAAAAAATTTTGAAGTAAGTGAAAATTATTGTGTACCTATATATGTGCAATACACACAATTTCAAACAATTAAATTTCACATAAAATAAGTAGATATTGGTTGAAATATCTGTCATTTTTTACTAATCAATTTATCAACCCCTTCCAGTGCAGTAAAAATAATGTTTTTGTGACAAAAATTTGTAAGAAAAATTATTTTTTTAAAAATGATAGCGGGATTATCCTATAGCGACAAATTTTATATATACAAAAAACCAAAATCTGATTCTACAATAAAGCGAAATTTTTATTTTCGAACATTCTGTTCCATTTAAAAAAAATGTTAACTCGTTTTTTGGTTTTTTTGTTGTTAAAGAAATCAAATAACTAAATCAACTAATTTATTTGTGACACTGAACGATCTTGGAATCCATTAATGTTCAAGTATTTAAAAAAAGAATCATCCATATTAAGTGGATTTTGATAGAATGTGGAAAAAAATGTGTTTTCCAATTTTTCTTTGTGTTTTTTCATAACACAATTTAAAAATTTGGTTTTATGAAACGATCAGATTTTAGTCCTTTATATATATAAAATCAGTAGCAAAATGTGTGTGATGAAAAAATAAGTTTTTGGAGCTGATAAAATAGAGCTAAAAAATCCTTCGGCAGATTGTTTGAATCTTGTAAAATCTCGTAAAAATAGAATCACTGAAAATTATAGACAAATTTCAATAGTAATAATATAGTTGAAAAAGAAAATTTTATTAACAACACTGAGAAAACGTTATACTTAATCTAAATAAAAGAATAATTTGAAGTGATTTTGTTTAATTAAAATTAGTTTTTTAGCTTAATCAAAATATAAAAAAATATGCACTGCTTTGATTCAAAAGTAATAATTGTTTGAATAATTATATTTAATTCAAACATATTTTGTATTGATTTAAACAAAAAATATGTTTAATTCAAACTTAAAAGTTGATAATAAATATTTTAAAATCATCCACAACTTATGTTTAAATTAAATATATTATTTTTTTAAATGAACCAAAATTATGATTCAATTAAACTTAAATATTTTTGACTGTATTGCAAATATATTTTAAGTATGATTTAAACAAAATATATTTTAATCAGATAAATCGTTTTCTCAGTGAAGCAAAGGCGGTGCGTGTATAATTTTGAGACATTTTTAGTGTTTAAAACAAGAAGGTCAAGAAAATTGCAAAAATATTTTTGGTATCTAGTGACCATAAAAACGTCTCTAAGACACCACTTCTTGCACCAAAGTTATAGCATATAGTTTTCAGCTCTTTGGAATTGTGTAAATATTTAGATATGTGTTTACTTATACATACACCCGTATACATTGTGAGTAACTTATCTCACTCTCTTTTAATCAAAATGATATAATTTTTCCGCAGATTATGGACAGGAGTAATTCAATTAGTTGTCAATTTAGTTGTCGTCACTTGATGAACGTAATTTAGGCATGTAAGTGCACGAAGAAATAATTAACAATAAATTATCTTGCCGAGCTATCATTATACACTGGCTAATCGTGGTAAATTGACCGTTATGTATTAAACAGCTCACAGACGTTAATTGCTTGTTCCGTGTGAATTGCATGTTAAAAAAGGAGAATAAATATTAAAACATGATTTTAACTATCTACATAAACTCTCTTTGACGAATATAACGCAGATTGAATAGTTTTCCTCCGCAAAAACAAAGAAAATTTTAATTGAAACTTTCATTTTGATTCTTATGCAAATATTGAAGGTATGGTAAAGTATATATATTAATTAGTGTTATGAATAAATGTTAACTTTATTGTTACTGAATAATGCTAAATTTTATTTTATTGTGGATTGATTTAAAGAAAAAAGATATTTTTAATTCAAGACGTACTGTAAAATTTTGTTTTTACAGTGGTTGATGAACTCAGCACTCTTTGAATCTAAATAAGTTAAATTACAAGAAAAATTAGTGATGTTTGACAGAGAATCAGTGATTCTATTCTTACAATTTTAATTAGTGAAATATCAATGAAACTCAGTTAAAAATTACAGAAATATCAGCCATTTTTTACTGATTTCACCTTTTGCCAATAATTACAACTGACAACTTTTTTTTCACTGTGAAAACTAATTATTAGTTGCTATATACTAAAAATTAGCTATCCGTAATATAATAGTAAAAACTCATGGTTCTCTGTTGGACTTTTTGCTTTAAAAAAAGTTAAAATTTATTTATCTTTTCTACTCACCGGAAAAAAATGTTTTCAATTTTACAGGATTCTTCTTCTTTTGCAGAATTTTTTCTTCTTACATATGGGACCTTCTATAAGTGAGAGAATTTTCTTCTTTCACTTTTTTAAGTTACTTTTAAAATAGTAGTTTGATGCTATATGCTCAGAAGAACAAATTATAATTGAAAACATCTTTTTTTATTATAAATTTATTACATCTGTAAAGAAATAATTTCAATCAAGCAAGAAAGATTGAAATTATAATTTTTTAATTAGAAAATTTTCAATTAAAGAAAACAATTTCTTTTTTTTTTTAGATAAACATTCGGATATTGAAAATAAAATGTAAAAATAATTGTAAAGGGAAATTTTTTCTCACTTGAAAATTTTTTTGGGTGTGATAAAATATTAAATTTTCACTGATTTGTGAGTGAAAAATTAGTCAATGAATATATCTTATAAATAAAACACCTATAATTTGTTCGATAAATTGATCTATAAAATAAAGAATCGAAAATAAAAATGTTGAAAATTTTTTTTAAATAAGAGAGTATATCAAAATTTAAATTAACAAAAAATTATAAATGTTTTTATAATTTAATTTTTAAGAAAACATACTTCTAAATATCTTCTTGAATTTGTATTTGGCCATAAGTAAAATATAATCGAAAATTTTTAATAAATTTTAAACACTTTTGAAAATATTTCAAGTATTTAAAAAAAAATGTTAAAAAAAGTTATAAGTTATTATTTTTCAGTAGAATATTTATAAAGAATAAGTTTACATAAAAATGAGAAGAAAATTAAACCAAATAATTATTTTTACACTTTATTTCAAACTTTATTTTGAACACAAATAAATATTCATCTAGAATAGAAAGAGAATTATTATTTGAAAATATTTTTATTAGAAAACAACTCTTTTTCTTTTTTCTTTGTTTCAAATTATTCCCATGGAAATGAAACTAATTTATAATAAGAAGATATTTTAATAATTGTTTTTTTACTTGCACTTTGAAACTGATTAAAAAATGACAAAAAATGTAATTATGTATGTATTATAGAGAATTTTTTCGGATTATCAATTAATGATTTGATAATTGTTTGAATACAAAAATAGAAATATCTTCTGATTAAAAAAGTGGTAGTCATAGAGACACGCACGTATAACGCGGTAATGTTTGAAAATCACCAATAGCAAAAGCTTGTTTTTGAATTTTGTACAAATTCCAGTGAATTGAAGTTTGACCGTCGGCGCGTACTGATTGCGCACACATTCTCTTTAAATAGGAAAAGGAAATTTTCTTTCAAAAAGAACATAAAATATTTTGAAATCAAAAAATCTGAATCAGTAACGTTTTTTTTTAATTATTTGTCAACAAAGACATTCCAATGTAAGCGATGATCTGTATGCAAGTTGGTTTTGTTGCAAGATCGATATTACCTCTTCCTATACCAAACGAAATCTATCTTTTAAAACTTTAATTCTTACGCATAAAACTTCAGTTTCTACTTTAGAATTTTATTGAAAAAAAATCCAAAGAATCAAAATTTATATAAAAAAAATAATTTATAAATGTTTTTAGTATTGTATTTATAAATGCAACACTAAAAACATAAAATTAAATAGTTTTCTTTCGAGCACTATGAAATACTTTGTGATTAATAAACTCTTTTCTATAGAGACGGAGATTTAATAAAAATAACTTTTTGTATTAATTAACTTTTTAAATATCGTCTTATAATTATTTTTTTGAAATTATACTTATAAAGACGTCTATACGCAAATGAATATGTAAAATATTTTTTTTCTTAAATTTATTAATTTTGTTAAATAAAAAGAAGATTGAATAATAAATTAATAATAATAATTTTTCTTGAACTGTTGAAATTTTTATTTCAAACAATTTGCCTGATAAAGAAGAAATACTTGGTCAATAATTTTTCAAGTGTTTCCGAATGTGTTGCTACTAAACTTCAAAAGATGGCGCCACCACATATATTCGAGATTATCAACCGATCTTTAACTGAAACTACTATAGATGGCACACAATTCAGGTTTAAATAAAAAAGTCTAAAAAGAAGAATTGCATTCTAGAACAGATGGAATTGTTTATTTTTATTTTCCATTTTTCTTCTTATTATTAAAGGAATGCACACATAAAATACATCACATTTTTAAGTTTGCATACCTTTCAGAAAGAATTCAAGAAATTTCTTTATGCCTTGGGAAATATTCAATCGCAGTATTAGCTGATAAATTTAATGAAAGATTGTTATAAAATACTATTTTGGATCATATGTTGATTTTTTTTATAAGGTAAAAAACAAATTGTTATTTACTTTCTAAAAATAAAACCGTGCGTAATGTTTAAATACGGAAAAGATGCAAGTTTTTTTTTTTTAATGATTTAAGTATTTTAACATATATATACTTTAAATAAAAAATAAATATAGAATAAATATTTTATGAAAATTGCTACTTTTGTTAAAAATAAAATATTAACAAGTGCGTAAAATAATTCACTTTGAGGGAAATTATTTATTAAAGGTGTACACTAAAATGTTTATAATAGTAATTTTTATAATTATTATAAATGAATTGGAGTATGGCTTCTTTGCTTAATAGCTTCATTCATTCTTTGTTGCAAACCACTCGCAGAGGAACATCATTATCCTCATAAATGTATGTCTTCAAACTACTTGATCCCACGGTCATCATTAACAATCATAAACATGAAACCTTTCGTTATGTATTTTACTACAAGACTAATATTGTTATTTAACAATATATATATTGGCATTTAAGTTCACTAAAAGATGTATAATACAATTCAATAGAGTACAATTTGTTACCTCCTAGTAATCAATAATAATTATTCTCTTCTTAACTGTAAAACCAAATTATAGTTATTATTATTATGCGCGCCACAACAAAACATGCCAATTTACTCAAGGAATTTAAATAATGCTTTTATCAGTCATTGTAGGCCATATCAGTGCATTTTGGTGTAACATGCGCTTTACTGTTTAATGAAATCTGTGCATATTAATTGCAAAGGAGCTAACATTATATTTAACGATTTTGCTTTTATTTTCTGTAAGAGGCCATTATTTCACATTGTTTATGTCAAAACACCAATTTTATTTATAATAATTTTTAATGATTTTTAATTAAAATGTTAAACGAATAATTTCTTTGAATATTGTCGACTTCTATACTTATATTCGTTTTAATAACATTTTTCTTAGATTGAATATGTTTAATAGAGAAAAAATTTCTTTAATTCAAGACATTTAAAAATTATTTTTCTGTAAAAGCAGAGAACACTTTTTTAATTTAATTCAATTGAAAACATTTATTTAAATAAATGTTGTAATTAATTGAAAAATAATTTTACAAAAAATATTTATTTGCTGCAAACAAATCTTTATTTATTTCGTTGAATTGGGCGTAGAATTGAAATGAAGAATTTTCCTGCTTTTTTTAATAACGTGAACATAAGAACGTATGTTTTTATTGATTCAGTGTAAGAAATATATTTAATTTAAATAATATATTTAGTTTCCTGGGAATACTAAATTATGTATTATTTATTAAATTTCTAAGTTAAAAGGAAACATAGCTTTTAAACACTTTTTCGTTTAACTAAAATAGTGTAACCGAGTTAAATATTAATATTTATTCGAACAAGTAACATTTTAAACCTCGAATAGTAAATATTTTCTAAATCTTAACATTACACTGACAAAACATTGTAATCGTTTCAAGTAAAAAAAATAATGTTAAGTGATTTTGTTGCAAAGAAATAAGTTTGTAAGCTTAATTCCAATTTATAGAAAATATTTACTGCTTTCATTCATAAATAATTTTTGTTTGAATAATTATGTTTAATTCAAACATATTTTCTGTATTGGTTTAAACAAAAAATATGTTTCAAAATTTTATGTCTGATTCAAACTTAAAAGTTGATAATAAATAATTTATACTCAACTATAAATTATGTTTGAATTAAATATAATATTTCTTTAAATGAACCAAAAAATATATTTGAATTAAACTTAAATTTGTTTGACTGTATAGCAAAGATATTTTAAATTTGATTTAAACAAAATATGTTTGAATCAAATAAATCGTTTTTTCAGTGTATTATATAGACTAATCTAAATATGATCAAAAAATGTATGTTTATATTTAATTTTAAATTAAATTATTTCTCTTGATATGGTGTATATTTTTTTCGAAAAAGTGACAAAATAATGTTTTGAAAACATACACTGAAAAAAAAATTATTTGACTCAAATAACCGATTCTTTTACTATTATCAAATAAATATTTACTTGAATCAAATAACTTTTATTTGAATCAATTAAATAGTATTTACTTCAAATACTGAAATATTTTTATTTAATATAATAATAATTTAATAATAATTTTTATTTGAATCAAATATTTCAGTATTTGAAATTGTAATTTTTTGTCATAATAATAAATGATTTAAGTAACAAGATAAAATTTAACAAATGTTTCTTATTAACAAAAAACTGCAATTTTTATTAAAATGCAAAATAAAATAGCTTTTTCTATACTTCGATAATGTAAAATTACGACCGAAGTAAATTTTTCCAAAAATCAATAAAATGTATTCACTTTGAAAATATTCGTAACATTTTTGTTTCTTTTTTTGTCTCAATATATCCTTGTATATAAAAAAACTGTGATAGTAAAATCTAACAGAAGTGCGCAGCTCTTATCCAGGCAGTTTTGATTTTACTTCGTATAAAATGTAGTATAAAATTTACCCCATATTTTTCTCCATGTAAAAAATACATGAAGATAATATTGCTGCGCGCATTTTACTGTTATATGTACGTTTTAAAACGTACTTTAATGTGACATCTTTTTTTCTGTTAACTGGAACATTATCAGTGTGATTTTACACAATTTACTTGAATACTGTTCGATATTTTGATTCGATACCTCACACAATAGTGTATCCCAGAGAGTGAGAAGCTTTTAAACCGGTATTTGAACTTGTCTGATGACGGTAATCACGTTCTACCGATGCTTCAATTGCACGTTTCGTCGAGTTTCCGCGCCTGCTTTCTTTACGATCGAAATTAACCTGCACCATAGTGGTCAGAATCGCCTTCTTCTCATCCTTGTAGCATTCACACATCGTTTCAGAACCACGCGCTTCTTACATCCAACTCACAAGAGAGAGACAAAAACGCTCAACAATATAGAGGGAAAAAAATATAAATCGATTTATAGAAAAGCTATTTTTTGCTCGGTGGTAAAACATTGACTATATTTTCTATACTCTTTTCTCATCTCGTTTCTTTATTTTCCACTGCTGGAAATATTAATGTTTATTTTGTTGTATAATATTTTGTTTTCAAAGTAAATATTCTTTGCGGAGTTGAAATTTAACTAGTTGGAGCTTTTCTAACCCTTGAGGAAGTATCAGCGTTTTTTGAGATTTCCAAATTGGTCCTCTGGGTTATTAGTGAGTATTTTAGTGGTCTCGACCAAAGTCAGGCCGGGTTTCTCCAAAAACGGAGATAAGGATTTTTATCTCGGGGATTACCCGGGGAAAAGAAAACAAACTTAGTATAATGTCATCAATGTTAAAAACAGTATATTTTAAGGAAGAATCTGAACCACACTCGTAATTCAATTCAGTCCCATTAAATACAAACGGATTTTTTAATATAACGAACAATTTAGAAACAAATTTATAATCCTCGATGTTGTTTGCAAAAGGTCCTGAATTAAAATTAAACAGGCCTACTTTTACTGCTTTTATTCATTAATGATGTTTTGGCCCCGAATAAAGAGGAAAGTTTAGATTTTTATTTTTTAATCCACAGATAAAAATTTATCCATTTTTCTAAAATTGAAAGCATGCTAGAATTGAAATAAAAGCACCATCATCATGATGATAATTCTTTGTGCTAGGAATACAATAAATTTTTGTTTCCAGAAATGGCACACTTTTGAGAATACAAGTTGTACGAGTACGAGTAACAAGTTGTGGTCTAAAATCGGTTTTATTTGACGGATGGTCATGTTCAATGGACAATGCTGATAGATTAGGATGGTCCCGACTTGTGTACCAGATATACATTGGTACACATATAGACATAGAGAAAGGACACCGGTTCGACCGGAATCGAATCCCGGTCTCACACGGGCGTGCATGCGTGCCTGTTGGATTATTCACGCACACATGGAAAGTCGAAGCTAAAGCCAAAGCCAAAGCCCGGCAGTCGGTGGACGCTTTGATGTGGCCGCAGCGGACCGCCGAGCCGCGCTCAGGCACACACCGTTCCCCCGCCACCCTGAATACTTCTTTCTGCACCAACCAACTCCGCTCTGCAAATATCTCCTCGTATTGCTCTTCGATTTTGATTATCAGGGTAAATTTTCTCATTCTTTCTTGCAATGCTCCCAAGTGGGATTCTTATGTACAACCTGCCTATAATACTTTCTACTCTCAATCAAAAATAAAAAGTAAATAAATAATTCAAATTATATTGCGCAAGCAATTCTTTATAAATGCGTCTAAACATTCCGTTCTAAGTCATTATTCTTTAAATAATTAATCAATATGTTTAAACAATTTTTCTTTACTAATTTCTTATATACTATTAAAAGTTTATGGCTTAACGTATTAGAACAATTATAAAGGTTTGTTCTTTATCAACATTGACAAAAAATATATTTGAATCAAACATATTATTGAACAGTCGACCAAAAATTACTTTTGAATTAAACAATAATGTTAGAATTCAATAAAAAGTATATATATACATTTAATTAAAACCTGTTTATTCGGTTCGACTATGTTTGAACTACAAAAATTTTCTCTTCGTTTACTAAAAGAACAGTATATTATTTAACTTATTTAAAGAATTCCATCCATCCCGAGCGGTTTTTTCTTTTAACATTTATTAAAAAAGATTTCCGCTTGAAAAAAAATTAAAAGTCTTTTACATCAAAAAACAAGTTTTTGTTAACTTAAAGAATTTCTTTAAGTCCTTTTGTTTCGTTCTGTTGTTCTTTTAAATAAAAAAAGAAATTTAAAAAAATTCTTTAATTTAAATAAATTTTCATTGATTTAAGCAAATTTTCTTTGAATACAAAAAATTTGATCCTTCAAATCAAAGAAATTTTACCACACTAGAGTCAAACAAATAATTCTTTAATTTAAAAAGAAGAATTCATTCGAAACTAATAAATTGCTTTTGAATAAATTTAATTTATATTTAATAAAAAAGATTTTCATAGAATCGAAGAAGAATTAATTTTTAATCAAAGAAACACGTCAAAGCAAATGATTTCATTAAATCAACGGAAACTTTTTTCTTGCTGTAAATAATATCCTTTGATTATTAAAAGAATTCACTTCACTATTAGAAAGAGGTGTTTTTGAAGTAAAAAGAAATAAATAGATAATTAAGTTTTTATTAATTATTTATGACTATTATTGATAGTAAATTGTATAATAAATTAAAAAATTTCAATTAAAAGAAAATCGTTTACTAATAAACAAAAAATGATAAAATTAATAATTCTTTTAATTTTTCATACGATCACATATATTCTGAAATTTTTTTTTTATTTGTCAACTACAAAAAGTAACAATTTTTATTCATTTAATTCTCAAATTCAATAATTTCCATCATTTTTCATTTATAAAACTTTTATACACGGAGAGAAAGTAAACATTAAATTTTGTAAGAATATTTTATAATTTGGGGAGAAAATGTGACAAAGCGAAATATTAATATAAAAAATAATAATAAACTTTAAAATAAAATACGTGACATTTAATAAAGTTATTTATATTAAAATTTGATTAATGTTCTTGATATACTTGATGTGTAACTAAACTAAATTTAAACAAGACCTTCTCATTTTTTATAATGTACAAAAAATTTTTACAGTTACTTGTATTTTTTGTATCGAAATTTTATTTCGTCTCATTTTTTTCTTAAATTATAAAATACTTTTACAAAATTGATAATATTTACTTTATTTTGGTGTACACTTTCTTCATTATTATAAAAAAATAAATTGTTGTTTAAAAATAAAAATTGCGTATAAAATCCTATAAATTTTTGTTGCTTAAAATAATTCTTTTGTCATGAAAAAAACTTTCATTTTAAAAACAAAAGAAATCTTTTAATCTTTAATAACTTCATTGTCTTCACAACAAGCGTTTACAATATAACATTTTTAAATTTAAAATATTCATTTTACAATAAAATAAATTCTTTTAAAGACTTGTTTAAAAAAAAACTTATTAAAAAAATTATTTTTTAGTTATTAATGCACTATTGCAGTTAAAAAAATTAATATTCTTAATCAAACATATTTCTAATTTGTCAAAATAAAATGAAAAATTAATTAAAAAATACATATTTAATAAAAATAAAAAAATATTGTAAACTACTTTAAAGTATATATCCCTTTTTCGAAAATTTGGAGCAAGTTTGATTAATATTGAAAACAGGTCCATTCGTCTTCGAAAAAGGAATAATCCTGAATGAGATTTAGGATTTCCGCAACATGGGTTTTTCCGTTTAGGTAGAGTCCTAAAGTATAGCCTCGAAGGTATCAACACGTCGATCAAATGACTGGTGGATGAGTGACGGATAGCAAAATCCCCGACGATGCCCGACATGTCCGGAATGTGGGTCGCAGAAAAACAGCGCGGCTTCTATCAGGGAGAGTTACCTAGTACTGCTGCATACTGTGACGGCATCCCTTAAGGGATGCATTCACAAAAGAAAAATCTAGAAGAAAGAAAAAATAAGAGAAGACAATAGTTTCCTCTCTTGCATCGAGATTTCTCTTTTCTTTCTCTATTTTTTTCTTTTCTCTATTTCTCTCTTTTTTAGTTATTTATTCGCGTTGCTAACATTATACACGGTCAGCACGGCACGAATCTTTCAATTCTTACCATTTATTTTCACTTACAAACATTTTTTTTCAAAACTTTTCTCTTTACTTTTTTTTCCCTTTTTTATTAATAATTTTTCTAAAACACTTGTTTTTTATTCCACTTTTTCAAATTCAAAGAAGAAACTATAACATTGAAGAAAGGACCTACAAAGGGAACCAATAGTTATAAAAAAATAAAAATGAAGAAAATATATTCTCGTTGTATTAAAAATGACTGCTTTGAAAAATTGAGAGTATACATGCAATCTGTTATAGAAGACTGAATTTGCAGAATTTCAGTTTCGAGAAATTTTTCCCAATTTTAAAAAGATCTTATCTGAGAATTGGGAAATCCAAAAGAAAAATGAATACTTAAAGAGGAGAGGACTGTAACGTCCTTAAAAGAAATTTGTTATGCTTGCAGGTAGAAATCTGCAAGCTGATCCAGTTCGCCGATTTCACAGTCGAATCCTTGAAAACAATAGGAGCAAATGACAAGTGGAGGACAAAGGTATTTTGGCAGGTGGCATTCGACTTTTACCAAGTTTAAGCGACCTTAAGACCGACATGCTCCCGTCTTTTTTCTCAGTGTTTTAGCAAAAAGAGTAAAATCATCGAGTGTATCGAAAAATTTAAATTTATACTCGAATGTTAAATATTTTTTTTGAAATGACGAAATTTTTATTAATTTAAAAAAATTTTGTTTAATATTACAATTCAATTTTACGAAATTTCGATTATTCGACAATTTTCTAATTAATAATTGGAATTAAAATTAAAAGAAATTCAAAATTTAAAAAATAAAAACTTCTTATAATTTCAAAAGAAAAATTCAATTAAACTTTTTCAACAAAAATTAATTTTACAAAATTTTTTAGTTAAAAGTATGAAAATTTATTTTTTCAGATATTTCAATTTGTAACCATTTCAAAATCCAATTGTTTCTAAAAATTTATCATATAATGTTTTTAATATATTACAACTATGACCTAAAATTTGAAGTAAAATTTATTTTTAAATCAATTTTTATTAGAATATTCTCCAAGATTTCAATTATTAAAATACAAAAATATATAATTTTTTAAATCTTTTGAATGTTTCTCAAAATCCAATTCTCATAAAGATTTTTATCAACATTTTTAAAAATAATGAAATTCTTTTGACAAATTCTAATAAATTTTTTAAGAATAATTACATTTTTTGATGAATTCGATTAACATTGTATTAAAAATAATTGAAATTCAGCGATAAGTTTTACTATTTATGAAAAAATAATGAATTTCCTGAAAAGAATTTTATTAATAATAATAATTATGTAATCCCTGTAAACAATATTTGATTATATTTATGGAAATAATTGAATTTTTGTGAAGAAATTTAAACTATTTCTTAATTAAATTCCTGTGAAATTTTTTTTATTTTTCGAAAATAATCTAATTTTAGTAAAGAACTTTATTAATTATATTTATGAAAATAATTTAAACTTTGACGAGAATTTATAAAAAATTTTAAATATAATTAAATTTTTGTAAAAAATGTTATTACTTTTGAAAAAATTAAAATTTTTTCACAATCATTTGTGCCTTTTTCAAAATTCTAATTTTTTCTAGTGCTTTAACTAAAATTCTTTTATAAATCTATTAATTTTAAGAATTAATTAAATATGTGTTAAAAACTGTAACTAATTTCAGAAGAATTTATATAAATTATTCAATTTTTCAAAAAATCAAAGTTCTTTAAAATTTCTAATTAAATTCATTAAAAATGTGAATTTTACAAAATTTTAAATTTGAGTCTTTTTAAGTTCGTTTATTTAGAAAAATTGTAAACCCACACTTTTTTTAAATAAAATTAATTTTGAAATTTTTAAGTTAAATTATTCATTAAATAATTTGTATGTTATTTTATGAATTAGAATAGAAATAATTTTTTCTAAAAATACTGAAAGTAAAATTACCTTCTGGACAGAAATATACGAATTAAAAATTGATTTTGAAATGATTCGAAACTATGATGTTTCAGTGAATAATGTAATTCAGTTATGACACTGTTGTTGGGGATAAAGTAATCAAATTGTCTTGCGCCTTTGGAAGTTAGAAGGGTTTCATTTGCATTTAAACGGTCCGCTGGTTGACAAATGAGACCGATATTATCGAGGAATCGATTGTCGCGGAAAGGAGTCGCATTTCTCGTGTCCAGCATGTCGGCAAATTTCTAGCTTGCGGAGGATTAAACACAATCGGAGCAACCGCATACCTACAAGCCGATTCCTGTGTTGTCGCGACGTCGGACCTCGTGTTTCTCTTATTTTTACTTTTTTTCTTTTTACTTTTCTCTATATTCCTTTTGCTTTCTTTTGATACACCAATCCGCAAAGCATTTAATTTTTTCCCAAGTCGAAATGCAACAATTTCTTTTATACATGGTTTAAGTTTATATATATTTTTAATAAATAATAAATTAAAAATGTTGCTTATGGATAAAGCTAGACTAGTCTATCATTATTTTATTGGGTATTGAAGTAATATTGAAATTAGTTTTTTTTGTTAGTTTATTTTTTAATATGTAGATTGCTTTAATGATATAATAACTAGCAGAACAATAAATGTTAATTCTTCATGACAATCAAATTTTTTTGCTTCAATCACTGCTGGAATTTAATGGTAAACTTTTTTTCTAAACGGAAAAGGAATAATTCCATATATGCTTAAGTGTGTTAATGTAGGTATTATGAAAGAGGATGGGCTTGGCTGAGACTCTTACAGACCGTAAAGCCAAAGAAACATTTGACATTTGTTTTTTACCAAGCGTAATTCGAGTTAGAATTTAAAGACGCAAAGACGTCAACAAATATTTCCAAGTGTTGTACAAGAGAACTTTCTTGAATTTTCATAAAAAATAGAATTACTCTTTCCTGCCTATAGGAGATGAATGTGATGCGCAAACTAAAATCTCATTATCACAAGACAAAGAGAAATCGATTAATCATTGTCTTCTGAAATCTGACACAACGGATATACACAGCTCGCAGCAGCAATCGTCTTTAGATATATGGGAAATGAAAAAAAAAACATCGAAGAAGAAGAAGAAGAAGAAGAGAAAATGTAAATAAAAACGAAAGAGGTAGTGGATTAAAATACCACATAGAAGGACGAAAACTGTGGGGGACTGACTGCGCATGCAGAAGAAGACGTCTTATCCTTTGTTCTGGTATTAGAAACTTGTTTTGACTTATTTCCTTCGCAAGGACCTTTTTTCGCTGAAAACGGAGTCGATGTCGATCTGCCTGCGATTCGTCTCAGTTCATTTGCGTACTCGGTAGGTTTCTGAGCACACATTTTACCTATTAGAGTCGGTATCCCATTATATATTGTTTCATTTCATATCATCGGAAAAAGGCGTTAAATTTGTAATTACATTTATTATGCGACCTTGCTGTTGAAACTTGCACTCGCATGATAGGTTGCAGTAATCCTCAATTGCAACGTTGTGAGAGAAATGATTTTGTGCGCCTTTTTTTCTTTTTAATTTCACAAAGAGTGAACTGCTCAAGGAAAAGTTTTATATTTTATTATGTCGGTTTGTATACTTCTCTGCACAAGAAGCAATATTATTCATTAATTGTCCATATTTAATAATATATGTGGAAAAAAAGGATAAATATTGAATACACATTGAAGAATTACGTAATTCCTTTTTGCATATTTTACGATGAATAAATAATACATTTACGAGTATAAGTTTCTCTCTTTATTATCGCATGCATCAAATTTTGTTTCTAGAAACTATTAAATTTTTGTATTTTGCTTACAAGAGACTTTGAAATTATATTCTTCTCGCACTCGAGTAACAAACCTTTAGAATAACTAGTTAGCTGTTTATGATTTCTCTTATGAATGCTAGCATTCTTCGTAGTTCCAAGAATCAATCAATGCATAAAAGATAAAGCAATATTTCCTAGAATAAAAGCATTAGGTGTGCTATGTGTGTATAAATACGATAGTTTCTTTTAAATAAAAAAAAAATATTGCACTTTCTCGCGCACTTATTATATGGGTGTACAACATTATTTCACTGTCTGCGTCTTTTTAGCATTTAAAAAAGAATTCGGAAAAAATGACATTTGTAATTTAGTTGTGATTTTTTATCTAATAGGACGATATGTGATTGAGCATTATATAGAGCTCGAAGTCCTCGGCAATTGATTCAAATTGTCGATGATGGAAAAAATGACGGAGAATATTAATTTTCTCGTATCTCATCGTTCAAACCAGGCATTAAAATTTCCCTATATATTAAATAGCAAAAAAATTCTGATTATTTTTTTGTTGTTGTAAAAATGCGGTTTTATAACTAGTTTTCACTCGTATTGGTAATAATCTGATTGATGGACAATTTATTAAAAAGATTTTGAAATCTTACATTTTGTTTTGTTAATACTTTATAAAGATTTCAACAGTTGTTCGATATTAATTACTATCAGATACGTCTTTTATGTATATGTTATCTATTGTTCAACACTATTTTTTATGTACGTTATCTATTGTTCGACAATGTTTTTTTTCTGGTTCAAATTCAAGTGTAACAAATGAAGAATTATTTCTCTTTTGACTTATGTTACATCTTCAATAGTTATGAATTTATTAATATATCGCTCTGAATAAAGGCGCATTAATTTCAAAGTATCCTAGGAACCTTAGGTGGCCAACGTGATTAATATAAAAGTTGGACAGCTTGAAAGATCTTTGGAGTCAGGTAGCAACGCCACTCCATGGGGGTCCTTCACTCCATGGCTTCTTGAACTATGATTGAACTGCTGAAAAGATAATCGATATCCACACCATGTGTGCTAAAGTATAATATTTGTGTGTGTGGGTTTCAACATATTTAACAGTGTGAGGTATTTTTTAGTCATGTAGATACAAGAATGACAATTACGCAAGAAAAACAATTCAAAACTATTTAGTGACATATCTTTTTAATTTTGTTTGTTATCACATATCAATGTTGCCCAAAATGGGTGTTAATTACTTTTTGAATATCTGAATGGTTATGAAGCTTATGCGAGCTTGTATGTAGCAATGACATATAGTTGAAAATGAAGGGAACTCTGAAACAAATGGCTTGGGATGTGACCAGTAGGTATAGGAGTGACTTTCCTTCTTCCCTTTTGCGGTACATGAGGCGTGGGAGAATCGTGTCTAAAGCTCCAAAGAATAAGGTGACTTGACAGGAAGCAATTAATTTCAAGATTCATTCTAATCGGTCTTTGCTTATTTCGGTGTTTTGCAACCACTTACAGGTCTGTCAGTGTCGTATGTACAGGTGCGGTTGATTTAAACAATCCTTTCGATTAAAACAAAACAGACATGTATATGTCTGCAAAGACTGTGTTTGAAATAAATTTAAATCTAGATTAAATGGCAAATTAAAATTTCCCAGTTGCAAATCTCACCATACATTATATATTCGATAATAAAGAACGAATACCGTGTGCGCGCAAAAGGACACTAGTTTGTTATTATCTAGGACATTACCTATTGTTGATTTAGGTTGGCTCTTGATGCTTCCTGGACCAATTAAGTAAGATCATTATCTTGAAAAAATCCTCGTGCGAACAAGATATAGAAGCAAGATAAGGCACGCCCAGGACCATTCGTAATGCTGTGTCTTATAGAAGAAGATCGTTATGAACCGTTAAAACGTGCTGAGGATGCTTTTAAGAATCTCCGACCTCAAAGACAAGTCAATCGTCACTTTCCCAATGACGAAGGATTTTTCATCTTCCTCCAATAAAGTTATAAGGTGAAGAAATTTCCGGCCAAAGGGTGAGAGTAACCTAATAGTATTTAATGGTGCACTGCTTTTAAGTGAATGCGTTTCAAGTTTCTCAACTTCTTTTTTTCATTCAATTTTTTCTAAATTGACATTTGGAAGAAATAAAAATACTTCTCAAGGGCCGGTAATACACTATTTAGAATTCGAATCCACCATTAGTTGCCATAATTGAAAATTAAAAACTTGTTTTATGGAACAGTTTTCCTAAAGACTTTGTAATTTGGTTTCCATCCGCATAAATAGGAATGGCTTTTGGAAAATTGCGACAATCTTCTAAAATAAAAACATAAGTGCGATCTATCTTCGTGAGGAGGGACACGTTTTCAACATTTAATTAATTAAAAAAGTCTGTAGTGTCGAAACTAATCATTATATCGAGTTCAGAGAAAAAAAATACGAAAATCGTGAGTATTTTAAAACAGTGAGCATATATACCAGTATATAAGTACATATAGGGCTGGTCGCATTCCCATGACAACCGTTAACTTCCTTCCTGATGAGACTCGCACTGTAGGATTGCATGAATTCGTACGTGCCAGAGATTTCATAAAATATTCTTTAAAAAAAATTACAAAAACTCTTTGGCATAAATATTACCGAAAATCGCTCATTTAACTCCTATTGGAATAATATATGACTAATTTGAATTTTATCTGTTAAAAAAGCATTAAAAAATATAGCATAAGTAGTTTTCGAAGAGTAGTCAAGTGTCAAAAGGAAAAGAAAGAATTTTTCCAGCATTAAGAAAAGCCTCGTCTTTCCATACATATATATTTAAGAAAATATAGTGTTGCAGACTTTTACCAATAACAATTTCTATAGCTATTACGTACTTGTTTCAGCATGAAATTAACAACCGCATCTTGTCTCGCAGTTTTCCTTCCGAGTGCCGGAGCAGAGAATTTTCATGGAAGAGGACCAAGTTGAATCTCCTGTCTCGTCTCTTGCAAATGTATCGCAAATTGTCGTTGGAAGTGCTTAATGCAGGAGATGAGAAAGAGAAAATACACTCTTAGCAGAGGGAGAAGAGCATTTCATGGTGCCCGATCACATTAGAATTCACGACTTCATGACGTCAGAAACGACGCGAAATCGTCATAGTTAAGTTACATGCCCTAATGGTGCCATAATTCCAGGACAATCGACTGTAAAGATCTTTAGATTCACGCTTCGTTCACGTCATTTCAACATTTCTTCTTCCACTTATTTGGTTCTTCCTGTTCGACCGAGATCATCACAAATGGAACAGAAGGAGAAAAGAGATGTAGATGATGTCTACGAATTCAAAGTGCTCGGCTACTATATGTACATATAATATAATATTTTTCCATCAACTGTAAAGAATAAATAATTTTCATTTTTAAACCATGGGAGAAAAAAATATATGTATATTATATATGTGGAAATACTCGGATGTTTTTTCTACGAATATATCGCATATTCCTGGAATCAATAATATAGTTTTTCTGCGGATATGAAATTGAGACAAAAAACGAATCAAAACGTTGCTTCGTAACACTTTTGATTCGTTTTTTGTCTCAATTTGATATCCGCAGAAAAACTGTAAAGCTGTTTGTATTCAATTTTTTCTTGAATTTTTATACTTGTGTCTACTTTTTGTTACTTCTAATTTTAATAACGATGGTTTTTATCTTTAAATTCTCCATATGTTTCATTTATTTTAACCTTCTTCCAAAATGCTCATTTTCCTCTTTTTATTTCTTCATTTTTTGTTAAGAAATTAATTTAATTCAATTTTAATGTCATAGAACTTCTTTTTATTTATACTATTTTGAAAGTAAAGTTTACAGGGACATAAATTTCTATGTGTTATTAACAATTTTTACTATCTTTGGAGTAAAAGTTATGCTATGATCAAAGTATATTTTTCTTTTTCTACATTTTTTTCGTAAATACTTCCAATGTAAGATTGTTATTGAGAAAAATATTTATTAGAACAATCAGATATTTCACAACCATTTATTTCTGTTTATAATTTTTTTTTTAAAGATTGGCACGACAAAAGGGTTAAAAGTGTTTTGAAATTAAATTTTTTTAAATTCTTTTAAATATTCCTGATTACAATTTAAATTTCAAAATTTAGTCATTGTTTGCATCACTGTTACCTAAAAATTGGATAAAACCATTGGATCATTTTGATCCATTTGGGAATCATTTTGACATTTTTAAAAAAACAGTGATTACAAAAAAGAATTTATTTTGTAATTTTGTTGAGAAGAAAGACTTTCTAAAAGCACCTTTTTTCCATTCAATTCGACAATTCAATAGTCAAAAATTATCAATTTTAATTTTTCTTTAAATTGTAAAATTGTGAAGAATAAATAATATTTCGCCTGAACAGTTTTTCTTATTTTTCTTTTTAAATTACTATAGAGTCTATATATAAATGACAAAATGTAAAGGAGTTGAATTTCAAGTCTCTAAATTTTAATCTTTTTACTTTAACTTCGAAAAAGTTCGATTTTTTTAAGATAGAATTTTATATACAGTTAAAATTGTCACTTGATGTCACCCTTCATATTTAAAACATAAATCATTTTGCATTAAAAATTTTTAATAAACGTTATCTTAAAAATTATATTGCGTATCCTGTTTTCGTTAAAAAGAACTTTAATATCGAGAAGATTTGGTCAATATTACTACAAGTTTCTCTATACAGTAGGTATTATTATTTTCGAATTAGATAAAATCTAGTATTTTTAAAAAAATTAATATTACATCTGTTATGTATTATTGTTAAATATGTATTATTAAATTTTGTAGCATTGTTGCATGTTTCATTGTAATTAAGTACAGAATATGACTTTAGTGTTTTGTTTATTCGCATATAAACAGAAATATTTACGTAATAATTCTCATGTTAAACATATTTTACTATAATACGTTAAAATAAGTTTATTTGTATCACTAATTTTGAAAACCAAAAATAAAAAGTTGTTTTATAATATACAGTGCAGAAATGAAAGATATTCTACTAACTTGTTACTTTATTTGCATTCCTAATTATGAAAATGAGAATGAAAATTTGTTTTATAATATACAATGCAACTGTTAATTTGTGCACAGTAATTGCAGGGGTGTAAGTTTTTGGAGACGTCCGCTTCAACCGTAGCATAATGGTCTTAACAGGGTTGCCCTCAAATCATTGGGATGGTGTGAGGCAAATGATGTTCGACCACGCGGAAGTAATGCGGTAATCAAAGGGCCCTCGTCTTCTCTTTGCTGAAATTCTATTCTTTCTGTGCAATACTCCAATCATCAAGTCTGTTGACTTCCGAGTTACAGTAGGCTAGGTGTCACGATTTTTAAGATGTCGAGTAGTCAGTAAATTGTGTAAATATTTTTTGTCTCTTATCGAAAGTTTCAAGATAAATTTTGCAACTCAACAATGTGAAACTTAAGAAAATACGGTAAATAAAATAAGTATCTGCTTTTTAAAAGAGTAATGCATTTATTCTGAACTCTGCAATTTCTCGTACGGAACGAGTACTGTTCAACTCGTAATCTTCCATTCAGAAAAGTTATTCAAGCGTCGTAGGCCACACGTGAATCTAGCAGGCGACTATAATCGTTCGGCCGAACTCTTTCAACGAGCTTGAGGGCTGTTTCAAGTGGATAAAAATTCTATCAAGATGGTGGTCAATAACGGAACATTTAAATCATTCAACTATTGTCCTCACTCTGTGGTGATAAAAATCAATATTTTCATTCACACCAAGTAGTTATGCTTTTGACAAAAAAAACTTGTACAATTTTTAATTTTTTCTATGAGCCCAAACCGGTTGGCAATTTCTTATTACCTTGGATTTTTAGGACGTCCGAAAAGTCGAAATATCACTTTGTCTTGGGAATTCTGCTCGGATTTAGAAATGGAAGTTTCAACAAACATTGGAACTGTAGCCAATAGTTATCTCCTGAGGTTCGGCAATTACTTGTGTTTTGGTACAGAACTAGTCTACAAATTCTGAGAAGTTAATCATCTGTTTGGACCATTACCAATTTCTAGAGCAGGTATATATATATGAAATACGAAAACGTCTCCTTATTTCTGATTCTGGAGAGACAGTTTCCATGGGTGTTTGAGGAGAAAATTTCAAACCCGATGTGTCTATATACAAATTCCTTCGCAGTTATAATATAATTTTTCGCACAACCAATGGGAATAAACGGAAACGCAATCGCAAATACAAGCCAATCCTGCTTTCCACCCGTCCACCCGCTATCTCCCTTTATCTCTTTTTAGTTCTCTATAATTCTCTTTCGTGCTCTCTCCCTCACTTTTGCCCTGACGGTCTCGGTAATGACAATCATTACCGGGAATGATTGCAGCGGCGGGTCCGCCAGTGCCAGTCTGCCATTGGGGGATGGAAACCACCTTATAGTCTCTTCGGTCCTCGATGAGAACGGATTGTCACATACTGTCAGTGTTTCGTGGATCCTAGTTACATGTGATGTGTTGATAAATATCAAAATTTCCACTCATATTTAATTTATCTTCTAATGGGCAAAAATCTTTGCCGTCGCTGGTTGAACCAATTGTAATTTACTTCTCATCTTATAAACAGTTCATTCTCGCAGTAAGTTTTTACGCATTTAAGTGTAAGTCTGTCATTTAAGTAAATAATTAATTACCATGCCAGTGATACTTCACGATATTCTTCAGTCTATGTGAAAATAAATTTTTATTATAAAGTAGTAGCTTCCTTTTAAGAAGCTTTCAAGCTTTAAAAAAGTGTCAAATTGCACGCAATACTAATTTCAAAAATCTAAAATTAACGATTAGAATTACACACTTCTTCCACGTGTATAATTTTTATCTAAGGTTCACAAAACTGTATGCTTTCTTGAATCTATAATTCCTCTGTAATTTTGAAGTATAAATGACAATTTATTTTCTTAAGCAGAAATTAGTTCTACATTATATTATGTCAAACATTTCATAAAATTTATATTATTACTGCAGTCATTAATAAGTAGTAGACAATGACTCTTTAAATAAGAAAAATACCATTTACGTTCACTATAATACTTTTAAATACATAGAATAAAACATTTAGTATAAAAGTGTCTATTATTAGTTCTCTTATAAACATTTAATTCGCAGTATTGCAATTCCATTTTTCGTCTGAAAATTTTATAAGACTTTTTGTCACATTATTTGGACTAGGTACATGAAATAAAATATGATGAGGTTTTTGTGTTATAAATTAATATCATTACTGCGCAAAGTATAATTCGCAAAAAAATTTTCAACAAAAGTTGACCAGAAATTATGACAATAGTGATCTTAATGTTTTGTCTAAAAATGCGCCTGATTTGTATAATTTATAGTAGTGTAAATTGTATTTCGCACCGAGAAAAGTATGCTGTAAAATCAAGAAAATTTCTGACATAAAGAATAAAATTTTTTTAATCTCAAAGATATGATGTACAATTTTTATATTTTAGTCTTACATGCTAAACTTTTAGCTGCATGATAGCTAATAATTATTTGTGACATAGCAAAAAATTTAAGCTGCAAATTTAATTATGATTTTTTTAAATAAGTACTGTTTATATAATTACAAAAAGTATCATCAATGATTTTTATTCTTTTGACAGAAACATGACAACATTGTCATAACATTAGTATATGTATAAATCTAAAGGTTCTTCTATAAAGACTAAAAACTTGTACCAACAAATATCGATAATTTTGTACATTGTTGTGATTTTAACATAGTCATCGCTTCCAAAATTTAAGCATTGAGAACATTGAATCAAAATTTTTATCAATGTAGCAGCACTAATTTTTTAAACAATCTAAAAGATTGATCTTCATTTTAACAGATTCCTCTAAATTTAAATCATTTTTTTCTTTTCTATAAATGGTGTCAAGTGTAATAGAAGTCTTTACTTAAAGAGAATTTTACTTTCTTATATTTTTTTATTTGACTATTATGGTATATAAACTAAGAAAGAAAAAATGTTCCAATGTACTAAATTAAATTTTTTTGTTTAAATACATTAGTGTAATCAATGATTAAGAATTAATTAGTTACATTAATTAGTAAATTGATGTCGTGAGTAAGAATTTAAGTCTTAGAAGATTTATGAATTAAAAATGATAATTCTTCTCTTATCCTTAATTAAAAATTAATTCATTTATTTCACTTGAATTCAATACTTTTGTGGTTAGAGGTTCTAAAAATTGTTGGTTTATTATCAGTCGCCAAAGAACCTGTTTCGAATAAGAGAAATCGCAATTCTATTTTCCTTTATATTGACGGTTGTTTTGAAGTTATTATGCAGTATTAATTACTAATTTTATTAAAAATTAGTGGCTTATCAAAAAAACTTTTTTTATTTTTATGAGTTTTCATGGGGCCAAAGACAGCAACGATTTATGAAAACCGAAAAATTTATAGCATCATAAATTTTAATTTATGTCCAATTCAATTCATATTGTTGTTCATTTAAAATCTTGTAATCATAAAGATTCTTCTAACATAAACTACATTATTAGTGCAAAAAAGTAATAAATGCCCTTTTTACAATTTTTCAAATTTATACAGATATTTATAAATGTTTTACCCTTTCGCAAAAATTCTCGTCTCAGCGAATAAATAAAAATACGAAAAACTCCTGCCAGTTGACATTTTACACTATACCTCCTGTTTTTTATTATCAAAAGCAACATTAATGCAAAACATTGAAGACTTATGGCGAGGAGTTCTGAAAAATATCTCGATATATAATGGAGTTTTACAAGAAAGTCAAAAGGTGGAACAAGAAAAATCAGTCAATTTTTACGGCTAATCTCGTGTTTAAAAGAGCGAGTTCTGTTTTAAGAGTGAGATGACGAGGTTTCCTAGAAAACTTATAACACGGCGTCGTTTCACGGGCAGTAGTAATGTTTCCCCGAGAGGTTTCTTCTTATGCCATGGAAAATATAATGATGGCGAGCGCGTTCGGCCAGGACTTGCGTTGGAAACCAGCGATAAGGAGTCTAATGCCGCCATAATGATAGCCCTGCTCTCTTGCTATGGCTGCTATATAGAACTAACCATAAAAAGTATGCGAATATATGTATGTACTTGAGGCTGTCTGTATACTGAGGTAACCAAGCCTTGGCTCGGCACCACTACGTGCCTTGCACCAAGCCCGTACAAGGTACCACTTCGGCCACCATTTTGTTCCGTGTGTAGGAAATTTGATATTTTGCATGGAAATTCAAATAAAATTCTGCAATGGAGAAATCTTTGCAACTTGTTTCAAATTCTCAATACAAATAAGACAATTAAACAAAAAAACTTTGTTCAAAATTTTAAAACAAATTTTTTTTGGGATATAAATAATAATTTTACGCAATCCGATTATGCAGAAAATTGAGTATGGAAGGTTGATTACTTCAAACGCGATCTGTTATTAATATAAATTCTTGCTTTTATAACTGAATAACGAGAGCTTTTTCTCCAATTTCTTAAACTTATAGCCTAGTTTTCTAAGACAGTATTAATATTTGGCATTTTTGATAATATTTCAAGGAGTAATTTTGGTTTAGTGCAAACTGGATCCAAGTATGGTAAAGAATAATGGCATTAAAATATATCTTAACCGATCGGAATTGGAAAACGAATCAATGTTTTAGCTATAGATAAAAATTTGGTTCTAAAATCTTTTAATTTTATATGGAATATTATACTGAACTTAGCCTCTTTTGTTCAAAAAATTTTTTAAAAGTTTCTCTTCAACCGTATGACAAGCTTTTTTTTAAACATTGGCTGTGATATTTCTTTTAACATGAAGAATAATCTAAGACACATAAACCAAAGAAACTTACTAAGGTTGACACAAAAAATTAATTTTTTTTTCCATGTCTTTTCTCTGATTTCCAGACAAAGTTTTGATTTTCTCCTAACCCTTAAGAATCTTCTGATTTACTCTGAAAAAATGTTAGATACTCAAAAAATGTTCTATTAAATTTATTTAGAAATTTCATTAATTATAAACTTACTAGAGCAGATCAAGAACTTATTTTTTAAATAAATATTTTATCCTTACTTTTCCATAGGGATTAAAATTCTACGAAAGATTTGAATTCAAACATTTTCAAATTCAACAACTTATAAGAATGTTTTACAATATATTAAAGATAACTAAGTAAAATTCTTCAAAATTTTTTTTCATTTGAATTCAAGTATTATTTTCTAGAATTTTTAACTAAAATTCTTCATTAAAGCAATTATTATTCATAATTAAAAAAATTGTTTCAGAATTTTTAAATACATTTTTTTGTAATTCAATTTTACGAAAGTGCGATTATTCGGAAATTCTTCAATTAAATATATATTACAAAATAAAATTTTCAAGCAATTGCAAATACAATTCAATTCAACTTTTAAAAGGAAAAAAAATTAATCTACAAAATTTATTATTAGAAGCAAGACTAATTTACATTTTAAAAGATTTTAATTTGAAACCTTTTTTAAAATTCAATTATTTCTAAAAATTCCCCTTGTAATGCTTCTAATATTCAATTATTATTTTAAATTTTAACTAAAATTAATTTTAAAATCAATTTTTAATAGAAAATTCTACAAAAATTCAGCTATTAAAATAAAAAAATAAATAGTTTATTGAATAATTGAATGCTTCCTTAAACTGATTTCTCATAGAGAATTTTATCAAAAATTTTAAAAACAATTGAATTCTTAAAAATTTTTTTTTTTGAAGTTTTGAAGAACAATTATTCTTTTTAAAATCTTATTCTTTTTTATCCATTTAAAATTAAAATTCAGTGAAGAATTTATTATTTATGAAAAAAAATAAAATCCTCGTATAGATTTTTATTAAAATATGTCTAAATTTTTAAATTCTTTAAAAATTTTTTGAAAATAATTGAAGTTCGGAAAAAATGTTTATTATTTTATAAAGATAATTGTAATTTTGAAGAAAATTTTAAAAAAATTTCGAACATAATTAAATTTTTGAGAAAAATTTTATTACTTTTGATAATCTTTTTTTGTTTCATTTTGGTATCCTCAGAAAATTGATAGGGAATGAGCCTAAAGTTTGAACGATCAAATAAACGAAATATTTTTTCATTATAAATATTCTTAACAATTATTTATGATAATAAAAATCCATAATGATATTTTAATATTTTGAAACTTAAAATGAATATTTTGAAGCGAAGTGCCAAAATTATTAAAATAAAATTTTAATTCAAAGAAGAAATAAATAAGTTTTGTCCATTTAAACGTTTTTAATGTTTTTTTGTTGTTTTATTCAGAACTTTAGAAGCATTATGGAGACGGAGAAATAGTTAATTTTTGGAGATGAGAATTGGTATGATCTGCAAAAAAACTGTTAATATTTAAAAGTAGAGTGAATTAATTATAAATTAATGTATCGCATATAAATAAAAATATAGCAAAAAGTAGTCATCTGGCAATTTATTCTACAGTGGGTACTTTACTCGTCCGTTAAATGAAAAAAGGAACAGATTTATTTTCAACCAAATTGTGAACCGCACCCTTCAACCTCATTCAAGCCGATCTTAAGGAGGGTATGGATTGGTTGAGTTGGTTCAGATTCATTAGCGCGAGATCGTCGATTGGTTGTTCGTGAGCAAATCTTCTTTTTGCTTTCTGATCGTGTAATGGCCACGCAGACTTCGCTATCAGGTGCTCTCTCACCCGCACCCATACCCTTATCCTTTCGAGTTATAAAGGCGATCACAAGGGAAAGTTAAATTGCCGGATCGAACGCCTCTAAATTTCTCGAGCTTAAAATTACACGTAGTTCAGTGTCATTGTTGACCCGATTCGGTCGAGGAGCACTGCTTTTAGGTGTGTGTGTGTGTGTATGTGTGTAAAATCTCGATTGGACAAAGTTCAAATTTTTTCTATTTATACCGAGATACGGGGAATAATTTATTCTGAAGTCCTACAATTAATAAAAGTTCATATTAAAAATAAATCTATTTTAAATGATCTTTAATCGCACGGAGATTTAACATGATAGCATTAAAACAATTGAAATAGTTAGCAGAATGCCTAGTTTCAAATTCAAGAGAAAATTTACCTTTAATCCGATATTTTTGGAACAGAAATGAAGATGTTCATATTCGGAATATTTAAGTCCCTTCTAAAATTGTATTATTGTTATTTATTTGCAAAAAATGTATTTCCAGTCAAATAAACAAGATTGATATTTGACATCAAATAAAATAATTGTTTCTAGTGGATTGAAATATGAGCCTCAAGTTACTCGCCATAGAGTAGATTTTAAACGATTGTTGAGGACTCTTGAATCCGGCTCGAGTGCAACCTCGCTCCCTCTTCAAATTCTGAGATATAGGGGTACTTTGTTGCATTGATTTTCAACATTCACGTATACATATCAAACAAACAAGAAAATAAAACACATATTCTATATACTTATCAAATTTTCTATAGAACTCGAAATAATGTATATTTTTTATTTCTCAAAATATAAAACCAGACAATAATTCTTATTTTCAAATTTTTCCCTTCAATATTTGAATCCTGAATACTTGATATGCAAAAATAAAAAAAAAGATATAAATATTAAGAACAGATTGATTGAATTCCAATTTGAAGGAGAATTTTACAAAAGAGGGTTAAGTACTCTTGTTATTTGATGTACATTCTTCCTTATAATCTTTCACAATCTCTATTGTAATGGCCTGTAATCTTCAGGGTATTCCTATAATTTAGTGTTTCCATAATTGCGTAAATGTTATTTTTTGCTGAATTCAAGTATAACTGATGTCATTTTCACGCAGTAAGGACAAGTGATTTGTAAAAGTAGTTCACTTTGTGTGAAGTCTATTCTATTTCAGTTTTTTTTAATACTAAATGTAGTTTTAATAACGCGTGGTATAATTTAACTTTCTATATTATACGGTTTAATATCAATAATTAATTCGAATGTACGATAAGGTATATAATTTTGTGGGAAGTACAGTAACGCCATAAATGCCAATATTATTTACTAGACGTTCCTAAATGAACAAATTTATTTCTTTGAAAGTATAAATACATAGCTTCAACTCACTTTTCTTGAAGCTATCAAATTGATAGCAAATTGGATCAATTGGATACAAATTGTTTGGATCAAATTATGATTCAGTAAACACTGCTACTCTCTAAAACTGAATCAGTAAAATTTAATGAAGAATCAGTTGAGACTGATTGAATTTATTAGTCATTTTTCTGAAACTTTCTGCAATTTTTTAATGTCTAGTAAAAACTGACTAATTACAAAATTGAAATGATTCTATAACTTTTAACTGATTTTTATTAAATTTTATAACGGATTGAAATAAGGGTTTATTGAAAACCAGTCAAATTTTTCTTATGGTTGGTAAAAATTTTACGGATTCGGATTCAGATTCAGAGGGTGTATTTGGATACGAATTTCGATGGTGGTTTGAAAAAAACAGTTTTTTCAAGAATTCTGAAAGAGCAACTATTTAGAAGATAGAACAGTTTTTCTATTTTCGAATTTCACTGTAATTACGATCATAAAAAAATTGCAAGTAAAATTGGATTGATTTGTCTTGAAAAAACCAAATCTTGAATTAATTTCTTCAGACGATGAATTTGGACTGTGAGAAAGATTTTTGAATTGCAAAATTGCAGAATTATAAAAAGTCAATAGATGTTAGTGCGAAGATTTGTAATACAAAATGGCTATTGGAACGTGACTACTGTTAGCAGATATGGATCGCGCCCAGGGTTTTGAAGAGTGAGGGTGGAGAATTTACGGACGGAGGACGGGGTTGGTGTTACTATGGCAACAACGATCCCTCAGTAGCCGAACCCTCCTACTCACCCTTCATTCAACTCTACCGCCACTGTAATCAGCTTCAACTCCAAGACAACCTCTACGCAATTTTCGCGAGTGGATCCTCGTTTCTATGAACGTGATACCGATTTGCTTCCACGAAGCAAGACACGATTTTTAAATATATACAAAATGATTTTATAATTTTAGATTAATTTTGAAAATTAGCGATGTTTCGGTCTTAATCACAATGCATAATATGGAGATACTCTCGATACATACTCGCCAGAATTAATGAACTGCTCTTGAAAATGAGCTTTTCCAGTTAAATTGCGCACTTTATGGACGTCACTTAAATAATAGTGCGGAGAAGAATAAAAAAGAGCATGAACGATCATGTAAAGATCGATAAAACTATCTGAATTATATAGATCAAAGTTTTATTAATTGAAAGAAAATTTTAAATGTTAATTGAAAGTTGACTTTTTTACGGAACACGGTTATGAACCCTAATATATAGTGCAGGTAACATTAAGCTGCAACGATATGCTTAAAGTCGTTTGGTTTGTGTAATTATTATTAATGGGACCTTTATGGCTTATATACACACAGAAGTGCTTGTGGAGATGTGTAAATATTCCCTCAGATTGTGTGATGGAAACGATATTAGTTCGAGGTCTTCGGATGCGCGCATATAGTGCGTAATATCGACAGGACATTAACATAATATCTTTGCAGCTTCTTTGGTATTCAAAACGCGATCACCACGGTCCAGATAATGGTACTCCTGATCCGTGTTTATATTAATACTAGGTTAGATGAAACGAAGTCTAAGATCATCATGAGGCTTCGATCGAATTAGGAGTCAGGATGACTTTGGTAGCGTTATCTCGAAATTCTGCGGCGGCAAATTACAATGCTGAAGAGGCAGCTAGAAAGGTGACTATAAGCAATAAGGAGACAGCGAAAGTTTTTTGTCCTTTTTCTGTCTCTTCCAACCACCTTATAATTTATTTCCCACCAAAAGAGACAATTTCTCAGAAAAGTTGACTTCACAAAAAGCAGCGTCGGGGGCTATACTAAAAATTCGAATCTCCCTTTTATAAGCAATAACTTAACATTCAAATTAAAAATAATTTCTTACAGATTAGCGGCTCAACGCAAGAAAACAATGAAATTGTAAGGAAAAATCAACAATTTTTCAGAGAAAGGAGCTTTAAATTTCCCCTCGCTTGGAGAGAAGTGCCATTAGCGTCAATGTACTCAGTACTTTAGAAGCTTCCAACATCGCTATTACTTTAGAGTGGAGTGTAACACAGTTGTATGACGCTCTTCTAATTGTGTTTCAGTGGTTTTATCAAACTCATCTGCTACTAATTCTCAAAATTTCAATTGCTTCAACAAGTACGTAGTGCATTTAAGTAATATTGCTGTATTAACATCAAAAAATTATATACACTTTTAAAAATTTATTATAAAATTAATTGGTATGTGCGATGTATACTCATGGGCATTTTAAAGAAATGTTTAATAAATTAATATCTGTTTCATGTAAATAAAGGTTTGATTCTTTTTATATAACTTTTTCAGTCCTGACCTGCGTTTTTAAAAATTTCTATAAAATTGAGACAAAAAACGAATCAAAAGCAACGTTTCGATTTGATTTTTGTCTGAATTTAATATATCCTTAGAAAAACTGTGCGAAAGAAACTAAATCTTTAAATAATTTTCTATAGATAATAGACGACAATACATTACTCATCGTTTAAAAAAATGTAAATAGACAGTAAAATATTAAAAATATACATATATATTGTATGTTAAACATTTAATCCAGATTGAAAACAATGGTCTTGCTAATGTGTGTGCTCAGATACAATTCAAAATTTTAATGACTAGTCAGACGTTAATCGTCCATAACCGCATTATTAAAGAATAATAATAAGAATGTTTTGATCACAGTTCATAAGCGAGTCAATAGTCAAGTCAATTATTATTAAAAAAAGTTTTTTTTTCAAACTACACCGTACATTTAAGTTAATATGTTAAAGCATAGCAGAGCAGTTGGCTAGCGTTTGATGGAAAATAGTAATTTTGTTTTTACGTGATTAAAGAAAAAATGAAATTGGATGAAAAAAAATCTATCTCATCGCAACTAGCATGCTTATGGGACGAGAGTGGATGAGAGGAACGTAAAGCACATCGGGGATGCGAATGAACTTGCGTCTGGGGGATGAAGAAGAGAGCGCCGCGCGTGTGCGAACGAAGCGACCATCGTAATAACAATGATTAAGCAACGGCAACGAAACGGTCCATTCTTGATAAAAAGAGATAAAGGCACAAGAGAATCGTGCAAGCGCCTACGCATTGGATGGATCCGTATCTCTGACCACATTACAAAATGGCGGTTGTGTCGGCTTTTTGCAAAAAAAAAAAAACACATTTGTTGTGATGAAATTTTTAATGTGTGAAGCAAAACGACGCGATTTGTTATGCTACATACTGTGAGAGGAAATTCTTAATTTTAGATTAATTTTAAATTTAGCACTCGCTATGCCTCTTGCATGTATAAAATGCGTAAAATCTTTCGAATAATTTTCAATTTTGTATTAGTTGTCTTACAAAGGTTACATCTTAACCCCCACAGCTGCAAATTAATATTAGACTTCATTTTTATTTACGTTTACTTCTAATTTTTAGCAAAAATTTTACTTTTTGCATGATGCAGGAGCAAGAGGGAAGTAAATTTGTTTATTTTTTGTTTTAATATTGTTAAAGTAGAGTATTTTCTGTTTTTTATTTCTCTAAAGATTTTTTAATAATTAGATGTATAAAAAATATAAACACAATTTTTTCTTTTATTTTTTTGTAACTGCAAATATTAGCTACAAATTTTGATTTTCTATTCTGACGTGAATTTACCCATTTTTGAAGGTAGCAAACATAAAAAATCAAATTTCGATTTAGGTTCATACACAAGAAATAAGTAAAGTAGAAAATGTTCTAATAAGAATTCAAATTGGTTTCTTAATTTTACCATAGAATATCATAAATAAATGCCGAATGATCACGAAGCTGAAGTCTACAACATTTTTAAAGCCGAAAAATAAAAAAAGAATTTTTTTCAAATAAAATTTATCTCCAATTTTCATGTGCTTTAATTTTTAAGAAATTAATTGTCACTAAGGATACAATAATTAAAAAATATGATTTAGAATCAAAAATAAAAATACCGTACCATTAATTGTTTTCGTTTTTAAATACGTTGTGGACTTCAGCCTCATAAATAATGTTATAAACTTAACCTAACAGATTTTCCTTTTGGTTTTTTATTTAATTAATTACTTTTTAATTATTTTGATTAGTTGAGGAGCAAGTTTTCATAAGTTAATAAATTCAGTTTTCAAAAAAACGAGATAAATATGAAGTTAATATTTAAAGTCCTCACAAATCTGTTAAATTAAAAAAAAACTGTTCTAAGAACGAATTTTCAATTTTTAAAACTTTCAAAATAACACAAAATTTTTTTTATTAGAAAAATTATTATGGTATAAGGTTTATTTATAAAAATAGAGCGGTCTTGAATATAAAAGCATTGTAATATAAAAATAAAATGATGACAATTTTTGCATTTTGAATATAATTGCATAGTAAGTAAAGTATTTTTTTGAATCGTTCCAATTTCTCGAAATAAGAAAATATTTGTAAATATGGATTTATCAACTTTTAAACACTTGCTTCTCAGTCACTATTGTGAATTTGTTTTTAACAATCAGGTATTATTGTTGGCGGTGTTCATTACTTTAATAATGTATTATTTCACATCTGTTAATTTGGTGATATTTAATAAATTAACCTCAAATAAAATATGGTAAACCAAACAATCGAAACTTAAAAATATTATTTACGTTTCTCCAACTTATTGATAAAATTTACTGAATATTAAAATTTATACAAGAACGAGAATATTTTATCTGTCTTAACAATTTACAAAACTTCAAAAGATTGTCATTTTTTTAAATAGAAAAATGTAAATAATAATAATTAAGTATGTATATAAGTTCTGTTCAATTAAAATTGCATGTCAATAAAAAAGTATTAAAAAAATGGAACTTACAAAAAGTGGTATTTTTATCAGCCTGTCCTTGTCCTGTATTCTGGAGATAGGTATTCACACGTTGTCATCTTTATGGAGGGTAGAAAAAACATTCACTTGTACAATTTTAGAAATTTTAGAAATTTTCGTCATGAACCACGTGCGTCTATATACTAAGAAAATGGCATCTTTTTATAATTACTAATTATACGATCGCGAGTTTAAGAAATTCGAGCACTCCCGAAGTTAACACTAAGATGTAGAAATAAAAATTTGAAATTAAAAGTAACTTTAAAAACACGTGGTCGAACGAGACGCAGCGGATTAATTGCAGACGTAATCCTAGCACTTGACTAACGCCACGTCAGAGTGGGGGTACGAAATTGGGGAAAGAACAAGAGGGTAGAATCGAGATTCTTTTTCTCTCTCTCTTATTCATCTTTTTACTTTGGAAATTTAATTTTAATTTTTAATTTACATATAAAAGAAATCTTTTATATAAAAGTAAATAAATACGTTGTAGGCAAATATATTTTATATACCATTCGCAGTACACATTTGTGAATTATTTTCTAATAAGTTAAAATATAAATGAATGATCGGTTTTAGAAACAGAAACACTTGGTGGTTCTACGAAATGACGTATAGATGCGCCCATGTAATTTCCAAATCGTCCACCAATCACTTTACCTCTTTTTGGACAAATGAAACAGCGACATGATTTGCGACAGTTGGTAACGGTTACAACTATTTTATTTACAAACCTTTTGACATTGTGAACCTAACCTAAATTTTGTTATCTTTATTTCAAGTGAGAATCCTTATTTCTTGATTAAGTCCACAGTTATTTTAATCAATTGTCTCTAGCAAGTTTATGCTACTAAAGTTTTGTTTGCATCACAGTGAAATTCGTGATAATTTAACAAAGAATCTTTGTTGTTTCCGGGATAAGAAGAAATTTTTTTCAGACGCAAAACGTGTAAAAATCATGACTTGTTTACGACAATATCAGGCTGGATTTCGTCTGCTGTGAGCGTTGGTAATTGTTTATGTTTGCATCCCCAGAACGTCCGCAACTTAAACTATTTCTAGGTTATTATTGACTTTGAAATGTTATCAATTGATTAATATCAGTGTTATGAATCCTGATTACTGCCTAATAATTGAACAAATGTCAGGAAATATTGTTACAACTATTTTTTCTAAAAATACAAAAGGAGGTGAATTTTTTGGAAAAATTTGAAAACATCAGTGCATGATGTGCTTTCAATGAAAGCTGCAAATGTGAGCAATTATTAATTTTGAACTCTCTCACTATTCGTTTTGTTTACGAGCGAAGGCGGTAACCCTACCAACCAATAGGATTCTCGCTGGAAATCATACACGGGGATCTCGTGGCCTCCGAGCCTCGTTAACATGGCCTGTCCCAGTGCTCAGAGGTGGGGCTCTCTCTTTGACGTCATATACCTACATACCTTTTCTTGTCTTTTTTCATCTACATCTTTGTCTTCTTTTTACAGTTTTTTTCCTTCGTTCGTTCGTCCGTCCGTCTCTACTCTCCATTTCTTCGGTAAGTACCAGATAATCCCCTTTCTTTCGTAAAAAGCTTCTATTGCAATCAGAAATAACGTTCAACTCGTATTATGTTTTTTCGAACAGAAATATTCCCTACAACAATAGGAATTCAAATAAATTAAACAAATTATGTATAGGGTTAAAACTTATTATTATTATAATTAGGGGGTGGGGGTAGTTTAAAGTAAATTTGTGTTTTTTTCCGGTGTAAACTGGTACTGATTTCGAAGCTTTTATTTACAAACATATAATTATATATACGGGTTTAAAAATTATTATCTTGTGTTTACAGCGCGTTTTCTAAAAATTGTGTGAATCAGTTGAAATTACACCAATTTTTGAGTAGTATTCAGATGGAATTTCAGTCAGAAAAATTGTTTAAACAATCATTTTTTACTGACTGTCAGTCAAAAAAAATAATTTAAATATACACTGAAAGAAAGTTATTTGACTCATAACTGACTATTCGACTATTATCAAATAAATCAAATAATTTTTATATGAATCAAATAAATTGTATATTTCAATCAAATATTTCAGTATTTAAAGGAAAGATTATTTAATCAAATAATTTTTATATGAATCAAATAAATTGTATATTTCAATCAAATATTTCAGTATTTAAAGGAAAGATTATTTAATCGATTCAAGTAAATATTTATTTGATATAATAGTCAAATAAATTTTTTTTCTCTGTATTTAACAAATTTATATTATGAATATCACAAGTGTAAATAAAATGCGTTGTTGTGAATTTTTACTAATTTTCTCAATGTCGCAATTGTTTATAAATGATTTTTTAGAATTATATATTTAAAAAAAAGTATTATCTTTACGATCACGAAATTTTACCGATGGCTAAAAAAGAGAATTCATAATACATATCGTAAACCAATATTATACATGGAGAGAAGAGAAAGCGGTACTGTTGGATTTCCCAGAAAGAGTACCATAAAATTATCGACTTGTAAATCTATCAAGTAATCGATCTGCAGACTTGAAATGGAGAATCAATCGATTTTTCATACAGAGACAACGGTAAATAAGTTGCTGCTATAGAATGAGGTTCGTAAAAGAGTGTCATGATCATATATGTTAAACATATTATTAATAACACTATTATTTTCTGATAAAACTCATAGAAAATTTTCAGTCACTTTCTGCTGCATGTTTTCCATACAATGAACTATCTGTATATAAAAATTTTAAAAAAGTTGTTAATTAGCTTAAAAGGTCTTTCAATATCTTTATTATAGAATATAGACATTGATTTCTTTATGGTGAAAGAAATTTTGCACTAAAAAAATTAACTTGATTCAAATATTCGATTATTTGTCAATTATGGAAATAAATATTTTACTGAAAACAATTTTTTATTTTAGTCAATTGAATTTTATTCGAACCAATAATTTCTGTATTTCAGACAAAAATCTAATTTTTAATAGAAATTGTTTGATTCAAGTAAATATTTATTTGATAATAGACTAGGAATCGATTATTTGAATCGAATCGAAAATATTTTTCGAAAACTAAAATTTTATAAATCTTGTATGATCGAATATCCAACATTGAAACTATAGTGATTAATTAGATTAAATCTTAATTATATTTTTTTCTTTGATTTACTTTTACTTACTTATAAATAAGTCTATATAGGAAAAATAATTCAACTTGTTCATGTTAATGTACTAGGCGCCTCCTTTAATTGAGTCATTAATTCAGTCATTAATCTCATACAGGACATGAGAAAGAATTGCACATTTATATACCACAGGCAACTCGAATGACCAGAGAATTATATACTTATATATATACTTTATTGTTGTACTCAGTCATTCAGCTAGAAGATCGATATTTAATTGAGTACAATTACATTGAACAATGATTGAGATCTTGTTGAAAACGCCATTTCCGTCCAGAAAATGTTTTATCTCTTTCTTCATATTTTATAAGATGAGGACTTAGAATTTAAATCTTACTCTTAAAATGTTAAAGAAGATATATGTAAATACATGGTTTCAAAGTTTTATCAACTTATTTAAACAAATTTAAATAGAAAATTATAAAATGATTTCAATGAATATTTAACTTACATGCGAAGGAAATTTCTTTTGAAAATTTAAATTTTGATTCTTTTTATACATAGTTTGAAAATGGGTGAATTTATTTATTATTTAACACGAACAAATTTCGTGTGAAATGTGCATTTAACATTTTTTTCAATTAATTCAAAAATAAACAGAACTGAGTGCTTCACGTCAGCGCTGCTATTTTTCCATCACATTTATATTTTTTCATTAATTAGCCACTGCACTCTACTAACTAACCATCGTTTTGAGCATGAGAACATATATATTATCTCTCACTGACAACATCTGTCTTTCATTAATTCAACGCTTTATTTATATATTACACGCAAACTGTTCAACATTATAACCAGACATAAGTAAGATGGTGATGTTATTAAAATTAATCCTATTCATTAGTTTGCACTTTTTTCTTTTTCACTTTCTTAAAAAACGTCTTCCTTGAGCAGAAAAAACTTGATAGTTTATATTGCACATATTATATGTGTGCCTGTAAAAATATATGTCGAGAGGGAAAAATCTTCTGACAAGTGCGTTTTTTCTATTTTTCCAAAAAAAGTATGCAGGATTTATTTTAATGTAATTTGGAAATAAAATATTTTCCCTTTTAATCTATAGAGGAATAAAAGTGAAAAAAGTGTTCTTTTCGTGGTTAGGCAGATAGTTAGGCAGTTATGGTAGACATAATTGCGGTTTATTGTATCAATAAATACGCTGTCAGAATGAAGCATGTAGAGCTAACAGCCTTCCCGGGAATTGAAATCAGTGTTCAAAGAAGACTTTTATGGTCCTGCTTAATATAGTTTATGTTTTACCTCATCCACTTGATGCCTCGGAACCGGAAGAACCTTAATGATTCCAGATAGCCCGTGGCATGATTCTGTGGAATAAAATTTGTTACAATTATAATGTTGAAGAAAATTTAAATAAAACTTATTGCAAAAAATAAGTTCGTTTGAAACAAAAAAAAACTTGTTAAAAATAAGAAAACTTTTCGGCTCTTTCTTCATGTGTTGACACAGCCGTGAATATTAATTTAGATTAATTTTTTTTTTAAATTCAAACCAAATCATTTTCAATGAATTATTTTAATCCTCGATGGATTAGAGCTCTGAAGGTTATTTTAATCCACTTTGCTGTTAACGATGCAACACAATTTTCTGTGAAGAAAAATGGAACCAATTTCAATGCTTGTTTTATCGAACGTAAATAATGTCTATAAAGTTATTACAATTTATTAACATTATTATATATCAAGTAGCTAGAGCATTATAATGAAAAATGAGAATTTAGTCTTAATAGGATTGTACGTAAGTAGTTCACTATGATATTTACCTTGAGAGTTTAGTTTTACAAATGACATGTAATTTAAGTTAGTTGCGATGTTGTGCTTGCGCCTCACCTGTATCTTCGGGTTTCCATTTGTCGACTGGCATCTGCCCGACATGTCGAAATCGGGTATTCTTTGATTCACCCTGATATTAGCGCAACTATTGTTTTCTAGGAATAATGCTTCGATAAATCATGAATCATAGAATAAATCATAGATATAGAAATTAATCTGTCACGAGACATCTGCAAAGGTTTCTAAAAAAGTGCTATCATAGTTTTTCTGTGCTTTGCCTGGTCTTTTGTCCGAATTTAGTATCCACAAAATGATACAAACAGATACGAAAAAAATTTCAGGCAAGTCTTCGAAGTTGATGGGAACAATTATAAATTCTTGAATAAAAGAATAAAATTTCTAGTATATATATAGTTTACACGCTTATGGTAACGAAGAATTTTGAATGGATTCTTTAAATACTTGTTATGTTATATTATGTTACACTTTTTGCCAGTTCGGAGCATAAATCATGCTGCGAAAGGTAATGTCACACGGGGTTTACTTTTGTGCAAGAAGATTGTTGACTTTTTATCTATTTTGTTTTCCTGTGTCGCCGATAAGTCCAAGTACAAGTCAAAGAGCCGATGCGGCACGGAATCGGCAGTTTCCGTGAACGTAACCATTCCGCTGGCGGCTTCGTCTTTTCCAGATGCCGAACGTGCCAAGTGATCCCTTTTGAGAGAACTTTGCGCTGGGAGGACAGAGCAACTGAAGAACGAGTTTCAGGCTTGTTGCAGTTTCACCGGTCTCTCTTCGTTTAGGAAGAGGATAACCACGCCTTGAATAAATTCTTCCTTTCTCTTGTGACAATAAATATGACTTTGCCGTGCAAAGATTGCTAATTCACTAATTCTCTCTTTCTCTCTCTCATCTATCTATCTATCTCTCTTTCGATTCAGTGCACGTTCGTTTTATATGTTGCCTTTTATCAATTATTTAGTTCACACACTACTTGTTTATTTTTTCGATTATTATTTTTCCGTATTTTATAGAGGAGTAGGAAAAGTAGAATTTCAGGAAATTAAGAGAGATAGTGTATTGCTATTGTTTTATATAAATGTATATTTATAATATTTCGATGAACTTGAAAATTGACTCGACTTGATTGATAAGCAAGATAAATTGAAAATATACCGAATGCTTTTGGCACGCGATCGTGTACACATACGAGTGCGATGCTTGATTTATAAGACACCATATTTAATATGTTGCTATATGTCAGTCTTAAAAGTTAATATATGTAGACGTACATTTATTATAGTGTGCTTTGTAATAGAAAAAGCAATTTCCCTATAATTTTTATAAAAAGCATTGCACTCGAGCAGAACGTTTCTATTATATTTTTATTTGTAATATTAGTTACTTTTATATATTCACCGTTCAATTTTTTCCATTATTATAACTCTTACGCTAATGAAGACACGTGACAATCATTGGTTCAAAGTGATGCATGTCGAGCATACAACCTCCTTTCAAAAGTTCAATTACTTTTACTTAATGAATATTCCTCACAGAAAATTTTGGGGTAACTATTTTAACACCAAAATGGATTAAAAAAATCCATAGCGCTTTAAAATCCATCAAGGATTAAAATTGAGATTCACCGAAGAATCATGTTTTTAAAATTTAAAAATGAATTGGTTTTGATTTAGAAACATATTTTTATGGGGAAAAATTTCAAAACAACTTTTTTTCGGTGTATTAAAAACAATGTAAATTACTATACATATATACTTAAAATCGATGATCTGTCGAGAAAAACAGGATACGTCGAAATAAAATTTTTTGTTGGTATAAATATGTGTTAAATGTATTTTTGAATTTTTAAGTTTATGAATTAAATAAGTATTAAAATTCGAATACACATTTAAATTGATTAAAAAATTTTTCGTTGTGTAGGATGTTCAACTATAAAAGTCGACGTGTCCAGTTTTTCTACAAACTAGCGAAATATCAGTAGTATAAAAAAGAATGACTCAGGAAAGAAGTCTGACTCATACTGCTTGTTACTACTGGTAAGTATATAGAAAATATACTATTTTTGAAACAGAATCATCAGAAACATCCGGTTCTTTTTCATCTCCACACAGAGGAAACGTAAAAAGCAAATGTTTTATTGTTAGAGGTATACTCATACTGATGCAGGTACAACATATAGAATATATATATTTATGTAATAAAGAATAGTTATTTTATTCATATTCCTTTTTTTATCTATATTTTATTTCTAAAAGTCTCAGTCTTATTGAATTAAAATTGTATGATAAATTTTGCTTAAAATCGGAAAAACATGCAAATTATAATAAAGAAGTATTTATACGCAAACATTTGAAATTTGAAATCGCCTGTCGGTGTGCGATTGAGACAAGAGATGGCGCCAGTCGCTTTGAATGCGGCGCGAAAACAGAACAAGTGTAAAGAAACATATGCTTACTGAATAAAACTTGTAAGCGAACTAGAACTACCTGAGTGAGAAATGCAATAGCTTTTAATGTAAAGAAATTCGAGATGCATAATGTCAATACAAGTATTTGTGATGGTAAATAAGTACAGTAAAACAATTCGAGAGTTATAAATCATGGAATGATTATGCATACAGACATATGTCTATCTAACTACAATCAAGTTCATTAATTGTGTAATACTTCCTCTTGCGGCTATTTAACGCCTAAAAGTCAACTTTTTGCAACATTCTTTAGCGCTTATTTACACTACTTGAACTCACAGAATGTAGCGCACATATATATACAGTAATGCTTTTATAAAAGTGTACCACTTTTAAATTGAATAAATAATAAATTTAATTTATATCAAGTGCAAAGAAATTTATACTATATTTACAGTATGTGATTCAATTTTTAAATTTACAATATACAATTAAATTTACAAGAACTAAAATTTTTGTAATTTTACTCTTTTTGCAAACTTTTAATATAAAATTGTCGTGCGTCCTAATGAGATGGATAGTTTTATTTGTGCCTATCAAAAAATGTCAATAACTATATACATACACGACGTGTAAGATTTTATTCAATAAGATTATAACATTGACGACGTTCACGACGTCGACGACAGTAATGCTACAACAAGAGAAGGAGAGTTGCTCCCCTCTCGCTATTTCTTCAATTCAATTGAATTCTATTCCAGTGTTCAGTTCATATCATTGAGGTCGCCACTTAAATCCTCATTGTCGTTCGTCGCTTATTGTTTCACCCTTCGAACGAGAACGAATAACGACGTATGTACATGTCCTTTCATATCCGAATACACAGTCGAATTAGATTGATTGTATAGATATTTTCCTTTAAGTATTTCCTCGGGAATTATTCTAGAAAAAATAATATTTCTTCCGTTAACAATTGCTTATATCCTTCGAGTGCACTCGTCTACATTTCTCCCATATAGACAATTTCGTTTTGAATAACATTTTTTTTACCATAGTTGAGACAAAAAAACGTATCAAAAAGGTTGGTTAGCAACACTTGATTTTTTTTTGTCTCAATTTGATCTCTGCAGAAAGAAGACTGATAATTTAAATTATTTTTAAAAACAGTGTTTATACATTTGATCCCAATATTTGGTGTAAGTTTTAAGTTAACATAACAGAGATTTCAGGTTGGTACGCGATTATTAAACTATTGAGGGAAATTGTTAATAAGCAATGTATGTAGATTAGATAATTATTATTAGTGTTGCTAGACTAATCATATTGATTCTGCACTAGACTTTTGAAACCGAGAAACTAGCAGGTAAGTGTCGACCGAGTTCGCTCTACTTGTAGCAGAACGAATTCCGACAAGTGCTCTTGGGGACAGCTTTTGTACGTTTTGTAGCCGTCGAAGTGAAGTACGTCGCGGTTTGCTGGAAGTGGGCATTGTTGGCCCACAGCCCACATGCTGCTGCGAACAAGAACAAACCTCTTGGTATAAAAATGCATCATGTGGGAACGCACCCAAAGTCCTTCAATTTAATTATACTCTCGAAAGAATTTATTGCAAAAAATTATCCATCTTTTTACAGTCGGAGAAAAGTTAATAAAGTTTTACTTCAATATATCCTTAAAACAAGTCATAATATCTACTTTGACATTTGTATTTTTCCAAAACGGTCAATATTTTAGGTGTCATTTGTAATATGATGTTGGACCAACAGATGTTTATCGAAACTGAATAATTTCTACAACAACTGCTGATTGTTAGTTGTAAAAATCTTAGTTTATTGAACAACTGTGAAATACCTTTAGGAGTAATATAGTAAAGATAGTTTGCTTACTTTCAAGCATTTATTTAGTAAAATTTATTATTGTTTTGATTATTTGAGTAAGAACCCCCGGTAGTACAGTATGGACAGCCAACATATGTTACATGTGGGCTATCTTATTCTTTCTCAGTGTCTCTTTACCTATGATGTTCAGCTAACAATTCCACTTGATTCCGATGAATGATAGTAACGAGGCTAACACCAGGGTGGTATGCACGTGTCTTCAATGGACCAATCAAAGCTCACCCTCTTCACATCCATTCTCGAGGCTTACAACGATGTCGCCTTAAGCTTTTATCAACGATGATAATCATCAAACCACGAATACGAAAGTGCCTTGCATTACTTCTTTTTTTATCGATTCAATCTAGATTACTATCATGACTGTTTATTTGCTCCAAATGATTTTATTTATTTCAGAAAATCCCGACACTTTTGTCTACTTTCATATATACTTGCCGGTCAAGAATTGAAACTTGTAAAGTGCAATGAAACTTAAGCGCACAAGGGGGGTTCAAGCGGAGAGTGTTGCATTATTACAACAGAAGAGAACTACATAATAAGATCACACGCGCGTGAAAATTAAGGTATAAGTTATTTTAGATGGGAAGAGATTTAGGATGACTTCACACGTTATTCAATGAGCATTTAATTGTCCCTTGAATAGCTTCCTTTCTATATGCTTTATTTGAAGTTTTCAAAGTATGAAAAGGATTGTGAGAGTTACTTAAATTAGCTATAATATTGAATGGAGCTCCTAATTTTATTTTCCTTGCAAGTTCCACTTTAGTGATCATTCAAGAACATTTATAAACAAGCCAAGAGCGGATAAAAGCGGAAACACGTCGAAACATTTTTTTATCAACTCTCGATGTCATTTACTTCCTTAATTTTTTCACAGTATGCATAAAATAGAAATATACAAATCACTTATATATAAGAAAGATTTATTAAATTTATTTACATGTAATGAGATTTTATGAGAATTTGTGCCAATAGTCAAAATGTGTCATAATTTGTTACGCAATTCTATGTTTCTTGCAATTATATTCATTCGTACTTGGAAAGAATTCGTGGTACACGAACTACAAAACCGCGATTTTGCACCGTTACACATCCGTGGCCGGCTTGAGTCATAAAACTCCAAATATAATTGTACGGCCCTAGCTGCGGTACAGAAGTTGGTCTAGTATTTGAAATGACATGGACTTATGCAATAGCTGCGTATAAAACTACGCTGCAGTACACGCGAATTGTTGTGAAACTTTCTGCAATTGCCATTGAATATAAAACCTGCGAGAGAAAAACGGGCATAATAAAAGAAGGATTAATACAATGAAAACAAATTTTATTAAAATTACACAAATTTATTACAAGTTTACTGTGAAATGGTTGACTAACGTCGTCATTTCTTTTAAATATTATATTGTTTCTTGAAATGTTGCGAACTAATAATTTAGATAAATTAAATTCTCGAAATTTGTAACATGAGATTTAAAATCAAGTGACACAGTCTGATTTTCAGCAAGGTGTAGAGATGAATTTGAATCAGAAAGTTATGAATAAGGGTGTATACTTGAGGAACAAAAAGAGGGATATCAGGGGAGGAGGAGAGAAAACCCTTCGCCTATAGGACATTGCACACTAAATGCATAAGGTACTGTTGAAGCGTGTCTCAATATATCCTTTCTTTCTCTTGTTTCCATTCTGTCCCTTCATCTGGTGACCTCACTCTTATCAAATCAAAAGCTTTGATGCAATAAAAGTCGAGAGGTTAATTTGTTATGCGTTAAGGGCCCACAACCAGACGAATCTCAGCGTTACGCAATACATTCGTCCCTTATTGTACCAATGATTCTTTCTTCTTCATTTAATTCAATCTGGTTCACTATTCCATGTCATGATGGCTTTTCAAGTACAAAACAACTTACAGTAACGTTAATTGAATTTATTGAATTTCACATCTTCTTGATTGAAAAAATTCAAATAGAAAATAGAAGTTAACTTTTTGTTTGCTTAACATTATTCTGCAATTTTGTTAAATTTTCAAGAAAGCGACAATTTAGTCTTGTTTAATTGTAATTCACCACCACATAATTGCAAGTAGAGTTGTGTACATTTATAAGCTACATGCTTTGTTATAGGACTCATCAAGTGCGAAATTTGTGCACTTTTGTCTCAGTTTCCTTAGAAAACTAAACGACCTACGCAATTTCTGGAAACGAGAAGAAGCTAGGCAACCTCAGCAATTCGTCATTTTGGTCAATGTTTCAATTACTTGAGTCATAAGTGAATCACACAGATACGTACACGCGAGCGAATTTGCGCAAACATTTATTCCGACGTGCGTATGTCGTTTTGGATCAAGCAGCACGCAATACGGAGTCGGGTCAGTCGAGGTCAAATTGGTAATGGACTGACCCTTAATTCAATGTGGTCTACCACCAAACGCCGATACATCATTGCTTGTTCTTCTATTGGCAAACATGCAGACATGCAACACCCTTCAAATCTTTACATGTGACCTTGAACCAAAATGTAAGCAATTTTCACGGGGACAACAATAATTTTCGATTCATTCTTAATAAAACTTTTTTAAACAATTCAATTATTTTCAAAAAGTTTTCGAAATTACATTATTTCCAATATCTACTATTTTACCAAAAAAGTTTCTAAAAGAAATCAATAATTAAAAAAAAATCATGTTCCTGAAGTTTCGAATTTTCAAATGAACGGCAATATTTTTTTACTTCTTCTAATTTGCATTTCTTTAGGAAAAAAATTATATTTAGATTAAAACAAATTAATTCTAAACTAAGTATTGGTTAATTTCAATTATTTTTCTTTTTTGGACTGTAATTTTCAAAAACATTTAAGGTGAAAAAAAATTTCTTTCATTTGAATGTTCGAAACTTTAGCCACATAAAATGTTAATTAAATTCATTGCAAACATTCAATTATTTTCATTAATAGAAAAAATTTTTAAAGAGGAATTAAATTATTTAAAATACAAAGGAAAATTTTTTTTAAATTACAAAGAAAATTGTTCATTGGAATTAATAATATAAAATATTTTTATAAAACTCTTTACAATAATTCAATTATTTTTATAACTATTAAAATGCCTCTGAAGAAATCAATTATTATATTTAATAATTTTAATAAAATTCTCTGCTAGAATGTAGTTATTTTCTAATATAATAAATCAATTTTAAAAAAATTCTAATTTTAAATTTTATTATTATTTAAATCAATTTTGAATGAATTCCGCAAAAAATATATTTATTCTTAAAAACTTGCTTAAAATTTTCGGAAAAATTCAATTATTTCAAAAAAAAACTTCGACATGATTTATTAATTAGAATCTAATAATTATTTTCAATCCATTTTGATTTATAATAAAATTTTTCGTAACAATAAAATTATATAAAACATTTTTGAATACAGATCATTGTACGAATTCAATTTTATTTTCTAATAAAAGTTAATTTAAAATTGAATTTCACTTAAAATTTGAGATACTAATTGAATATTAAAAGTTAATTTTCAAAAATCATTTAAAACATTTTTATTCTTGTAGAAAAGTAAAATAGATATTTAAATATTTATTTAAAAAAAATTCTTTTTTAAAATGTAATTTAATTTAGAAATTATGCATGGTTGCCACACAACCTGGAAATCCTGGAAAACCTGGAATTAGCATGGAATTTGAAAAAGAGTATGGAAAACCTGGAAATAGCATGGAATTTGAAAAAACTTCTGGAATTTTTTTCGTTCATTAAAAATATTAAGAAAAAAATGCCATTTAATATGTTTTTTTTTTAATGTTAAAATGTAACTTTCGTTTTCTATGTTTTTTCTCATTAAATTATATTAGTTTTTCTTCTTAATTATTGACTAAAAATTTATTTAATTGTTTTTAATTTCTTCCTAAAAAAATCGTACTGTTTAAGAGAGCATAAATTTCTAACTATTTAATAATAAATACTGTTAACATTGTTTTGTAAAATACTTGTTTTTTCATCACAAATAATTCATAAACTGTCAAACTAATTTTCCATTTTAACCTGAAATTTTTGATATTTTTGACCTGGAAAACCTGGAAAAAGCCTGGAATTTTGAAATCTAGATTTTGCTTAGTGACCTACAAACTATTCTTGAAGTTCGCAGAAAAAAATAATTTTTCATTTTCATTTTCTTGAAGGTCGAAGATAAAAAAATTTTTTCATTTTCTGCTGATTTTCGGCTGTGGTTATTTTTTTAGAAAAAATGAATTAAATTAATTTTGACGACCCGGATATTAATTAAAATTGTTCTAGTAGTTGCTTAGTGACCAACAAACAATTCTTGAAGTTTGCAGAAAAAAATAATTTTCATTTTCATTTTCTTGAAGGTCGAAGAAAAAAAATTTTTTTATTTTCTGCTGATTTTCGGCTGTGGTTATTTTTTAGAAAAAATGAATTAAATTAATTTTGACGACCCGGATATTAATTAAAATTGTTCTAGTAGTTGCTTAGTGACCTACAAACTATTCTTGAAGTTCGCAGAAAAAAATAATTTTTCATTTTCTGCTTACAGTTGATGCCCAGTCAGCAGAAAATGAAAAATAATTTTTTTTGCGATCTTTATTATGTTATCATTAACAATTGTTACATGATAATTATTTCTTGGTCTCTTAACTACTACTATAGCGATGTTAATTAATATCCTAATAAACAAAAAAATGTTAATGCAATTTTAATAAAAAGTAACCACAGCCGACAATCAGCGGAAGGTAAAAAATTATTTTTTTCTGCGAACTTCAAGAATTGTTTGTTGGTCACTAAGCAACTACTAGAACAATTTTAATTAATATCCGGGTCGTCAAAATTAATTTAATTCATTTTTTCTAAAAAATAACCACAGCCGAAAATCAGCAGAAAATGAAAAATTTTTTTTTCTTCGACCTTCAAGAGTTGATTGTTCGTCACTAAACAAATACTAGAACTCTATTGTCTTTAATTTATTATAAAATGACGAGAGTTTTTAAAAAATTTTTAATCTTCTGCTGATTGTCGGCTGTGGTTGCTATTTATTAAAATTGCATTAAATTTTTTTTTGTTAATTAGAATATTAATTATCATTGCTTTAGTAGTAGTTTAGAGACCAAGAAATAATGATCATTAACATGGTTGCCACACAACCTGGAATTAACATGGAATTTGAAAAAGAGTATGAAAAACCTGGAAATAGCATGTAATTTGAAAAAATTTCTGAAATTTTTTTCGTCCATTACAAATATTAAGAAAAAAGTTCCATTTAATGTTTTTTTTAATGTTAAAATGTAACTTTCGTTTTCTATGTTTTTTCTCATTAAATTATATTAGTTTTTCTTCTTAATTATTGACTAAAAATTTATTTAATTGTTTTTAATTTCTTCCTAAAAAAATCGTACTGTTTAAGAGAGCATAAATTTCTAACTATTTAATAATAAATACTGTTAACATTGTTTTGTAAAATACTTGTTTTTTCATCACAAATAATTCATAAACTGTCAAACTAATTTTCCATTTTAACCTGGAATTTTTTATATTTTTGACCTGGAAAACCTGGAAAAAGCCTGGAATTTTGAAATCTAGATTTTGTGACAACCATGTTATGAAAAAATGGAGTCGTGAAGTTCGATAGTTTTTTCTTACTATTTTTTCAGTCTTAAAACTATTTCTTTTAATTCATCGGGTACGAAGCCTGATTTTATTAATATTTAAATTAAATATATAATTTCTTAAATTAAACAAAAATAAGTATTTCAATTAAACTTAAATATTTGATTCGATAGCAAACAATTTTTGAAGTTTGATTTAAATAAAGTTTATCTATAGTATTTCTACTATTTTATGGAAAGCCATTGTCATGCATATCTATTTGGAGTGAAAAATATTTTGACAAGAGAAATTCAAGTTTAAAATTGAACTAAAATATTTTTGGAGCAGGACAACAAAAATACTTGCAAAATACTTTTTAATCTGATTTTACACATTTGAGAAGGAGATGGAAAAATGAAGAGAATATAAGAAGAGAGAGAGAGAGAGAGAGAGATGCAGAGAGTCGCATCTAGTTCCAGGGACCATCAATCACAGAACTCTCGCACCTCAAAAATACTCGTTCGTGGTACAAGAACCTCCACAAGCGCGGCGTCACAGAGCAAGTTTGAACCTTCTTTGCGTCTTTTTCTACCTTCCTCCTCGTCATCAGGGTCACCGAGTAAAAAGTTTATAATAGGCTTAGAGTGTTGTGTTCGTGTGATCAATGAAAAAAACCACAGTCTTACGCCGCGGTAGGAATGTTGGCAAGTGCAAGTTATCTCTTTGAATTAAAAAACTTTAAATTACAGCTATACTATTCATTTCAAGAATCAAATAGTTTCTTATTTTTTATGAGACAATTTCTCTAGAGCGCATTATTATTTGCGTCGAAGGAAAAAGTATATAGTTGAAGATTATTTACAAAATTCGGTTTGACTGCATATAAAATGTTAGTAAAAAAACAAATGCTGGAGATGAAGAGAGAAATGATGTAATTATTGAGCTTGAAATGAAATTAATTAAAGGAGTAAAAAAAGGAATTGTGCTGGTATGAGTTAAGCTTTCCTATGACAAATGTGTTTAATATTTCGTGGGCGCGACAAAAGGAATATAAAGGGACTATTGAAAGAACCGTGAACATAAGAGAAGGCAGGAGATGCAGGAGATGCAGGAGATGGTTCAAGTTCAGAAGTGAGAAGAAGACGACAGTCAAGTCAACTCTTTGCAACAAGATTGTGCGTTAATGTATGGCACCGTGACAAATTGCTTTATTAGGTTGCAGCCCGGGAGCCTTATACAATTCGCAGCACCTAAGGGCTACCGCAACTTGCGATTCATTTGTTGTTCTACACGTATCATTCCTTTGTAAATTTTTCAACAAAAAGCAATGCTAATAATAATGATGACTTTCTACGGCACATTATTTAATTGGAGTTTGAATAGAGAGAAACGGGTTAGTAGAAATGTTCCTTCCTATACGCTACACTCACTAATTGACTCAATTGGCTCGTAGTGTTTTAAGGTGACTTGGCGAAAATTGTGTACAGTTAAACGGAAGATGGGGTGCAAATTATTGATGTTGCGGCAGGCTTTTAATGGATCGGACGCACTTCCATTCGAAAATATAAGGAACGTAGAATGCGGGTCCAGCTGTGAACGCGTTATAAGATCTTTTTTTGTTAGGTACAATGTCCTGACGACTCCCGGATGCGGCATCATTAAGTCTCCACCACCTTCTGGTCGTTCTTCTTCTCGTCCTCGACATCGTTGAGTTTCTTGTCTCGAAGACAGATCAAATATATCGAACTTAACTTCTTGACTATACATGGCCCTTCTTCATCGCATCTCTGAAAGGTTATTAACTCGGCGGCAATAATTACACAAAGCCGTTTAAATCAAGTCAACTGCCTAATGATCTATCTGAGCAGCTGTTGACTGCAGGTACCCACCGCGATTGATTGTATTGCTGCGTACATTCGTACATAATACATATATTATTTCTCATCTCTCCGAATAGTCATTATTAGCTTTCTTGTTTGGCGTTTGGCGTTTGGTGTTGATTGTTGAATGTTGAATGTTGATGAACCAGCCGGGGACGACTTTGTCGGGAATCGTATAAAGCTTATTTTTTAATCATTACGACTGTATACAATAGTCACGGCTCAATATTACATAATTATCTAGTGTAACCAAACAATCTATCTTTGAGGATCACTCACGATGCGGCTGAGGAAGTCGTGGCTCACATTATGATCGATCGCAGGAAGACAAATTACCCCACTCTTCTTCTAACAAAACTTTTCAAGCCTTTGCGTCGCAATGTTGAAAACTTTCAAACACGCCGGCGGCAGCTCTGACTAACGCGATGATTAATGTCTGCCTCCAGGCGAGCTGCATCAATTTTACTATAGAAACTCAATAATACATGTAACTTCAAATCACTGAGACAAGTGTTCCTCTCAAAAATACAGGTCACACAAAATTGGGCTGGATTCAAAAAAACCACTCCATTTGTACTTCTTCCCTCTATTGCGGCACTCTCGTCCAGCACAATTTTTTATCACTCTACGTAATTTCTCACAATTACGAGAAATCATTTAATTTCAGTTTATCCAAGTCGACTTTGCACCGGAAAAATGTCTTCAATTTTAGAGGATTCCTCTTCTCTTGCATTTGATTCATTATTGTAAAAAAGATCATTTTTAATCTTTCTTTTTTTTATTGAAATTCTTCCTCCAAAAATGATAGAAATTTATAATATAGGAAAAGATTTTTGTTGTTTTTCTGACTGCAGCGCATCAAACTGCTTAAAAAGTGACATTTAGTGATTAATGTGACAGAGGAAAATTCTTTTAATTAGAAAAGAGAACTTTAGTTTTGATACAACAAATGTTGCAAAAGAAGAGAAATCCTCTAAAGTTGAAAAAATTATTTCTTCTTTTGAATGATTTTGTTTCAATTATCATATATTAAAACTTACTTCAGTTGATGCATCTTTTTTGGCACTGTGCAGATTTAGAAAAAAAAGTTTCAAGTATTAAATAAGGTACAAAAAGGACTTATATTTATACCAAAACATGGATATTTCACAATGTTTTAACAAAAGAAAAAATCTGAAAATACCAAAAAGAACAAACAACACACTTTAGAGAAATATTATTTTAGGGAGCAATTTTCATTACAATTTTAAATTTAAACAATCTGTAGAATATTTTTAGTTAATACTTAAAGAATAAAACTTGAAAAGTATGAGGAATTTGATGAAATTTATAAAAATGCTTCAACTGCAATTTATGAATGATTAAAATAAAATATTGTAAACTGTCATTTTACAATTAGTGTTTACAGGAGTGATTGTTTTTCTAAAAAATGGAACAATACCATCAAACATTACTCTCTATATTTAGAATATTGTAGAATATTTTAAACGTTCGAAATAAGGAGGAATGACTAAATTTGAAAAGTATACTATCACATTGCACATGTCGGACTTGTCAATGAATAGATAACGACAGAGAATAAGCTAGTTGAGGCACTTTGATACATCGGCGACATCGCCGTGGTATTGATAATGGTATTTTTAGCCAGGGATGCTCAACTACATGTTAGATTTTATCTCAGACGACCCTGCATGGATTATATTAATAACTTATTTACATTAGAATAGAATAATTTAAACTTTTTTAATTCCTATCATTATAATAAACTCTTTAGCAGTAGAATAAATAAGATATGTTTAACCACCTCGTTTGTATAGAAATTATTGCAGTCAATTTGTATATTGGAAATTTTAGATTTTATCGCGTTTCATTATATCATGATACCTAGTGACGTTCTTTATTATTACGATTTTCTGTAATTTATTATTATTTTTTTTTTTTTTTGAATATTTAAAAAAAGGAAAATGTTGATGAATAGCACTTAAAATTATGATTTGTCTATTAAAAATATTGCTTTAGACGTAAAACAATTGACTTATGTAGATATATAATTGTGCTATACAGTTGTATAAAAAGATAAAAGAATTAGTCATGTAATAAATTGATTTACGAGTTACACTTCACATATTGTATTATAGGTCACACACAGTTGTCAAATGTTAATTGTCCAAGTCAGATGTTAAATTGAAGTTGATCTACTTTTTTCGTGTTACAAATGCAATCTCTGAAGAGCAACGAGCTTTAACTATCAAGCAGGGAAATAAATTGAGATAAAGTTCAATTACGAGATTATTAAATTTATCGTCTTTACAAACAATATCACTCAAATTTCAACTTCCTTAAGTCATTAAGCGAGAAAATTCCAGTGCATGGACGGATGATGAGAATAAATCGTATAGTTCTTATTGGCCATGATACTTTGGGAACAGTACATACCTATACAGATGTTTAAAACTAAGCAACTACTCAGAGCGAGTGAGTTGATGCGAGCGGCATATCATCACGAGAAGGAAGTTCAATTTAACTCAATAAAGGACAATCAGAGACCGACGGAGACCAGCCCAGGGACTTGGCTTTCGGGACTTTTCGACCTAGAAAACAAATCTAACTCAACCAAACACTAACTTATGCTCATTCTTTTCAACAATTGCTGTCATAATTAATTTATATCCCAAATCGGATTTATATCCCTCCTTGTTTTCTGACATTTATCAACTACTTTTAATTCTCGTTTATTAAAAAATCATTTCAATTAAATCGAATTAAAAAACGACAAACTTTAATTGGCTTTCTCGTATCAAATAAATTGAAAACTGTATTCGTATAAGCAAATACATCCTAATTAAAATTTAAGGCATCTAGTTAAGTTGAGTGATGTTTTAACGAACAGTGTATCATTCGATGGAAAAGTGTGATTATGATTGAGATGAATTCGAGCCACTTCACCATGAAGTAGTGCGTGTAACAGCTACTTTTCCATAATATTCACTTGAGTCGTGAAAAGGCTCGATATTGGTAAACCGAAACAGATGCTACGCTCGCCATTCTGTTATAAAGGAAAGGGCTCTCCGTGAAAATGGAAAAGACCAACCCCCCCTATTCTATCAAGTTTACGTTGAAACTTGTGGAACGATGTCGATGGAGCGTGAAACCGGTAACAACCAAAGTGGATTATCATGGACCTCCGCACAATTCCAATAAAAGCCGCAAAATGGGCGCGCTGCACTTAGGTGACAGTAAAATTCATTCGTCGCAAAATAACACAGCATATAAAATACGTTATTTTTCAAAAAAATACCACACAATCACGTAAATTAAATTTCTTGTTTTTAATATACTGGAATATTATTTATCCTTCTTCTTGTTGTAGAAGAAAATGACTATTTTATATCACTATGTGCGAGAGTGGGAGTTATGAAATAGACTACCCTGAAAAGGGAGAAGCGATTACATGCATCGAGGCTTCCATACACTGGGTGACTCCGGGTGGAAGTTCTTCTCCCTTTTCTTGAATGCTTCCAAAAAGAAAAAGAGTACCTAAAAGACATCCATTGAACATCTTTTTAGATGTCAAACTGAAATGATGACTTACTTGTCAGGAAGGAGCGCCAGTAAAATTTTTCCTCTCTCTCTCTCTCTTCAATCTTTTTTTTTCATCAGCAAGAAAAAATAAGAAAATTTGGATATTAAGAATAAAAAATCGGGGTAAATATTCCACACTGGTGTATCATCGATGAAAAACAGAAATGTACCCCGACCCGGTCAGAATTTGTGCGCACAACACACAGCCTTTATACAACTGTCTGAAACTCAGTGAACCATTTTCACTGTCACATTACATTTTCCAGTACTCGAAGAATCTTTCTTCAATATTTGGCATTGTGTGAACAATAACCCCCTAAGTAGATTTGGTATGTGCGGCGACTCTTTTCATGCTACGTTATATACACTGCTAAGCTAGGAAGTAGCTTAAAGGGCAGAGTACATTTCTCGGTGTCATCCCTCTTTTTGGACACAATAGACTAAATCCGATCTTTATAATGATCGTGTTAAACGCACCTGGGGACATTTCAAGCACAGGAGGGAGTTGTTTACCATGACCATTAAAAGGATTACTTTTTATGCACTCTATGCACTCGCGAATAAATTATTGCACAGTTTATACCTATACTGCTGAAAAAAAGGCTACACATAATACACTTTTATTTTTTACATGTGAACAACGTTTTTTGTAAAAATTAGTTCGAGTGTAACAAAATTCCTTTTAAAAATAGTAAAAATTGGTAAAAATGCGCCAAAGTTTCTGTCAGTGTAAGTTTGTTTTACTTTTAAAATAAAAGTTACATATATTTTTCTCAGACTAGAATTTTGTAGTTTTTCTAAATTTACTTTTTACTTACATAGTTGTGAGTAAAAAATTTGAAGTATATTAAATAATAAAATAGTCTAATGTTTCCACTTTATGTTCAAAAGTTCTATTCATTTTATAATTTTGAATAGGCAACTGTAAAAAAGTCGGAAATGAGAGCGGACTTCTGAAACTCAGTTGAATATTACAGTGATTTGATTGTCATTGTCTGTAACACTGTGGTTGACTATTGTACACTTTGAATATAGACACATGTCAAAGTAAATTAATTTTCAACTTTGTATTTTATTATTATTGCTATGCACAGAAATAGTGTTTTATACTCTTAATTAAATCAAGACTTTGTTTAACTAATTTACTTAATTTAAAATCAATTTATTTAAAACTCGCTGTCAAGTTTTATTATTAATTATGTTTTGCGATCATGTCATATAAACACTTCCTTTTTCATGGAGAATTAAATTTGTTTAAATCTTTTTACTTACACGCTGAAAAAATTAAAATCTTAAAATAAGAAAAAAATTTCGATCAATAATTGAAAATGTAAAAACTTTCATGTCCGTATGTATAAGAGGAAAAACTGCTGTAAATCAAGAAGAATTTTCTAAAATTGATACATCTTTTTGTGTATTCGAATTACGTAATATACAAACAGAAATATTCACTATGATACAGTATTTAATAAAAAATTTTTCTTTTTACATTTTTAATAGATTACTTTTGTAATTGGACAAAAATGAAAAAAATTTTGATAGATTATTAAAAAGTATACTCAAATCAATTCACTGAGAAAACATTATAATTAAATCAAACACAAAAATAAGTTTAGATGATTTTGTTTAATTGAAATTAGTTTGTAAGCTTAATCCCAATATATAGAAAATATCTACTCCTTTAATTCAAAAGTATTATATGTTTGAATAATTATATTTTATTCAAACATATTTTCTGTTTTGATTCAAACGAAAAATATGTTTAAAAATTTTATGTTTGAATCAAACTTAAAAGTTGATTACAGATAATTTAAAATTAATCATAAGTTATGTTTGAATTAAATATATTATTCCTTTAAAGGAACCAAAAAATATGTTTGATTTCAACTTAAATATGTTTGACTGTACAGCAAAGATATTTAAAGTTTGATTTAAACAAAATTTGTTTGGATCAAATATATCGTTTTCTCAGTGAAGTCCATCATAATCGATGGTTTTCGTAATTGACTGTTTTTTTGGGTGCCCAAGGTCAAATAACATCACAATATGTCAAAAAAATTACAATAGAAAATTTTCACCATCACAATACGCCTCTCTCTGTATGAGAAAGGAATGTTCCCGATCAACAATTTATGGCTTTTCAGTATAATAGTTTGCTACAAGTAAATGCATCCTGGACAATTGAAGTTAATCTCCATTTACAGAATCTTGTTAATTTCCTTCTACACGGATTGTATAAATATTGTAAAAATTAGAGATAAGCTATAGTAAAAAAATCGGTTTCGCGCAACGAGTTTAGTGCGAGGGAGGATCGTCGAGAAATTAAGTTGCCGCGACGACTTTAATTGTGGGTAATTGTTGCGAAGGTCGGAAGCTGCCTGTAGAGATGCTTGCCCACGCAATTGACGGTCACACCATCCGATAATATATAGGGTGATCGAATAATATACTTTCGTACACTATTTATTTACTAGATCGCTTATATGGAGAATAGCATTTTTCCAACAGTCAGGGCTAGGTATTTTTTCACTACATTCGGAAAGAAAAATGTATTTCAACCAAGCAAGAATTTATAAAGTTATGGAAGAATTTATAACTTAAAATTTAATTTTGCTTCTTAAATAAGCATATCACTATAGTTTCTGAAGAGTGAAAATACGTAAACTGCTGAATTAGTCAAATTTTGCTGATTCAAATTAAGATAGAGTAAACATTATTTTCAATATTTAAGTATTTTTATTGACATTTTGATACATCGAGAGAACATAATTAATAATATGCACATTAATCTGAAAGATTCTATTTACAATACAGTATATCTACTTCGTAAATTAATTACCTTACCTGCGGAATTGAAAACCATAAATCAAACTAAAGATTAACATGAGATTTTTTCTATAAAACATATCAGATAAATTTCTTTTTTCGACTTATGTTTAAAATTGTGCTGTTTGTTGATTGTAAGTCATTGATTTGATAATTTTTGATCATTATTAGAAGAGAGCAACTGTAATGCAAATTGAATTTTGAAAGTACTTGTATTTGTTGAAATTCCAATAGCGAATACAGAATCTGTCGTTGAGTCTTTGGGGCGTGTGCGATAAAAGGAAGGGGACTGTCTCTGCGAATATTTTATAAATTAACGTCAATGCAATACTTCCGGTGTAACCGGAAGTAGTCGACAAAGCGCACGCGTTCGCCTGGCACACGCGCAAGCAGAGTTAAAAAATCTTTCAGTGGCTTGTACGAAATTCCTCCTACATTGTCAACTGCCGCATTACTCCCTGCAGCAACGGCAATGCTTTTTTTATCTTTCATTCTTTGATACCTTTAATGCCCAGACATCGGGGCGTGAACATTTGCCAGATTTGCCAGGAGTGACAGAAAGTAACCGTCGAAAAGTTGATTTTTAGCAATCCGAGGATTGTCGCTAATTCTTGTTAGTTAGACTAAATATGAACATGAAGGGATGATTTCAATTTCGGCAGTTGACGGTTTAATTAATTGAATGAGAAAACTATCTAGATGGGAATAACTCCTCTCGAGTGTATAATGCAGTGTGCGGAGATAAGATCTTGAGTTGGATGACGAACATAATGTCAGATTGATGCCACTAAGTCTCAGAACGGAAATGCAACCTTATTCTCTCAACAGATGAATATCTTGTTTAACTTTTGAAAACTTGGTTCTTGAGTCTGTTTATTTTGTGTGAGTTTTAAGTTAGCAGGTTGTCAGGTAGCAATTTGCCGACTCTCTGGAGAATTAGTGGAAGGACGGAAATTGGGCAAAAAATGTAAGAAGTTGTACAAATATGCGCCTGTATCAATAAAATATTTGACCTATGACACTAATGTGATTTATAGTCTCGTAAGCAAATTGAAAGTTAACGAGTTTGTAGTCACATAATGTGTGCCAGCCTCGTGTAATTGTGCTACGTTGACAAACACAAACACACACACACACACGCACACACAAGATGTATAGGGCCACGTGGCTCCAACCCTTACGTGGTATGTGATCCTGGGCGGGGTTCTTAGGTTCTTTTCGCGACCTTTGTCCCATGCAGACCACCACCTGGAAATCCAGCAGGCGAACAACAATTTCTCCTTATATCAAATATCGAATGAGTTTTAACGGTAATATACTTTCCATCTGTGATACACTGATATCTCTATTAACAAATTAAACTCTTTGGCAAAAGAAGTTTGTCTTTTTCAAATCTTTTTAAGCTCAAGGTTCAATTTTGCAATCCCTAATACTTTTCATCTGCTTTTTCTGTTTAAACAAATCTCCTTTTTTTCTGTTTTTATCCTTTTTTAGGTTTACAAGTTATTCTATAATTACACATTTTTTTCTAAGAATAAACCTAGAAAAAGTGTATTAGAAGGGAATACTTATTTACAGACTGGAAGTGCTGTGGAAGTAAATAGAAAGAGTGAAATTTTATTTACATTGACAATGAGCAGGAGCTTCTTTATATGTATGTACTGATGTATGACTTAGGAGATTAGGTGAATATTGAGTCGCTGTAGGGTTGTCGACAATGTCGCGCAAACGAGCAAGCATCCCCTGCATGCGTCCACCACGCCTTCCTATATACATACACTGTGGAATAGTAAATTACCAACTAACGTGACCATGACCACCTATGGTCCTTCAATCTTCCTCAATCCCTCAATCTTTTTATCTCTTCGCTGCGGAATCATGTAATCTTTCAATTAAAAGCTCACTTTCCATTTAATTATAATAAAAAACCGAAATGAAAAACTGCGTCTTAAAATTACGATTTTATTATGAATTCAAATTTATCGAATATGATACCAAAGAAACAATATATTATTCAAACCAAGCATAATAATTATCTCTGTTATACAGTCACCAAAAAATTATTTTTGAATCAAACAGAATAATTTTCATTCAGCACATAAGTTTGATTTGATACCTATTAAGTTCAATTAAGTTATAAAATATGTTTAATTCAAACATATTTTTTGGAATTAAAAAAATTTTTCTTAATGTGTGATCAATGTATTATATAACATGATTTAATGTACACAGTGAAGAATTTTTTCTTGATTATATTTTTAGCTAATGGTGTATTGATGCGTATATTTTTAATGTATATATTGTTGGAGTGTTTTAGTCATCAATTTAGTTACGTGTATGGTATTAAAATATAAAATTACCACAGTGGAAATTTATTAGTTTGTATATATTTTGTATCAATAAATTTAGTTTCTCGAATTTCTGAACATAAGAATTTTTTCTTGTTTAAACAAATATTTAGTGACAAATTCAACCTAATTATTAATTGACACATGCATTAAACTAATATTATTTTTGGACCCGTAGAAAAAAGTAATTTTATATTTAGAGGTAAAATCCTCTTCTCATATTCTTTCAAAATAAAACCAGTATTCTTTTCTCAAATACAGATTATTTTCGTTCATTCATTCTTTCTTTCAAACAAATTTTTTCCTAAATATTTGATAACAAAAGAGAACGATTTTTTTAGGTATTTGATGACAAAAACAGTGAATTCAAGTGCAAGGCGAAAAAAAGTATACATTTAATTTAAATAAATCCGGTAAAATAAATAATGAGAAATTAAATTTTTGTAAAAGTAAAATTTAATAAACTAATTTTTCTTTAATTTTCCAACTAGAAAGTTGAAAAATAATTTTGAATCTCGAATAATAATTAAAATAGTATAATATAATGCTTTGGACAGTTCAATGGATTCTAATATTCTTATATTTACTAGAAGAATAGGTTTTTAAATCGTTTATCGTCAAAGTGTCGAATTGCACAAAACGGTAAATTCCTGTACATCCTCGTATGGTTGAGAGCAAAAGAAGAGGCAAATAAACAAGCACTCAACGTAATCTTTTCAAGAAGCCGGCGCCTTATTGTGAGCGCTTTTGTGCGTCTTTGTGCTTGGAGTATCTTGTAAGACTTTTATGCTGTATTGTCGTAAACCTGGTCGGTTGGCATACGGATGCCGCGTTGAATATAAGTTTACCACATCTAAACGCGCGACCATCGTTTATAATTTACAAGAAAGTGGGGTGCGCCTTTTTCTCTTGATGAACATATATTTCCTGATGCTGTAGGTGCCTGGCTCATCATTTTCTGGAAAAGTTGGCAAAACCAACAAATAATTACTTCTTTGATATTCATTAAATAGAAAATTAATGTACAGCTGTATAACATGCACATAACCTTAAAATGAAATCAAAAGCAAATGACTGATTTATGAAAAATATTATGAAAAGTCAAAAACATTGTTGAATTGAATATTAATTACACATTGTCTGGAATGAAAAAGAATGTCAATAATTAAAACAAAGTGGAAAGGAGAAATGAGAAATGAGAAATGAGAAATGAGAGGATAACTATAGGATAAAAAGTAACAACTATATATTAAATTGAATTATTTAGTTATTATTCATACTTTATACAACAGTAATCATATTTAAGGTATTTTAGTTTTCCGTAATATCTATTTTCGTACAAGGGTATTCAGTGAAATCGATAACTAGGGGAGGGTCTGTTTTCATGCCCTAAATAAACAATTTTCTCCATTTTTACACTCTTATCACAACATCGTATTTTACATAGATCCACTTATATCTTACAAGCTAAGGGGTCCCGGCTTGGTATATACAATTGAAATCGATTTGCCTTGCGACCCGTTTGCGCACAATTGAATTTCGTCTCTCCCACCGATATACTAGCAATGCTAGGAAAAAAGAACTGTATAGACTCGCAGAGTTTTTTAATGTCGCCTTTCCCCCTTATACACATTCGTCTAATCAAACACACGCGCAAATTGAAAAACTACGCCTCGTCAAATAGTCTTTACTTTTATTAGTTCAACACGCATCATCCATACATCTCCTCTATTCATTATTTAGGAACAGAAAAATTTTATCTTAAATTACTCAATTCTTTTTTTTCTTCGTATTATTGCACCGAAAGAATTTTTTTTATCGTTATTATTATTACGACGACTTGTGACTACTTCGCTGTTCGTTTAATAGCCTATACATTGCTTGAGTTCGTAATGACATTTTGCGTTTCATTTTTATTCATCGATAAACCATCTGCTATCGAATATATTGTATATGCGTACTTTAGGAATAATACAAATAGAAAATTCAGCAAACTTTCATCATAAAGGAAATAAATTAATTTTTATAAATACATTTACGAAAAATAAATTTGAATCTACATAATCATATTTCGAAATTTCCTTCTCATTTTCATTTAATTTAAAAATATATTATAAAAACATTTTTACTTATAACAATATTATATATATATAACACTTTCTTCAAATTTAAGCGAGTCGAACTTTGATTCAACTAGTCCAGTCAGAGAGTTAACATTTAAACCAGAAAACACAATCGTACTAAATATTTATTCTTCTATTTCAACCTGCTTAAATTTCAAGAGCTTCATTTTTCCGTAAATTTTATTTTTTCTTCACTATTTTTTCATGAAATGATTGAACTTGAAGTAGCTATGATTTTTATAAGAATCAGTTCCATATTACAACACGTATAATATGTATAAGAATATCACATAATTTTTTTTTTATTCTGGCAGAAATAATATAATATGTTGAAAATTGAATTTGTGAATAAAGTTTTATCAACCTCTTTGCTTTTCTTCTTTCACTGGAAAAAATACAAGTAGAAAAAGAGTGAGACTAAAAAGAAAGGATCTATCAGACCGCATTCTCATGAGGCTACCATTGTCGTGCCTTGGATTTGGGTCACTGACAGAGCTCACCGGTCCTTCGTGATTCTCGTGACTCGCGAACGCAATCGCTCTTTTTGTGGTTTTTACCTCATATTGAGTCTCTTTCTGAGCCGACGCATTGCGTAATGGAAAAAGACAGTTTAAGTGCAAAAAAAGAAAAAAAACTTTTAAACAGTTTTAAATTTTGTAAATTTTTTTACTTTAATTTATTCGATTTAAATTTATTTAATTTAAAATTAGAATCAAATCTAAAGTAAGAGTAAAAAACAAGCTTCAAAAATCAATATCAACACTTTTCGCATTTTAAAAATATTACATATGTTCTTCATTAACGATTAGAAAAGTTTATTTTTTAGATAGTAAAAAAATCTTTTAATTCTTAAAAATTTATATTTTTTAAGGAAGATGTATATACATGGTTAATTATTGTACATTGTCGAAAATTAAACGATTGAAATGATTTTTATCTTGATATTAGTGTATTTACAATTCGTTCTTTTTGTCACACTAATAACTGTAATAGCAAGAATATTAATAATAGCACGTGTGAGTATACCGTTCGGAATACTCGATTTGAATTTCTGCATTTTTCTTTAAAATTTGTTACTTCTCAAAGTTTTAGCGTTATTGCATCATAAAAGTTTGACTCGATAAAATTGACTTACGAAAATGTCATTAGAATTTCATTTGCGTGATTTAGACACGAAGTAGGTCGCTTAGTGACTTATTAATTGAAATCATCAGCAATCGACCAAGTTGTTTTTTTTCCTAGATGTGTCGTTTCTTGTACCAACTTGAAAATACAAAAGAACATCTTCCCTTTTGATTTAATTCTGAGCGTTCGACGAAGAAGAAAGAGTTTCAAATCATTTGAAAATTATCATTGACGAAACTAATTTCAATCGCGTAATACTCTCAACTTGAATCGTTTTATTGTCAAATGTTTTGAATTCCAATTTAATTGGAAAATTTCTATTTGAAAAACTTATTTTAAGTATTGTATGTGCTCACATGTACATGGATATACAATACCCAGAGCATTGTCGACTAGTTTAACGAAATAATTCAAGATAATTTTCAAATGGTCCACGATTATTGTTACATGTGAAAATTTTTGTTTGTCACGAATATTGATTAGAAATGAAAATTCCCTCTTCAATTTATTCAACTACATTGTGTAGTTGGTTTAAAATATAAATTTTCAAGAACATATTCGGTGCATTATCCTCATTGAGTTTATCATTAGAATTTTTCGAGGTAAACTTGCCTTTGATTTGTCCAGTAGTTTTACAATAATTCACGATCAGACGAGGAGACTGTATTTCGACACTTTGAGATCTTTATCTCAAAATGTTTCTTTGTACATTATCACTTGACGGACGTCACTGGGCACTGATCACTAAATTCAAAGATCGTCCGCAACTATTCGGCATTTCGCATGGAATTGTTCTAATAAACGACGATTCAAATACGCGCACTTTACAAAACCTTCCTTCTAACCAAGGTAAAGTCAACATTTCAATTAATTTCACCTATCGCTGAAATCGCAACGTCGCACCACATACTTGAAGCGAATTCCGTGTGCGTGAAGCGACATGACAATTTCTACAGAGAATATTATTAACATTACTCGATCTCTCGAGGCTATGTATAAACACTTTGGGCACTGGGTGTCCTTTGGGTTACGAGAAGCTCCCTCTTGAACAATGCTTCATTAGATTACACGTCTTCGTTAAACTGCTGGCCAAACTCTGCAAAAGAGAAGAAAGATTTCTATTAACTATCGAGGCATTTAAAAATTGAAAGTCGTCAATAGACATTGTTTACTTGTGTAAAAGTAAATATTGCATTGAACGAAGGGAAAGAGAGACAACAATGCAATTATGCAATTAGTTTGTGGCGAATTTGCATAAGTCTCTTCTCCTCAGTCAACGTGTGTGATTTGACTGAAGACTATGACCAGGATATGCATCGAAACGGTATTATTAGAGTGCGTCTATAATTTTAGATTGGTAATTATAATTGAAGTGAGTAAGAAAGTGATTTTTTGAGTGAATAAACTGATAAAGTGACTTACGTGAGTAATCCTGGATTAGGATCCGCCTGGTACCAAGAGTACTGCGGCATGTAGCCCGCGTGGTGTGGGGGTGGCGGCGGGGGCGGTGGATGATGACCGGGCGTATGAGGATGGTGATGGGTGTGAGGCGGTGCATGAGGGTGCGGATGGTGCTTCATTTCTCCTGGCCAGGCGGGAGCAGGAGGACTCTCGTTGTGCTGGGGCGACATCTCGCTCCCGGGACTCGAACTGCCGGGGGTGTGACCCCCACCGCCGCCGCCCATGCCACCGAGGTATCCCGTCGTGGGGCTTCCTGACACAGAACTGCCGCCTCCTGGAACAACATTGCACATTCCACATTGTTAGATTTCAACCCAACCATCAAATATAGAAACGAGCCAAAAAAATTAAAAAAAAAAAACTAAAAACCAAATTAGCAAAAGCAGTCGTTTAACGTACCTCCTTGCATGAGACCTCCAGGTTGACCAGGCTGAGGAGACGGTCCTCCAGGCAGCGTCGGTCCACCGGCCAGAATATTCCCGTGTTGACCGCCGCCACCGCCACCTCCTCCCTGCTGAGCCGCTTTCATCATCTTTTTGTATTTACTTCTTCTATTTTGAAACCATATCTTCACCTGCAACACAAATTATTGATTTCTCATTAGTTATCATGTCTCAATTTGATATAAACTTGGAAAAACTGATCAAAAAATCGGATTTAAATATTTTCACAATTTTCCATATATATTCTGGATGAAAGTACAAGGTTAGCTTTGCGTACACACACACACACACACACACACACATTGTATGAAAACATATTATTTTTCTCACTGCCATAATCACACTGATGAGTTTATACTTGATGTGTGTATATACCTACGTCGTCACATAATCTTACGTAAGAATGTCAGTAAAAAAATGTACGATACAAAAGAATGAAAGAATGCGCTTTGATTAAAAAAAAATCTTGTTCAGTCAATTATCGCTGATCGGAAGACGCTGATTACAACGAAGATGGGTTTCCGATGAGAGAATATCTTGGCATTTAATTATACTGCGTGCAATGACGATTCTGACTCAGAGAATCGATGCTAGGTATACATGAAATTTGTTTAAATTATATTTGTTTCGTCGTCACCAATCTTTGTTTCAGTTGAAAAGAATAATACTGATGTAAATAAATAAATATTTGCATAAGCTGTAAGAGGAGAGGTAAACAATAAATACAGTGACGCGAAATGGGAGAAAATATAGTTTAAAGGGGGATTCATGTCAAAAAGAGTTCATTACAAAACCGCATTGCGGATTCGTCTAACCCCACAAGGATTGTACTACTGGGTATAATACTTGTGCAATTCAAGTCTAGCTGCAAGACAAATTTTCATCTCTTTATTTTTAGTTCGAGTTAGATAATAGAAATAAAATATATTCTCAGTTGCAAACCTTGAGAAACTTACAAGTTACAACGTTTATGATTTTCACTGTATAGAATCAGAAGGTTACTATAAAAATTTGATTTCCTTTCAAATTTCTTTTTACTAATAAATATTAATTTCCACTTATTTAAGATTCACTAATCAAAAAGCAAAAATTCAATCACTAATTCAAATCACGAAACATTTTTATTAATTCAAATTTCAACAAGCTTGAAAATGTTACATCTTGAATTAAGATTTTTTTTTGCCCTAAAGTAAGACTTTCATGTTACATAAAGAATCTGAGAAAAAAGTAAAGAAGAGAGCAAAAACTTGTTGAAAATACATACTAATGCTATAAGAAAAGTTCCGTATGTCTCTAGATGGAATATATAAATATAAAGAAGCAGAATGCTACTGGATGAACAAGTGTGGTCATATCACTTCACTACAGAGGTATAAGGTTTGACAGCAATACTATATAACTACATTAAGATTCAGGTATACTATTCAATTTTTCGACTCCGTTTTAATTTCTACACAAAAAAAACATTATAGCCACACGTATTTGTACCACAAATACAAAATGCACCTCCACTTTTAGAAAAATTACATATTCTGATTCCACGAAAAGACTATACAGGCAACACCGCTTCTGAAAAATTTGCTTTTCAAGCATTAGCTCCAGGCAAATTTGGTACTACAAGCTCTGATGTCGATCGCGCCGCTGCTGATGCATATATAATGAGCATAAAATCGCTTTAAGTGATGGTTTTGTATTAGAGAAAAGGTGCACCACAGTAGGTTGCTTTAATCAGAGAACGTTTTAATATTAATATATATATATATGAAAACTCGTCTAGTAGAATAAGATGAAAATTAAAAAATGCAAAAAAACTTTTTTTGCTTTTAAATATTCTCAACGCATTTTTATTTTTAAAAAAACCTGTTTGGAAAGTAAAAAGTTGAATTCTTATTTTGTCAAATGAAAATAGCGCTTATAAACTATCGATATACCTAAAGATATGGGTCTGCACCACATTATCAACAAAACTGCGACTGTTTTAAAGCCATTTCTTTCCTGTCAATTAAGATCGGTGGTGAACGATTACATGCAATTACACGTAAGTTCACTCCAAAGCGAAAAAGTGATATGCGCTTGATGAGATTAAGTCGAGTCATAAATTTTTACATGACGTAACGATAAGTCTAAGTGAGAGATATTATTTTTATTTTCTTGTATACAATCGTTGTTCAACATATAGAGAAATTTTTAACACATCGGCAAAAAATTTACTTCAAACTGCCTAATAACAACTAGAATATATAGTGTTAGTAAAAAAAAATTCCTTTGCTACAAATTTTAGTGACTGAATTCTAGATGAAAACGAAGTATTTTTTAATTTAATTTGGAAACATGCGTTGATTAATAAATCAACATTATTTGTAAGAAATACAAAACTATTAAAGGAAAACCATAAAATTTTTGATGAACATTAAAGTAAATGCAAAGGAGTCTAAAAAAATCAAAATTTTAAGATAATGTAGGCATTTTTTTTAATTATAAAATAGATTATATTGAATATTTAAAATAATTTTTTTAGCAAAGTGTAAATCTTGGTTATTATAACAAAATATTTGTGAGACCAATAATTGAACACATGGATATTTTTAATTGAAAAAATATTTTTCATCTGTTATTATATTTAAAACATAATTATATAAATTAATTGGTTTTCTTATAATTATTATTGTAATATATCAGTAAAAATGCTTTTAGTTTTGACTGTTAGATGTGAAAAGTATAATAAATTAGAAAAATTGAAAACCTATTTTTCAAATAAATTGTTATTGTTAGTTTACATCGAAAGTGTGAAAACTGCCATTTTCTGTTTAAACTTAAAAAATAACATTCAATTTGTCTTTGACGACAACTAAATGCTTTTTGCATAATCTAAACAGAACAGGTCCTAATTGAGGCTTTTAGGTGTTAGGTGGATAGACGACGTGCAATTATAAACGTGCGATAGTTAAATAACCGATAAACATTGGCTTGATTATACTCATGGAAAATATTGGATGAAATTTTCAATTATTCTTTAAAAATATAAATATTGAAATCGACGAGAGAAGAGTGTGTTTGTGTTTGTGTTTGTGTATGTGTGCTACTGCAGGAGGAAATGAATGAACGTGCTAATTGGTATCAGTCATATCAAGTTATTATCTCTAGTTAGCCCCGTTATGGGGAAACCCCCGGGGAACACTGAATAATCCAATCTGTCCACAAAGCGAGTAATGCCGAGCATACCTGCGGACCCCGTGCCGAAAGCAGCAACAAACTAATCCGTCATCAGCTGAACTCGGAGTTCGCGGGGGTTCTGCTCGCGAGCGGCAATCACCGGAGAACGCCCTCCCGCCGAGTGTGTTGACGTTTTTAGGGCTAGAGAAGTGGGCGAACCAGCTCATGGGTTAAAAGGGACGCGGCAACTGAGCAAATCGAATTAGCTGGCGCCTTGCTCGACGTTTCCTCGTGTGGGGTCTACCTGACAAGTGCCCGCCAAGTGCCTTCCAAAACATCATCCATTATTTCGCCAAACTATTGGAGATGCAACCTTGTAATCTTGCGTGCGGGCGTAATTTATGCGCCCGTCAGAGAGCTCTCTCACTTTTCAAGTGCATATTTTAATGCTCCAGGAATCAAGAGAAACGAGAGCAATTAATCAGTTCCCTTCACGCAGTACTTACGCTTGAAGAAAACAGTTATGTTTTCAAGTTCACCTATAGGCACACAAGTCGCAGCAATGACACACGTACCCTCTCGGTGCTCTCTCCCTACACTGCTTCAGTGGTTTCCTCTTCCTGTCCAACATCGGTGATGCGCAGTGCCACCTCAACAACAACGAAATTCCCCAGCGATGCTACCTGCCGCCCTTGTACAGCCGCCGCTCTCGCTTCGTTATTTATTGCTACATTTTTTTCTTTTCCACCAACAGTTCTGAACAGTTCGGACTGTCGGTTCGTTCAAAAGAAGGGAGACACAAAAAGAATGAGGGTGATAAAGATAGGGAGATCCAGTGCAGTGGCCCAGCGAAGCGCGCTTCCATGTCAAATAAGGTGCAAAAAGCTTACGATTAATGAGAATCTCGCGTCCATCAGAAGCCATCATCCTGAGATGCAGACAAGATTTACATTGTACTTTCACTATCAATTTTGCAAAAATCAACATTTGTTCGAGAGATAAACTTACAATTTTCGAGTTCTTGCGAGTTATTGCGAGTTATTTGTAAAAAGGAATGAAATTGTCAGCTCTGACGTAATTACGCCTCAATAAAAGACTTACTGTTTACTGTGAACAATGCAAAACCCACAAAAAGACGAAAGCTCACTAAAATCGAAACGGAATGTTTAATAGTTTCTGCACGTAGTCTGCACAGAACGGTGCCAACGTGATGACACCGTGACAAGCGGAACAACGCGTGGTACATCCCGACTCCGTCCTTTTGTATATCAATACCAGCATTTGTTATTTTCTACATATTCATAACGAACCGTTACATCATCGCCTAACCGTGCAATATTTGCCGGTTTTCTTTCATTTTTTACCTCTTTGTTTATCATTCATATATAATATTTAACTCTAACTAAAGCATTGTCACTCATCTCAAGTTTCCATCGTAGCTTTAGAATACAAATAATAGTTTTCAACAAAATTTATCTGCACTTTTATAGTTTTATCACACTAGTAAAATTTATATGAGTGAATTTTTAAAAATAGTTCAACTATTTTTTTATTGCTTCCCAATAATTATATAGACCAAAAAAAAGTTGTTGTCTTCCTGCAACAAGAGAATTTTCCTCTGTTGTATACTTAATTTTAAATGTTATTTTGAAAAATTTTTTAAACAGAAAAAGTTGAGTTTAATATAATCTCATTATTTATTATTATAATCTATACTATATAAAATTATTCCAATTTTTTTAGAATTCAATTTTACGAAATTTCGATTATTCGGAAATTTTTCAATTAAATATATATTAGAAAATAAAAACATCAAATAATTTAAAAAAAAACAATTTGAGATTTAAAAAAAAATTTTCTACAAAATTGTCAGTTCAATGTATGAAAATTTAAATTTTTAAAGATTTTAATTAGAAACCTTTTTAAAATTCAATCATCTCTAAATTTTATAAACAAATTTCTAAAAACTTAAATACTTTTAACGAATTTAAAATTTAAAGAACAATTTTAATAATAATTACAGTTTTCGAGGAGTGCAATTAAAATTGTTTTAAAAAAATTAAAATTCTGGGATGAGTTTTATTATTTATAAAAAATAATTGAATTCATAAATAGAATTTTTTTTGCAAAATTAATTAAATTCCTAAAAAAATTTATTATACTTATGAAAGTAATTAAATTATTGCGAGGAAATTTATACAAAATTTATAAATAAATGAAGTCCTGGGAAATTTTTATTATTTAGGAAAATAGTAATTCAATGTTTTTCACGATGAATATTATTAAATTTTTATTAAATATTTGAAAGTATATTGAGAATTATTTAATGGAAGGAAATTTTTTAGAATAATTGCAATTATGACAAGTAATAATTTTATTATAATTCTTTTAGAAATGAGTTATTTAAACTAAATTGTTGTCTGAAATTGACAAAATTAGGTTTTGTATTAGAATTGGTGCACTGAGAAAACATTATAATTAAATCAAACACAAAAATAAGTTTAGGTGATTTTGTTTAATTGAAATTAGTTTGTAAGCTTAATCTCAATATATAGAAAATATGTACTACTTTAATTCCAAAGTATTATTTGTTTGAATAATTATATTTAATTCAAACATATTTTCTATTTTCATTCAAACGAAAAATATGTTTAAAAATTTTATGTTTGAATCAAACTTAAAAGTTGATTACAGATAATTTAAAATCAATCACAAGCTATGTTTGAATTAAATATATTTTCCTTTAAAGGAACCAAAAAATATGTTTGATTTCAACTTAAATATGTTTGACTGTACAGCAAAGATATTTTAAGTTTGATTTAAACAAAATTTGTTTGGATCAAATATATCGTTTTCTCAGTGTGGTAATTCAATAGTTTATGAGGCAAAAAAGACGTGACAGACACAAAAATTTAGAATTTTCTTATGAATTGTAAAATTAAAATTTTTCCAAGTTTTCCTATTTCCTCTTATTTACTATTCCTGACTTTTCTTTGACCAATTCTACTAGTGAAAACTTGATACATAAAATATGGTACAAAGTAGGTTAATTTTGAAGAGAAGAAATTTTGATTTGAAATGTCGCGAGCAAAACTGAAGTTTTGTAATAAATTTAGTGACAGTAAAAAAAAATGAGATTGCCTTAGTGTCGCGTGAATGTAGGCACTTAAAAGTTACATTGTCTACTTTAGTAGGGAAGAGACGTTCCTTCTCCGCCTGTAATTAATGGCATCGAGGACCCGTGGGCCTGGTCGATTCCCATGTCGGCTCGCAAGTTTCCACGCATAGTTCAGAGTAGTCAGTCCCCGTCGTAGGTGGATACCTTCGTCACGGTGAGCGGTTCGCACCACGGTTTACCGGACAGTCGTGGTGATGTGCCTGAGTATCGAGTACGTTAAGCAGAAGGCACGACAGAGAGAAGGATTGAGAGAGGAGTCGTCGTCTTCTTCTTGGTAACGGACGGAGCGGGCGAGTGGGGCGGCAAGGGGCTCGGAGAATGTCGTGCTGTGCTCATCGAGGTGGAGATCCTCGTCCCCTGGGTCGTTTCTGCACCGTGGTCAGCGTCCCACTAAGCCATGGTCACGTATTCACACACATCGACGTAGTTGACGTAGTTGACGTCGTCCTTTTCTTTTCCTTGAGAGGCAAGTAGCCAAGTAGTAATATTGTTATTACTGTTTTAGGAAAACGTAACGTCCAAACATTTATCTCTGGTGGAATTCGATTGAAGAATTTCGAGTGTAATTGAGTTGACCTACAGGACAATAGAGGGCGTCAAGAGCAGGCTCCGAGGTGGAGGGATTCTAACTTCCTGCAATTACAGCGATGCAGCTCGGAAGTGCTGAGCGGTTCGAACCACAAATCACTAGTTTGCTTTGGACTACCATTTTCAAATGTCTGTTCTATTTATTATAGTCGGAAAGTATGGTTCCCATGGAAAAGTTGGCGTTAGCCATCCACTATGGTCATTATATTGAACACAGGTTTCGCTCGAGCGATCCATAGTGTTTGAATTGCAGCTGGTATATATAGAGCAACAGACGTGTCAAGCGCTGTTGGTGTGTTGTGCCATGCAAAAAGTCGGCTCAAGTATTTTTAATCGCGTGGCGAATACACGTAACTAAATATTGCTCGCAGAATTAAGATATAAGCACAGCACCACGAGACCCGCATCGATCGACCTTTCTCTCTCGTTCGTGGAAGCGGTAAACACCTTTTGCAGAGAGGCGAACGGACAAGAGCGTTTCTGGACTTTTACGGGAATCGAGGACCTGGGAGCTTCATACCATTTATAGCTGGCTACTAACAAGGATACCTGCCAACTGATAGAGACAGAAAGAACCTCGTCTATCCGCCATCCGATACTCCTCTACCCTTCGCAAGTTGAATTATTCAGTGTTGTGCCACTTACAATCAAGTGTCTTGTCACTTAACTTAATCGATAATAAATTAATTTATCGTTTGGAATGCCATTGCACTCTCTCTCTCTCTCTCTCTCTCTCTATAAATACAGAGGCACTGAAAAAATTAATAAAAAATTAATGACAGTCTCCTACATTTCGGTAGTACATGCACGTGTGACTAACATGTTGGCCCTAATTAAAGGGTAGTAGTAGTAGAGTTCTTTACGATTTTCAGCCTCCTCGCCGTGTGGCGCGGCACGTGCAATTTTCGAAAATACCATCAAAGAAGACTCGACTCGACTCAACTCGAAATCTAGAGGAAGAGTCGGTAATTTCATCCCGGTCGTCAGTAATTTCACGCTTTTACTCGAGAAGGTTCGTGCGCCGCTCGTTCTTCTGGAAAATGTCGTTCTCCTTTATACTGAATGTGCGTATGTCTGCGCATAGGCATATGTGCACAATGTGTACATCCAAATAATATATGCATTTGCATTTGGTTTTAGAGGGCAGAGAGATTGCAGCGAGTGTATACTCGAAAAGCAGACCACAAGATCAGATAGTTACGGAACATGCTTTCCTCACAGATTTATCGCTTTGCCAATCTTTTCTTGTCTACGAACACGCGTGCAAGACAATGTCTGCAGAACTACACATCACTCGAACAAACTGCTTAGTGCGTGCGAGCGACCTCCACTTAATGTTGATTATTCACATTGTTCAAACGTTCTTTCTAATACGTATATAAAAGACAATAATCAATCAAAATAATCTCTTAAAATCAATATCTCCACACCTTGAACCATGCTCAGAGGGAAAATACGAAAAAATGCCAAATTCCATAAAATGTAATTTCAATTCTTAATATTCCAATCATTTTCTTTTAGTTAAGCAGTACGCACAATTGAATGCACAAAGAAGGGGAAAATGACGTATATTTTATTTAAGTAAATAAAGTTTCTCTGTGAATTGCACGCAAAGTGCCATCAGCTAACTACATTAATCAAAGTACATACTCGCGAGAAGTCCCGTATTCGGTGTGTTGCTTCCAGAGTTACCTACCGGCAAGATTGCGTATCTGTACTGTACCTCGCGCTGTCTCACGTGAGACCATTGTTTTGTGTTTAGCGGCAAGGTGATGTTATGTAACGCAAAAAGATGGTAGATCTACTATACGATCACTGTGCCTAACTGCGATGCGCCGAGTGTGAATATAATACTTATACATATAGGCATATGCTACTGCTAACTACCTCTCGCCTCACATTCCATATACTTAAGAACTAAACATGATTTGCGTGCATCTATTGTATTTTCCAACTACGATTAAAACACAACACTTATGCAATATTGATATCGTTATTTACTTTATCAATACTTTTCCATTCAGGCAAAAAACAAGGAGAGAAATTTCAGTCTTTTTATTTTTTTCAATTGCGACTTAACACTACTACTGTGCATTATGGAAACAAGTTTCAATGAGATAAGAAATTTCAAGTACACCCTTTCTGTATATGTATATTTAACACCATGAGAAATAGGTCACGCCGCGATGACGTACGAAAACAATTTAATTCTCTGTATGCTCAATTATTTCCATAAAATTGACTTTTACTCTTTTTATATATATACATATATTTATATATTAATATCGAGAATTGAATATATTTATGGAAATTTTGTTCAAGTGTATACGTACAGCAGATTATATATTAAACTGTTTTATTAATCACAATACATTTGTATTCATCAAGATTACATTAAGAGAAGAATCTGAAAAAGTACGATTAGCGACTCACTGAGCGACTATATACAAGTTTTTCTTAGTTCGGTGTAAAATGACTTAACATAGCCTTAAGAGTGTAACTAGTTGTGTTGCCGATCATTTAACATGTTTATACATTAATCTTATTCATTGAGTCACCTGTTGAATACAATTTTAACGACGACGTAAAGATAGTGCACATCTCGTGGACATTGATCAACTGCAACTAGTTTTGAACATAATGAGAAATGTACTTTACCAATTCCGATGAAAATTCACTTTAAAGTCAAATTAAGCTAACCCGCACTTTTCAATTAAGAATGATTTGTCCACGAGCATAATAAGAGATCAATTTGAATGACTCAATTGAGATTTATTGATCTTCTCTTTCGCGCAGACGTAATAATTAATAGAATCCAAATTGTCGTACAACTTCAATACAACTTGATTTATTCGAAAATTAACATTTGTTGCCTATAATTTTACTCTGCAAAATGTCTTCAATGAGTGTTTAATTCTCCTCTGTAATAACACTAGGAAAAAATCCCGTAAAAGCTGCCATGCTGCTAAACGGTTAATAGAACAAATTACGCTAATGAACAGTAACAACGGTAGCCGTTTTCACGGTAGAATAACAATGGCTAGCAAAGGTACATTTGAATATTTCCCCAATGTCTGCTGACTGTTGAGTTATGGCCGTCATGCGCGCGCTTTTTGTATACGCATCAATGCCCTTGTACCGCTCATCGTCTGTTCCCCGGAAGGGTAGGTCCGTAACCTCATGCTCTAAATAGTTTTACTATCATTCAAAAAACTTGCTCGACTATTTTTCGATTCCCAATAGGAATTAAATATTACACGAAAAGAAATGTCTGCCAAGAATTAACGACCTGCCATCAAAATAAGACCGCGCTCTTTTCCCCGTGCTGTCAGTGTATAATATATATTATACATTGAAGTCACACGTGCACTGGAGTTATTTTTAACTGAAATTTCCCTGTGAACAGTTTTTTTTTGTTTTAGAATTTTTTTGAGAAGAAAAACTAAACTAAAAGATTTGCCAATATTGCTATAACAGTATTTAATATCTGTGAAACTGTATGTGTGCAACACAGTTCACGCTTGATTTCACAGAGGCACATAGGGTATCACGCCTCGACCAATCATGTTGTTGTACACAGAGATGAAAAAGAAAAAAGGCACGACCAACCAAATCAAGTGGTCCCATTAATCGACTCTCTATAGGCTGACATTGACACGGTTTTAAAGAATCCAAGTTGTAATAAAAGTAGAAACTTTTGCTTTGTTTTGCAAACATTTACAGAACAATATTATTATTCTTTTCAAATTAAATACCCATTTTGGTTTATTAATTACTTTTTAAACTTTTTGTCAATTTTTTTTTAAATAATAATTTTGGGAAAAAGTGAGTTTAAAACAATGCAAAGAGTGCTTTTACAAATACTGTTTTATTTCGAAAGGTACTTTGAAATTCATGAATATACATAAATCCTAGAGAATAAAATAGTCGCATCAAAGATAAAGGAAAATACTTGCTGGATACAGGCATAGACTGCCAAGAGCGTTCATAAAGTTTTCTCATAACTTAGAATGCAGCTGGTAGTAAAGCGTCGCGGATTTTCATGCAACAGCTGAAAACAAGTGCTAGCTGTACCTTCGGGTAAAGAACATTAAATAAAACGCAAAGTCAAGGCAGAAGCTTCTCGTTCTCAGTGCGCGTCAGCCATAAAACTGAGTATCCGCCGAGTCGTGATGGCCGATCTTTCCTCTTTCCTTTTTTCCCCTTTTTTCCCCTTTTTTCCCACCCCTTTTCTTTTCTTTCTTTGCTCGCTTTCTTTTTTCTCTTGTTCATCTTTATTTTTTCCTTTTTATTTTTCTTGCCTTTTCTATAACGCCTTATTCTCTCTTCAAGGTGTGCGATAACCTTGGCTCGTCAGTCAAACAGGACTACTGCAATATGTAATGTTTTTTTCCTTACCGAATCAAATTCAGTTTATATTGCTTCGATGTATGCGGGCAAATGTAGAAACATCACGGCTCTAATCGATTATAGATTCAAGTGACGCCAGTCTCATTAGACCACTACTGCGTAAGTCACGATAATTAGCCTACTCTAACTCTCGTTACAAAAGCAGACATCTGTATTGCTTGCTCTCATTATTTTGAGTACTTGGAAACCTGAGGTGATTTACAACGTCAGAATGAACACTTTTGGAGACACGTACATGCAGTATGTCTCTTGCAGAAAACATTTACAATACTTTTCACATTAACTAATTTTTAAACTTGAAGACCAATTATTTTTTATTATATATACATGTTAAATCTATATACTATGCAGGCAAATAAGGGTTCAGCTGGATTTTGAATTATTCCAAAAATAGTCTCTCGTGAGTGTTCTTGCAACTGAGTATACTTCTTCGATGCTTATTTAAGGAAGAATACTTTTTACGAAAATAACTCCCAAAAGTCAAAAATTGTCAACAAAATTATTCTTTTGCACAGTATGACATCATTCGAAGTCTAATCTCTGATCTATCATGTTTCTTGAATCGTAATAGAATAAGAAATGCGGATGAGCGCCTCAATATTGATGCATGTATAAAACATGCATATTTACGAGGCCTGTTTTCACGGATGTGAACACCCGGTATGTGAACCGTCCGGAGGAAGACAACTAGAAGACTGGATCACGAACACCATTTATTTATTTTATACTGGGGATGGGGGAAAACTTGTTTGCGATACATGTAAGTCGGTGTGTGTATATTGTCATTGTCAGTGTTATAAATATTCAAATGGCTAAAATCGAAATCTAGATATTTATTGATAAAAAAGCCATCCGCGAATAACTGAAAAAAAGTCCGAGTACAGCAATGAAAAAAAAACACTCTGAGGAATGTTGAGCTATTATATAATTTTAAACTATCAACTCGCGTGTTTGTATTTGTCATCTAATTGTATCACCAAAAGCAAAGAGTTCCCTCAATACCTGAATATAGTCCATATACGTGGAACTTGGGTAAAGTGAGAGAGAGAGAGAGAGCACAGCCTAAAACATCAAATAAATAGCAACGGTCTGCTTATTTCGTTGCCGGCTGGTGCCCGCAGCTTTTGTATGGTTGCTAGTTTCAAAAAAAAGTTGGTTGCGTGTCAACTCGAGACACACGCAGGGCGTTTACCAGTGGGTATAATAATCTTCCCTAGTCGTGCGAACCTCTCGTCCACTGTCTTCTTTTTTCCGTTCTTTATATTCATCCTATATGTAGAGTACTTTTTGAGACATATCATCTATTTTGCAAACACGTGCTCTTGTTATGTGCAATGTACTCGAAAGAGTATAAAGTTCATGATCAGATCCAAACTCAGTTTTAAACTACAAAAGTAGTTTCTCTCTTTTCTACAATTGAAAGATACTTTGAAAACATACATGTTTATCAAGTAAAATAGGATTGTTCCGTATAAAGAAAGAATAAAAACAGCTTGTTAAGGAAAGAAATGTTTTTTCCAGGCGGAGGCTCGCCCATTTGTTCTTCTAACCACGGCGTCGAGATTTTAATGGGTTTTTAGTCGGGATCGAAAAACACATTAAAACTCATATACCGATGACGAAGTGGGAGGTGCCTTCTTGCCAAAAATCAGGTTGTGCGTGTGCATCGAGGGTCGCTGCATATATCTGTACAGTGGTTATTTCGAACTTTCGTGAAGCATACACAATTTTAAAAGCGCAAGAATGAAATTCTTTGAGAAGAAAAAATACCTTGATTGCAAAAAGGTTTAATTTAGAGAATATTTTGAGAAAAAAAAATAAAAATAATAAATTGACCACCAAGGGAACTTTCTATACAATCCACTACTGCACTTTAGCAATAATTTACCTCATGATGACTTTTCGTTTTTAGATAAAAAAAAAAAGTTTTATCAAATAAATATATATATATAACTCTGTTGTGTAGGCAAGCAAACAAAATTCTCGTTCTCAATATTTTTTACCACGTATTTTGAAAACGTCAGATAACTTGTACATTTTTTCTAGGAAATATTTTATAATGTGTCAAATAAACCATTGAACATCAATTTACATATGTTAAATTTCTCATAAAAGCAATTTAAAGAAACACATTTGATTTGAGAAACACTGTAAGGACCACTGTGGGCGGATCGCGGCACATCCCATATACCTATACTGGTTATATGTATACCTACTGCTATTCGCTTTTCGTGTTTAGCCGCAGTCCCGCAATCACCGCAACCAAAAACTCACGAGACATTAAAGACAATACATAGTAAGCCGATACTAATTTTCTAATAGTCCAAAAACGTTGAAAGCTAGTTATTGATTTTGATTTATTTGAAAAATTTTCCACTCTAATCAAATTCAACATTTTCATCTAATATACATCTATTTTTCCACCGTTATATTTTCACTAGCGTGAAATGTAAATAAGTCCAACAAAGTATTATTGAAAACGAATTACATGTATTTCAGAATTAACAAGTATTATAAAAAAGTATATGATGCCACGTCTATAAGCGGTAAATAATATATAATATATATTTACGTTTTCAATAAACTTGCAATATTGTATTGGGGAAAATAGCTTGTTCATACAGTATAGGTACACTATAAATAATTAGTCGTAATGCGTACTTTGGAAATGCCGACTGTGTTTGTTTAAGATTATACTATTCATTATCGCAAAAATAAATTAAACGCTTAGCTATCGTTAAAATTATTATTGACTAATATAGTGCAAGGTAATAAGTATTTAAATGTCTAATGTACATGCGTATAATTAAAAAATTATTATTATCTCTAGAATAAATAAAAAAAAGTCTGCAGTGAATAACTAATTCATTTAGTTCACTTATTGGTCGTGTATGTATGTAAGCGAAAAAATTTGATTCCCCAACGTGAAAACTGTCGGACTCATGCGAGAATTGTTTACATTGATATTTTTTTCTACACTATTTCTAGATATATAATTGAACTTCCGTCATATCAGATAATAAAAGAACGTAAAAGGGAATTCTGCTCCTGCAATTTAACTCGAAATTCCTTTCCAATCTCGTTTGAAAGTATATATAAAGTGTGAGCAAAATAAGTGTAAAAGAATCTAAAGAAAATCGAGGTAAAGGTATCTCTGGAATTCGATCGCAAGTCAATGATTTACATCTTTTATGATGAAAAAGTCGAGTATAAAAATCATTCGAGTATAATAAAAAGGAAATTAAGTGTATCGATATATACATTCGAGAAAAAACGAAAAAAGAACAAAAAATGTCATTTTGTAAAAAAAAAAATTGAATTGAATGCAGTGAAATTAAAATATTGTTACGAAACAAGGAACTTGCAATCTTTAGAGGTACGTAACAAAGTAGAATAACCTGTTCCGAGACAAGATGAAAAATAAGTGAACAAAAGAGAGAAAAAAAAGAGAAGTTGGGGCAAGTGACCCAATAAAGCAATTATCTGTCAAAGAAGATGAATAAAAAAAGGAGAAAAAGTTGATATCCAAAGGAATCTATCTTGTAGACGCACAATAATGCCAGCGAAGATGGATATAATGCTACTGTACACACGCTAATCGGTAAATAATGTACCCGTCAGATTGACATAAATTAAAAAAAAAGAGAAAAGAAAAAAGAAATATAAAGGAAAAGGTTAAGAGAGATGAAGAACTAATGTGCTCATTGATTATGTGTAGTATTGCCGACGATTCGATCGCATAAATCAGAACACGGTCTTTTCAGAATGCGGCGGTCTCTTGTCGCGTAGAGGTCGCGCATAAATATTCAAACGACAAGCCAGTACACATGTATCCGTCTAGCGACGCAGCGACTGCGCACGAGGGGATCGCGCCTCGTGGCCAGAGCCGTGTCCTTTCCTTAATCCCTAATACATACATATTCGGACGTTTCGCATCCTGTCCAGGTGGTTCAACAACTTTTTTAAATGCTGAATTCGCAGTAACAATTGCATCAAATGCGACAGAATCTACTCTATTCTCATTAACATTTCTTCAAACTTTTTTCACCCAAATTCCCATCCTTATTTCATTTCTACTTCATTCCTAGCCAACATCAGAATTCGTCAATTATTAATCAAATTCAAGCTTTTCATTTCGAATTATCAATTATTTTCTCTTACATTTGATATATTTTAAAAATTTTGAAATGTACAGGAAGTAAAAATTAACTCAAGTGAGGATTACAAATTTTGACGTTAAAAAACAATTTTTTTAAAATTCTACAAAATAAGCGTCATAATAATATTTGTTTTTTAAAAAATACACTTGAGAAAAGAGACATTTAAAAAATACATTTTTGAGGAACAGAACACATGCTAGATGTTAACCCATATCCTTTTTCTGAAATGTATTTTTTAAAAAGCATGAATATAATCATGAAAACAGGTACTATGTCACTCATTAATTTCACCGTTATTGACTGCAAAAAAGATTGCTAGAAAAGAATTGACAATATTACGTAAAAGACACGACTACTGTGACATATGGACTTGCATGAACAAGTTGTGGCTTGATGAGAACAGATGACGTTTTTCAAGTCTCCTGTACAGACATTTGCCACCGCACACTCTATCAACAAATGTACATATATACTCTCAAACTTGGCGGCACTATCGTCCTATTATCTTTAAAGCGGCGATCAGGCCACTGCAACAAGATTAATTCCTGAGAATTTTAGATTATCGATTAGCGATATTTCCACTAAATTAAAAGTGAATCTTGCGCATTTCCCAATGAAATGCAATATTGTTTATGCTCTTCTGATTAACAAACAATTGTTTACAGCTGCTTCTTAATTTGCTTCAACAATTTGTTTAAATTTAAATAATTAATAAATTTTTTTCGTATATAGAATATTTGATCTAAGAAAACTGTAGTTACATGAAAAATACAAGGACGAACGAATAGTGTTTTTAATCATTTTAAGGATTATTCTGAAGATTAAACATTCTTTTTTTTACAGACGCTTGGTAAACTTGAATTCCATTGTTTCCCATACAAGAAACCTTGGCGTGCCAGTTGTCTTTTCTATATAGTATATAGCTTTTACTTATTTTGTCTTTTTAAATCGCTGTGTAATACAGTCCGTGAGAGTTTTCATTTAAGTGAAATAAATAATAATTTTAAAAGAGATTTTTAAAATCGACTTTTGGTATGGTATAGGTGTGTACAATATTAAATAATAGATTATTTAAGAGTGAAACAGGATGAATGGAAAAAGGAAAAAATCGATGGTTATAAAAATGAAATTGCTTATGTATGTAACAAATATTTAGTTGGACTTTCTAAAAGAAAGAACATTGCACCAAAATCAGCCGTGTAACTATAAGGAACCCGTTATAGTAACATGAACAGCGGTGGACAAAATTGGTTTCTCACGCATCTAACTGGGTCACTGTAAATTCCGTGCAGAAAGATTCTTTTCTTTAGCTGTGTAGTTTTCTTGCGAGAAACGCGATAGACGTGGAAGCTGTTGCGGATTGGATCAGAGGATGAGTAACGAACGCACCCGTGCGTGTGAGCGTACAGCCTCGAATATACCTCAGGATGGATCGTTTGGATGCCGTTGGTACTGTCGTAAAGCTGCATTTTTCTCGTACTCGGAAGGACTGGGCAACCTTAATTCTTACTTGAGGAAGAACGGCAAGAAGAAGTTGATGATGAAGAAGAAGAAGAAGAAGAAGAAGCAACAGCACATGACGAGAAAGAAGGGTCGAAGAAGAAAAAGAGAGAAGGGTGGAGAAGCCAAAGAACTTATATATGCAGGCGTGACTATGGTCACGAATGCGAACTGCGAAATAGCGACAAAGGGAAAAATATCGACATTTCCAAACGTGGGTGGCAGCAATCCATCGATTTCAATTTTTTTCTTTTTTTTTGTAAAATTAGCATGACTAGCGATAGTTTTTCGACAGCAATATTGCGTGATTTTTTCCCATCAATTATTCGATAAGGACATTGAATATTCATTAAGCAGTATAGCCGAAAATTGTATTTTCATTTTCCATATACGTATATTCCGAAAAGAATATAGTTACATCTTAGTAGACACACACAATGAGGCGAGAATTTCGTGGCATGAAATCGCCGTGGAAACCTATGGTCTTATAATGGGCAAAGGGTCGGCAGAGTGGTTTCTCAGGACTCGAGTCGGACAGAGAACAGGTGCGTGACGTCAGGTGGGCAGTACTTCAGGGCCGTGCACAAGAACTCTTAGTGCTTTTCGTGAAATCCGTTGACTATCACGGTTTTCGTTTTTATATTCCTTTTGCCTCTTGGTGCCTTGAATTTCTTTCGACTGTTTTTTAGCGGATGTCAGAACGCTCGACAAATAATCCATGTTTATGCTCGAATCTCCTCGCAGCATTGTATTCACGTAGCTCGTCCTTTCACCACTTGTATATACATACGTTGAAAAATATTGTGACCCTATTGCGTGTCGTGGCATCCTCGTTGTACAATATTCCATGCATCGGTGAGTACGCACAGCATGGAACGATTTGACAAGGAGAAAACACTGTCCGAGTTACTATTCTTATTATTTGTATAAATCTTTTAATATTCGAATTAGACTCGCTTGAGAATGCTGAAGTACTTCTTCCTCTGGCCACTGATTCACAATTCACTCGACTTACATATATTGGAAGGCATTGGGAAAGGTTGCATTCATTAAAAATGTACCTTCAGCTAGTATATACTAATTGAAGCAATTATCCACCAACAGGTAAAGTACAATTTTTAAATTCAGGGAAACTATTTGTCAAAATAGAAAGGCTCATTCTTGTTTATAAAATATCAAGGCGAATCTTTTTTCGTAATTTTCTTTTTCATGACTATTATCAACTATACTGTGATTGTCACTGGTGAGTGCGAGGTACACATAATATCGCATCTGTTGTCGATTTAAAGTTACACGTTGTAGGCTGGGTTAAAACAATTCAATTTACACAATGTGTGTGGTTTAATTTCAACAACTTGGTGTATTACATATAAAGAGCGGATCGTTCATGAGGCAAATCGCTTGAGCGAAGGAAAAGCAACGATGTACGTCACGTTGCAACGTGTCTTATTGTGTTCATCCAGGACAGTTAGTACATTATGTATGAGAGTGTACTCACAGGCGATTACATAAAAGCTTGTTTATGGGCTCATGTAAACAACGATCAATGGAGCAGTCACAATTGTTCGAACAGTTGTTCGCAAACGCGTCTCAATTCAGAACATTATACTGACCATGAATTACCATAAAAAATTATGCAAAATTTCCAGATTTCCCAAAACAGCGTCTCTTTACGGATGATTCTAATAATTGTTATTATTTAACACAATAATCGTACAGTCGTAATTAGAAGTTGTCTGAGGTACAACGGACACGCGATGGCGTTTTCTTTACAAGTTTTTTGTTCCTTCCAAACATAGAGTAATAAGTTTATATGCACATACACTTGGTTGTTGCTAAAAACCTCCTTTGGCATGAAATGTTAATTATTTCATCTGTTTAATTAACATTTTAATTAACAGAATGCTTATAGCATGCATACTTTTGTTGTTGTTGTTTATTTCCAAGTTTTGTTTTCAAAAAAGACATTCAACTTTCTGTCACTGAAAGTTTGAATTAATTTATTTGTTGAACTTGAAAATTACGAGGGAAACATAAAAAAAAGGAATAGATTGATTATGAAAATTGGGACGTCGTTTCCGTTTCGGAGTGAAGGTCCGGAAAAGCTATATAGCGATTTCTCGGAACATTGGCAGTCAGAGTACCTATCTCGCGGCAGTCGTGATGCAAAAATGTAATTAAAGGCGCGCGCGCGCACATAATGAAAGTGGATGGTGACCGGCGCGGCGTAGTGCGGCGTAGTGCGGTGCAGCTCAACTGCTATACGAGTGAATGACGCCCGAAGGCCACGGAGGTGCTGCAACACGATATTGCAGTATTTACGTAAATGTGCAAGTAGATATTCTGAAGAATCGATTCATGTGATCTCACTAAAGAACCTGCTCGGGCTCAATAGAAAAATAGAAACTCCAGGGAATACGTACATGTAGGTGCAAGCACAAATTATACACTCGGTATCCACGCTAACTCTCCAGGATTACAGACATTACTTTTTCTAGTATATCGAAGATCGCTCTAATGGCACAGTGACAATATTCAGGACGTGAAACACATTTGCGAAAATTGGTCGGAAAATAGAAAAAGAAACTGAAAGTCCGCATGTGTTCGCATACATAATTTGCAAATGATTCAGAACGGCAAAAGCGATTTTGCCAACATCTGGCATTGAAGGAATTTGAAAAATGTAAATACCTAATTTTTGTTCAATCTAAAGAAAAATAATCTTCCCCTCTTGCCCCAATCGATTGTTGAAGGAATAAATATTGAAACTATCAATGCGTGCACAAACTGCTGCGAGTATTTGCTCTATCTGCGTGAATGTGCCATGGGCTGAACGTTAAGGAAACAAGTTGTACGAGAAGCAATTAATATATATGCTAATTGGCCTTATTGCTCACTTTGCTTCTTGTAATCTACATGAGACTTCAAAGTGGGTGTTCTCTTTCCTTCATTTTTTCATTAGGGAAATATGAGTTACGTGCGGCGTTTTCCGGGGTGGGTTTTTTAATTTTTTTCTTGAAAAATCTCATTAAGGAAACCGACTTTTGGAGTCATACTCTTGTGCCTGAGAAGATGCGCACACATCTCCAGCTTACAAATTAGAAGTAAGCGAGGGACTCTTGAAATTCGGACTCCAGTCGACACCGGGCTGGAGAGTGTTGAACAACACTAATTGACCTCGAGGGCCCGACTGACCCGGCGCGCGTCCGGGCTGACAGGCCAGGCCAGCCAACGATTAAACTTCCCGTTAATATTGCCGACCTCACGTCTCACGTGGTTCTTTTCTCTTTCTATTTTGTATCCATCACCTCCTCTCCATCGCGGACTCACTCCGCACTCGGAACCTCATGAATATTTATGTACTTCGTAATCCAATACTCCGCGTGTACTTCCAAACTTTCAACCTTTCATCGAGCTTCTAAGTTGCATTTCACACACCACTCTTTCTCGCGCGCAAATACAACTCCTTCAGAGATGAAATAATTTCAAAATTTCACCTCGAGTTTGCAATTTTTCTTTCAAATTTAATGTTCTCACAATATATTTATTATTTTTAGTGGGATCAAGTCAATTATCAAAGAACAAATTTGTCTTTGGGTACAAACAATTTTTTTCCTAAATTGACATTTATTTTGATTTGACACAACATGTCTCAACTATTTATAAAATTATCTAATATTAATGATTAGTGTATACACATTTCAGAACCCTTTCTAAATTCTTCCATTTGAATTATTATTCGAAAATTACGCTCGAAAATATTTATACTATTTATTGTCAACTTTGATTCCCACGTTTCAACATAGAAGGAGAAACAAAGGTACTGAAAAAAAAACAGAAAGGTAGACACTTTCACAATGAAAATTTTTCGTTACCGTTTCCGGTTCGTCGTTGAAGTTGTCAGTTCATCCTGGCCAGAGAACTCAACAGTCAAGCAGGCAATGAGGCAACACTGCCATTATTCTTTGAAGACACCGTATGTTTCTACGGTTCCGGTAGGCTAACGCCAACCCTTCATAACTCTTGAAACTCCGGGGAACTCAGGAATTCTAAGCGCCGCAAACAACCTGTCGCGTATAGCGACACTTTCGTCACCAAAATATTCTCAGTTGTATTCTTTTAAAAAAAAAAGGTCAAAATTTGAAAACAACTGGAGACCTTCAAATAAACACACAAAAGGCTGAATATTACTAAATTACTGACATTTCCACGTGTCCGACAGATGTTGAAAGATTGCGCTTTTATTAACCATGCGTGCATAATAATTTTTTTAAAATTTATTATAAAATGGTTATGAATTGTTTTCAGAATGATTTTTTTGTTATTCACAGCGTTTAAAATTTTGTGAGTTGTACTAAATAAGTTTAGTATGATACTATATTTTATTGATGAGAACGAGTTACAGTCGAAATATGAAAGTAAGGTTAGGTCGCCGGGGTTCGCAGATTTGAGGTCGACATATACAACGTACACGAAGCAGCGGCATCCTGCCTTTGTGAGTTCTTCTCTTTCTTTGCCTCTTCCTTCCCGGTTTCCTTTCGTGATCGTCGTAATCGTTCTGCTGCATACTGGCGATTCAGCTTAGCAAATTTGCTGGTACACGCGGATACTGGCAGCAACGTTCGAGTCAACTGAAGCGACAGTAGTCACCAATAAATTGGTGGGTGTAATGTAAACTTTTGTAAGGAACATTGAGAAACCAATACCGAATACAAGAACATGACATGTCTCCCTGGTTGAGTCATTCCGCTGATAGATATACGTGGGTTGCACAACGCCTCTAGCACACATCTATAAGCGATTTACTGCACACAAGCAATGGGTTCGAACCCTCGAGAAAAAACACACTCAGCAAAAACCATTTTTTTATTAATAATTTTCAAACTTAAAGATTATTTTTAATGTATCTTTTTTTAGGAAGAACATTAGATATTAAGTGGAAGTTCCGACTTTTTATAATAAATAAACCGAAGACCTGATTATAAGGATACTTGTGGGAAATTTGTTTAAACTTATGTCTCCCTTCACTTTCAATATTATTTCAGTATTATCATACTTTAAAAAATTATTATTATTCTTTACCTCAATATTTCTTATACAAACAATTCCATATCAAATTACTTATTGTTTTAGTCAACAATTTGTCGATTTATCGCACTTAGACTTCTTGTTCGACTATTTATATCGTGCGAAAGCGTAACCAGTGACAATTTTCCAAATTAAGTGTTCTCGAATACGATAGTTTTTATTTCAGATCATTATTCTTACTATAGGTTTCATAATAACAATGAATTAACGATCCATGAAACCAATATCATAAAAAAGTATTACTTTTCATAAACATGAATGCAGAAGTCCTAATTTTTGGATTGCCTCCAAATGTTTATTGCGAAGAAAGAAAAGTTTCCTCTATAATCTGCCACCTTCTCATAAAATAATAGTTCACTTAAAGTAATGTTCGAAGACTCCAAGAGAGAACTGTTAATCTTAATAACACTTTCTGGTAAGTGCTGAAAGATATAAATTTCAAAACTATATTCTTTATGGTTCTAATTTTCTTATTTCCTTTTTCTACGAAAGTTGTCGTAAACAAAATTCAAGTAGAAAAGAAAAATCACAAAAATGTTTAGTGCAAATTTTGCGCACAAATCATTTTCCGAGAAAATCTTATGCTTGAATTATCAATACTTTTTAAATATCAGTCGTACGCTGTGAAATTTGAATCAGGGGAAATTATAGAACTATTAAAAAACGAATTATAAATCGAATCTAGAATTGTAATCAAGTCATAAATCGGCATGCAGTCTAATTTAGTGTGTTTTGAAGACTATTTCTTTGTTTCAAGTGTAAAATGAGAAGAGGGAGAGAGCGCCAAGTCTCTTCAATATAAAATTATATTACTCATTTAAAGCAGTGTAAGTCTGGTTCTAGTCCTATAAAGTTTTGGTGGAAGAGTACGAAACTCAAAGGGCTCCGAGCAAAGACGAGACGATGGGCGGGACGGGCGCCTCTCAGGCTCCAAGGCGATCCACTTCGACCTCCACCTTCTTAGAGATAGTAGACGCTCATCAACGCGGTACATCTCTTACGAAATAGTAAATGAGAATTAGAAATGAAGACAAAACAAGCCAAGTATATGCATAAGAAACAATTTCCATGACAACAGGAGAATTTCTTGCGGAAATGTCAAAATGACTAACAAATCGTAAATATTAGCCAATCGAAATTAATATGTAAAAGTACGTGCATATTATTCATATTTTCCTTCAATTAGATATACCTCCGACAACGTAATAATAACAATAATGCGAAATCAATATTATCATAGTAAACTTTTTTCTTATATTTGCTGAATCTCGTGTTATAAAATAGTAGACACTAGAATAAAAAAAAGTCAATAATAAAAATAACAAAATACAGTAGCCTTTAGCTGTAGTTGGATATCACTGCCTTCAAAAGTCTGTGCATTTTTGTAAATAAATCCGTGGAGTTAAGTAAGAAAAAGACATCTCAGCCAATGGGCTTTCGACACAGATTGAGATGTTCCTCGTGTTGATCCTACCTGCCGATCGTCCTGTTTCTTCTACATATAGCTTTGTGTGCAGAAACGATTGACATACGATGTGTCAGTGGTGACAACTGGCGCATGCGTAGCCTGAATACTCAATGAACTGGACTCAATTGGTGGCTGCTGCAGAAGAATCTAACTTGCAATACATCTCTTATTCGAAAGATCAAACCTCGACTTATTCTAATGCGCAAACCTTTTCAAACTGCTTTCTGAATTTGATAATTTCTATGAAATTTAATTGCGACTTAAACATTTTTGAAATTTTCGACCTCGTATTTCATACTCACACAGTTTAAGTTTTTTTTCTATTTTATAGTAAAAATCTATTTGCACTGCTATTTTCTGTATAGGTTATACTTATATTTAAATCCACTATGCCCATTTCAATTTGTTTTGTATAAAAAATCTTTACACCTCATTCTAAAGTCATTATCTTTGAAATGTGTAATTAAAAGCAGTAAGTGTGCTGTTTCTGTGTATCTGTATATAGGGTCGCAGTTATAATCTCATAACTTTGAAAGTTTAAGTACCTTCACCTATATACACTTATAGAGCAAACATTTTTAGTGGTTTTTATCTCGACTGACTGCATACACGAAGACACAGGTATTGTTTGTGTGTAAATGTGAGAATTGCACTACGCATCGTTTGGAGGACCAGCAAATACCGATGCGCGCTTTCTTCTTGCCCCCTTTGGAGAACGCGAAAAATGTGGCAAAAGAGAAAGAGAGAGGAATCGTTAATCGGCTTGCGAGGAGGCTGTCTCTCTCTTATTCTCTTTTTCTTTGTATCTGATCTCCACAGTGACGGCGTTTCGCTGCCTTTCCTCCCTTTTTGCACTTTGTAGTTGTCCCTTCCGGGAGAACGAGGTCGATGAGAGTCAAAGAAACAGTTTCGTTCGACGGGCGTTGCTCGCTAAAGAATGTTTGTAACGAGGCTCTTAGTTTGATTTTCTCCAGTCAACTTGAGGCTCAAGCAAAGTCTCGATAAATTAAATAGATTATTCTTGATCAGCGCGCGACGTTGAACCGGGTCGCTCTTACGAGGTACACTGTAATTTCCTGTGTATTAGCTAGGATCTAAGATGCGGAATGACTAGCGGTATATCAAAGAAATATAAAAATGCGGACACACTTTTTCGAAATTCTGATAAGGTTTTAATTTAGTTTAGAGAAATTTCTCAAAATGTAATTATATGTACCTGAAATTTACGTGCACACATTTTTCTGGAATAAAATATATTTTGCACGACTAATAATAATAATAATAATAATAATAAGAAGAAGAAGAAGTCAGAAATAAATTACCTTCATATGGAAAAGTAATTTATTTTCTAGGAAACTGCTCAAGAAGAGTCGTAAGAATAATATTATTCGTGGAACATGCGAAGAAAAAGCAAATTGTACAATCTACTATTTCGCCAAGGCCTCGTGCCTGGCTAGTCTACTGACAACGTTGTAAAATAAAATCCAGCCCGGAGCAATGCTGCAGCTATGCAGTACGCAACGTCGAGGAGTTCCCAACGCGGGAAGAAAAGACAACGATGACGATGGAGTGAGAGGAAGCCGCCATCAAACAAACGAATACCAAAAGGGCCAGCTAGCCGAGGAAAGACTCGTGCCGCAGGAGACCTTTTCTTCAGCTCCGGCATCAAGTGGAAGGAAGGAAGAGCAGAGAGACGGACATATACGGAAGGAAGCAAACAAGAAAGAGGGAGAGAAAAAGAAGGCAAAAAGAAGGCAAAAAGAAGTCAACTTTCAGCATCTGCTATAGTTGCCAAGACTCAGGCATGCGCCCGCGCACCCTCTTCTCGGAGGGCTGTTGTCTGATCGAGAATCGGAGCAAAAGAGAAGCAGCAGGCACTCGCAGACCAAGTTCGCCGACTCTGAATTCCTATAATTGTTCAATTTTTCTGGTTCTCACGTATTTGTCACGAATGTAAGTTTCGCGAACCTCCCATAATTTAACGCGCTCCTGCCTTGGAAAATGCACTGCATTCGCTATTTTTTCAACTATAAAACTTTGCAGCCGCGATGACTGAAATATTTCAAGGAAGTAGGTCCCAAAATCCCAACCATAATAAGAGTTCGTCTTTTTCTGGTCTGCGAACACGACTGACCTCGAGGAGGGAGAATTTACCGGCGAAATGTTGAATTTATTAGATCAAGATAGTTGTGGGCGTTTCATCCAACCCTTAGTCCGATATACCCCTAGTATAAACCCATTCCCTTCTGTAGGCGATCAGCCTCACTGCAGACTAACCTAGTCTACACGATGGCACACACTAAACGCATGAAGGCGCTTGCGCTGCTTCGATCCGGCTCTTTAGGATTCTTATCATCTCCTTGGTCGTTCTAGGAATCGACGTGCATATCATAAATTTCATCGCCGACCAAACTGTGATAAATTAAATAAAGAGAGAGAGAGAAAGAGCCTACCATGCAGGAGTCGAAATGTTTTTCCTCTGCCCTCAAATTTTCCACTATTCTACTCGCACGTTGTACCGCAACTATGATTATGCTTAACACTCTACCGGCATTAAACATTAATGAGATGTTTAAGATTTGAAGGAGTAGATCCGTTAATAAAATGCGTTACTCTAGCTTCTGCCGAACGTAAGTTCTAGCATCAGTAGCAGGAAAATGATGATAACAGGTACGTAGATTGCAGAGCTATAACCCTGTATGAACATTCTGCGTACCTACTTATCGTTTGGAGAAACTATTCTACCTTCCTTTCTATACCTTCCAGTACCCAAGAAGCCACAGCGGTACAACTTGGCCGTTATTTACAGCTTCTTGGCATGGAGCAGTTCTCTCCAAGCCGAGCTCTACCAGCAAGAAGGAAGTAAGGATGATTTATATCCGCTGCTACCAGTCCTGCTCCCTACCCGCGATAATACCAATCATTATCATCACTTAATAACAGGCATTACTGCCAACATTGAAATAATGTGTGTACCCCAACCTGACTCGCTGACTGCCTAACCCATTCCATATCTATACTCTCTCTTCCTTCCTTCCTTTCTTCCTTCCTTCTCTCTTCTCCCTCTTCCTCCATTTTCTTCAAATACTCCCTTATTTTTCACAAATCTAAATTTTTCTCTCCTACAAAAAGAGATACTGATAAGATCAAAATCTAGTCATACAAACTGAAAATGATTTGGAGACTGCTGAATCACGTCTTTTTCACTGGAAAAGGTTTTTATTTTCCAAGAATTAATATCTCCATTTTCGCACTTTTCATTTGAAACGTGGTACGTTGCAATGTTGTCGGTGTATTTTGCACTTTTCTCTCATTCCAGTGCCAGCAAACATGGCAGAAAAGCACGCGAACTCGCAGTACTATAGTGGCGTACCTGCTTATTATCGCGTAACCTATATTATTTCAAGCGTGTGTATACCTTGTTACAATGAAGGATATAGGAGTGGTATTCCGGTAGCCAGAAGCTTGAGAAAAGGATCTTCAAAGAGACTCGCCGAGCCTCTTATTTCTTAGAAAACAATATTCCAGTTACTTGCCATAAGAACGGCAAAAAGTTTGCTAAACTATTTGAAGCGAGGTGAAAGATGCACAACTCTTGCCTATTACACATCATTATAAATATTGGCCTTTGATATATGAATATATATATATACTGGTGACACTGCACAGTTTCACAAGTGTCCATCACTTTTTGTTTACAGTTCTTTTTTCCACTGTCAAATTCTACTTGAATTAAGTTGCACACTATTTTTATAGAATTCACTTGAGGTAAATTAAGTGATTCTCAATTGTTCAGCTTCATAATATTTCATTTTTACCATGAAGCTTTAAATTGAAATGTGCTCCAACAATCATAAGTGCATAATAGATTTGACTAATTGTAAGCATACCATATACTTCTCTATTGTTTGAAATCACAACGCCTACATATCAAACTATACTCTTGCATTTGCTTTTCATGCCGACTACGTTTATTGGTTATCCGCAAACTTCGTGCTAGAAACCTTTGGTCGCAGTTCTATAATTATCTAACGATAAGTCGAACGTGAATGGCATATGCGGTACAGTAGGCGTCAAGTTTCATTCTACAAAAGTAAAGTATATATTAAAAAGGGTCAATGAAAATAAGAACTATAGATCTGTAACTTTTCTACAACAAGCCTCACGTACTTGGATCGTAAGGAGATACAACTTATTTATTTATACTCCATTTTATATGCACTCTCTGGATTTGAATCAGACGAAAATGTTACAAAAGTTTATGTACACACCAAACATGTGGATGAATAAATCAAACACATGCTTGTAGCTAATTATTTCGCTAATTATAGAGTGAGAATTGTAGATGTCTATTTGAATATAGACGATCCTCTAGGTATTTACTAACATAAGAAACAAAAAATATTAAGTTTAGAATTATAGACACACATGTGACATTAACTTAAAATAGAAGAAAAATAAATACGTTGGTAAATAAATACGTTGTGCGACTTTTGAATCGCGTGCTAGAGTGTAAAAGTTGTGATCCATTTGTAGACTGATAGATGACAGTTAGTAGATATATAATCCGATAGTGACACGTCATGTCGGTCCAAGTTTCATTCTTTTTTATTATTCGACGATGATAATGGTTCGAGGTTTGTGCATTATTTGCAATCGAATAATGGTACGGAACCAACAACAGTTAGTCATCCCTATCTGCGGACACGCACGAACTGGTCAACGCCAATGAGATAATAGGCCGATAAGTCGGTTCAATGCCGGTTAGTTGGCTGGAAAAACTAGACGACTAATCGCTCGTTCGACATGTTTAAGGTTACTTTGACACATAATGTCACTTTCCACGTTCTTGCAGTAGATATTATTTATTTCAAGCTCTTACTTTTTTATAGCCACGGAACGATCCCACAATTAATTTACGCACAACTTTCAAGTGGGAATTTAATAAAAACTTTTTTCCTTTTTAATGAATTGGGCAATTTTGTAATTTTAAACGGAATTTAATTTTACTACGAGTGTATTAGAAGAAACAAAAAAACATATATATATATAAGTTCAGAGTATACATTTATTCCTAAAGGGTCTGCTTGTATCGATCAATGACTTATAGGCATATTAGATGAGTTTTGGTATATAAATAACTATACCTATCTGTGCAAGCGTATACTTTTAACCGTGTTACAGACATACTGGTCGCAGATCACCACGAAATCATCTGATCAAAGAACGTGATCTGAATAAGCCGCTGATTTCTGAGATGCAATCGAAACTTGTCTCTCCAAGTGCTGCCGTTCTTCTTGTGATAAGAGGGCACTACTGGGAGAAACGAGTCTCTCATGTCGGTGAATATCAACTCACACATGTATGAATTTTTATATATGTTTAAATAAATAAATTTAAGTATGTATGTAGCATTATGTTGGTTCTCATGTGAATATTTCAAGACAAGGACATGTTACTTATGAGAATATGTCGCACGCACCTGAGTTTCGCGCAGAAGCACCCTTATAAATGCATTCATGCAAAAGTAATACTTAACCATATGTCCATCTACACCAGTGTACGTCGCGACCCTTGCCACATTTGCAAGAAAGGGGCACTGTTACCAATACAGGTCTTTCCACGAAATAGGCATCGCGTGTATTGCGAGTGAAGAAGAGCAGTCCATTGGGAACTCGAATGTAATTACGGGAAAAAGGAACAAATATCCCACAAAATAGTTTACAACCACACGAAATTATTGACATATATTTCGAGAGCATCTTTTGATTTCAATCACTTACGAGATGGCTTATACGAGAATACGAGTTCAAGTGAATAATTAATCCCTATTTCTTTGTTTTAAAATCTTTTTATACGCACATCACTCGCACTCGGTTAATAAGTTTCCAATAAAAAGAAACTTTATGATGGCCCTTTCGAGACATGGACATTTTTTCAGTCTCTACAAGTCGAAAATATAAATACCAACATTGATAAAAGACGAGAAAAAGGTTATACCACGCCCAAAGTACATCGCGTGCATGAAAGTATGAAATACATACCCTCTTGCTATGTGTTCTTTGCCAGCACAAGACCGCTACCTTATCCAAGAGAAGAGAAGAGAAGAGAAGAGAAGAAGCCTCGAGGAAAAAGAGATACCTATATAGTCTCCTGTCTTGCTCTGTAATACTTCTAACTCCCCTTTTGCTCGCTGCCTTTCTTTTTCATTTCCTCCTTTTTCTTTCTTCTTCTCATCTTCTCACAACAACTTATAAAGCAACAGCGAAAAGGAAGTGAGAGACACGAACGATGCAAGGTATATAAGCTGATGGAAGTAGATTGCGCCACGATAGTTGCGATGACAAGAAATTCGAGACGGTAGCATATATTCACATTCACATTCACATTCAATACATTGCAAAATTATAGATTGGAAACTCCTAATCAGAAGGTCTCGATACTGTGCAGAATATTTTATTATAATAGTCTCGGTTAATGCGTCTTGCTGAGTTGTCGCACTCTGTGGGGTTCCAGGACTAATGAAATTATCCGGCCTGTGCACTATCAATAATCGCAAACTATCAGTTAACTGCTGGCCATTATGTTGCACAGTTGTCGTGTCGCGCACATCACTTGAGTGCGACTAACTATACGTCAAGATTACAATTAATCTCATCGAGCTGAAAGACAAATAGAGTGTCAGCGATTATACTCTAATTAATGAAAGCAAGACAGAGTTTGAATTCTAAATTTCATTTCCACACGCAGTCGTACAGATTTAATGTTAATTATGAGTTTACAGAAAATTGACGAAACGATTGCCTCCTCTCTCTCTCTCTCTCTCTCAACCCGTCGATGCTCCGGCAATTTAAGCTGCTTAAGCTCAAGAGGCACTCTGCAATTAGCGGTCGTCGGGATAATTACCGAGTGACTTGCTTCCATAAATTGTGAACCGGAAACCATAGCAAGTGAGGGTGACGATTCAGAAAGTTTAGGTTAATAGTAGTAGTTTTGGGAAAAACTCGTGTATATCCAACGAACAGAAAATTCGTAGCGTTGAAAGGGCAAGAGGTTCTTGCGAGAAAATTTATGACCATCTCGTTAACTCGCGCTCTGCACTCACAATGCACTGGACACTGAGAGGCAACCCTATCCACGATGTCCAGGGCGTGGCAAATCAGTGATTTAGTAAAGTCATTTGTGCCGATAAAGCAGACAGATGCTGTCCTCTAAAGATCCAGTTACCCAACGACATCGCGCACAAACGTAATATGAGCGCATCTATCGAGTCGCGTTGCAAGTAATTTCACATCGCCAATGATCTATTGTCTTCTTCCAATTTCATGTCATTTCATCTAACATTTTAACGATCACGTGCGTTTACCACAATCGCGTTCTTTATGGCAATAGTTATTAATTGAAATGAAATTAAAATGAAAAACTCACCTGTGTTTGCGTCAAGCCCAAACTGGCTGCGAGTTCCGCTCGTTCTGGTAGTGCCAAATACTGCGTTCTTTGAAATCGCCTATTCAGTTGTTGAAGCTGAAGACTGCTGTAGATAGTTCTTGGCTTTCTCATTTTCTTTCCTTTGCCATTCCTGAGGGAACCGCCGCCACCGCCTCCTAATTCGTCTACGAGGCTTCCGCCCTTATCACCCAAAGGCGAGAGGTCTGTGAACATACACCACCCTAATATCAACTTTCAGAATCCTCTTAACAAGGAATGTAAGAACTAAGGAAAAACTAACAAAAACCTCAAAAGAGAAAATTAAATTCTACCATGAAACTTAATTATGCTTTTAAAATAAACAAAGGTCATCGTACTAAAAGTATTGAAAATGGTTTTCCTTTCAATTTTCCTTTTTTTACAAATTATTACTTTCAAGTGCCTGCTGACAAGTGCACTGTATTAACAGAAATTTAATTTAGATCAAAAAATGAATGCTTCAACTAAAATGGAAATTTACTTTCAATACTTTTACTGTGACACCCTTCAAAAATAACGATTTATACAAAAATTAATTTCGAATAAATTAATAATACACTGAACGCAATCATTTGATATTAAAAAAAATTTAGTACAAAAAATAGTAAAGCTCATTTGTATAAGCTTCACTGGACTTGAGTATTGAAAAGTTTTAAAATCATCGCCTCTGATATAATTACGTGGAAGTTTTGAAAAACTTTATAATTAGTATTTGCATACTTGCGTAAAATAAACAAACTTTTGTATTAAAGTACTACAAGTGCAATATTAATGAAATAATAAATAGCAATATTGTGTGGTAAATATAGACTATATGTCGTCCACTAAACCAACAAGTGACCGCTGCGGACTAATTATAATTATAATAGGTATTACATTCAATTAAAATTGAATGTTAAAGAATCTTAAATTTAAAATAAAAGTAAATAATACATTAAAAAGAAAGTAATCTAGAATTGTATTTTTGTTATTCTCACAGTAAAAAAGGTAGCTGAATGAAACCCAAAAAAGATTAAAATAATACACTTTTCAGTTAAATTTTTCTATATAGGGCAAAAATAAGTTTTTAAATATAAACCAATTCGTAATAAAAAAAAATATATTTCTCATTAAAAATATTTTCAAAAATTAACTGATTGTAATAATCAAAGTCTTAAATTTAAAATTTTAAAACTTAATAATTTATTTCTTATGAGTGACACAAAACGATTGTAATCAAATTTTGATTTAAAGAAGATACATTTCTTTGTATTTTAATATGTTTAAGAATTACAAGAGATTAATAAAACCAAAAAAATTTATTTAAATCTTTAGAATTAAAATTTTTCTTTTAGCAAAATAAAAATACTTTTTCAGTAAAAATAAGATTACTTTCTTGTAAGAGTATCTGATTTATTTTGATGAAATAATTGACTTAATACTCGAAAACATATATAGATAAATATAAGCAATATGTATATATACATATATGAACCCAAGTTTAAATTATGTTCACTTAAATCGTTAGCTCCAACATTTATTACGTACTTTCACACTTGAGGCCACACATACGTCATAGGCTCTACGTGATTTAATTGACTTACTAATTAACCACCGCTCATCGTGACATTAGCTAAAGTAACTATTGAAATTATAACATTGTTCCCTTCAACTCCCGTCGGTGAAATAAACTTGTTTGAACAATAAACTATCATTGAGAGAATCGATAGAAATTTGTCTTTACATGCAACCTAAAGTTAATCTCTGTAAACGATATACTTAATTACTATCGTTTTGCGATTCGAGCTTGAATTTATAAATTCAGTATACATCTGACCGGAAAGCATAATAACTTATCATCACGCGGGCAGTCACTATAAACATTATACTGTGTCATTAGAACCACTGTCATTACACTTATATTCTTTAATGTATGACATTATTGTCGTAAGTCGAGAATTAGGCAGGGTGTACATTACAACATGATTATTATTATATACCAAATACAATACATTTCATCCTTGTTCATCGGCAGGACAATTATTTTAAAGCAGAAACTTGATAAATACTTATTGAGAAAAATAAACATGAAAAGTCTGTTGAAACTAAAAAAGGCATAGAAGGAAAAACATTAAAGAGATCTGTGCTTTTTCTCTAAATTAATAATAGCTTTTTAGGAATTAGTGCGAGCTGTATTTTTGATGGCTAAAAATTCAGAGTGCATATATTTCCCCTGCACGTGTTATTTAAAGAACGTTCTATTTTCGTGAGAAGAAAAGACTACCTGCTTTTTTGGAAAAAGTAAAAATTATATCGAGAGAAGAATCTGTAAAAAAACACGACTTCCGAAGAAATGCTCGCACGATGATTTGATCCGACTTAAGATACTACATCGAGGAGATTTAGGATTCTTGAGATGAAGAGTTCTTTGAGATTAGAGCATGGTGGAGAGCCTAATCCTTGTGAAAATAACAACCTTTTAATACCTAATCCATCACAGTGGCATTGGCACTGCCGTCGACTGACCGTCGTTGCGCACGGGTCCAGCCGAAAGCCCTCGGTGACTAATGTCCCGCTGGTTCTAACCAGGACCTCAGGTACCTGCTAATTGGATTTTCTTCCGCGAGTCGGACAACAAGAACGTGCCGATAATAAGCGCTCGCTCGGTTTGTCGCAACGATAAGATTGGTCACCGATATACCACCTACGGTGCTACTGAATTTGATGTCGACGATTGTTGAAGGAACAAGACGAATCTAACGACCCATCAACACGAAATAAACAAGCCATGGATAGGTGGACCCTCCATTTTTTCGCCATTAATAAATCTCACTCTAAAGACGAGCGCGCCTTTCGTGTTTCAACGACATTTCCCGCCAAGCTCTGCTAGACGTTTCATTCTGATACCGCGATTAACTTTCTTGTGCCAAGAATTTTTTTCAAGTCTAACTTTTAGTCTCTCGCTACCATACTGTGATGCAGTGATGATTAGACAGTAAACTTTCTCAAGTTTTTAATCGACGACAAGAATCTTAAATAATTATCAAGACTAAACGCTTTTAATTTAGGGGTTAGTAAATGCTCCTAATTTTAACAAATAAGTCGCTATTTCGAAAATTGGATTTTCAACCACAAAGAAAAGCATGAAATCGAAAAAAATTCTTAATTTCAAGGATACTATAAGTTTATGGGAATATATATATATATGCGCAGCAATTGTTACAGAGTGAAAGTATTTGAAAAAATTTCAAATATCTAAATTACTAAATAATAACGGTGACAGAAAGATGACGGAGAATCATAAAAAATTTAGTTACATGTATATTGACTCGATCACGCCACTCTGGGTGTAACTCTTTGTGAGTATTGACGTTGTCATTAGGGGAGCTACACCCTTTACGCATTAAGAAATACTAGATGAATTTCCCCTCTATCATTTCAAACACTCGCGACGAACTGAAAAAAACCAAGTTACCCCACAGCTATATACGGCAGCAAAACACTCATATTTTATTGATTGAATTCATCAACCTTTAAGTAGTGACCACCTGCTTAATATCTTTTTTTTTAGTTTTCTTCTTATTTGAACAAATATTTCAATATTAATACGTTAAACAAAATCAATGTGACACTTTAGTGTTTTTTTTATTAAATAAACTACATTTTCTCAAAAAAATAAATAATATTAAATAAAATTTCCAATTTTTTGAAATATATTAAATTATGCCAGTCTAGTTTTGGCATAATAAAGAAGAAAGACTTGAGTTTTTTCTAGACTCTTCACCAAAATGTCACTTACGTTCGTATGTATGTTTTCCCATTATAAAGTATAGTACAACTTAAAGGATATACAAACAATAGCGTGTTTGGTAGCAATTAAGCAAATTACGATCATAACACGATATTTATTATTTAATTAATTATCAACCGAATATGTAGGTGCTGATGACTTTATTACCCCTAGAATATAATCGGATACAATATATAGTTATAGGCATAACAATCGACTTTAGTCTCTGTAGACCTCTGGTAAAGCATAAATCTTGCTCTAATCTGGTTTTTCCTTCATGCTTTTTATGACAGTCACAATTGCCACATTATAATAATTGCTAACATTGACAAAAGTAGTTTAGGTGTACAATTCATCTAACTATGGTAAAAGTTATATATACCTTTAATAACTGTTTCAACCAATTACACTCGAAAATAAATATACTCTAGGTATGTTCATTATATTATCTAATTCTCTTCACATATGATATTGTGAATATCACATATATATTTGTAAAGAATAAATCATTTTTCAAAGTTAACAAAACCATCTTCTTTTCTTTATTTACACAAAAAAAAATTAAATTTGTATACGATTTGCAAAAGAATCTACTCGCACTTTTAAAGTAACTTTCGAATATAATTTTGTACTTTATTTGAAAAATTTTAGGATATTTTAATTCTCTACAAATAACACGAATATGATAAATTTAAAGTCCGCAAACTTTTCAGGAGCGAAAAGTAAAATATAATGCGAAGATTTAACTTATTTTGGCTTCACGACCCACAAGTTTTGAACGTTTAATAAAAAAAATATTAAAAATGTTTTCATGAATTGATAAATAATAAATTATTATAAAGAAGAATGAGAATTTAAAATCCAAACTGAACATTTAGAAGTATAAATTTAGGATGAAGAAATAAATAAATTTCTTTTATTTAACGTTCAGAATTCTAAATCACTTGACTTCAAACTAATTTTTGAACAATTGTCTTTTAAAGTATATAATAAATAATTTCTTGAACGCAAAAGTAGAGATGGATTCAAGATGGAAAAAGTTGTTTTTCGTTTTCAGAAACGTATACGAACATTGAATATGAATTTTGTAAATGGTTATCCAAGTCTATAAAAAGTATTGTCTATTGGGGTAAAACGAATTGGTTAATGCGACTAAAGATTTTTCCTTAGGTATAGGAAAAATCTCAAAACAACTATTAAATCAAATTTTTCCCCACAAAAGAAAATTAAAAGTAGTTACGAGAATCGCAATAACAGGCACAATTGCTTTGACAGGGAACCCTTTTCAGTCCTAATCTAAAATTCATAGAAGAACAACTTCAACTTATAGAACGAAATTACCCTCACGTTTCTGCAGATTCAGATTTCCTATCGAAAAGGTCTCTTAAACAAGTTGAAATGCAATAATTTCTTCAACAAGAAATATTCAAGTCACTTGTGGACAAACTCGTCGTGTTATTATATGTATTGGAAATTGTGTAGGGGTTATACGAGGACTAGAGAAAGAAATAAAAGTTTGCGGAAAACATCAAGGCAAGTTACAAACTGCGGTAATAACTTATCCAACTGTTATTTGTTGAAAAAAAGAACGTCCTTACTGTATTAATTTTCATCATTGTTACTAAATTTTCATGCTTCACATAAAGTGTATACAACAATGTTGAAAAAAACAAATGAATAATTAACTATTGTAATTAAATGATTGTTTTCATTCTATAATAATAGAGCGTCGAAAGTCTATAAAGAAGGAATTTGTGGTTCATCCATCTCGGTTTTAATTACTTCATTCATAGCATTGGGGGTCTTTTAGGAGAATCCGAACTGGGCCTCGTATATCTTGCTTTCATTAAAGCATTCTGCTCTGTGAACCTGACCAACAACCGGCATTGACTGCTACCTGCTACTCCAGATTCCGTTTTCTACATTCATTGTGGTCTTTCTGGCCTCTTCAATCTGTCACCCTCAAATTAGCATAGAGGAAGCGATAAAAATTTACTGCCTGCTTCCAAAACTCACACTCCAAAACTACTTTCTACTCGCAGCTAAGGTCGGAGCGACCATTCCAGCGCGCTATTATTGAGACAGTCAAGCTTTTTTCAAACTTTTATGGTATAATCAACTTCTTATTTATAACAGGGCTCTTCAGAGAAAAAAGACAATCAATTAATGCTACAGTTTCATTTAAGAATGTTTCAAGTGATGTAAAATATACTTTGCACAGCCACCATTGACCTTTATGTCAATAAAATAGAAATATAATGTGAAATGATATGGCTAGATTGAATGCGAATAAAAAACTATGAATGTACAGTATGTTTTTTTAACGCGCGGACGCAGCTTATAGCCACCATGTATCGATCTCGAGACGTAGAACAAACGGACGAAATACCTTGGTACCGTCAGACACGCTGTCACCGCGCGTCGTGAGAGCTTTCTTTAAAGTTTCCCCTTATTCGGCGGCACTACTGGTTTTACTTGCAACTAACAATAAGATAAGAATTTCTCAAGGTTCTTATTAGTACAGTTTATACTAAACATTTTTAATAAGCCCAAGTAACTTTCAACTGAATAAACTGCTTTTACGACAAAAAGTATTAAATAAAAATTAAATTTACTTATACATGCGTTTCTACTGCACGTATCGAACATTATATAATTTAATGTTATTGGTCATTTTATTTCAGTTGTATAAGATGTAATTAGGTTTTTGTAAGTTATTCTTCTCGTATGTGTTAATGTTGAAATAATCATACTTTTAAATATAATTTTAGCTAGATATATCGTCAAGTTTGGTTTCTGTTGTAAATGTGTTAAAAATTTGTTAAAAATTTGTTGACTTTCTTACTTATTGAAGCGGCGGTACTCAAATATTAAAGGGAAAGAGAGAGCTTTATAAAAAGTTGTGCACAAGTCATATAAGTATATTTATATATAAAGTAGTGAATGTAGTATAACAATAGTAAAAAAAGCTGCGAATACATACAGTTGGGGTACTCACCGTCCTTGGGCGGTGAGGGACATTGGGGAGCGTACGATCCCAGGTGATATCCATAGGCGTTGTGCTGATGCATGGGCGCGAACGGATATCCGGCTAGGGCCGACCTAGGACTGGGGAATCCGGCATCAGCATGCTGTTGATTGCCACTGCCGGGTCCCGAGCCCTGATGTCCGAGCGAACTGACTTGGTGAGAAAACTGATGTGCACTGGGGACATTGTGGCTTCCGGGATATCCGCCGCGGAGGCCAGCGGGGTTGTACAGGTTATTGTGCTGAAGTTCGATAAACGCGGACTTGCCGCTCTGGGAGACTGGGGTGCTGGAGGCACTGTCGCCGCCGGTGCCGCCGGGCGGTCCGGGTGTCACCGAACCTAGGCCCGAATGATGAAGGTGCTGCTCCATGTCGGACCCGCCGCCGCCTCCACCACTGCCACCGCCGCCCCCAGTTCCGCCGCCTCCTCCGCCCGACGGCCCGCCACCCGACATGCTGTTCGGGGTCGGGGTGCTCGACGGACAGGGGTCGCCCGCCCCGAATGGGCTCCCCAGGTCCGTGAAGTTGAGCGTCGTCGTGCTGCCCGGACGCTCCACCTTAGACGCGACAAAGTCGCACCCAGCCACCCGCGCCTCGCCGCCAAAGTCCTCCACACGCCACGGGGCCCGAATCTTGGGGCCAGGTATCCGCTCAGGTCAGCGGAGTCCGATTTACTGAGTCCGATGACAACATGTGGGACTGCCGTCCACTACACACACGACAACTGCAACTTCTTCTCAATTTCAAATTTCACCTCAACTTCGTAAATTTCAATTCCCGGATTTCAAATACTGCTTGTCAGGGAGCACTATACAATATGCGGTCTCGGAAACAATTCAGCTCACTACAAACACCGTCCACACTTCACACACGCGTTGCGTCGCTTCGCATTCGATCGTTCCAGGATGATGATCCTCCAACATCCAGAAACTCGGCCCACGACAAGTTTCTTCCAATGCAGCAGCAATATCTACTCACTAGTGTCTGATTAGAATCGCCAGTAACTACTTGCAATGCGCAGCGCCACTGATTCGGTACACGAAATTTCGACTATCAGACTGACTATCCGCATGATTGATCATTGACAAAACCGAAACTGTGCATCAATCGTTCCCGACCAAACATCATTGTACTAAGTGGTACACACATCCGTAATCACTTTTCTGCAGATATCCGACGGAAAATTCCTGAACGAGTAATCCACAATAAGTGCAGAGAACTGTAGAGAACACTGAAATGCTTTGGCGAGCATTAAATCCAAAGCAAGGTAGGCATCAGTTAGCACCGTTATTTTTCAAGAGACATACACCGATAATTGTTTTCACGCGCGCTGTGTCAAGGCAATACCAAGTGGTTAGCACAAATATAATGACGATGGAGACTGAGAATTACACACGCGCGCCTTACCCAGTAACTGTAGTGCACACCGCGCGGCGCGGATCAGTATAATGATACATAATGCCTCTCCCCGAACTCGACGGTGCGGTTCCCGCGCCGGCCGCAGTGGCGCCACTCTTCCCTCCGCCCCCGGCCGAGATGGAGCGTCGCCCATTGGCTGACGACTCCGTTCCCCATCGACTCAGCGTGACGTCCGGGCCCGCCATTGGCGCACCAGAGACCATTATGGTGTCCGCGAGGCGTACCAGAATCCGACCGAGCCCCCTGACACCCTCAGAGGTGTTCTGGGCCTCTACCTGGATTATACACGCGGACACGCACTGCCGGGGATATCTAGGATCCTTGCTCTGCGGCAAGCTTACAGAAATTTTAGTGTTCGGGTTCATACCCACCCACCCAACATACCCGATCAACCGCCATCCTTCAAACTCTCTTTCTCTGTCGCTCCCTGCTTTCTCCCTCTCACCACCTCTCACCACCTCTCACTGTGCACTTGAATCCGGAAGCTGCGAAGAAACTGCGAGTACTACACAAGATGACGCTTTAAAGCTTCCACGATGCATCCACATTATTTTCACGTTGACAGGCGTAATGAAATATTTCTCTCAGGAATTTCTCCACGAATCTGGGACTTTCTTCGACAAATGTTTCAAACTACCAAACTACGAGATTTAATCTCTCCTATATATGCATAGACCTTCCCTTTATTTACGATTCATTATAATTTTATTACTCTTAAACACTTTGAACATATTTTATTCGCTGTTCAGTATCGCAGTCAATCATTTAAAATGACTGCAATTAATCATTATAATTCATTACTTAGGCTACTATTCTTTGAACAGAAAAAAGTACATCACTTTTTTTAAAACTCACTAATTAAACCATCCGATTGTTTAAAGCCAAAAAAATGTCAATATACCCAAAAGTGGGCACAACAAAAATTTAATATCCAAAAATGTAGATATAAACATCATTAAAAATGAATTATATATATTCGTAAAACACCCTTGACTATATATATAGAAAGAAATATTTCATTTGAACGAAAATATAATTTACTTCAATTTAAAATGAAAATACTTTCCCTTTCAATATATAACCTAATATTTTTTATTTGTTCCAAATAAAAAAGTTACATTTGTCCCAAATAACATTTAGTAATTGAAACGAATCCTTGAACCACATTATTTCATTCTCATTAAAGAAGAAAAAATAATATAATTCTTATACACGAATATGTTCGTTAAAGGGCAATTATCAACTTGTTGATCTATTTGTTTGCATTGCTTTTATTATGATTTGGTTCTTCAATTTAACATGAGCTAAAAGCGCAGTCAATACACACATGTAGTAGTGGCTAGACTTGAGCAAACATGATGTATACAATGTTACTTCTTTTTTTTTATTAACACAAAATTCTCTATTAATTTCATAGTATCAGATTGCAACGAATTGATACCAAAATGTAGATCAAATATAAAATCGATTTAAAATTTTGGCACCAATTTGATATAATTAAAAAAATTGTCTATTAAAATTAATAATCATAAGTTTAGAAAGATTTGAAAAAATTTTAATTTGTAATAAATTATTATCTCACCCCTTTAAAATTTTCTATTTAATTGGCAAACGAGTCCGCACTTCTCTATATAATTATAGAAAAACATATACTACACTGAAAAAAAAAATTATTTGATTCAAATAACCGATTATTTGACTATTATCAAATAAATATTTACTTGAATCAAATAAATTTTTTTTCAGTGTATAAATCGATTATTTTTAGATTTTTAAAGTTTATTCTCAAACCATATGGAAAGAAGAAAAAAACTCTATTCTTTTAAGTTTTTAAATATATGGACAAATTATGGAGAACAATAATGTAAAGGAAAAAATTACCCGTGGTTAAAAAATAAAAAAATTGAAAGGTTTTGTCTTGATTTTAGTTGATTTAATAATGAAAAATCATCAATTTTTATTGTCGCCATTCTTTAACCATTGGATTAGTAATATTATCACTATTATTATTATTATTATTATTATTTACTAGCAATACTTTGACATACTTTGTTTTAATTTGATATCCTTAGAAAAACTGTGTATCGATACATTCGAAATTTATTAAGAAATAATTACGTACATGTAAAAGTATAAATATACACAAATTACATTTATAATTTAAAAACTTGCAGTTTTAAAGTTAAGTAGCTCACCCTTTTGTTTTCATGAGGTATATAATATGTAACTATACTTAAACACAGCTTTCGGGTGTAAACAGGAAGTACTATTTTTCTCAGAATAAAATTAGAGATTGGAATATTTTAATTTTAAATATATTAAAAATTTTTAACTACAACATTAGCCTTTAGAAAAAGCTCTTTTGTTTTAAACTTTTATAAACTATATATTTATAGGTAATTATTAAATGTTTCCCTTGTTTGTAATTCGGAGTGAAAAAACTCATTATTGTTTAACTTTAAGTTTCATAAATAATTAATATCAGTATTTAAAAATAAATTGTCTTTATTCTAAAGAACCTACAAATCATTTAAAATCAAAAAATTGTTTCATTATTTTTCGTTTTTAAATTGCGTAAAGTGCGTTTAATTTATCTTGAATATGTAAAAGGGAGTGAAAGAGGAAAAGCGAAAAATGATAAACAAAAAAAGGAATCTTGCCACTTTTTATATCCTTCTCTTTCTAATTTTGATTCCCCTCTCGGACATGACGTCAGTCAATGGCATTACTTATGTAATCGGCGTGGGTCAGTATAATAATATCGGTGCAAAATTAAAAAAAATTATCGTTGCCCATCTCGTTCGACCACGTGCTTCTTAAATTCTTTTCGAGCAAGACTTTTAATTTCAACAAATAAAAGTTTAATTTTAATAAGGAGTGCGAAGTTTAATTCCGCGATAGGGCGTTAAGTTGAAAATTAAATTTTTTTAATTAGCCTTTCTGAAAATTGAAGAATTAGGGTTGTCTGCGCAAACAGCAATTAGAGTATAAGAGAGACAGAATTTTTTTTTTCTTTTTGACAATCAGGAAATTTTTCAAAATTTTTTGTTTTAATTTTTAAATTTCTTTAAAGAGTATTGTGTTATGTTTTAAACAGATTGAATAATGCATATACAACAGAGAATTAATAAATATATTAAATTAATTTCTTTGAATCGTACCTTTAATCATCTCTTTAGTTGCATTTAATTTTTTTTAATTTTTTTTTGAGTTTAATAAATAACGAATATTTCTTTATTCACACTTAAAGATAATCAAAAGAGAATTAAATTTTTTAAATTTATTATTTTTAATTTAAAAACAGATAATTATTGAGATTTCTAACTATATACCCATCACAGAAGTAGAAAACAAATAGCGATTTATACTTGATAAAGTGTAAAATCATTTATTTCTTGAGAAATATAAAAAATATTGATTCTCTTTTATTTCACTAAAGAAAGATACAGAAAAATGTCCATACTTTTTAATCTTTCGAGGACCGAAAGAAAATCATTAGGAAATACAGAGGGAAAAAATAAAACAAAAGTGTTGAGTCTATATAAACATATTTACACAATCAAATTTTGAATAAATAAAAAACATCGAATATATTGCATTTTAGCTAAAACTGCACTTTAAAAAATTATTTTATTCAAACAACCGATTACTTATTTCTATTATCAAATAAGTATACGAATTGTATCAAAATGATACACTGAGAAAACATAGTTTGAAACAAACCTAATTATCTTTGTTATATAGTCAATCAAAAAGTATTTTTAAATTATAAATATAATTATTTTGATTCAATACATAATATGTTAATAATTGTAATATAATATAAAAATAATAATTTTTTTTATCAGTGTACAAAAAATCTGATTCAAATCATAATTCCCTTCAAATTTTCGGTATCAATTTAATACCTTTTCTAAATTTATGCAATAAAGAAAATGAAATAAAAAATGTTTGCATATCTTACTTAAAAATTAATTACTAAAATACTTAAATCCCGCATATACACCGAATCAATGCTGAAATTTTTAATTTACTAAAATTTTTCTAAAAACCTCTTTTCACACATTTTTTTCATTTTTCTCTTTAACACTTCGTGCTCCTATATTTTAGACTTGAAATTTTCAGAATTGCAAATATATATTAGAAGGTTAAAGAGGGTTGATAAGAGGAGTGAAGAGGCGTAAAAGAAGATCTATAACAAGTGTTTTTTTTGAAAATTATTTTAAAAATAAAATTAGGTTTAGCAACAAATATTTTAAAGATTTCATTGCACTTTTTATGATGAATAGAAATTAAAAATTCTGAATTTATGCAGAATAGGTCCAAGAGTACAAACATTTTTATAAAATTAAAAAAAAATTTGTATTACGTTTCCAGTTAATCTGAAACTATAAATATCTTTTATTTTTCCGACTGCGGAAGATGATGAATGAATATAAAGTGTACCATATATATTTTTGTATGTTTATACATGTGAATATAATTAGTTAAACTGAAAACTTTCTCTCCTGTTTGAGCTATGATTCGTTTTTTAGCTTCACCTTTTACTTACTAACTTATATGTACTTTTATATTTTTTACTTCTCGGCAACGGTCACCTCTTACACTGTAGGACGTGAGTTTCGCAGTGCCCGAAGCAGTGACAAGCTCCGATCATAATTTTTGTTCTTTACTGCTGCTCGGCAGTAAAAGTTTGGTGGGCGTTGCCAGCAAACATTGTTCTACAATCTACACTGTATTATCGTATTCTCGTCCGAAACCTTTTTCCTATATTTAGCAAAGCCACCACTTTTGCAGCTGTAGATGGGCATTCAATAATCGGGTTACATTTTTCTATAAAAAAAACCTCGTGAAAATATCAACCAAACACATTAAGACATTAACGCAATAATTTATATTCTAAACGCCTGTTTATTAAATAGGAATAAGAAAGCTGAGAAGATAATCAAGGAGATATTCGATTATCTCAATCGTATTCATAAAAAAAAACTTCATCACGTGTTGTGTTGTGTTGACGATTAATGAGATTTTCTTCTGGACGCTTTTAAACTTAATTGTCTTGCGTGGAAAATTGATGACTTATATGTTTCATAAAAAAATACAGGCTGATTAAAATATACAAATATATAAAATTTTTAAAACAAAAAATTGATGTGAGTAAGAAAGGCACAAAAAAAATTTTCAAAAAAATTTTGTTACAAAAAATATATTTTTTTAATTCTTATATATAGTTATTGTTCTCTACATTAAACGTGGTTACAGCGGTCGTTTTGAAAAATGAATACATGTCCCTTTACCCAAAAAAAAACTTCTGTTAATTCAACCAAAAGTGTGTTGTTTCGACACAAATAAATGCATTCTTATACAGCAAGTTCATCAAATATTCGTTTGGGTTCAAATATAAATTTTCTTCGGTTCATTTTTTCTCCGATTGCAAAATTTATTAAACTGAACTAAAGTACATTTATTGAAGTCAAATAAATATTTATTTATATTAAACTAACTTCATTTCGAAAAATCTAAAACAAACACAAAACTAATTTCAAATCATAATTTTAACATAATTTTTTTATGTTTCATATTTTTTATTTAGAAAAATAATAATTTGATAACAACAAAAACAATGTTTATATTAATAAGAAAATACTATAAAAATTGTAAAAAATAATTTTTTTCTTTTGACAAGTTTGTTGTATAAATACAATATCATATTTTCTACAAAATTGCTGTTGAGTTTTAAAATCTATAACTTTTTTAGAAAATAAAAAATCTAAAAAGTGGGACAATATTTCCTGATCATTGATTTTCTTTCACGAAATTACTATAAAAATAATTTAATGAAAAATCTAAATCATTTTCTTGATATATAGTTCAAAATGTAGTCGAATTTTCTCCTTAACAAAAATCTTTTATAACAAAGAATTAATAAAAAAAATTAATTTTCTAAATTTTCATTACAAAATAAAAAAAATTTTGAACAATTTATAAAACAAAGCAAATAATGTAAAAAAACTAAAAATTCAAACTTTACGAAAACTAAAATAAATATTAATTACAAAAATTCATTAAATTGCCAAATTGATATAAACTAAAAAAAATAAAAGAAACTAAAAATTCAAACTTTAATTTATTTAATTCAGATATGATTTTGTATTAAATTAAAAAAAGCAAATTACTATTTTTGTAAAAAAAAGTAATGTAGATGTATGACTTTTATAAAACGCATTTTTTGAAAATAGACATTTTTAAAAGAATGCGTTTTAATTAAATCAAATTTAATATCATTGAATTTCATGAAGATTAACAATATTGATCAACTTAATTTTTGAAAATTTGTCATTCAAACTTTTTGGAAATAAATTCAATTTTCAAATATCTACTTAATAATGAAACATTTATTTAAATAATATGAGTATCATAAAATTTAATTAATTATAATTCATTTTAAAATGTGTATGTATATTCTATAAATGACCTATCGTTGTTATTAACATTAAATTCTCAAAAAGTATTCTCAAAATTAAAAAAACATTTATTTGGAGAAGAATTTTATTTATTTTATTTTTCATTTAAACCGGTTGTACAAAAATTATTTTCAAATTCTATAGATGTAAGAATATAGAAATATCAGAATTATAAGAATTGCAACTGCAATTTTTAGAATGACACTTCCTTAATCTTTGAACATAATGATTTTAATTTTTGGGTAAAAATAAAAAATTATTATTTTATATGATTAAAAAAAACCGAGGCATTGAAGAATTTAATTATTGATAAATTCTGAAAAAATTAGATTTTTTAAAAATTAAAATTAAAACAACTTCGAGGTAATTGCATTTAAAAAGAAAATTATTTGAAAAAGTTTTAAACAATAGTTGGATATTTCGTCAAATTTTCATGAAATATATTCTTTGTCTTTATACTTTAAAGAAAAATATTTTTAAAAATTATAAAAATTTATTTGAAAGTCAGTAATTTCAGTTTTCAAAATTTAAAATATATTATACGCAGAAATTACTAATTCGAGGTGTGAACCGAATGAATCAATGACGGAATAAATACGACGATGAGTAAATATAGTAATATTAATTTTCCTTTTTCTATAAATAGAGAAATTTTATTGTCATTAGGTACCTAAACAATAATAATTCTCAATAAATAACAATAAAAATTATTTAATAAATTCTATAAATTATGTTGAAGAATTTCAAATATAGTTCAAAATTATAGCTTCAAAATTGAAATCCCCATAAATTTTTGTCTTTCAACATAAACGAAGTAAATTTTCAATGAAATTGTTTATTGATTATACTAAATGTAGTGAAAGAAAAAATTACATATTTATATGGCTTTTAATTTCTAATTCGATTAGCAAAAGGTAAATAATAAAAAGCATCTAAAAGTGAATTCCGAGGACAAAATGAAAATATATAGAGGAACCACAAATTCGAACAGGTTTCCTTTAATAGGAATTATTTAATGACACAGTCAGCTGTACATCTGTTTGGGGTTAGTGGTCTGTCTTTGCAAGAAACACTTGATGGGAAAGTCCTTTTTTCACCCCAAAATGTCACTCTTGACTACCGGTGTTCTTTTAGTGCGTATAAAATTTAGAAGACTTCCTTTCGAAGATAAACTGCTTTCCCATTTTGTCAAAACTTTTCAATAGTCCATGTAGGGTGGTAGCGAATGGCTAATTGCAGAGGGCAGAACTGTCCCTTCTATTGCTGAGTGACATTTGATCATTTTCGTCTTCCTTTTAGAACTATTAGTACTACTGTTTGACACATATAATTAACTTTATAAAATAAAATTTATTCGTTTTGTCATTACCTGAAGGCGTTCAGCTTTCAGGGACTTTTAGGGACATTTTGTCTTTCAGTGGACGTTATAGTTGGAGTGACATGTTTTTGTGAAAAAATTACTTACACGTAGAATTGAATTAATTTTTATTTATTTGAATGCTTATGAGTGACGGTGGTGCATTCACGACATATATTTATATATACGAAGCGACTTCCTTGGAGGGAAAAACTGCTTTCGTATCTCTATATCCTTCATTACTATTTTATACGGGTGTGTCAGACCGCTATCCTTCTCCATGATAGCCTGTGGCACAGTAGATAGCCTTCGGTTATCACGCAACTATGCCAAGTATATATTAGATTTTTTTTAATTTGCAACTTGATCACAAAAACCATTCTTCTCTCGATACAAATCATATAATATACTTTTCCAAAGAAACTCGAAATATTTTTCACCAGACGATGGGATGAATTTTCTCAATAGAAAAATGATTCAACACTTTGACTAATGCTTTATATTGTCAGCGAGGTGAAATGTTGGACGTAAATAAAAAGAGCTTTGGTGGTCTTGGAACCCTTTGCGCCAAAGTTGTCGTTTTTTTCTCTTTCTTTGTTTTGTTAGTTTTGTTAGTTTTGAAAAAGAAAGAAAGACTCTGATCTCTGAAAAGCATGTTTGCAAGGAACGTTCGCCTGTTTACAACGTCTAAGAAACAACGGACTTTTATTAGATCAGCCGTAAACGATGCCTCGGGGTCCTTGCGGCATAAATGCCGTCCAAAACTGGATTTGACCGTCTACCGACTCCTAGAATTCCCTCTGGCACCAAACTAGAAATCACGTATAGGGGCCAATTATCTACGACTATATAGGAGATGACGACCGTGTCGGTCTAAGTTAAGTTAAAAAAAGGCGGGATTAACCCTGTGATTCCTTTTTCCTTTCTTCTTTTCTACACGAGTATGTGGAGAAAAATTTTAATCCCTAATTTTATGCTGGACAGTCTCTCAAAATAATATTCAACAAAGTCGACTGTTGAGTCGAGTGTTTTCTGGGTGTCGAGTAAAGTGTTATATATATAGGATCGACCTTGATATTCCTCGCGGAGAAATTTGAGGAAAGGAAACTCTAAAAGAAAAAGGAGCAAGGAGCCAACAACGAGATGAGAAAAATAAAGTAAATTAGTTAGGGAGGGTTGAGAAGGTCGGCTAGAAGGACGAGCGGTCAGGAAGCGGCAAAGGTTGTCTAGTAATATACAAGAGTCACAGGTCAGCGTTGTGTAGGTTTACTATGCTAGCAGCAATTAGCGCTCTCCGAGATGATTCATTAGTTACTGCCTAATCAGTGAATAGTGAGAAGAGAAGAGCGCGCTGAAACCGGATATAACCCCAGCAAAAAAGAGCAGGTATATACGCACATCAAGATTTCCAAAATCAACGGGATCATCCTTTAATGAACTGTTCCACAATTAAGACTAAATGTCTTTTTCATTCATAAAAACTCGAACCAAAAGCTATAAATGGAACACACAACACTTACATATTTACATTTCATGTGTGTAAACGAAAAAAAAAGTGTTCGTTATTGTGATAAAGAGATATTAATGTTCCCAAAAAAAAAATTTATATTTCATTCACTTTTTCTCTCAAAGAAAACTGTAAATAAAACATTAATTTCTATACAGTTACGAAGATAATAAAAGTCAAAGTATATTATAATAGCACAGGCGTCACGGATAATAATTTACCCAGCGCTCTGAAATACAAAATAAGGATTTAGAAGGAGAATAGAAGATCATTAATTTAAATCTCGAAGGAAGCTAACTGCGTTGGCGCCATCCTTTCAGTGATAGATTCATATGTATATATATATATATACTTTATATAATGTACCGTTGTTCCGCAGTTCTGATTGTTTGGCCCTATCCTCGCGGCAATTTAAACGAAACCCAACGAATCGCGGCTTCATTAGTTACAGACTAAACGCCAACAAGTGTGGTGTGAGTGAGTTGTAAGCTCTACTATGTCTTACAAGATAAGCTCACTTCAAGATAAGATATACAGGATGACGTGGATTCGATGGATCGCAGTAGCAACGATGACCACACAAAATTTTCTTTCATACCTTTCTTCGCTGTGTGAATTGAGGTGTCGAGAGGTTTGTCTCCCGCGCGGTAATTCTCCTTTTAAAAAGTAATTAATTATCTTACACATTTTGGCAAATTTTTTTACAAATTCTTAATAACGATCAATATACTTTGTTTAGATTTAAACCGGCGCATATTGATTTTTATTGTCAAGAATATAATAGAAATTTATTTTTAGGTAAGGATACGTTATTATATTCGAACACACTTGGAATATAAAGTAATTTGTATTTGTAATTTTCTAATAAGACACAATTGATAAATTGTAACCCAACACTTTGTTTATTGAATCGATATATTTTGACACATTGAATTTATAAATACATTAAACTTATTACCTATTTTTATTTTTATTACATTTTGTTTATGTGCGATATGGTTTTAACATATAAAGTTATATACACTGTGATATTTTCAACTGTATTTCTTGCTTTATGGGTTCGATTGTCGAATTTTTATTTCTATGAAATATGTATGCTCTTATACACCTGCTTTAAAACATAAGGGATGACACTCATGGTCTGACGAGATGTCAGACCTAGTGGTCAATGAGTAAAAGACGCTATGGGGCGGAGGCAGAGACTGGGCGGAGGACCCCTTTGACGAGTGCCGCACGCGGCGCCAACGCTGCTTCTTAGGTTGATATTTCGTAGCAACAATAATTTCCAATTCCCATTCTACTTTTCTCAAATATTATTTATATATTTCTTTCTTATTATTATGAGTCAATAACTTTATAGTAATTTATTTTCTTTTAATTTTGTATTTTTGTTTCTTTGAATTATATATTTTTAATTTAACTAATTTATAACAAAGAGGGAGTTGAGTTACAATATACTTTTATCTCTTCGATTTTTTATAGTTCTAATTTTATCTCTTTACATATAAGAATAATTTGCTACTTTTTGATTTGAAATATTTTCAATTTACTATATTTTCATTATTTCATTATTATAACTATTATTTGCATTGTGAATGTTTTCTGGCAATTTGGCAATATTTGATACAACACACGTAAACTTTTATTTTAGTTTAGAAACAGATATTGCGGTATTTTAAAAAGAGTTGTTTCATATATAGTAGTTAGTCGGCGGTCTACCTTTTAACCTTTTCGAGAAACACGCCAACAGGTACATATCCGAAAGTTTAGTTTATAATTACTTTTAAGATTTTTGATGAAACATAGAATTTTGGCCTCCATCGATCTTTCAATTGTCTTTTTCTGTTTAGCAAATTATAATGATTCGTAAACAATTATTAGACAAATTAACTAACTGAATAAATAGTAAACTATATATCTATAAATCAAGGTGGAAACATGTAGTAACTATTTTAAAATATCTACTACTTTTTTTACTCACTAAATAGTATTGTTAATATTTTTAACAATGATTGCAGAAATTCAATTATTTACAAAAGTACCTAATAAAATTCTTTGCAAACATTCTATATATTACGTTGAAATTATCTATTTATAAATAGTAGAATTCTAGTCCAAAATTAAATGATTTTTAAAAGTTTTAATAAAGTTTTCCATAAGAATGCAATTAATAAAAATAAATTTTGATAAAATTGTACCCAAAAATTTCATGAATTGAATTTTTGGGGTATTTTTGTATTGTACTGACTGCACAGAAAAACATAGGTAATATAGTTTTTATCTACACCAAAGGGTGAAAAGACGGAACAACAAAAATAACCCCATCGAACGTCAAAATATTTTATATCTTTGTCTTGCGATGATTTTGAAAAAAAATACAGGTCATCTCATGATTGCTTTAAGAGAACAACCGATCTTTCTTCCGGAGTGTTTAATCCTTTTCTTCAAGGCTAGTCAGAATAACCTATATTATTAAAAAGATGAAAGTTTCTTCTATATATTGAAAAAGATTGTATCTACAGCTATAAAAAAAATGATTTTCTCAATAAGTTTTCTTCCCTCCTTTAATTGATTTGATGATTGAGAATGAAATAAACTTTTTTTCTATATAGCATCGAGTGCATTTTTGTTGCAGCTCAAAATGAGACAACATAAAACGCCATAAAACGTGGCGCCACCTAAGAGCAATAACTCATATATTTTGAGATCAGGTTTCTTCAGTGATGCGCATTTTAATAAATTAAAATATAACTTTCATGCTTAAATAGGAAATCTGTAAACTTCCGTGTAATAGATGTGAGTTTCTTTAATAAAATTTCGCAAGTCATTTTAAAATAATTTATAACCCGAAGGATCAGTTAAACGGTCTGGTTATAAGCTTAACTAATCACCGCACTAATTTCATTTAACGCCTGATCTCGCTCTGTGACTCGTGCTCAAGCATTCGCTACGGGGAGTTAAGTGTGATGCAGACCGACACTTTTCTCACCCTCTTCTTTACTTTTACACCCCTGTATAGGGGTATCACGTATCACGTTGCAATGTATGTTTAAATTTAAAACCAATCCTTGTTCGTTAAGTAATTCATGGTTAATTTTTTGTTTTCTGATCCGAATTTCAATGTATATTACTCGAAAGAAATCGGGTACGGCAATTTATTCTTTTTGGGCGGCACCAAGCAGAAAGTTGAAACACTTGGGTCAAAAAAGGCAAAGTAAACAGATCGTTTCTTTCACCTTCATAGCTTTAAAACTAATTCTATGGCATCGTTAATGTCTGATTTTATCGACCGGGGTTCGACGTAAATTTTAGATGAGAAAGATAATGATGTTATTTTTAAAGAAGATGAAAATTAAAGAAGTGTTAAAATTATGCTATATTTACGATATAGACAAATATGTGGTGAAATAGTCTAATTAAAGAATTGTCGCCTTTAGACAATCGTGATAGTGATGCAAATTAGTACACGTAATAATTTATTACTCATTAATAACTATTCTTCTCAATAAATTAAAAGAGTTTTTTGTACTTCACACAAGAATATATATATGGTACAGAACACGTGTCATGTATATATTGTATATATACATAATTTTTTCCATCTTTCAAAAAGACAGACATTTTTATTACTGCGTATATTTGAGACTCGTACATTTCTACCAGACGATTAATTACTTCTCACCACCGCATGATCATATCAAATCACAGTAGCACTTTGACATGGTCTCGATCGTCATTTGAATAGCGGATATAAAATCAAAAGGGACAAAGAGCGGGACGGTAGCGGATCCCTTGTTCAGGTTGGAGAATAAAAGGAGATGGATTTTTTTCACTTCAAGAAGAAGTTAAGTCCCACCGCCGTCATCATTATCATTATCTGGCATGACGCTTCATTTGCACCTTCTTTTCACACGCTCCGAACCAACTTCGAATATAAGAAAAGAAAGAGGATTTAGTATCAAAACGATGTCTACATATATGTGTATCTTAAAACTATGCCAATGAAATAACGCTTTATATGTATAGAATAAAATAAATCAGTATAAATATAGTGCACTTAAAATTAATACAGTGTGTTCTTCTCACTTCTTTATTAAACGTAATTTTAAAAACATAAAGTGATTTTTTTTTTAATTCTGTTAAACATGTAGTCATTGGTTTAATTTTAATAGTCATATTTCAGTTTAAAGTGCTGCAAGTGTTCAAATACTCTATACGAATCTCATTAAAATAATACCAAAATACATATATATATATATATATATATATATAGTTAAGTCATATTTGATATTCTCTTTTTGATAATTCAATTTGAATTTTTTCTTCTCTGGGTTATATTTTGAATTACAAAATAATTATAGTATAATTCATTTAAACCGTAAATTTATAGAAAATAAACAGTTTTAATTGCTTTTTATTATGATTCTGTGTGTTTTGAATTAAAAAGCTTATTTATTTTTGAAACGTTCAATCTTGATTTACAACATTTTAAATCTATTTAAGTATCTTTCACACATAAATCATTGAATAATGAATACAAAAACAGACTTTTTATAGAAATTTGACACATTCTGAAACTTGTTATTAAAACGAAGCCGACAAACCTTCTATATACCCTACCTACAATATTTATTTTTAAATAAAAGAAGACGGAACAATATGTCACGTTATATTTCTAAATGAGGACTTTTTTAATTAATATAGACGTACAGTTTTTTAAACTCTCTAAATCTGAATTAGGGAAAACATAATATATATACCTTTCATTTTAATATACATATCAGTTTTGTTTTTTTAATTTTAAACTACAATTGTATGAGCAGGGTTGTCAGATTGGGCGATTTATCGCAAATTATGCGACTTAAGGTTCAAAAATGCGTTAAAACTAAAAACTAAAATTTTATTTTGGGCTATTGAGCTATGTTGCAAATTGAAATTCTAGTAAATATTAGCAAACAATTTATTTAAAATAGTTATTTAATTATCAATCAACTAATTATTATTAATAATTAACCTTTTTAGTAAATAAATTATTAATTAATTTCATAAACAATTAATCAACTTACAATTGTTCTACTATGATGATTATACAAGCCCGATAGAGATTTGGATCCATAAAGGAATACTACAATTTCAATGTGCCAAAATTTAATTTTAAGAGATTCTATGGACATGTTTTTCTATATTTTAAAAGTTTATGTAAATTTAATTTAATGAAATTTAATTTTATCCTCTTAAAATTTATATAGGTATACTTTATTAAAATCAAGTATTTATTATTTTTTAATAATATTAATTCCTCATTAATGTTTTTAACTATTTAATAAAATTAATTTTTAATAAAAAATTAAGAAATTTTACCTTCCATTTATTGATTTAAAAAAATTAAATTTCTATATATTTAAAAGACGCGGTAATTTTGGTCCATTTAAATGTGTTGCGACTTTGTGCGATTTATCTGGCAACCCTGTGTACGAGTTGAGAAAATCTAACTATACATGGCAAACTATTTTTGCTGACTGCCGATTTTTTAATGAAAACATTTAATGATCATATTTATTAATTAGGTAAATAATGTAAATAAATGTATACACTATACATAATGTTATTAATTACTTACCCTCAAAACAGCAAATTAATTCTTCCAAGTCGATCGTTTCTGATTTACTTTCGTCCAATTCGGCCATTTGTAAACAATTGAAACCAATATTAAAATAGAAACTTTTTAAACTTAACAACAAATCATGACAAATGCAAACTAATGGCGCAACAGATGATTGTTGATTAATGTAGAGTTTAAATACATCGTAGAGTTTACACAGTGGTTCCATCTATAAGCAACATAAAAAGTTGGTATGGTATTTGATGCAATGCTTTCCAGATTACGATAGAAATACTTACTGAGTTATCGACTGTTGGTATTCTTCATGTGCAAAATTTAGATATTTTTCATTATTTTAAATAATAATTGAAATAATAAACGAAACTTATAAATAATGATTATGAATTTGTAAACTAAATACTAAAGTATGTATATTAATTCAATTAATTTTTATGTCTCATATAATAGATACATTGTTAATATTTTAAAAAGTATTTTTAAAATAAAGACAATTGATTGTATTAACACATATAAATACGTAAATTTGCGTCAAATTAATTTTTTGTCAATAATATTTTTATTCTTAAATACTTTATCCCAACACCTATATATTTTGAATACAGGTACATTATACATTTAACTATAATTGCTAAATTTGATCGTTTATAAATTTCTTTTTAATTTTTTCAGTATTATATTCTTAGAAAATATGCGCACTGCTTCTAAAACAAATTTTTTCTTGTAATTTTTTTGTATTCACATTCTTCTTTCATATATTTTTAATTTCACATTACAAAATGCTAATTGATTTTTATTCATTACTCCATTTTTAAAAGTCGAATATCGAATGATGAAGTTGAAATATCTATCGGGAATTATAATTTTTTCATTTAAATTGATTTTCTCCTTCTGCTCTTTTATCTCGATGTAGAATTTCATTGTCAATGCTGAAAATTAAAACAAACTATTGATACAAAAAATTTGTAACAATTTGTGACTTTATTCGTATTTTTGGTTTTAATGCGTATTGTAATGTGATACTTTTTAAGTTAACAGTGAGTGAATAATTTTCAACAAAATTTTAATTTTTTATTTCTCGATTTTAATTTAAATCTAAATTGAAAATAATTGTGTACTCACTCGTCAGAAGCTTCAAAAGCCTTTTCATCACTGTATCGTGCAAGAGTTCTCCATAATTCAGGTGGGCCTTCTATTGCAAGAGGAAAGTGTTCCCAAGTCCATGTTTCACTACCTACGCAATTATTCTTTGTTTTACAAGAATCATTCAAAATTTCAGAATTAGAGTGTTTAATTATGTAAGAAAAATATTTTTTACCTGTGTCAGCAGGGTAACCGATTCTCCTTTTTGTTGCTTTCAAATATTGATTGTCTTTGTTGTACGGAGATAACGTGTAACCGCTTTCCAGAAGCGACTGTAACAATTAGTATTTAAAAAAATTATTAACTTATAAAATAAGTAGAATATAATTCTGTCTACATCGTTAATTACCAAAGGAATTAAATTTAAGTAGTGAAAAATACTTTTAGTCAGACAACGCTATTCTAAATTCATTCTCAAATGATTCAAGTAAAAGTTTATTCGATACACTGTAAAAAGTAGGTATAATAAATAGTCACAATTATTGCCTATTTACTTTGAAGGTGGTAAATTTACAAAAAACGACTTTCTGAAAGTGACATATTAAAATTACCAATTTTACAAAAAGGAATTTAAATTCGGTTATTTTTAATTTAAGTCATAATTTTACAAGCTTCTAAAATTGCATAAAAAATTTTAAAGAGAAAATTTTTTACAGTCTAGTATAGACAATTAATCGGTTATAAAAAATCAAATGAATTTTTTATTTACTTACTGTTTCTTCACGTTTTCCTATTCTTGGTATATTCTTAGAAGATTTAAAAAAGAAATTGTCAGCATCCGAGCTACGACCAATGCGAGGTACATTTTTAGCAATTTTCAGAAAGAAAGCTGGAGAACCATCATCGGCGTCAACATTTTCAATTCCAATCAACAGCATTGTTATTACAACGAAAAGCACTAAAATATTTACAACATTATTTAACAATTCTTCTTTTTAATTAAAAATTTTTTAAATCGTATTTTTGTTATCTTACCACCACGCGACATTTCATTCTTGATGCTTAGAGACGTTAATCTAACCATTTTTAAGTAAAAGTGTGTTCCTTATTCAAATACTTGCCACTGGAAAAATTTAAACAGTACACTATAAGTGAATGAACTGTCTTTAAACACTTATTTAGAGTTTAAATATTATTTTGAATTTCTAATGTAAATTTTAATATATCAAATATTTACAATGTTAGTTCTGATTAAAAATTCTTTAACTATTCCTATTCTAATATTCTTGTCACTTTAACAGATTAATATGGAATGATTTATATTTTTCGAAACTTAACTCAATAGTTTCATCACGCTGTATGAAATGAAGAAAAGCACCTCATGTATTATTCTAAAATTGATATTGATTAGTAAAGAAAGGGTTTTTAATTACTTCTTGAAATTCGTATATTTGAGAATTCGTTTCTTTTCAGATAATAAAAATTATATAAATAAATTTTATAAATTTCATGTATATTTATAAAAAGAAATTCAGTGATAAATATACTCCACTCACAAGAATCTTTGAAAAACTAAACTGTGCGTGGTGATCACCACCTTTATAGGAAGATATTGGATAATGCAGAAAGGACAAGTGTTTATCTTTCTGGACTAATATTTAAATGTCATGTGTGCAATCTCACGCGCATAAAAATGAAACAATATTTATAAAAAGAAATAAACATGTTCGGTGAAAAGAATTGTTTTAAATGGCCCAAGTGCGGAGGACAATTTCGTATATTCAATTTAAATTAGATATATAGTATTATTTAATTAACTTACCTTTCGACTTCTGCCTAGCAATGTTCCAATTTTAAATCCCATCATTTCTTTTATACCTTCGTGCCATCTCATTAAGTAGTTTAATCGTGCCTCGAAACTCTGCTACACTTGTAATTGTTACAAAATGTGTTCCAATACTCGGAGGTGTAAAAACTATTGTCATTTGCCTTCATTCTTAAATTGGAATTATTAAATAGTGTAGTAGAAGTATTAAATATTGTAATAAAAATATTAGTAGTATCAAATACCAAAAATTTGAATCAAGTGATGAAATCATAAATGGATCCAAATTTTTTATATCAATATCACATTACATTTTGTTCGATAAAGAATATGTTTTTATTGAAGCAAGTTTAAAAAAGTTGTTAATTCAAAAAATTTTTATTACAGAGAAAGTAAATATAGTTAGTTAATTGTACGCAGAGTTGAATAAAAGCAAAATTTTTAAGAATAAAAGTTAAATTCTTGATCCTCTTTGAGTGGAATATTTATTTTTGTCTAAACTTTTACTTCTAATATATTTAGATTTCATTAAAGAGGTCATAGCCCTTATATCAACAGGTGAAAAGAAACGTGCCAAACATACTTGACACATTCATCTACATATCTGATTTTAAGAACACCACATACAATGAATATTCATACAATTTAAAAATACGTTTTAAAGTAATCTAGGAGTTTTAAATTTTCATGGTATATTGTTTTAACTTAAAAGTAAAGTATACATACAACTTTTCCAGCATTTACTTTTTTCAACTTTTACCAACAGACATTTTGTGTTAGGGAAAATTATATTAATTACTTTTTAACATAATTTTCAACATTTATAAGTTTAATAATTTTGAAGTAACATGATTACAACATGTATAATTTTGCTGCATATTAAAGTAATATGTAATGAAGATTGCTGTTGTTACATAAGCGTATTGTTGTTACATAATATATTTTTAGCATTTTTGTACATTTTTTAAGCTAAGTTAGTGGATTTCTGTAAATAGTCAGATCATCGATTCTTCAGTGTTGAAGTACTTTAGTTCATGTCTTGACGATTGTACCAAGCGGTGCATGTTTCACTAGCTACTTCGCACATTGCTGTCAAAGCTCTGTTGGCTACATCATAGTCGCCTATTAATACAAAGTAAAAGAATAATTTGTATTGAATATGTGACACTCTAAACTTCGAAGTTTTTTAAAATCGTTATGGAAATATTTCACAAAAAGAAAACATGATTTTAAGGCTTGCATCTTAAAATTAAGATGCTGAATTTGAGCATAATATGGATTTCGGAGGATTTTACATGTATGGTTCTAAGATTTTCTTCCCTTTCTGAATTGAAATTTATAAAAATTCTAATCAAATTAAATTAACAAATAATTTTGGTTTTTTAAACATTCACTTACCAGCCATGGCAACGGATCTTTTGCCAAAAATGCTTCCATTAAAAGGTGGTTTCCTGTATCCTGCTTCTGCATAGACGGCAACGACGAGGAGGACAAATATGAAAAGAGCAGCTCGTAACATGTTGAATAATGGTGAATTTAGCTGAAACATTGTATATTAAAGATTGAAAATGATCGCAGCATCTAAACTTGCAGCAACGTTGACAACATTGCTGAAACTTTCACAATATTAAGGCAATGATGTCAATTTTTCTGCAAGTTCAGATTTTTTATTTTAAGTTTTCTTTTACTTTAGACTGAGAATCTTAAAATTCAAAATTTATAAGAAAATCAACTGAGAACAAAAATAAATTCAAAACAAATATTCTTTTTCTTTCATGCTGCTACTTAAAACAAGTTGCTACGCATATTTAAAGAACAAGTATACATAAAATTTTACCTGGTTTGTTGGACAAATAGTAAGGAGAAAGATGTTGCTTCTTTTGTAACCAACAGCGAAATCTTGGTTTTCTTTCTTGATTCAATTCTATTTATACTCAATAGAATTACTGAAAGAGAAATATTCCTGTCAACTGCATATTATGGTGTATTTAATCTTATAAAGGCTATAATATTGAAAAGTTTCCTTGAAATAGATTTAAAAAATAATTCTATTGTCAAACTTGATTTATAAATAAGTATAAATAACTTAACAAATGAATCAACTTATTCAATTTTTATTGTTTTAAGAATCATACATAAGATTGTTTTGTAAGTTCAACGTTAAATCGGTATTATTGTTTTTTACTTATCTTCAAATTTACTTCCTATTACTAATCATTATTTCACTTCATGAATATCAAAAGTAGAACAATATTTTTTAAAATGGTCAAAAAGTATACTATTCAATCACAGTTTTCCTGTAGATATCACATTGACAAAAAAACAAAGCAACGTTTTGATTCATTTTTTTGTCACAATCCTTGGAAAAACTGTGAGCTCAAAGAAGGAATAAAAATGTTTTGAATATTCTATATAAAAATAAAAAATACATTTAAAATAGCGAAGTATAATAATTTTACCTTAGTACATGTTTGTGGAGCAGCAAGCAAAGAGAAAATGTGTTCCACTATCCTTCGGTCAAGGCTTTTTATACTGTTTTAAAAAATTAATCACAGCCACCTAATAAAGCCAATGAATTCCTTCGGGTGTTAAAAAGAAACTAATAATGAACATGTAACTTAGTTTGCAATACTTGTGATTGTCTAGCAAACTCTTGGGAAATTATTTCAATATAAAATCATATTCTTCACAATATCCGCTATACGTGTATCTATGTTTTCTTATAATGAGATGAAAAATTTAAATGAAATTGTGCCCAACAAAGTGAAAGATAAGCAATAAAGGAAAAGTATCTCAACAACTTCAGATTATTATTGTATAGAAACAAAAATACTTCAAGTGTTTGCTGTGACAACAAACTCAACTGTTGAAGCAGGAAAACAGTTTTGTTACAACAAACAATCTGATTTGCTTGTTCTGTAACTTAAACTTTTCCTTTTAATGGAATTTTAATTTTTTTTCATTTTAGTTAAAAAAAAAAAAGCTTTTCGAATATAAATTTTAATAAAATGGAAACATTTTAATTATACAGTACAGTAAAGAATTTCAAACAAATAGATGTCATTTGATCTTTCATCTCCAAAGTGATACTATAAAATCTTATTGTTTTAATTGGAATTTGATTATATGCTCCACATTGTATCAATGTATATTAAAAAAAGTTGAACGAACATGTGTCATGTTTAATCAATAATTTTCAGTAAAATATCTGCAAGTTTGTCAAGTTTTATTCTTTTATGAAGAAAGCCTGGTTGTTGGTAACTGAAAACATCAGTAGTCGGTAACTGTTCATAAGGACGAAACGGGAGACTCAAAGGATCAGAAATAGTATGTGCAGCACTCTCCAATATCTACTAAGGATAATAATTTAGTATACCACCCAAACCTGAAAGTGCAGATATCTACCTAATCTATTAGCAAACTTTTTTGATCCTCAAATTTTGTTACTATTACTATTAGTATAAGTAGTATTTTTATAACTATTTTGATTATTACTGTTATGAGCAACAAGTACAGTTTTTGACTAAAAATTAGTATATATGTTAGGAAAAGACTTTCTGAATGAAAAACTTGTACTTATAATAGAGAATAGCAATGTGACTGTATATGAGGCTCTTTATACCTTACTCTATAAATCTGAAGCTTTAGATGTGAGGCAAAATCCATTGGCCTATTCTCCATGGGGATAAGAGGGTATATCATCCAAATCAACAAAAGAGAAAGAAAATAATGGAATTTGAATATATTCAAGGAGTTGGAGGTTATTGAAAAAACTACAAATTTGTTAAAAGATATTTAAATTTTATATTTTTTATTACAACTGCTTTATTAATAATGGGAAATAATTAATTCTAGACCTGATAAATATATTACAGTTAAATTAAATTTTACATTTTAGTACAACAAACTATTTGACATTAATGTGGACTTAAACATATCTTAAAACTATGTACAATATACGTGTGTATATTATATTTTGCACGTTTGGCCTACGAACTATTTATTATTGTCGCGTCACAACTTTAAGTGTAGCACATATTATACAATATAATGTAAATAACAATAAAAATATGTACTTTATTACAGATGAATGAATAAAATTTAAGATTTCATCGCTTATACGCTATAATATTTATATGCCTATAATTGTAATTTTAAATCTTTTACGATTTGATTAGAATCTAATTACACAATTTTTGAATGATATTAATAGTATTAGTTGATACGAGTCAAATATTTTTTCAAATCTGAATACGAGAAAATTTCAAATAATTTTTAAATAAATTTTATTTGTTCTGTTTTTGATAAAAGTATTTGTAAGAGCCTAAAATAATTTAAATATTCAAAATATGGGAATTTAGATTTATATACTTATATAGTTATTAATTTTTTTCTAAATCGACTTGAATAGGAGTGCTAAGTTTCTTCTCAATAAGAGATTGAAAATTGTATTTTAATTAAGTTACATTCTTACTTTATGATTTTTATCAGATATAAGGGAAAGTGGGTCAAAACCGGGTAAAAATTGTTTTCTTTTTTTAGATATCATACCTAAATGTTGATTATTTTAACAATCAAATTATTCATACTAAAAGTTAATCTGATATGTTCTGAAAATTGCCTTACTTGCACGGAAAAAAAGCGTTTGTTATAACGAATACAAAGCAACATAAAAAATATATTTAAATACTTTTCTTTTCAACGATATTATAATTTTGAAATTCTTGGTTTAGCCCCACTTTTCACTCATTTTAAACCTAAATATTTACAAAGTAATTATATACTATATAAACGTATATATAGTTATATACTTAGTTTAAATTTCTTTTCATGAAATGGAAGACATGGATTTTGTGTTTTATAATAACTTACATGTAGATATATATTTTAACTTACATCTACGCCATTACATTGTTACACCTTATACATAAGAGGATCTAAATCTGAATCAATGAAAGTTATCCTGAATCTTAGTGACATTTGTTTAAAAATTTTTTTTAGTGCAATAATTTAGTAGAAGCGAAAGTATCCATATTAATAATTTTCTTAATTACACTTCAAAGAACTTAAAGTCTCGTATAAAAGAAACAGTTTTGCTGATGTTTACAGTACTTTGGGGAATAGCATCAAATAGACATTGTCAGTTTTTGAAATGTTTGTAGCAAATTCACACCCTTCAGACCCGCTTCGAAAAATGACACGCGTCATTGCGCTCCAGTTGTATTGTGCATTTCCCCCTTTTCGATGTATACAAAAACAACATTCAGCTGTAAATATTTTTCTAAAGGTTTAAAGGCCTTCTACTCTGAAAACAAATCAAGTTCCGCAACTGCCATGCATGCAGTTGAAGATTTATATTTTATGTTTGCAATTATTAGTCACTAGTAGAACGTTCATAGATTCAGATTACTAAAGATTAGTCAACACTTTGAGAAAGATGCGTTTGAATCAACAAATTTGCCGCTGAAGGAACAAAATTTATTAGTACAAAAATATCAGTTATAGAATTTAAATGATTATATACGTCTGCATCATAATTATTAATCATTAGTCAGCTTTGGAATTATTTTGGCAAAAATTGTATTGATTCAATAGCAGATTCTATATATACACTATTCAATTAGGTTCGTATCGAAAAAACATAAAAGTCCTACTTTTTAAATCTGTAATTTTAGTAGATTTATCACTGACACAGATTGAAACAACCAGCACCCACATAAATTTATGTGTTTCATCACCAACAATTGGTGCCTGAGTTATTTAATTGTTTTTTAAATCGTACACGAATTTTATTGTACAGAGAATATTCAAATCGGAAACGAAACATGGTCTCCAAATGTAGCAAAACTGACATTTTTGCAATAAAACAAGAGAATTTATACGATCATAAATTAAAGGAAATTGTAAACTAGTTCACATCAATATTAATTAAGCGATATTAAATTTTGTATTTAAATTTGTGGATCCTCCATTTTCTGTATTGCTTATTGATATTCCATTAACCCCGTTCGAAAGTATTTGGTATGTAGATCGCTTTCCTACAATTCTTGTGGCAAGTTTCCAATGCTCCTTATCAACAATCACAACGTAAGACACCTAGTTTAGAAATTAACAATTGGTTATCAGACAAGAATTTTTATTGTACAAAATATTTATTTGTCTCTTGAATAAAATATGTGTAATAAAAATCAGGAACAAGCAAAAATTGTAAAAAATGTTATTTAAAATTAGAAAGCTAGATCTTTTCCACCGGTCGGAAAAAATTAGAAATAATTCTTAATTTTTGTCCTCAATGTCTTAAAGTATACTGCTTTTTCTAACTTTTATGTATCTTCACTTTCTTTAAGCCAAGTTACACAACATTTGAGCCGAACGAATTTCTACTTTTTTCTGCGACCGGTGATACTTTAAGGATTAAAATGTAGTAAACTATTTTTAATTTTTAGAAATAATTAAATTTTTGCGTTATCACTTCATAGACGTTTCACAGTTTTTCTGCGGATATCAAATTGAGAGAAAAAACGTATTTGACATCAGTAGAAAAACTGAATTAATGTGTCAACTATTTTCTCATCCATTAGACAATTTCTACTTAAATAAAAATTTTGATATTTTTTCTACGTCAACAAAACACACAAACATACCTTGAGTATTTCTTAGGATCACTTATTTTCACATGCGTTGGTAAGAAACTTGTTTTCTCTTTTATAATTATGCAGAAATAAAAGAAAACTAAAAATTATTGAGAAATTTAGTTCCTTTTATACAGAAATGGTTTATTCACGTTGATCTTCAGGGGACTATTTAGAGGAATCGCGATCCTCGACGAGGTTGTCGTCGAACTGAGAAACTCTCTTGTTCTGATGATGGAATTGGTCTTTCTGAGGTGATCTCGTTCCCTTTCATCGCGAAGTGCGCATGGCGCGTTTTCCTATGTACAACCCATCAGCCCTCGAAGCAACACCCACTTTTCTGGCGTCACATGAAAGTGATGGTTAATCAATATACCAACCACCCAAACTTTCAACAAAGTGTGTTTGATAAATTCCACCACACATTCATGTGGATTCTTGGTATCCACCTGTTTTGATAAAATGTTAATAAATGAATTCATTAAATAATAACGTATCATTTTGTCTCTTTTTGTTAATCGATTTTTTTCAGTTTCACAGTTTTTTTACAGATATCAAATTGAAAAAATCGAAGAGAATCAAAAAGTTGCTTCGCAATACTTTTGATTCGTTTTTTGTCTTAATTTGATATCTGCAGAAAAACTGTGGTATAAAAAGTTGCATTCATTTTAAATAAAAATTCTATTTTGGAGCGTATTTGTTATTTACAAATTTTTATTGTAGTTGAAAGATATAAATTGATATTGTTGTAGCAAAATTAAATTAAAATTGGTAAATCAGTTTTTTATGAAGACAAAAAATTTTAGATTCCATTCTGAAACGAAACAGACAACGCATGACTATATATTATTGCATCCGATCTGCGTCTGACTATAACCGGGCTAAGGTTTGTTTACTTCTCTATTAAAATATAAGACTTTTAATAAAAATTTAAATTAGTTTAAATTAAAAATTAAAATGTAAAAAAATGTTATTAGGGAAAATAAAGCTTTTAGACCTTCGTATATAGACTGAGAGAAATAACGACATTGAAGTCCACAACGTTTGTCAACGAAAAAAATTATTCACTTAATAAATTTAAAAAAAATAAAGCTGCAATATTGCCATAAAATCATTCAGAAAAAATAGATTGATGTTCATATTATGATAGTATAATGATTATATAAATAAATATTAAATTAAAAATAATTTTAAAATAAATAAAACAAATTTTTTCCTTGCTCAACGTTATTGTCGACTTCAACTTCGTAGATGTAATCTTTTAATTGTAAAATTTTGGTTATATTTTACAAGACTTTTTTTCTACTCATTTTTATAATGATTAGATAAATCACTCAGATATAAAAATAGACTTCATTGGTAAAACACTAATTATTTTCATAAATAAAAAATAATTTTCCTAGAAGAATATTTTTTACATTTTTTTACATTTTTGTTTGACAGTTCCCTAAAATTTGATTCATAAGATTTTTTTATTGACAGTTTTATAGGAATCAATACGAAGGAAAATCTGATTATAAGATTTAATTTACACTGAAAAAAATGATAATGTTAATTTTGACATACAAGTATGGTTAGGATGTATATAGCTGAAACAGCAATACCGTATTGCTGTTCTTAAAATACAGTATTCGTGTTTTCCGCATATATATTATTGTCTCTCAAATACATATTGCTGTTCTACACTGCGTATGGCTAAAACAGCAATACTGTATGGCAGTATCATATCTACCAATATAATATGTCAGAATTGGCTATATTTATGGCAGTACCATAAATATATTTTTTTCAGTGTAACATTTCGAATATTACTTCGTAAAAAATCATATTAATTTTTAAATTTGAAAATTGACTTTAATTGTAGTTTTAAGCTTAAAACATTGTAAAAAGAAAAGTATTTTAAGATACAATTGTAGATATACATTTACATATAGATACTGACTTTTGAAAAAATTATAAATATATCTTATAATGCGTTGATCTTTAAACTAGAGCAGAGGTACGAAAATTAACATGTTTTTTTATCTTAAAAATCGACAACAATGTTTTTAAAATGCTTTTTTGCAGGGAAATTGCGATGATCCATTTCTTAATAATTTTGGTTTTAATATGTGAGCGCTTGTTTTTTCTATGTAAATATAGTTTCATTTTGCGAAGCTTGACATTGAGATTTATCTAATTAGGTTAAGGATTGTTAATATTTATATTAAATTTATCTTGCAAAAAAAATTACTTTAATTTTGAAATTAAGATTGACTTAATTAGTAAAGTTTTAAATATTGCTATCAATTAAATAATTTGTATAGTTATATCGAAAAAAGTGTTTTCAATTTTAGAGGAATCTTCTTTTTTGCAGCTTTCTTATATGACCTTTTCTAAAATTTATTTTACTACTAGATAGAAAAATCCCAGTCGAAGAAGAAAAATTAATTGTCAAATAAAAATCAATCAGCCTCAATTAAAATATTCTCAAATAAAAAAATCCTTTTTTAATTACTATAGTGAAATTTTCTTCTCACTTTGAGATTTTACTTTTCTCGGTGTACAGATTTATTTGTCGATATACCTATAGATTTTATTTCTTATCTTATATAAGTCAGGAACTGCTCGTAAATCTCCAAGTTTTCCAAAAGGGTTAATTAGTTAACGATGTTTTACTTGAGCAGATTTAAATGCCAACCTAGAAAGTCATTATTCAAATTAGGATAAGTGCATCAAATGCCCAAGTATCTTAATTGAGCTGCCACTATATTCAGCAGTTAGATTATTCAGTATTCCTCAGCGGATCAGTTGAAAATAAGGTCTGCTCTTTTACATATAATTAATTCTCCATTCAAACATTTCATCATTTGAAGAAATTCGCAATTTTTTCCCGTCAGAAAAGAAAGATGAAAAACAAATTACGCACTCTTTATGCAGAATTGTACGATTTGAAGACCATAGAAAATAAGGATATTGTTCGACTGCGAATAGGTGAGAGACATGAATCAAATTGAAGTGGAATCAATAGTACTTTATGCTTTATCGCAGTAATGAGTTTGAAACGAGTAATGACCGATTTGTGTTCGTTTGACCAGTTCCGTTTGTTGTGAAAGTAATGCATATAAATGTATATTTGAACATTTGAAGTGCATTGTTAAAGAGGCCCATACAAAATGAGGTGTGCTGTGATAGTGTGCTCTCTTTTGCACATAACCTCATCCCTTCTAAAGTCGGAGGAAATATTGATTAAATCCTCCCGCGGCCATATTGTCCCGCATCCCCATTGGCCGACGTCCATTTTGTCCTCCAAACCCCCTACCTCCTCATTTCTCAAAGTCTGTTCTCGCACGGGTCGAGGAACTCCTGGCGCAAGCGTCACAGCAATTTCTAGCTGTTGTTCCGTTGGCAATTGCATTACCGCCAACGGTAATGTACTCCTATCACCGAGTTTTCAGGCCACGTTACAAGTCATTATCATTACTTTATCCCGTTAGCGACACGGAGACTCACGAGTCTTTTAATTCTACCTGAAATAATTTTATTATGACAATTCTTTTGTTCTTTCTTATTGATCAAATTACATGCGCTTCTTCTTGTTCAAAAATAACAACTCTGTGTCAAACAATGGGAATTTCAACAACAGATATTTTATATTTTTCAAGCTATACTCAGCAGCCCGCGAACAGTTCTCTTTCTATATTTTTAAAAAGGATTTTTTATAAAATTTTTGAATTTTTTATATGGATTCGTGTGAATTTCAAATTTCCACACGAGTTTCCGGGTGAAAAATTCGCACAGAAAGTGATAAAATCTTCAAATATACACGACCTGTTGAAAGGGTCCTTTTAAAAGCTGTTCAAACTGTCAGTTTGCATTTTTTCAGAAAATACCAAAAAAAAAAACATTTTTTAGTAATTCTGATAATAAATCTAGGAAAATCAATACATTTAAAACTGTACTTACCTGATTTTCTTAAGAAAAACGCAAAGACCAATTGTCCACTTACAAACATTTTAATAGACCAATTTTCTTAAAATGTGATAAATGGTATCATAGAAAAGAAAATTTATTTCTTACAATTTTTTTTCTTAATTGTACATGTAATTTACAACATAAATTCTTATGGAAACTTTAAAAAATCTTTAAACTTATTTTAGTTTTTAAGGTATTTATATTATATAAAGTATTTTTAAATTTTAATAAACAATAAAGGAAGAGAATCCTTTCATAAAAATGTTGCAAATGTTTATTTTCATGAATAGTTTACTTCTCCACTGTGATTTTTTTCTCGTATAAATAGGAAGAAGAACAATTATTTCTTTTAAAATAAATTCTTTGTATAATTTTTAAAAAAATTCTGCCAAAGCTGTAAAGAAAATATATTACAATGGACAAGTTTAGAATACAAAATATAAATACAAATTTTAACTAATAATTTTTCCTTCTTTATTTTTTCGATCTTTGAGAGTTGATTTAAAATTAAAATAGAAAAATTATCTTTTTTAATTTAACCATCTTTCGGAGGCTCATAATGTATTTCATCGCCTACCAAACATGGAAAAAGTTTTCCTTACAAAAAAATTTAATTAAGCTAATAAGTTTCCTGTGAGATCCAAAAGGTTCACTATGACAGCAAAATTACTTAAAATTTTACTGATATTGCGCATAGTTTTTTCTGAGGATGTCAAAGATTTTTTGTTATCAAAAACAAATCAAAACATTGCTTCGAACAAAAATAACTAGAATTTTGAATATTCCAATGAAATGTTTAGTTGTTGTTAACTAACTGGGGCTAATCAGTAAAAATATGTAAAATTTCAGTAATTTTTATGTATAACTGATTTTTAGTAAACATTTACTGATTATGATTAATTTTACGAGTGTAAAGTCAATAATTTTCAGTGAAATTTTACCTACTCAGATTTAAGGAATATTTAATTTCGACATATATTTGACAGCAAAAATCGATCAAATTTATATTTTTAAATCGCCTTTTTTGATTTTTAAACCGCTGTTTTTCAGGGAAAGTTAATTGAAGTTTTTTATTTCAAATATGTTGAAATAGAAATTTTTTATAGACTATGTGAAAAATATTGTTTCAATCTTCAGTTTGAGAAATGAAGAAATTTATGCTCGAGTTAACAAAAAAATTTTCATATGTCGCCTGAAAGCATCACTCGTCCTCAAAAGGTTAAAAGTTAACAGCAGTTTATTTTCTTCCATACACTCAAGAATATTCACTTTTTTAATTATTATTCTTATTAAAAATATTGTGTACAGTAAATTTTATTGCATTTGTGTTTTTTTCTATTAAAAAAAAACTACATGAGCTTCAATTTTCATTCTTATAGATTTAATCAATTCTTTTTTAAAGATTAAACTATAGTTTATTTTTGTTAAATATATTAAGGTCGTACTTAATTACTTCTTTTAGTTATAACATTTTTATGAAGCATCATTTGAAAAAAATGTAACTAACATTCCATTCCTTTTCCTTCACTTTTTTAAACTTAAATTTTTAAAAAAGAAATTCTGTAAGATGAATTGTACAAAATTTGTTATTATTATAAGCTTTCCAGGTAATTTTTTTTATTGAATTGCAAACAGCAACTATATAGGAGTTTTAATCTGTGATGCTCAGTTAAAAATTAATAGATATTATACTGAGCACGAAAAAATAAAAATTTTATTTTAAAACTAAGAAGAAGAGTTACAGAATTTTTAACATGCTAATTAAAAAAAATTGTGCAAAAATAAATTAGTTTTTAATTTAAATTATGTAGAACAAGAAACATTGTACAAGGAGTTTATAAATCAACAATGCTGTTCTAGCATGTCTGTATATTTGTTATTGCTTTCATGCATATAGATAGTATATCCAACTCTTCCGTTCAGCTTTTATGTATAGAGATACGATATTCAGTTATACTGTATTGTTCCCCATCGTAGTAATCCACAACTAAATGCCTCAGTTATCCAGACTTCAATCCCTGTCTCCTTTAAATTCCATAACCACATCAAGACAATTTACAAATTTTCGCAAATATATTATTATTTCCATAAATTAATTTTATTGAATAATAAATTTATTTATTATCAAGTTAGTTATTTCCACCTATACAATTGGAAACGAAAAGAAAATATCCATAAGAAAAATGTTTGTAGAACGTTAACATTGAATGTATTGAAAACTGGACGAGTAAATACATACATGTGACCTGCTCTTATTTGTTAAACATCTATTTTTCTTCTCGTATTGTTAAAATTAAAAAAAAAAAAAAAAAGTGTTGCGTGTGTTGAAAATCCTTGGTTGATGTATATGTATATACTCTTTATATTAAACTTGAATTCGATGGATCAGAGAATGTTTGAACGTAAAGTCCTGGTAACCGTCTCGTGGATGTCGTTCAAAGTAGTAAAAGCACCCCTCTGACGTCACGCGAAGACCAACTATTGGCTCACGGGAAGCCCGCCCGTTTAACGCCCACGTGATTTCCCACCCTTACATAACGACCACGCCTTCTCACAATCATCCCCCGCAAGCTCGAGGAAACTGGGTCAGACAGACCCCAGGCCGAATAACGCCAGACGGTCAGGCGTCGCTAGTCGCAGTCCCGCGGATACCACCCCAAAGCCCGTCGTCGGAAACTCGCTCTCGAGTCTTCATCCTTTTCCTCAACACCGTCCTCGTTCTCGTCGATCGACCTAATCCGCGCTCATTAAAAAGGAAAGCAAAGGACAAGTGGGTGAGTTTAGCCTTTATTTTTACACATTCTCACTTTTTTGGTCAAACTTCTCTTTTCTTCTTTTATTTTCAAAATAGCCTTCTTTTTACACTCACACTCGAGTTTTATTTGCACTAGAATTATTAACGCTAAAAACGTCGCTAAAAATATGTCCAATAACTAGAGAATTTGACAGTTCTCGCTGATTTTAGTGTTTTAATTTTCAAGTCTTGCTGATTTTGAAGAATATTACACTGTTTTGAAAACACATGACATGCACTTTAGTTTTCTTCATTTACTTTGCATTTCCACGCACCTATTTGTCAAACCTATTTTTAACGGTAGTGATAAATGTCCATGTTTCTATGGTCGCTCTTGTCTCTCGAACTTGGTCGATGTTCCTTATTGCTTTGCAAAAAATGAAAAATTTAATTGAAGGGTTCGAAAACGTGTCTTACACGGAACTCTTGTATTGATTGTTGTAGGGACTGAGGCGAGGAGCACTGCAGAGACATGGATAATGTACAAGTGATCGGCACTAAAATCACTGCAATCAAGGAATACTTATATGTAAGATTCATCTCATCTCATGTTTTTTCTCGCGCATTATTATTTTTCCTGTAATCTCTGAACGAGTCTATATCTCATTAGCTTGTACTGTTTAATATTAACTATAAACGTATTGTTTCATATGACAGTGTTGTATACCAATTTAAAGAAAATCGTTTATTTTGTTTGGGTTTGCAGAACTTTGCCAGGACCCATTCCCCAACGAGAATCATGAGTTCCGAAAACACATACTCCCTCTCTAGGGAGCACTGCAATCTTAAATATTCTGGTGAGTTATTTCATGGAAATACCATCGCGGTGCATGAGTCCCCTTGCACGCATTCCAGTCTAGAATATATACCATAATGCCTGAAAGCATTTTTTTTATGATTGCAGACCATACGAACAAAAATTTCCTGCTTTTGTTTTTACAATTTATATTTTGCTAAAATTATTTATCTTCTGAAGTAAATTACTTATCGCAGGCTTATTTATGTTCAAAATAGCTAAAATTTTACTCTTTTGTAAGGTGAAAGTCTTTTTGAAAAGTTTACAATCGTTAACTAAGCGGAGACTGAAAATCATTAAAGTGTCATTATAAATTAAATAAACATTCTTATTCACCTATAAATGGAGCATATTTCACTGTTTTCTTTTAGTTGAGTAACTAAATACTGTAACATTTATATGATCTTTACTTGAATGTGTTCAATTGCAAAAAATATTATCGAAAATTAAAAATCAAATCATAAGTTTAATCCAAATTTGTGGTATCAATTTGATATACTTTCAAGAAAGCTGAAATCTTGATTGTGAGAGAATGTTGATTATCACAGAAAAAAAGCTAATTTAAAATTTAATTAATATCGATTTTAAGTGAATGTTGAATATCACAGAAAAAATGTAATTAAATTTGTTGCATGTACTTTTTAAAATAGAGTTTTTTTAACACCCATTCAATATACGTATATTAATTTAACACACTAGTGCTATTTTAACCATCGGAGTACACACTGGGTCAATTTGACCCACAAAGCTTTTCTGAAAAAAGATTTTTTATAAACTATTTCTATTTATTGTTTAAGTATATCCCAAAAAAAGTTTGATAGCAATCGATCTAATCATTTTGTAATTTCAACCCATAAAAAAAGTAATGGCTTTGATTGACCCACAGTTCACTCCGTGATGCAGAAAATAGGCGTGTTCTACGTTTTGACATTAGAAGCATAAAAAAATTGTTTTTTTATCATTAATCACAAAAGAATAAAAATATTCTACACTGTAAAATAGTTTTTTCTTTATATTAGAAGAGCATATTTCCTCTAAATATGAAATTACTTTTTTCTGGTTGCACGCTAATATAGAAGTAAATACCACCTAGAAATTTTTTTTTATAAAAAAAGGCAAAGTAAAAATGTATAAAACCGAATTATTTTTAAACACGTGAAGGACTAATGAAGTATAGAACATAATTTATAAAGCTCAGAATAAATCAACTTCAACTTTTTTTTATCTTATATTTCAAATATGTTTGTAATGTAAATTTATATGTCAATTAAACTTCTAATTGTGTATTTCTGAAATAAATATTTTGTAAAATATTACGTACACAGTAAAAAGAAAGTCTCATTTCAAAGGAAAAAGAAGTTTTTAATTAAGGTGTCGTCGATAAACAACGTTATTAATTGAGGGGAGGAGGAAATCCAAAAATCCATAAAGATTATATATAGAGAGAAGGAATCTAAAAAGTATAAAAAAATTGGTAACATAGTTTATGGACCACCACTAAGCTGCAAAATATTTATGACAGTCTATTCTGAATTTACGGAATGGAATTTGAGGGATTTTACAGAACAGAATTTAAAATTGATTAAGATTTTCTTTTTACTCTGTTATCGAAGATATTCTAATTTTGCACAAATTTTGTATAGAAACATAATTTTAAAAAATCTTGAATGCAAGATATTTTGTATTATTCTAAAGGAATGAGAGGGTGCATAGTAATAGAGGATTTAGAACTACACTTAAAAATTCTGATTTGATGACTGGTTGAGGACAGATTACATACCATAGGGGATGGAAGGGTTCGTCTTTGCTTTACAATGTTTGCATTTTGACATATGCTATTGCGCGATAAGGGCTGGTTCGTGCCGTCGGACAAATATTTTGTATTCAAAATTCTCTTAATCAAATAAAGACTGTGGAATTTAATATTCTCTGAGAAAAAACTTTAATTATTCCAATAAAATTGTGGCGTGTTGAAGGCATTTTAACTTGCTGCCATCACAATATACAGATGAAAATAATAATTGTTTAGTTAGTAGAACAAAATTTTGATTCGAAAAGATGCACTAGCAGGCATTGATTAAACAGTATTTAGTCAAGATAATCAAAATGCAAGAGATTTGCGCATGCTCTGCACATCTGACCATCGCATCGCTGATGCTTGCACTTAATTACAAATTATAATTTTTTCATGATTTTCAAGTCTCACAAATGGGGTTTTACTTTGGACAGCAGATCTAAAAAAAAGTATATTATACAACAAAAAGGGAATATTTGATTAAAATAAATTTTTTCTGAATGTAATAATAATTTAGTAAGCATAAGATAATAAATCACTTGATCCAATAATAAACTTGATCGTTCTTGAATGAAATATTAATATAAAAACTATTTTATTGAGACTTCAAAATATTTACAGGACAATTATTTTCCACTATTGGAAAATATTTACAAAATATTACAACATATGAATGTGAATATAGTATAAAAATATGCAATCCAGTATTTTCACATATTTGGGTGCACTTAAAATTTTCATATATTTGTCAAATGTAAAAAATTGTTTAATACTCAACTGCTTCGAATTTCTTTTATCACTATAAATTACCCTTATAACACCGCTTGTAAATCGAAGGAATTAATTCGCATCCAATCCCTCCGAAAGAAGCTTTGATTAAAAGCAGGCCTATGCGAGGGTCTTAAACACAGCTGGCGCCAAACAACCATACTAATAGTGATGCTTTAATATGATGGACGTTCTAGTTGTGAAGTTTCTATTATACAAGACGTCCAAAAGTATTTAGATACGGTAATAATTTTTAAATTTTTACAAATGATTTAGTGAAAAATTCAAAGTGAAAATATTTCATCCAAATGTGGTGGCTATTATACATTATGCACATCGTATTTTGTTTTTCAATTGTGAAATTTTTGAATTAACAAATTTTTTCTCTATAATATTCTCTGAAATTTTACATTTATTTTCTCATTATTTTCGGTCTAAAAACGATAATGGAGATCTGTAGACTTACTTACGCTCCAAGAAAACTATAAAAGGAGGAGAATATCGAACTCGAGGGCATAGATTGATGGGGAAAGATTATAGGTCAATCTCATGGAAAAAAGCCTGGGATTTTCCTTGTCTAACCGACGGCTCAAAAGGATGCCACATTTCATGCTATTAATTATTTTCTTTCTACAAATTTTTCTCATGTATTATTATTGAAATTATTATTACAAGATGATTAGGTTTGTGTTTATTGCTAATTTCATCGAACAGCAGAAAAAGTGCTATATAAGTTTTATTGTAATTTAACATGAATAATGACGTGTGCGAAAAGGCTGTGTAAAGAGATTGTAATATTTTTTAATACATGTATCGAAACATAGTTATTTTTGTATTTTTATACATTTTTTTAAAACTTATACACCTTGGATACAAGAAAACGTTTCGAAGAAGAAAGAAATTTTCAGAAGATGACGGTGTTATCGTCCCACCAAACAAGTGAGAGTGTGTCATTATAGGTCTATACTTTCAATTGTTTGATGAGGTGAAATCATGCCATATCAACAAAAAATTATCAAAAATTATCAACGAAATATATTTACGGAAAATTGGAGATTCGGAAACAAAAGAAGAAAGAAGTCACCATGTAAGAAGAACCATCAAATTGGTAATGTTTTTGATAAACATTTGCTTGTTTATAATACGAATGCATGAAATATTCTTTTCCGATATTTATGAATTGCAAAGGTTCTTCTGTATGCTATAATTTCTGCGTGTTAGTATTTTGGGGATAATGTTCTTATACTTTTTAGATTAACATTAACTGATATGTTAATAATTTAATATAAATTAATAATATTTATTTTATTATTATATTAAATATTAATAAAAATAATCTTAATAATCATTGAATCAAATCTATATTTTAAAAATACATTGGCATCTGAGAACGTATTCTTAAAAGTTAAATAATTCTTAAATCGATTGGAATATAATTTTGCAATATTTATTTAAAAATATACAACTCACGACTCTAAATTAAAATGAAATATTTTCAGCAAAATTTAATTATTTCTTCGTTATTTGCCATCAGATATTCTGCCTCAAAATGTCGAAGGATATCCAGCCACGAAAGAATTTCTAATGAAAGTAGTCGACATCTTACTAGATTTCATTAAATCAACGAATGATCGGAACTCGAAAGTTTTAGACTTTCATCATCCATCTGAAATGATTCAACTGCTTGACTTGGAAATACCTGACACTGGGGTCACCTTGCAGCAGCTTCTTATTGATTGCTCAACAACTCTAAAATATCAAGTAAAAACAGGTAATTAAAAGAAAATCTAATCTCATTCAATTTATATATATTACAAAATATTTTTTTCTTTCAATGTTTCTGTGTTTGAACATTTTTAAATTTCAATTCATCATCTTTAAGAGGAATATTATGTTTGGATAAAAGAAAATTTTTCGCCCTATAAGAGAGAACAATGTTTGAAGTTTGAAGTTCAAAATACCATTTTTTGTAAATTTTCACTTGTGAAGAGTCATTACTGTAATTAAAATTGATCTTGAATTGAGATTATCTTTTTACTGTGCGTTTTTGAGCGAAAAAATAATATTAGCGCTAATTTTACACTTTCTGTATTGTACTACTTATAAGTAGTATAATCGCTGTCAGACATAAGCGTACATAGAGTGAGTCCCACTGCACGACGATATTACTACTTGCATAAAAATTATCCGGTGAGGCGTAAAGCTAACAACAAAATTAATTTTTCCTTCACAAAAATTATAATTTTAATAATTATAATTTTCTTATAAAATATCCATTGATAAAAATTAAATTTAATTCTAATTAATCTTTGATTTAAATTAATTAAATTGGCTATAATCTAGTGAATATTAGGAATTAGACAAATATTGAATTAAATAAATTTATTTTCAGTGTATGTATGTGAAATTTATAATTAAGGATGAAATAATTTTTAAAGAATACTTTTTGGCAAAGTGGCCTTTTTAAAAAATTGTCAAACGCAATGAGAAAATAATGTTTCAGTGAAGTAAATTGTTTAGGACTTTTGACAGGAAAATTTAACGGTTCGTTGTCTATCTCACTAAAGCTGACGTAGCTTGCGTATGGGGCGATAAGTCCACATATTTTTCATATTCAATTTAGCATACCCATTCGCAGGGGAAAAGATAAGGTAACTATAAGCACTCCCCTTAAGGAAATCCTGCTGATAAGTAACTTAGAAAAAAAGGCCTTAAAAACTGTCTATACTCAGGAGGGAAAAATTCAAAAACAAAAGAATATTTTTGGAGAACAAAAAATTAATCATTTTTAATTATCGTAACTTGAAAAGCTCAAATTAGATTTTTACTACTTAACAAAATGAAACCTTTTTACTCTCTAAATTTGAATTAGTAAAAATGTTTACTAATTGGAATTAGTGACTGACTTTTTGCTTTTAAATTAGTCAACTTTACTAATAAATTAGTAGAATAATGAGTATTTATTAGTAAAATTTACTAATTCAAAAGCGAAAAGTTAGTCACTAGTTCCAATTAGTAAAATTTTTTACTAATTCAAATTTAGAGAGTAAATAATTATTATTTTGTAATTATAATATATTTTAAAAACGCTGAGAAATATTATGGCGATATTGCCGAACATATTGTAGTCAATTGGTGTATGATAAGTTTTTTGAAATATTTTTTATTTTTTTTTATCATTAGTAAGTGAATATCAGTTTTTATTAACATTGCGTTTATAATCATGTTTTGGAATTGGAATATAAGTTTTATGATTAATTTTTGTCCTATATGCACTGCTTATCAGAGTTGGTGAAATTGCGGAAGTCGACCACAAATCCTCCTCGTGGGTGCTCGCGAAAGTTCACTATCTCGGTTTCGATTCGATTACTGGCTTGAATAGATGCTAATGCACAATGGCTGGGACCGATGGCAAACACCAAAGCTAACCAAACTTAAGCTAGAAATCTAACCAAACTGAATCGCCCGATGCCAGGGGTGCCGCCCTTTGCTATTGAAAGACGTGTGCTCGATACGTGCCAAGACCAACAAAAACTCGTTATTAGATTATGTACCCCAAATCTCAATCTCTCTCTGTGTTGCACTTTTTATGAACCATCTTCGTCTCTTTTTTCCTATCTCTCACTTTATCGGGCCATCTTTTAATATACCTTTCAGTATATCATAAAATATATATGCATAATATTGATACAAGAATACTACTCTACTATACATTTCAAAAGAATTTTCAATTTAAATTTGAATTATTCAATTTTCTTTTTACCGTGCGATTTTTCAAGTTCCATCAATTACCGTCGGAAAAGTGTCGCTGCATTTGTTTAAAGAATTTTTGAATTTAGACAATTAGAATTAGAGTTCGGTATAGAAACGATTAATCACTGACAATACAGAATCGTCTTGGAAATTCCAGAGTGGATACTCTTAGCGATTCGGGGGAAGTCAAAAAATAGTTTTGTGGCAGTGATGCACGTGGCATAAAACCTAGGGTGGTAAATTCAATGGGATCGGTGTAATTAAGAGCCATTTCTACACGATTTTCCCTTTTGTGGGGTGGAGTGAAACAGTAAATAGGGGTGAGCGTCAGAAGGGCCATTCATACCCTACCTGCACATGTGTGTGTTTACACATGAAAATTTAAATTTTTATTTACCCACTTGAGAAAATTCTGATCCAAATTCGTTTGTGGTTTTTACGGAGTTTTTTATAGAGCTAAACAAAGAAATGTTATGGTAAAGTGAAACAGTATTTGAAAGGTTGTTAATTTAGGTAAACTTAAAGATCTCTGGAGGAGGATTACTATATTAAAACAGCGAACTGTGTAGTTTTTCTGCTTTATGGATTGCATGATTGATTAGCAGTAGGTACTAGAGTTGAGCCTGGGTTACACACTTCTCTTCATACAAATCCTAAGCCCCTAATTTATCACTGAACGGGGGTCTGTTCAAAGCAGGTCTTTCCGTTCGACTTTTCTTTCTTTACTTTTCTCCCTCTGTTGCTCGCTTTAAGAAATAAGAGGAAAATGATATGTAATATTTCATACTAACTTTTAGAGAAGTAATTTTTACCGAAAATCCTATTCATGGATACCTGTAGGTGAATTATATATTATCGCTCCGTTTGGAAGTATATTGAAAATTTATTAGTTTCCAAGTATGCGAGCGCGGAAAATGTCCGCTTATCGTCACCGCGCAATTTTATACTATTATAGAAATTCAGAAATGATATTGAATATTTTAGGTATGAAACTAGTCGAGTGCTTAATTAAAAAGAGAATTCTTTTTCGAATTTAAAGAATCTTTATTGTCGTTTAGTTATTGCGGATCAACGAAGGTTGTTTTTCAAAGTTTGAAAATTTTCTTGAAAAGAGTAAAAGATTGTGTGTATCAAGATTATTCGCGAAATGAAATAATTGAATTTCTATTTGTTCCTCCGACTGTAAAAAAAAGTTGGTCCCGGAGTTTGAGAGCCTCTGCAAACAATCTAGTCGTTCAGCGACGCGTGTGACGCGCAAAATGCGGGCGCTCCGGACCATCGACCCTCGACCCTATGAAGCAAACCACCCCCGCGAGATCTGGAAAAAAGGACCGTCTGCTTTCGCCCTCTTGGTACAATTCACCCCACCGGACGCGTGCCTCGATCCGCCAACCAAGATAATTGCGAATAACAGTGCGACAAACGGCTCGGATAACACTAGTCGATATCACGAGGCAGGGAATTCTTATACATATTGCCTCAATACACCCGACAACGTGTGGTCAACTGTCTCCTCAATCTCCACTTCCTAAGAGCTCTCCCGAAGCAGGAAGTGCGCTCTTCTGCTCACCGAGATATCCAACGAAAATTAAATACCACAAAATTCTTAAAGTAAACTACAAGAAAATCATGTACTACAAATGTTTCATTTCCACTTCAACCTTTTTTCTACTTTGTAAATGTAGAAAAATTATTTCTCAATAATAAGTCACGGCAAATCCGTTTTTCTCCTCATGAAGATTACAGTAGGTCCGTAAATCCTGGAAAAGTCCGTAAAAGTCTGTTTTTTTGAAAAAAGATCCGTAAAGTCCGTAATATCATTCAAAAAGGATGAAAAGTTCGTAAATTTTAGGATATAATTTGGAGAATTTTAGAGAAATTACAAATGATTGCAGAAATTCAATTATTTTTAAAAGTCATAAAATTCTTCGCAAAAATTTAATTATGTTCAAAATTTTTTTTTAATTCTCGTCAAAATTTCAATTATCTTTAGAAATATTACAATTCTTCTCCGAAATTCATATATTTCCAAAAAAACTAAATAACATTGTCAACATTTCAATTATCTGTATAAATAAATAGCAAAATTCTTCAACAAAATTTAATTATGTTGAAAAATTTTATTAAAATTCATTAAAAATTTTCAATTATTCTCATAATTAACAATATTTATCACACGAATTCAATTTTTTCTGAAGTAATAAATTTCAATTATTTTCAAAAATTTTAATAAAATCCATTGCAAAATTTGAATTATTTTCAAAATAATAATATTCTTCGCAAAAATGAAATATTGTTCAATGTCTACTATTTTTATAAAATTTACCAAAAGAATTTAATTATTTAGAAAAAAATTTAATAAAATTCTACAAAAGCTTTTAATTATTTTTAAAAAATAATAAAAATTCCACAAGAAATTCATAAATAACCATTTTTTTTATAACATTCAATTATTCAATTGATTATTTATTTTTGTATTTAAATAGTTGAATTCTGGTAGAATGTTCTCATAAACATTAATTTAAAAATAGATTTCAGTTAAAATCTTAGATTATAAAAAAATTAATGAATTTGGGAAATGTTTTTAAAAATGTCTGAAAAATAATTGAATTTCTACCAAAAAAAGTTTTATCAAAACTTTTTAAAATATTTGAATTTCTGCTAAAATTCTAATATTTTTTAAAATATTTGAATTCTTGCGAAGAATTATATTAAGACTATTGACAATAATTGATTCCCTGCAAAGATTTTTATTATTTTACGAAAATATTTAAATTCTTGCGTAAAATTTTATTAAAATTTCTGAAAGTAATTAAATATCTGTTAAGAATTTTGTTTTTTTTAATTCATGCCAAGAATTTTATTAAAATTTTAAAAAATAATTGAATTCCTGTTAATTTTTGACAAGAATTTAATTAATTTTGAAAATTTTATTAAAATTCTTCGCAAGAATTCAATTATTTTCATAAATAATAAATGCATAAAATTGAATAATCAATGCAGAATTTCAATTATTTTTAATACAATTTTAATCGAATCTGTCTAAAAATGTAATTATTCTAAAATATTTTATTAAATTTCCTTAATAGAATTCAAGTATTTAATAATTTGTTGATAACAATTTTTTGTGGGAATTGAATTTTAAGAAACGTTCAATTCTTCAATAAATTATTTAATTGCGTTTTATTTTTATTTAAATAATTGAATTCTAGTAGAATATTCTAATAAAAATTAAATTTTATTTCATAAAAATGAATTTTAGTTAAAGTTTTATGTAATCATTGAATATTAAGAGCAATATAGGGTGAATTTTAAAAAATAATTAAAATTTGTAATTAATTTTTTTGAAAAAGTTTAATTGGGTTTTTTTAATACTGTTTTCAATTTCTATTTTCTAATATCTGTTTAATAAAAGAATTTAACTAATAATTAAAATTTCGTAAAATTAAATATTGTAAAAAAATGAATTTAAAAATTGTCAAAGAACTTTCGAAAATTATTGAAAATAATCGATATAAAGAAGAATTTTAGATATAAATTCTGAAAAATAATAATTGAATATGATAATGATTTTAATTATTATAAATTCTTTTCATTAATGATTAATATATTAATTATTATAAATCATGAAGAAATCGATGTCTTTAAGTAAAATGTTCTCTTATATTAGATTTGGCCTGATTCTATTTTTGTCAGTTGGTTCGTAAATGGTCCATAATTTTTGATTTTTGGTCCTTAAAGTCCGTATTTTGAAATACTTTTACTATGCTTCGAGCCCTGAGATTACTACATTTTATCTAGATGTCCTATTTTGTGAAGGAAATTGTTGTAATAAATCAAATTCGACTGTTTAAATGAAGACAATTATTCTTAGTGTTTCTATGTGGATTATATCTTCGACATACAAGCGAATTGAGACATAATCTGGAAGTTTCGTTCATGCGGCTAATGCGAGAGCAAACGTCCCCTGCCTACCATTTTAATGGATTATTCGTCAAATATATACTTGACCGAATCACGTAATCCAGGACACCCGGTATATGAGAAAGGAAGGCGTAAGCCCTCTTCCCCAAGTTACACGAAGGGCCAGGTCCCATCAAACAGAAGCATTAGGTTTGATCCGCGCGCGATGTTCAGTCGAGCGAATGACAACATACTCAGCGCCAAGCTTAAAGCTCTCTTCCCTCTTGCGCCTTTAACCTTTAGCTTCGAGCAGCATTTTAAACAATAACCGAATGCTACTGCTGCTTAAACCATTAATTATTCCAAGTTTCATTTTCCTGCATTTGGCACTTCCTAATGGATGTTCTAGTCTGCGATTTATGATGCACACTTGACTGTTATTTCAAGTTTCATTATACTTCAAAACTTGGGAGTTGAAGAGATCTTGCTTATTAGCAATTTTTAGATTAGGTCTCAGTGTTTTAAAAAAACGACAATTTCAAGCACCCAAGGGATTTTGATTTGTTTTATTATAAATTCTAAACGAACCTTTTTTTAATTAAATATCTTCCTAATATCCATGTTTGAATTTTGCTCCTTGCAGGACATCCGCACTTTTTCAATCAACTTTCTTGTGGCCTAGATCTTGTGTCTATGGCTGGCGAATGGCTCACTGCAACCGCCAATACGAACATGTTTACTTACGAAATAGCTCCAGTTTTTATTCTCATGGAAAATGTGGTCTTACAAAAAATGCGCGAACTGATCGGCTGGAATACGGGTGACTCAATTTTAGCACCGGGAGGATCCATCAGCAACCTGTACGCTTTTCTGGCCGCCAGACATAAAATGTTTCCTCAGTACAAAGAGCGAGGCCTTGCGACGGTTGGAGGTCAACTTGTGATGTTCACTTCTGATCAAGTAAGAAAAAAGAAATGTTCACGAGTATTCGTCAACATTTATCTTTGAGAAAATTCATGTGAGAGTTTGTTTCATTGACAGTGTCATTATTCCGTAAAATCCTGCGCTTCGGTGTGTGGCCTAGGCACTGACAACTGCGTAATGGTGCCCAGCGATGAACGAGGTCGCTTAATTCCCTCTAAACTCGAAGAATTAATTTTGGAACGTAAAGCCAAGGGTCACATACCGTTCTTCGTGAGTGCTACTGCAGGTACAACTGTAATTGGAGCATTCGATCCGATATCTGAGATTGCCGATATTTGCCATAAATATAAACTGTGGTTACATATAGACGTGAGTATTATTTTTGTAGCGAAAATTACTGTCAAATTGAATTCTTAACAAAAAAAAATTGTCTGCTATTCTTATTCGTAATTTTTTGGAATGGTAGACACAAGATTTAATGCTAGCTAAGGTGTCTTAAAGGGTAGATTAACGACATTCGAATCTATAGTACTTATGCAGCAGTTAAACTCTGGGATGTAAACGCCAAACGCGTAAGAGTCTTAGCATTAATAATAAATGTGAGAAGCAACAGGCTTTGACGTCCCTACAATTTGAGGAAAATTTTGAAAGTGATAAAATCGCTACATTTGTCGAAAAACTTCTTTTCACATCTATCGGGAGACTTTAATTATTTTTGTTTAAATGAAAGAGAACTTGACGTGAAGGGACTTGTCGCTTTAAAATTGTTTAGAATAGTTTCTGTTGATTCTAGGCGGCTTGGGGTGGTGGACTGCTTCTGTCCAGGAAACACCGACATCCGCAGTTGACAGGTATTGAGCGGTAAGTGTGAGACCAAGGATACTTGAATTAAAGTTTGAAAATTTATTAAGACGTACAGTGTTTGTAGTCGATTGTTTAAGTCATGTCTCGAAATGACAGTTACATAAACATTTGGAAAATCTCTCGAACCCTATAAAAGGGGACGTGTGAGTGCGAGCTTAATCCCTAAGTTTTATAGTTTATTGGGGCTTAGTTTGATGGAATCCTTCGAAAAATACAGTGGCAGTGGGGTTTCTGGAGTAAAATCAATACAGTGGTTTGCGAGTGGCGGCGCAAGGTGGATCGTTTCAATCGACTCGCAGGAAAATAGCTTTACATGAAAATGAGCGAGGGTGTGGAGGAAATCTCAGGGAAACTTAAGTCAGTCAGGGCATAATGGATCGTCGACATAAACCGCGATTAAAGAAAGTGCCAGGATGAGGAAACTTTCAGCCCTTAAGACTGCCATTACCTTAAAAACTCCAAGGAAGTGGAAATCTTTTGGAAATTAAATGAAAATTGCATTATTGGCCCTCATCTCTGCTGCTCATTTCTGCTTGCGAGGAAAAGCTCGAAATCAATTGATGGAAGGAGATAGTAATTTAGATGCTACAAGGAGTTTCCTCGGGCTATTGCGAATGTGTTGTAATGTGCGATACAAAAGGGATTGAAAAGACTGACTCCTGTCCACACCACATGCCAACTTTCACATTTTCCAGCCCTTCCAACTTAGTGTATAGGAGGGCAGGAGGCAAACCTAAAATGGGGACGAGATTTCTATAGGGTTGGCGAGATTAATCCACGATTTGCATCCGGGCGCATCTGCGCTCCCCTACTAGGAACTTGAGTGTAGACAATTCCTGACCCAAAAGTGCTGGGGTGTAAGACTCTCTTGAGAACAATTTTCGACTATTTTCAAACAATGCTATACACCTAATGAGTATATGATCAGTTTCATCATCATTTTTTAAATTTCACCCAAACTTTTTTCTTACTTTTATTTCATATTTGCCACTATCACTAATAACTTGATTGAGTATCAACACTTTGTTTCAAAAAATTTACTTTCTAAAACTTGTGCATTTTTTTATGGAGAAAAAAGTTTGCGAGACAAAAAGAATCATTTCACATCGGACTGTACCGCGTAAAGAACTTCCTTCCTGAAGGTCGTGATTAAAATGGCAAGCAAGGAGCAAAAGACACAAGTCCAAAGGAAGAACAACAGCTGGATCTGTTCCCTGGAGCGCATTTGCAGAACAGAACTCTCCTCTTATTGCCACGACACAGAATTGCAGCGCTGCTCACGAGTTTGAAATAAAGCCCATGCCTTGACAATGCTGGATTAAACTCATACAAAGGGATTCGCTCATCGGCTCTATCTTCATTACTCTTGTTTCCTTCTTTTCAGTGAAGGAAATTTTTTGATTTCGCAGGAGCAAAAGTCTATTCGATTGCTATAACAAAAGTATCATAATCGTTAAAAAAAATGTCAAAATCTTTCTATTCATGAAAACATCTCCTCCTTTCAATTCTAAAATATCCTTTTATTATACATGGGTAAAAAGAAATGCTATGTTTCAAGAGACAAAAATTAACCCTGAATTTTTTTGCTTGTTGGCATATCATGACAATAGCATATCATGACATTCAATTGTTATAAAATGTCTGAAGAGGATTTTCATTATAAAAATGTTTTGAAAGAGGGAAGGAGCATTTGATATTATGTATAGAGGAACAAAGAATAAGTATAACATGACAAAGAATAATTGTTTAAGAGAATTTAATATTGAGGAAAGGAAAAAGTGTTTGTGGCACAACTAATGCATGTGATGCTTTCGTTATTTATTGAGAAGAGTTCTGTGTAACGATTAATGGTAAACGCATGTTTGTGACACAAATCACTTTTGCAGTACTAGAAATCAGAACCCTCGCTGCAGCTGTAATGTCAATAAGCAGAAGGGTCGATTTTCGCGTATATGTCAGTTGCCATGTATCGATAACATTTGTCATTTAACACAAAGCCCGCTCATAAAATATAAAGCTCTATCATACCTGTAATCTTTCAATACTGATAATGCGAAAGTTGTTATTCTTGCCTCTCATTTGTTCATTATTACTTCGAATTTAGAAAGTGATTGCTTCAAACTTTGCATTTGGTACGATTCACTAAAAAGAAAAATTCCATGTTTCCTCAATTCATCAATTAATATTCCAAAAAATATCTATGTATCGAAAATTATACACTGAGAAATAAGTTTTCAATTTTTGAGAATTTTTCCCTTTTTGTAGCATTTCTTCAAGCAGTCAAGTAATTTTTATTTCTAAAGGAATAATGACAAAGAAGAAAAATAAAAAAATTCCATTTAATCAAAATAATCGTTTTTCTTATGGATGAATATTCTCATATTGAAGATAAAATGTAAAAGTAATTTTAGAGCAGAATTTACTTTGAGACTTAATATTTTTTCGCTGTAAGTATTAATTTGTATACTCGAAAAGAAGAAATTGAAATGAAGAGAACTGAAAGATAACAATAAAATTAGTATAATATATTGAATAAGAGTGACAGTGTCAGTTGGAAGGGTTATAAAATTTACCACAAGGGTGTGACTATAAGCACGGCGGGATATAAATCCGATCCCGCAGCTATATTAATAGCTACTCTCGAATTGATAGACCCTCCTAGTACAAGGCAAAGATAACTCATATTTTATCCCCTATTACCTCCCGTGGGAGTGGATAAGGATTTGACGACCAGCTGAGGCTGATCGACTTTTTCAGTCATTTTGACTCACTTTTTTTTTAGCTGTCATCTTTATGTCTCTAAATATGTCCATCTATATATATATATATATATAAATCCACCAAATCTCACATGATTATCTTTTTTTAAAAAACTTTTTTATTTTTTAGTAAATGCTTTAGACCGTACATTTTTTTTATTTATAATCAAGTAACTGAAAAAAGAATTTTAAAAAATAAACTTCCATTTCAGAGCTGATTCGGTAACATGGAATCCTCACAAACTCATGGGAGCTTTGCTACAGTGTTCAACTATTCATTTCAAAGAAGATGTAAGTATATTAAAAACGCAATAATTTTTTAGTTTAAATTGAATTGACAAAGTTGTCACAGGACAGAGAAATCATGACAATGTCAAAAAATTTTACCAAAAGTAGTGGAAAGATACCAATTATCTAGAATTAATTCAAAAATTCTGGTATTTTGTGTTAAAAAATAATTTATCTTTTGAAAAGTTCTAAAATAATTTTGTTTCACGAAATTTTTTAAAAATCAAAGGACGTTAAACACAGTAATAAATTTAATTTTTAGAAAAAGTTAAATTTAAAAAACTCTACAAATGGAATAAAATTTAGAAAAATTTAAAATTCAAATTTTTGCTTCAAAAAAATAATCTTTGGTTTGTAATTGAAGTCCTTTAGAAATTTTTTTCTAAAAATTAATGAAAAAATCAAAATTGTCTCTAGAAATCAGGGCATAAAAGAAAAGCCAATTTTTGCGTCAACCCTGAAAATAAATTGTATACCCAAAGTTTTAATATAACTATTTATAAAATTATGAGGAGAGAAGAAAAAAATATAATTTCCAAGTTCAACTGAGAGTGAAATTGAAAATGAAATAGTCGCTCCTATAAATGGACGTTGTTCGTTTTTTACAATAGAAATTTTCCAGTACCCCCAAATTCCATTAATCCGTATCGAATTGATGATTTGTTTGGAAAAACTTTGATTTGACAAAAAATTGTTGGTGGAAAAAGAAAAATTACAGTTCAGCTCGAATTCTTGACATCGGCCACGGCCCAAGAGCGATGACGTTCTAGTGACATTCCAAAACGCTGCAAACGTAACTTCGCAAACGGGACACTGCAGGAATTTAATTAAGCTAAGAGATAACATATGTTGCTAGCTCGGTGTATAGTGGGGAGTAGAGGGTGTATCCCCTTTGGAGTTTAGTTATTGCTATTCGGTTCTTCCCCTCCAGATATTAAAATTCCGTACACCGGCTGCTGTTCACCCTAAGAATTTTTTGAGGAACGTTCTTATTTTTTTCCTTCTTTTTTTGCAAATTTTGCCTGCCTTTCTTCGGAAATCAATTTTCTCAAAAATGAATGACTATCACATAACGTCAATCTTTGCTTTTCATATTTTTATGTTATAAATCAGAAAATCCTCTCCCTTTTTCCAAGATGCATCCATTTAGATAAGAGAGAACCAAAAATTTAATTTTATGTGATGATGTACGATGATGTATGTATACTATCATATCTGCAAAGTAAAGATTCTAATTCCAATATTTTTCAGAAATCTTAAATTTTTTCTTTATAAACTTATCGTATTTTTAATGAAGATTTAATTATTCGGATTTTAAAAGAATATAAAGTGAATATAAAACTTTTTCCATAATACAATGACAGCCATTTTAGAATCTCAATATTGTTCAGCTTGATATTCACCGCGCACGTGCAAATCTTATTGACCCGTTGTACAAACTGTTTTTGGCAATATAATTTCCTGTACGAAAAGCGAAAATTTAAAAAATCTCTCCTCTGTACGATAGCAACCGACTTTTATCTCTAAAATAAATTTGAAATCAATTTCTATCTCTGAAAGGAATCTCTTTTGTTTTTAAAATTATAGGGTCTATTAATTAGTTGCAACCAAATGTCTGCAGAGTATTTATTCATGACTGATAAATTATATGATGTAAAATATGATACTGGTGATAAAGTTATCCAATGCGGTCGACACAATGACATCTTCAAACTTTGGTTACAATGGCGCTCCAAGGTAAATTGATATTCAATTGACAAGCTTTACTTTTTACAATTATCCATATATGTATTTTCCATGTTTAATTGAAATTTTGTTAAATAGGGTACTGACGGCTTTGAGAAACATATGGATCGATTAATGGAACTTACAGATTACATGGTCCGTCGAATCAAAGAAATGCCTGATAAATTCTATTTGATTCTTGAACCCGAATTAGTAAACGTTTGTTTCTGGTACCTGCCGTCTCGCGTTCGTCAAATGCCACACAATCCACAGAGGGAAAAAATTTTAGGAGAAGTAAGATTTTATGTTAATACTTGCATAAAACTACATTTTTCATGAAAATTGTCTAGAACTTGCAATTGCAAGGAAACATTAAAATTTATGAATGAAGAAATTAAAAATAATTTTCTTTGCAGATATGTCCTATTTTGAAAGGCCGGATGATGCAAGCTGGAACATTAATGGTAGGTTATCAACCAGATGATCGAAGACCAAATTTCTTTAGAAATATCATATCAAGTGCTGCAGTCACAGAAGCTGATGTCGACTTTCTATTGGCAGAAATGGATCGATTGGGTCACGATCTGTAAATATTGATCGCATCAAGTTTTTCAGGTGACTGAGGGTTGTGGCATTTTTTTAATGGCGCTATATTTCAGAAAAATATAATCTAAAGGAAAAATGTCTCTAATCTATATGCGAGTAAACAGAAACCATAGAAAAAATGCCATTTACCCAAAATGTATAAAATCTATGAAGCCAATTAATCTCAACCACGAATATTAAGATAAAACATATGCAAATGATTGCAATACCCAGGCGTTATTTATTGCTTCTTACAAAACTTATCAATTTTTAAGTACATTTCGAGTGTCGTATAACATCATTTTTTTCGGGGTATAAAATTGATTACTTACTGAATCATTCAAATCAGATAAAAAATTTCTTTGTGTTTTTATTTGGAAGACATTGAATGAATATAATGCTAATTATTTGTTGAAAATGATTTGGTAAATTTAAATATTTACAATTTCATTTAATATTGTTTTAATATTTGTATTTATATTTCTTTCTAACTAGGGTTTTACAATCTACTCATTTCTTAATTATGAATTGGTATAGTTTAAAAGCAAAAAGTGTCATAAGAAATAAATAAAAAACAGTATAAAACATATGAAAAATAGTATAACCTCAGCGGTAAACGGGAAGAGAAGCATTGATATTAATTTGAATTAGTTAATATTATATACAACTGATATCTTCATTCTGTTAAATCATAATAGTTGTTGAAATATTAAAATTTGTTAAATAAGTTTAAAAACTCTTATTTTTAATTAAAATCCAAATGTTTGAATGTTAAATTAATCGTTTGTTAAATGTTTGAATGATTATGAACAAATGTTTAATCTTTAATTAAGTCTAATCTAATAATTACTTAATGGAATAATTATTTATTTATTTATTTCATTATTAATTTAATTTAATAAGTAAATCTTTAACGATATGTAAAGAGTCAGAATTGAATTTTTCTTATGACACACTGCAATTAGAAAATTAATTGTTAAATCAGTAAAGTAGAGTTGGCGTCTTTATGAAATCTACAGCCAATTAAAGAAAGTAAGAAGCGAACAAAAGTGCATAAAGGTAATGCGCTTTGCTACAAAATAGATCTTTCAAATTAGCTCACGATAGTTTGCAAAAAATACAAATATATAATATTCTCGCGTACAAGAATTTTTTAATAATTTCAAGTAAAATATGTTTTCGAATAGTATACAAATCTGAAAAACGCTACTCCAAAAAATTAGAAAATCCTTACAAAACTATAAATATATAAAAGCTGCAAATCAGAATAATTTCTCTTAAAAAAAATTAGAGATTTTTCTTCAGAGTTCAACTATTTTTGTTGATCGAAAATAGTTCATTTAACTATTAAGTTTGTTGAAATACTGATTTAAATAGTTTCAATTTAAGTATAACAAAGTTTTTCTAAGGATATCAGATTGAGAATCTCAATTTTCTTTAGAAAAACTATGAACAAATTGGTTGAAGTACACTGAAAAAAAAATTTATTTGATTCAAATAACCGTTTATTTGACTATTATCAGATAAATATTTACTTAAATCAAATAATTTTTATTTGAATCAAATAAACGGTATTTGAATCAAATATTTCAGTATTTGAAGCAAATATTATTTAATTTATTCAAATAAAAATTATTTGATTTAAGTAAATATTTATCTGCTAATAGTCAAATAAACGGTTATTTGAATCAAATGAATTTTTTTGTAAGTGTAAGAAAACTTAAAAAGTCAAATAGTAACAATGTTGTTGCACACCTTTTAGTGTATGTAATATTTGAGAAATTTGAATTTTATTCTCATCAGTTGAAAAATATTTAAACCAAAGAAATGTTTAATAAACTCATACTACTTTTTCTGGTCACTGTAACCAGAAATTGTACTTGAAAAAAAGCCTTAACAAAAAATATAATAATACGTTATTTCAAATCACTATCTAATGTGATTAGAATTTTAATATTTTTAACTTGAACACTAACAATAAATAATTAATAACTGTTTGAACATAAACCAAATTCTATTTCACATTATAAGTTTTTGGAGTTTACAGCAGTCAATATGTATAATCAATATTTAAAGAACCTGAGAGAAACAAATTTATTATAAAATACGACAAAGCAATATAGAAAATTTATTTTGAAAGCTACTAAAAAAGATATTTTTTTTATTGTTATATAAATAAGAGACTATCTATATGAATTCAATATTCTGCAATATTGGAAAGAGATTTGTTTCAATATATATAACAAAAAATTTAGTGCATATATTATATTATGAAATATTTGTTTGTTATTCGAGAGAAGAATTGAAAAGGCAAATAAAGAGAGAATATATGCATACATAGGTATAGCAAAATATATTTAGAAATAACATCCTTAATAAGGGGCCAAGAGCTACTCAAGAGAATATTGATCTCCTCCTTCTGGGTTTCTTTTAAATATTACATATCGATAGAAATAATTTCTACGATATCGAACAATAAAATCCGAGACCAAGAAGAGTTCATTCCTGTCTCTCGTGATAATTCTATACAATAAATAACGTAACCGTTTTCGGAATAGAAAGAGTTGTAGAAATTATAATATTATTATCAACTTACTCTTGTTTTATTACCAACAGTTTAAATGTTTCATTTTCGAGAAGTTCATTTTAAAAATAAACGCTCTTTAATGTAAAATTCTAACATGAAGATAAAGTGGCAAATTTTCCGAAAAATGTGTTACGTAGTTTATCAAGTCCCTCTATATATCATGAATAAATACAAAACCCATGAAAGTATGTTTAATCAGATGAGTTTGAACTTATTTTCCTTTAAATTAATTTTACAAAATAATCTATTTTGTCTTGAATTGTGAATTTTTCTTAAACTTCTTGGAAGAGTAATTTTTGTTTGTCAGTAAAAATTTTGATAAGCCGAGCCTATACATGAACACGATGAAAATTTCAATTATTATAATTGATGCAATTGCATGATTTGCAAATTACTCACCACTGTGGAATTAAGAAAGATACATATTATATAAGTGAAAATAAATATATAGAAGATATAATTCTATAAAGACAAAAGAAAATTACGTATCTCCTTTGATACTTATAACCGACATGTTGTTCAAAATTTATAAAGTACTATCTTCAATTTTTCGTTGCTTAGGGACAATAATAATAAATTTTCACAAAGTTATAGAAAATAACTGTCTTTAGAGAGTTTATAATTTAGAGAATGTTTATTTTATCAAAGGGAAGATATCCGCAAATATTTACTATACTCTGTCCGTTGATGCATTATTTGTAGTATTGTTTTTTAAGACATTCTCCTTTACTTGTACAATGAGATGAAGAGAAAAATTTATTTTCGATAGTCACGTTATCGTCAATAGGAAAAGAAGTAATTAATATCAGTTTATAAAATTTGTGTGTATATGCGCAGAAAAGGTGAAAAGATTACCTTTAATAATCTGTAAAAGCTTGACGAAATGTCAGTCCAGTAAGAATACTCAGACAATATACGACAACGCAGTTTATACTGTTAGGTACGTGCAAAATATATATATATATATATAAAAGTGGTTGTAGTGTATTTTTGGAAGCACGTTATTTAAACAAGTAAACTGTCTAATGTATGATCAATTTTGTTAATGTTACCGTTAAAAAGTTCATATAACATTGATATTTGAATAGTGGATACATATTTTGAAAGAAATATTTGAACATACATATCTTTTTCGATATTTTTTATTCAAAAGTTCCATTTATCAAGAAATATAAAGTTATTCTTCAGATGCAACTCCTTAAATGTCATGGCAAAGGTTTTTGTTATCAAATCATTGTCTTGGTTATTCAAGAAGTCATCAGTGAGAATCTGCATAATTTTTAACGATGAATTTACGGTAAATATAAAGACAATAGTTCAGAATCCTAGTAAAAATTTTATTGAAATTACTTTAATTATTGCATTTTTGCAATATCTGTATATTATTTGAAAAATATTTTTTAGTGTTGAATTGTGATGCAGAAAAAATATTGAAGTGTTATTGTACCGATTTCCTCTAATATTTTAGTCTCTTCTATATACCTCCAAATCACATTTATTTCAAGGACTTTTTGTTACAAGTTAGCGACTTTATATATTTACGAAAATGTCTTTATCTTCTTTTCTGCATTGCAAAGGGGACTTTTTGTTATATAAAGTTTGCCACTTTAAACTTATATTCAAAATATTGTACTGTATATGATATGTTTCTTAGTATTAAATTTTTAGTACTATACACTGAAAAGCAAATCTTTCTTATTTTATTTAAGATCGTAAAAACGGAAATTCCTTTCTTTACAGTTCTTTCTCAAATAAATCTGTTTTCAAAACACGGAATACGAATTTTTTTCTGTAAAAATAGCAAATATTTGAAGAATTTTTTATAGAATATCAATTTTGTCTACCAGTGTGTATAATAATAGGAATGTAAACGAAGTATAATTATATTTAAAAATCTTTGGTTAATATCTATTGTAAAATCTAAAAGGCTTTAAAAATAATAGAATGTAGGTTTTAAGTAATAAGAATATTGTTGGCTGTGAAAATGAAACGTCAAAGTACATTAAAAAACTTCTTTACAGATTTTGCAATGTTTGATTTTAACTAAATGTAAATCTTACGTGAAACCAGAAATCTAAATTTAATTTATACAGACAATTTGCAGACTTTTGCATTATGAGCGTGAAGCTTTTTTAAACATAAAGTTCAATATACGATGTAGGCGCATATTCTTTGACAATAATTGACATTAAAAATAGTTTTTAATTAATAGCTGTATGTAAATATTATGCAATAACACACAAGTTCTCTGAATGTATTTTTCCTTTATAACAATAAGTATATGTAAATAAAAACATTTACACTGTCTGTGCTGACAATAAGAAAAATGCATTATCGCCTAAAAGTGTTAAATTTATGATTTTTGCGGAAAATACACACACTTTCATTGTTGATGTAAAGCTTAGAATATACTATATATATCGTTTATTGTTGAAGAAAGAGGAAATCGGTACAAATAATAAATGCCATGTATACACCGTCGAGAATTGTTATATAATATATGTACAAGGTAACATGAATAACAACAAAATCTTACGTCTTCCAGTCAATAGCGTATGATGTATAATTACATATTATATATATTAGGAAAGCGTTTGCAATGTATATATTATATATCTGTATGCATATGAATATGCATGCAATAATTGTACTGTATGCTCGTTGAAAATTTAAGTAACATATCTTGGCCTGAAAACAGTATAAATTACTAATCAACATTGCGCAAATCAGATAGATAAAACAATGATATGTAATAATTATAAATACGTTTCTATTGTTTCGTGAGCATGTTGTGCCGCTGTGGAAAAAAAAATATTTATCCAAAAATAATACCCTAAACACCTGTATATCAATGTCTATTAAACTGCTGTTGATTGAATCAATTTGTTTTTAAAATTACTTTTTCACCCTACCTCTTTCGTCGTGTTTTCCAAATCACAAGAAACAAACAAACATTGGAATGTTGATGCGAAGAATTTGAAAACATAAAATAACAAAAACAGACCTGACTAACAACTATATAAAGTGAAATGTTTATTCAAAAATATTTTAATTTATTCATTCAACACGTTTTATTTTAATATATAAACAGTTGAATAAATTATCATATGAAGACGATGTTGTCGGCCTCGAACCGTTGCTATCGCAGTATAAGTATATACTTAACAGTTAGCGTAGAACTGTTCTCGCAGGCAGTCAACTTCTACATATATAAATATAGATATGAAATCCTTCATTGAATACTCGCCGGATTGTGAATTTCCCATTGAAAATCTTCCATTTGGAGTCTTTTCCACTGCAGAATGCGTAAGTACAAAACGAACTCATTGTAATTAAGATTCTTCAATTGTTTACTCTCTTAATATCTTAATCTGAGATGAAATTCACTGGTTTTTCCGTTAAATACCTAACCACACTAATTCTATAATCAGTTCGAATAAATGACAAATATTGATTTCTCCCAATAAATTTTAACTTAATCATAACTTACTTAACTACCAGTGTATAAGTGTACTCTGATTTGAATACTTATCACAGATTCAGATTAAGAGAATAAGGTAGAGATAACTAATCAATTTTAGAAATGTATTGGAGAAGAATTTATAAACTTGTAGTTAAAATCTTCTATTATTGAGATTCATTTGTTTTTTTATATTTGTTACATTCTTAGCTAATAAATATAATTTGTCTAAATAATAAAGATCATCAAACTTGACAGTTTAGGATTAGTGAACTATATTTACCATCTAAGGGAAAAGATGGTAATTCGAGTGCACCGACTGATGGTACAAATACCGTCGCTAACTTATCTTCAGTAGTACAGACTAGAGAAATACCATGAAGTGGTTAGGAAGAAAATAAAGTTTCAAACAAATTTTTTTCTCTCTTTCTAAACGTTTTGAATTTTTAAATTAACAAAACTCTAACCAACTGTTTTTATGATTAAATAATAATAAATAAACAAAATTCTGGATATGGAAAACCCTTACACATAATTTTATTAAAATGATAATAATTATTATTTTAGCCTCAGAAACGAATAGGGGTGGCTATTGGAGATGAAATATTGGATTTATACGCAATAGCTAATTATTTCACCGGACCGCTTTTGGAGAAGAAGCAAAATGTTTTCCGACAGGATAATCTCAATGAATTTATGGCTCTTGGAAGACCATCCTGGATAGAAGCGAGAAAAACATTACAGCGATTATTATCAGCTGAAAATTCAACCCTACAGGATCCTCAAATTCGAGCAAAGTAATTTATTATTTACTTATTAAAAAGTTATTTTTCATACGTAATTTATTTCCTAAAACTCAATATTTAGATCTTTCGTGAGTCAAGAAAAAGCAATAATGCATTTGCCTGCCAAGATTGGAGATTACACTGATTTTTATTCTTCAATTCATCATGCGACAAATGTTGGGATTATGTTTCGAGGAAAAGAGAATGCCCTCATGCCGAACTGGTAAAGAAAATTAGCACACTTATAATATAAAATATACGAATATTATAAATTTTCTATGTATGCGGGTTCTCTGAAGGAAATATCTTCCTGTCGGTTACCACGGTAGAGCAAGTTCAGTTGTGATTTCCGGTACTCCAATCTATCGTCCGTACGGACAGACCGTTCCAGTTGAGGGAACACCGCCTGTGTATGGACCTTCGAGACTTTTAGACTTTGAATTAGAAGTAGCCTTCTTTGTTGGAGGCCCACCAACGAAATTGGGAGAAAGTATTTCTGCATCCGAGGCATATGATCATATATTTGGAATGGTTGTGATGAACGACTGGAGTGGTGAGAAAAAACTATTCCCACTTTTCTGAAATACTTTACTCTTTTACTTTTCAATGCAGTTTCTAACAATTATTTTTTTTAGCACGTGATATTCAAAAGTGGGAATATGTCCCTCTTGGACCGTTTGGAGCAAAAAATTTTGGCACAACAATTTCGCCCTGGATCGTGACAATGGAGGCTCTTGAAGCCTTTAAAGTTCCCAATGTTCCCCAAGATCCTGAACCTTTCTCGTATCTTCAGCATGATTACCCTTGTAATTTTGATATTAAACTTGAAGTTCATATTCAACGTAAGTTTCGGAAATTTTTTACAATCTGCGAATTTACATGGAAGACTATTTACAAGACAATTAACTTTCACTATTCTTTGAAGCACAAAATGGATCGTTTACAACCGTTTCAAGAAGTAATTACAAATATATGTATTGGACTCCTGCACAACAATTGGCTCATCACACTGTAAGTGGCTGCAATGTGAACCCTGGGGACCTTTTGGCTTCGGGAACAATAAGTGGCGAAGTAAGTGCATTGTGAAATAGAAAAAATTAATTTCAAACTCGTATTTATTCTTCTTCTTCTTCTACAGCACGTGAGTGAATTAATAAACGACTTGTTTATTTTCAGACTCCCGATTCATACGGAAGTATGCTTGAATTGAGTTGGAAAGGAACTCGACCAATAGAGATGCAAGATGGAACAACAAGAAAGTTTCTGCAGGATGGTGATGAAGTCATTATGCACGGTATGACAATTACAATATATAAAAAGCCGTTACAATGTAATGGAATTATCTAAGTTTTTTAATATTATTTAATATTATTTTTCTCTTTCCTAGGTTATTGCGTTGGCGATGGATATCGTGTTGGTTTTGGTCTGTGTAAAGGAAAACTGTTACCCGCAAAAACAAAATGAGTGTTTGTTAAAAAAATAACTTTGCTTAAAAAACTTAACTTTGTTTAAAAAAATAAAGTTTTGTAGAATTTTCAATAAACTTTACAAAATTTTGATCAATATTGTTAGAATTTTATTCTTTATTTATAAACTGTTGTTCTAAAAATAAACTTGTTATATTTGATTTAATATATAGTTTTTTATTGAGCATAAACAGAATATGTGAAGAGCTATAGTATTGACTGTAAAAACGATCAATAATGAGGGCGCTTAGAATAATAAAGAGAACCATGGCAGTCGCTCTGCTTCAGTGAGTAAAGGTAAAAAATAGTGTCATGCGAAGGCTTGTAAGTTTACAATTTGAAACAATAAAAATGCTCGATCTGCATGGAAACTTATAAAACACGCAGAAACTGTGATTATTTCTTTTATCAGTAAAGTGAGTAAATATTGATTATTTACTTTCCAATAATTTTCTCGTTTCGTCGGATATATACCCAACTGTAAAGATATTGTTGAAATTTTTGAAATGTTAGAATTTAGGGTGAGTCACCATTATTTTGTCCCGAAAATATGTTCCATTTTTTATTTCTATGTGATTTCTTTTTTGCGCCCTTGACTCATAAGTAATAGATAAGATAATTAATAGACAACATTTAAAGGTTGAAACAAAAAATAGGCCTATTTTGATAATCAATTTAAATTCACTTGCAAAGTTCGTTAAAGTAAAGAAAAGCTTCATAACTTTACCAAATTTTAAAAAAATGGCAGTGCTATTTTTGAGCAAGAAAAGTTTGATAAAAAGCGGGAAATATTTAATTTCCAACAGAGTTGAATTTTTTAGATTGTTTATTTCTGATAAATTTACTTGCACTTCTGACCAACTTGCCAGTGGATACGCTCTAAATAAGATAACCGCATAAATTTTATTTCCATATAAACACTATCTCCATTAAAATATTTGCATTTCGTTTGCATTGTTTTTGTCTTTGTAGAATATTTTTGAACTCTGAGGACTTCTGGTAGAGAAATGTCAGGATACACGGCCAAGTGGGAAGTACCTTTAAATGATGGAAAAACTCATATTGTTGAATTTGAGCACGGAACAGCGACTGGAAAACGAGTAGTGAAGGTCAATGGTGAAACCCTTGTTAACAGAGAATGGATGTTTCGACTTGTTGGAGATGAAATTATACATCTTGGCAAAAACAAGATTGTAATTAGAATTGATCCAATAAATGGTGATTATTCGTAATTATTGCATTTTTATTTTTAAAAAAACCAGATGCGATAAAATTAATTAATTAAAAACTTTTACAGGATTAAAATATTCTTATACTTTGTGGGTGAATGGGAAAAGTTATGAAAATTTTATCCAAACACAATCAAAACTTTTAAAGTGTTGGACAGCAAATTTACGAGGAGTTCAATACAGAATTGTTTTAGGTAAACAATGAATATAATTATAAAGTTTTTCAATATGAAGTTGATAATTGGGAAATTTGTATAATTTGCAGATAAAAATACACAGGCAATTTGGATTAATGGTATCCACGAAGAAGAAGTTAAGGTAAGAATACAGTCAAAATATCGGAATATTTTTCTCCTTAAAAATATTATATTACTATGAAAAATTGTGTAAATTTACATGTAATTCAATTTCAATAGAACGATTTTGTCGATGGAGGTGCTGAAATGGAATTTTCAATTGGAGGCTTACCAGCTGTAATCAGATCGAATAACATTGAAGGAAGAGAAATTACTTATATTCTTTATGTCGACGATTTAGAAATAAAAGATCAGGATATTTCTGAATAACTATTAACGTACAACTAAACTAATAATTTCAACAAATATGCAAAGTAATGAGAATCGTATTTATATTGATATTCACATCTTTGTTTTTGCATGACCTTAATTTACAACGAGAATAATACAATAGTAATTCAATGTTTTTAATATTTGAAATTTACAAAAATTAATTTAATAAATTGTTTTAAGAGCACCATTAAATATTAAGAAATGTATTAAATTCTAGTTAAAAATTTTGTTGATTCTTATTAACATATAATAGTGTTTAAATTTTATCAGTATTCAATATGTTGACAATATTTAATGTACGTGTATAAAAAAGTGCCTTTTGCTTGTATTCCTAGAGAATTCATAAAATAAAAAATACTCAATTTTGTTAGTTATGATAATAATAAATAAACATTTTTTGACACACTATACGTATCTATAAGATTAATTGTATTAGAATATATTAAAATCTATAAATAAATATATTTTTAAATACCGTTCACGAATGTTTATTTTACTAAATAAAACTACGTCTTTGTATAAAATTTTTTCTTATTCTTCAGTATTCAAAAGAGGTCTCGATATACTACAATGGCTGAAGAAATCTAAAAAATTCTAAATTTTTTGATTGTCATCTTAAAAGTGTAATTTTTCATATTTTTATTAATATAATTTATAATTTGCAAAGAAAAACCGAAATGCCAGCTTAAAGAAGAGAGATGTGACAGACGATACTGTTTCATAGATATTATTTTATAGTTAATATTTTCTGCCAGCATTGGTACATATAAATGTTTTGCAAAACTATTATGATAGTTTGGCAAGAATAAAGAGTCCTAGCTTGAAAATTACTCCCCGTTAATTCCGTTTCCCCGTCATGCTTTATGCGTTGCTGAACACACAGACCATACTCAGTTTGAAAAAGGTAACTCAGTGTTACTGTGACATCTACGAAAACGAGGTGTTAACAATATAAAGGGCTAAATGCAAAAAAAAAAATTTTTAAACATCTTTGTGCATTTTAATTTTAACTTTCACTAAAAACATCTTTCATCTTTTAATATTTACACTTATAAGTTTAAAAAAAAACTTAGAAGAATTTTCTTGCAAAATCAAAAATAAAATTTACTAACGAGTTTAATTTAAAATTAACAGTTAAATTTCCGTTAAGAAACCCTCTGCAATGAAAACTGTAACAGTGAAAATTTTAAAACTTGTATGGATAATACATATAATTAGTGGAGGAAGCGCCCGATATACAGAGGTGATTATTCGTTTAAAAATAAATATAGACATAAAATATACTTTTAAATGCAAAGATTTAACAGTTAATACATTTTCAAAAGGGGTTAAATGTCAATCTCGGTGAAGCTCTTCAGTTTCTTCGACAGTATGACTATGAAGCGTCTGCAATGTGCAACAAAATAATGAATTCGCAATGGAATTTCGCTACCAATATTACCGATAGCAATCGTCGAAAAATGGTAAATAAAATTTGTTTAAAAAGGCAGTGTCATTTTTTGCTGAATTATAACTTTTATTTTCGCTAAATCTCGTCAAAATAAATAAATACAAAACTTTTCGTTTTTTTTATTTAAAACAAAGAAATTCAGTAAGTTTGAAAACTTTTAATTTTTGACTATAACTATACTGATTAAAAAATATTTTTATTTGGAAGGTCTTTTAGAGACATTTTATGTGAATAAAAATTATTTTCTCCTTACTGTCAATGAGTTAAAGTTTATGGAGTATTAATTTAATTATTTTCACTCAAATTCTTTAGCTAGAAGATCAAACTCTGAAATTAAAATTTGATAGAGCTTCATGGAAAAAAGCAGTCAGTTTTGCTTGGAGCAGAGTTCCAGATCCCATGGCGAGACGTCAATTGAAAATCGTAGCAGTTAGAGGAAGATATTCCCTTTCAGACGATAAGTTCAATGAGGCATGTAAATAAATATACGAAACAAAAAAAGACTCGAATTTAATTTAAATATTGATTAAAAAACGTTTGCATTTTAGATACACCACCTGATAGTGGAAATGAAAGAATTGTACTCCAGAACAAGATTGTGTCCCTATAAAATAATGAATAATATTTGCAATATGAGCCTGGAACACGGTAAATTTATTTGACAGTGACCTTAAAACAAACTTTGTCCTGTAAAATAATTATTTCTCTTCCTTTCAATATTTTAGATATTAATAAAATAATGGTTCAATCCAGAGACTATGATGAACTTCTGCACTATTGGGATTCTTGGCATTCTGCCATTGGACCACCTCTAAGGAACAAGTACATGAGATATGTTCAGTTGTCCAATTTGGCTTCGAAACTTAATGGTCAGTATTTAATTTATCAATACGTGGAGACTTTATTCTCATTTTTTTTAACTCTGTAACTTTCTGACATGAAATATTTTCAAGGTTTCGCGGACGCTGGAGATCAAATGAGAGAGGGTTTTGAGGACGAATATTTTCAGCAAAACATGGCTGAAGTGATGTCAGCAGTGACACCACTCTATAAGCAATTGTTCACTTATGTTCGATCGAGGCTAATCGACAGATATGGAGACAGAATAAAAAAGGATGGACCCCTACCGGCTCACGTGCTAGGCAACATGTGGGCTCAAAATTGGGAAGGTATTTTCAAAATTGTACAACCATTCCCAGCTGCTGACAAGTTTGACGTGACTTTGGATATGATAATCCAAGGTTTCACGCCTTTAAGAATGTTTCAAATCGCGGAGGAATTTTTCACCTCGTTAGGAATGAAACCAATGCCTCCGGAATTTTGGAAATCCTCTATGTTCGAGAAGCCCATTGACAGAGAAGTCAGTTGTACTCCCAGTGCTTGGGATTTTTGCAACGGATATGACTATAGGTCAGGGCTTATTTTATAGTTTTCCTGGGACAAAATAAAGAATATTTTCTTTGAAAATAATTAATTCACTGATTTTAGGATAAAACAATGCACCAAGGTAACAATGGAGGATTTGCTTTCGACTTTTCATCAAATGTCACATTTACAATACTATTTGCAATACAAGGAACAACCGTTCCTGTTTCGTGAAGAAGCACTTCCAGGTAAGCAGACGCAGGACCTAATTTTAAAAGAGAAAGGAATTATTTTTTTCATAAAATTTTGTATCCATGCAGGATTTCATGAGGCAGTAAGTGACGCAATAGGTCTTTCTGCACTAGGCCCACAGCATATGCATCGAATTGGACTTTATAACAGTTCGGTAGAAGACTATGAAGGAAGTATCAATTTTCTAATGCTTGTGGCTCTTCAAAAAGTAGCATACTTACCGTTTGCTTACATAGTCGATCAGGTAAGAATTCCATCATGTTGACGAAATCTCAAAAACTCATGTCTCTTTTCTCATTGAATTAGTGGCGATGGAGAATATTCAGTGACGGAGTTACAGATATGACTACAAAGTGGTGGGAGCTGAGACTGCAGTATCAGGGCATCATACCGCCTTCCAAGCGAACAGAAAAAGATTTCGATCCTGCCTCCAAGTACCATCTACCTGCAGACATCCCTTATGCCAAGTAAGAAATAAAATTTTAATTTTAAAAAAGGAAAAAATATTTACGAAAATATTTTCTGCAGATACTTTGTGGGAGTTGTTTTACAGTTTCAATTATTAGAAGCCTTGTGTGACATCTCAGGACATACGGGAGTTCTGCACACGTGCGATTTATACAGATCTCGAGAAGCAGGACGTTTACTGTCGTAAGTATAAAGAAATAATAATTATTAAGTAATTGATAATTATTAAGTAGTAAATAGTAATTAATTTGATGCAGAGAAATATTATCAGCCGGTGCTTCGAAGAAAGACATCATACGTCAAATGACAAGAGGAAAAATAAATAGATTGGACGCGGGTGCTATACTTCGATACTTTGAACCACTGAATCAATGGCTAAAAAGACAAAATCAATTAGAACCCGTAATAGGCTGGATCACAACTCAGGAAGATGCAGGTTTGTTATAAGTTTAATGACTCGCAACAGCCACAATCAAATATCAATTATAAATTCGCCTTTTCTACTATTTGTAATTTTAGATGTTCCGACTTCCGTTTCAGCGCTCTTCGCTCATTGGTACCTAAATAGTGGAAATCACATTTCATCATCAATTGTTATTCCATTCATTTTTCTCACTAGTGTTAAAGTTTTAAATTTCATAGCATAAACTATTGTTTATCATTATTAATTAGCATTCTAAAATACCCTCTATGGGAAGGACTTAGTATACTGCCCTACAAGAGAAAAACTTACGTATCCAACATTTTGGTCTCATGAACTAAAAGATAATTAAAGAGAAACCATTTCTGGAATTTCTTTTTCACCCCAATGCTGATGAATCGATTATTTAAAGAATCCATACTAAATAATGCACTTGTGGGACTTTTTAACTCTCGCTATAAAGTTACTGAGCAGGACAACGATGTCCTCAGAGAAAACGTAATCAAAGTACAGGATGACAAGTTTTCTTGTTATAGTAATCAGAATTTTTATTTCTGCTGGAATCTCTTCCACTAAATACTATTGCACTTGTAAACATTTATTGAATAAATTGACTGTGATCTAAAAGTGTAATTTTTAATTATCTATTTAAATATTTGTAACATTAATTTTTTTAAATAAATGATCTTAAATTCTGTTCTTTCTAATTTTGTTTTGCTAATTCATAATTACTGAAAAAAATCATTTTTCACCAAAATGTTGAGTTTTCCTATTCTAGAGCAGAATAAATTGATTTATATTTTTAACGAAATGAATATTTCTAAAACTTTGTTTATTTTGAAACAATATATAAAAATCAAAATATCAAAAAATAAAAAGAATGTCTTAAATTGAATTTATGAAATGGAAAGAGCTCTATTTAATTGATTGAAATAATACATTTTTCATAATGTATATATTTACTGAGATGACTTTTTCCAAATAAGAGTTTTATTATTAGCTGGCATATCCTTCATTTCAAAAAGTTGCAAGCCATTTTTATCTGCCAACTCCTGCAAATCCCGTGTGTCACGAATACCAAGTTCGGAATTTTGAGCTCGAAGACTTTTGTCGAAATTGATATTACTTTCTGGAGAAAGATTACCATCGACGGCAAATGGACCGTACATGAATAAAAGTCCATCGGAGTTTAATAATTTCCCAGCATTTTTAAATAAGCTAATTGTACATTCAAATGGGGAGACATGCGTCAAATTGGAAGTGTACATGTAATCTATGGTACTCTCTTTAAAAAATCCATTATTCCAAGTTTTGTAATTAGTTGCAATGTCAATGATAATTGGAGTTTTAACATTGGACATTTCAGCAGTGTGGCACTCAATACTTCTTAGTAATTTCGGATCACCGTTTTCAGATGGGTAGAAAGTTACGTTAGGAAAATTAGGGGCAAAATGAGCGACATGCTGACCTGAACCAGAAGCAATTTCCAAAAACACTTGCCCTACTCCTTTCTTTATATAATTCCGAAGTACTGACAATATTGGCTCCTTATTTCTTTCAGCAGCTGCATATATTTCTTTTCCACTCCACATTCTGTAAGATAAATATATTATTAAGTAAAAAGAATTAATAATGTATACATAAAGTGTAAAGACACATACTTTTTTTCTTTTCAAGAACAAGAATTGAATTTCCACTAAAAATCCCTCCAAGTTGAAGAATTGTAATGTCTGCAAAGAATAATAATATTTCAAGTATTTGATGTGAGAGTATTTGAATTAAATTGGGAGCAAATGAAAGTTGAACTATGTATTTGTTATTTCATACAAGAATGTCGATATTTATTGTAACGGTCTGTCATACACATTATAATGTACGTAATTGGACTAAACAATGATCTCTTCTAACCTCTTTCAATCACTATTTTTACTTGATTTGACACATTTTTTAGACTTTCCCACATTTCCCAAGTAAACAGAATGTCCAGTTTTTTTTAAATGTTCAAATAACTTATTTTTACTTGGAAACTCGGATTTACACGTTATACAACAATTACTTGTTTCAGGAATCACTTCTGCCGATTTGCCGTCCTTTCTGTATTTATCACCTTTTCCCCGATCTTCAGAAGACAATTGCTTTTGAGCCCTCCTCATTTCCTTTGCTTTTTTACCCTTTCTCTTTCCTATAACTGAACTCAAATTGGTTTCTTGAAACGATTCATCGTCGCCGTCCTCTCCTTTACTTTGATTTCCTTGCAAAGAATCTTCATTCACCTCCACATCTCCCCTTTCGTTTCGATTACTGGAGTCATGTACCTCTAGTTTGTTTACTGTTGTAGCTTTCGTATGTGACATTTGCTCTAAAACTATCTTATTTTGCTGTTTCTTCCGTTGCTTCTTCGACAGACCCATGCAAGCACCAAAATCCGATTCATCGTCGCTGTTATGTTCTGCCAGAGTCTTTTGAATGACTTTCCCCCTCTTCTTCTTCTGCTTTTTGAACTTCATCACAACTTGATCATCTTGGTCGCCCTCATCTTCTTGATCTGAAATAAGTTCACCCTCAGACGTTCTACTATTGTTGTCGTTGCCTGTATCGGATTTCGGTGACGATAAATCGACTGCATCGCCCATTTGAGGATCTGTTGCAACATTTATAAATTTACTATTCTTTCCTTTTTTCTTCGATTCAGAATCAGATTCATTGTTAGAGTCCCTTTCTCCTTCAGAGTCTTGCTGACCATTATCCTTAGTTTTACTTTCTGCGGGAGTTAATAAGAAATCGGGCATATTAGAACCAGTTGCTAATTTTTTATTTTGTGAATTTTTTTCATGAGTGCTTTCATCATCATCATCATCGTCGTCGTCGTCGTCGTCGTCATCGTCACTTTGTAATTGTTCCTCCTCATCTATCATTGCAGCTTTCATACTCGCTAAGTTGTCCTTGTGCTTTTTAGAATTTTCGTGATTGATAAATGCTTTTTGAGTTTTAAAGATCTTGTTACAAGCCACACAATATAAAGAATTACTATCGCACATAATGTCATTTTTCTCCGAGTCTCCATCAGAAGATAATTCTTCACCAAACTCTGCTGCAAGATTAGCCTCAATATTTTTCAATTCCGATTCCATATTAGAAAACTTGGACCATTCGGATACAGTGTGCTCTTTCAACTCTCTCTGTCTGTCCAATAATTGCTGTTTTTTACGCTCTTGAACTTTTTTCGCATTTTCCTTAGCTCGTTCTGCAAGTTTCTGAGCATAGGCTTGAACACGTTTATCTCGTTTACGTACAAAAGCGACTAAATTTCGAACCTGCTCATTTCTCTCGCGTTTTGCTTTGTCGCGAATTTTCTTATTCTCTTTCTCAACGATTCTAAGCACTCTTCGATTCGGAGTGTCACGAATGTCATACGGATCGAGCCAAGCAAATGATCGCTTTGTACTGTAACTCTGCCAATAAGCATAAAAATTATGAACTACATCCTCGTATGTACTTGTTGAATCTCCAAATCCTGGTACTTCCACGTCAGAGTCCTCGTCTTTTCCAAAGTCAGCATCTTCAGCGGCTAATTTCTCGAAAACCTCACGATAAACAAAATAGAAACCCTTCTCATCGTCACCGTACCCTTTGAAACAGCCTGTTGAAAAGTATTGAAAAAGATCGATTGAATCATCTTTATAATTATCACCAATTCCACCTTTCAGAATTGCTTCCCTATGATTGTCATACCACGCACGCTCGTGAGGATCACTCAACACTTCCCATGCTTGCTGCACCAACTGAAACTGTTCCTTGGCCTCTTCAGTATTGTCAGGGTTCTTATCAGGATGCCATTTCAAAGCTAATTTTCTGTAAGACTTCTTCAAATCATCCTCTGCTGCATTTCTCGGAACTCCGAGTACTTCATAGTGACATTTCATTGTATCTTACAAGTCACTTCTATTGTTTACGTTGAGGAAATTTTCAATTTTAAATCAAAATACGTCAATTAGAAAAAAATTTATAATTCAAGATAATTTTAATTTTCCAAAAACATTCTTTTTTTTGCAAATAAACATAAAAATGTACTCAAGAAAATAAAAGCATTTTTTCAAAACCACCTTTAAAAAAATATTTCTCAAACATTACAACTATTAGTTTAATTATTATTTTAATTCAAGGATACAATTGTAAGATCATCAGTCGCACTGTAAACATATATTTTTGATGCAAAAGGATGTCGATTCCAAGTTTCAGTGTTCAAGACTGCACTTTTATCGTAGGTTATAATCAGTAAAGTAGGAATCGAGCCACGTAATCGATAAAGCAATAAGAAAAACCAATGTATACAATGTGCCGACTGTCGAATATTGGAAAAAATTATTATTTATTCACAAAATACTGTGCGAAAATGTATAATTATTAAATTATCACATACTTTGTTAGCACTGTAGATAATACAATACTTAATGGATGAACACACATTTATTATGCTCACGTTTTTTACCGTCCAAACGCAAAGAGATTACATTATTTTTACGATGATTGTCCGTTTGTATAAATGACATGTATTAATATTTTCTTTGTAAATTTTCTTATTTTTTAAATCATTTTTTCAATTTTAGGGAAATATTTATTATTATTATATTAAATAAAACTTACTTGGTTATGTTGTGTCTGTGTGTATCACTTAATAAGAAGAAGAGAGCGAGAGAACTTGAATGATTCTCCATCTCTTTTACAGGTTGAGTCCACAATAGACAAATATCTAGAGCGATGCAGCGCACCACTGGCAAACTTACTGAACTAAAGTCCTTTTAAATTGTTACTCCCTGCAACTACACAACCCTGGTGAACCCATTTATTATGGTATTGTGAATAGAGCCTTAAACAGCTGACTACGAGACAATGGCCGTAAACGTAAGATTGTATTAAAACCTGACAACTTATTGACATAATTTCAACAAATTCCATTAGTTTTAACAAATTTATTATTTTGTTATATTTGGTAAGTATTTTTAAAGAAAATATCTAAGATAAATTGTGTTTAGTATAAAGAATTCTGATAAACAAACAATTGAATAACAATTATTACGTCAAAAGTGTCACGCAGCAGACGGTTTTCACATTGAAATGGATAATCAATTATTGTCATTATTGTCGTTCTAAAAATCATTACTTACTTATATCATGAAGTGATACTATTTTACTTTCTTATTGTTTTAAGCGGTTTTTACGTACTACATTTATGAAAACCTATTATTTCTAATGATTATATTTTTTTAATAAATATTTCAGTTTATTATAATACTAAAAAAGAATTATATGTTTTACTTGATATGACTTTAAATATAGTACAAACAATTTTTGATTCTTTATGAAAATTTCTCTAAAGGACAAATACTGATAAAAATTGCTAGTTTTGTAATTATTCAAATATACATAATTATGTAGGTACATATTTAGTAATTACAAAATAAGTGTCTATTAATAAAATGAATTTTTGTGCAATATTTACACTTTATTAACATTTATTTTTCTTTTTAGATGAATAAATATGACGGCGGGGACAAGTTTAGTAGTACCTATAGTACTATGGGGCCGTGTTGCTCCAACTCATTGCATTTCTTGCATCTATCTTTCTCGAGATCAAAAAACCCTAATAACTGGATGTTATGATGGTCAAATATGTTTATGGCAAGTGGAACCTGAAACTTTGAAAGTTAGTATCTGATTCTAATGATGTAATGAAACTTGACAAAACTTGACAGACGTGATAAAATTTTGAAAAACTTTTCCAGATGACTCCAAGATGCTTGCTCGTAGGACACACTGCTCCTATATTGTGTCTTAGTCGTGCGAGCGTTATCATGGAACAAAATTATATTGTTAGTAGTAGTGAAATTGGTGAAATGTGTACCTGGGATTTAGTCGATGGAAAATGTCGTGAAGCAGTAAAACTTAATAATATTCACACTCAAATGTTACCATACGTGTCTACTGGTGGTGAAGACGTAAAATTATTTTGTTCAGGGTAACATTTACAATTCATCACAACACTTTTAATCAATGAAGTAGTAAATAAATGGTATTTTAGTAATTTAATTCAAGTAACAATGAAATATATTTTTTGAATGACAGGTACTATCCAGAAGTATTAGTAATGGATCCGTTTAGCCTGGAAGTTCTATTTACTCTTAGTTCCAGAGTAAATCCAGATTGGATTAGTGCTTTACACGTTCTGCGCCCGGCCAAACGGAAAGGTCGGTTCTACGTTGTTACAGAAGACACAAGTTAGTTACACTCCATCACAATCCTATGCTTTCTACCTTTAATATTTACATTAATCCTACCATTATCTTTCATAGTTTTTAAATATAATTTTTACGTTTTTACTTTAAATTTTTCATTTCTTATTTTTTTTAATTATCATTTAGCTAACATCATGTTCGAAACAATGCTATAGTCGATTCATTCATTTATTTGTTGTTATGTAAAATATGTAAATATGTAAGTAATATTTATGTACAGTATGTAAAATCCACTATATTTTTTAATGAAAACAGAAAAAAAATTCTGATTGAAATAACTAGAATTTTGGTTTTTTTACTAGAATATCGTGTTAAATCTCTAATCAGAATTTTTTTACTGTATGTAAATATTGACTTTTTGCATTGAAAGTATACATGATGTTAGTTATTTTTAAATATTTTACTTTACGTTTTACTTATGTTTTAATTTATGTATATATATATATATATGAAAAGAAAGCGACAAAAAAAAGTTCTTTTAATTTAAAATAATTCATAAATTATCTCAAGAAGGTGAAATAAGTGAAAACTTGAACTATATCAAGTTGTGACATTCTTTTAATTTTAATTTCTGTACTCTTCGCAATCTTTACATAAAACAAAGTTCGAATCTTCAATTTAATAATGAAGTATTAATATTATTACACAAAAGAAAATTATAAATATTATTTGTAAGTTGAAAATGCTGTAAATTACTATTTTTGCAGTTGAGGGTTTTTATCTTTAATTGAGGTGTTTTTATTTTGGTTTTTATACTTTTTGAGAAACGGGCTATGAGACTTGAGGGGAAATGAAACAGGAAGTTGAATTTTTAAGGACTGTTTAACAATTGTAATTTGTTTTTATACAATTAATCCCTATTATAATGTTACAGCATGTATTTCAAAGTGGTTACAAACTGGTACAATATATGCCGGTAGTTAAAATGTGTCTTTTTAAACATATAAATATTATTTCCTTTTATCAATAAGTTTTCTTCTATTGGTTTCATTTTAACATTATCATTGTTGGTTTACCTCATTCATTTACAACTTTACTAACATCCTTATCATGTCATGTTTTTTTCAAAATCTTTTTCTTTATTTTTTACATAATAATCCCTATTTTCATGAAGCACCTATATTTCCTGGCTATTCAATCTCAACATTTTTATCCTTTGAACACTGATACACTACACTTTGTAAGTATACACCTTAAGATGAATATGTACACTCTTCCAGAATTAAACCTTTACTTATGAAATAATATTTCTCTTATACCTATTACTTTAGAAATGCATAACAAATGTCGAATAATAGTGCTGAATGTAATTTTAATATGCAACTTGTTTTGTAATTATTGTTGCTCACGCGGTTTCAAAATTGAATTTTTTTAAAATTTTAATATTATAAATGCATAAAATTATTGCAATCAGCTATGAAGAAAAGATTTAATATGTAGATGTTTAACTGTTGTTATATATTATTATGCATGAGAGGGTCAAGGTGGAAAAGAACTGCTGTATGCACATTATATTATTAATACATTAAAATTAAATGTTAAGCATGGTAGAATAATATAATAATTAAGCATATTTATTGACATAAAAGAGCATTGTGTTTAAGAGCACCAGAATCTTAATGAATGTGTGTTATATGCTTCTTGAGGTTAATGATTCAATTGAAAAAAAAAATTTATCAATAACGTACATAGTAATGAAGTACTTTTTTTGTTCTTGATTGCGAACCGTTGCTTCATGCTTTCTTTTTATAAATTAATTTCAAGTCTGTTTAAATGAAAATGAATACTTTGTGGTTGCATTAAGATGTGAAAATTTTTTAAAGATGATGTTGTTTTGGCGCTCACAACGACTGGAACAGTTAAAGTATGGACTTTATTGGGACATGAAAATCGAAATAGTGAGCCATTGTACGAACATGAAAGTAAACAAATTCGATGTTTAAATGCTCTTGCTATGACGTGTTGTCCATACAATCAACGCACGGTACTAATTGTATGTTCCAAATATTGGCAGGTATGTTTAAATCTTCCAATTTCTTGATCGTTAATATTCATAAATTTTCACATAATGATTTCATTAAATCTTTTCTTTTTGGTTTTTCGTAGATTTTCGATGCTGGAGATTTCTCTGTTTTGTGTTCCGTTACTGCACCGTATGGAGAAAGATGGATGGCTGGTGATTTTCTTGCTGCAGACAGAGTGATTCTTTGGAGTGATGAAGGTCACGGTTATTTATACAAATTACCCGCCAAGTAAGTGAACCATACTAAATATAAAAGTACGTATTAAATATTCAGTATTTTTTAATTCCAAGTGTTAAATGCAGTAATTATGAAATATTTCAATTAAACTATTTTTTTGTTAATGAAAAATGGTGCATAAATAAAAATTACTTTCTTCATTATATTGAAACGTTTTTAGGGCAGTTATTCTACTTGAAAGGTATTAATGATAATTTTACTTCCAAAGTTTGTAACTAATATATTTTTTTAATATGAATAATGATAATAGCTTTATTAATTTAAACAGTATTTTTTTGTTTTTATTGATATGTGCGCGATACATAATAATTATTAAAAATTACGAGGTGTTATGAAATCTACAGTTGAATAGAATAATTTTATTTTCTAGGCAGCTATTTTATTACCAAGCACTTGCTAGCAATGCACTTATTTTTTATGAATGATTTCTTTATTATTTCATCATATACATCTTTATGTATAGAATCTTTGGCTACTTTTGTATCTGACATTTCTTTTTATAATGTTGGAGAAAGGTTAATGCAACTGATAATTATTAAATGAAATTTTTGGCCACAGATTTTATGGTTGATTCATTATCTTAAAAAGGTTATTTAAATCTAATATTAAGAAGACTAATAAAATGGATTTATTACAGATTTATCATTCAGATTATTATGAAGCAATACTGTGACCAAAAGTGAAATCACTCTTATTATATTCTAAAAAATTTTTGCATAATTAAATAAAATTTTTGATTAGATTAATCTGAAATAGATTCTAAAGTAAGAGAAAATTATTTAAAAAATTATCTGCTGTTAGTTTTTTCACCACTATCCCATTAATAATTAACATTAATTTAACAATCACTTTGATATTAACGTTCATAAAACCATTGCATAAATTGATCTTTTTTTATTGAGTATCACAAGTACATGCAAGTTTCAATTAACTCATTGGTGATTTGTTTTGCACAATGAAATATCTTTTCATATAACATAACATCCATACTGTACGGCGGTCCTGGTCTGTTCTAGCAAGCTGAAGGGCAAGGCTCTCAGCAGGTAATTCCACATTACCTCTACATTAAAATACTATAACTCTTGTCTTTGCCACTTTCTGTTAAGCCTTTCACTGTGTCTCTTCTTTCTATTTTTATCAATATGTAGTTAAAATGTGTTGACTCTAATTTTTTTTTACAAAATGGAAACAATATGGTAACTGGTATCTTTCTTTCCTGATTTTTTAATGCAGTGACAATATAAATTTACTATTACATACCGTTTTTTTTTACTTTCATAATAAGAACAGATATAAATGTCTTTAATCCTCAATCACATATCCATAAGGCAGTCTTCATTTAATTGTATAGTTTTATTTTTATTGTCGCATCATTACTCACAAACTTTACCATCTTGAAGTATGTAAATCATATTTTGATCATGTAGCTTTATTTGCTTTGCTCCTTTTTTGAAACGAGTATTGTTCTTCAAAATATTGAAAACTATTTTTTGTAAACAAAAATTATCTTAATATTTTTAGTTCCTGTTATATTGTATTCTAAGTGAATTATCGATTATGCAGAAGAATAATGAGTTTTTTTTAATGTTTCTCCAATTTTTCATACAATTGTAAGTTTTCAATAGATGACGAACAATTCTTTATTGAATGCAATCCTTCGTTGTCACAGATGTTCACATAAATACATAATACATTTATACATAATATATATAAATGTGTTTTCGTGTGTGCGGGTGCGAGTGTGAAATATTAAAAAAAGGAAATAATTTCAGAATCGATGAAACATGATAATAATTATTATAAAGTGTAGTACTTATTTCACTTTTATGTACATGTATTGTAGCTTCTGATTGTGCAATTGCACCGACTGCGAGTGTGCTAATATGGGTATGCTTTTGTTAAATTATCTAAAAGTTATGTACGTTTTTGTAGCATTTGGGGAAAGATTTAATTGATTTATTATGACTTTTAGCAAATATAACAACATAATTTTGATAATAATAATAATTTGATTTGACAACAATTTCTTATAATCATTTGAAACTTTTAAGTTTAATGATTCATAAAAAATTTATAGATGCAAACGCTTTGTTGCTTTCCTCTAAACAATATACATTCTTATTACCAGTTAACAAATATTTAAATACACACATAAAGTTATGTTTATTTCAGAAATGTAATAATGAATTTTTTTTATTACTCAGCAGTGTTGCGGACAATCAGAACTTTCATACAGCGTCAATTGATTCGGATCAACCTTACTTGTACTGTACACTGACACAACCAGGCGACAAGGTATTTTCTTTCCTTCGTAAATTCTTAATAGAATAAATTTAATATCAGGAAATAATTTTTGGAAAAATGTTGATAGCCGTTGTCCTGTCCACCTGCCATGCGTTTAGTAACTGTTCAACGACAAAATAAAAGCTCCAAGTATCTACTACGTGGTGACAGTGAAGGTGTCGTTGTTTTGTGGACTGTCCCTGATACATCACCGCAGCAAATACCGCAAGGAAATTGTTTCAATGACGGAACATCAACGCCAGTGCTCTCGCCGACTATAAAAACAAGTCTTGCTGCAGCGTGGGAATCGATGAAACCACCACCTGTTGGAATATTAGATCAATTGGACATGAATGATGGGCATGGAATCAAACTCACGGCGAGTATTTACTTACCACAACAAAGTAGATTGGTCGTTGGTCGAGAGGATGGCAGTATTATTATTGTGCCAGCAACGCAAACAGTTATGTTACAATTACTTCACGGCAATCATCAACACTACGAAGGTCTGAATTTGCAATTATTATGCTAATCAATCAAAAGGCTCTGAGTATCATAATTTATGATTTGTAGATTGGCCGCCGCATCAGGTTCTTTTGGGCCATTCTGGTAGAGTCAACTGTCTTTTGTATCCACATGGGGCAGCTAATCGTTACGATCGTGCTCATTTAGTTTCTGGTTCTGTTGACTTTGCCGTCTGTTTGTGGGATTTATACTCCGGCACGTTAATTCATCGTTTCTGTGTTCATGCTGGTGAAATTACGCAACTCATGGTACCGCCAGACAACTGCAGTGTATGCAATCATATTTATCTTCATCATTAACATTGGATATTCTAGTTCAGTTTAGTAATTATTTAATTTTAATTTCTGTTCATTTTATCAATTGCAGCCCAGAATACAAAAATGTGTTTGCAGCGTGGCATCTGATCACAGTGTAACTTTATTATCTTTGGCAGAAAGAAAGTGCGTGGTATTAGCGTCTCGCCATCTTTTCCCTGTTGTCACTATTAAATGGAGACCTCTTGATGATTTCATGATTGTCGGATGTTCCGACGGAGCTGTCTATGTTTGGCAAATGGAGACAGGTCACTTGGATCGTGTTCTTCATGGTAAGTAATGTTTATGTAATTTATATTTCCTAAATATGATGAAATGATAGAATCTAATGAGAAATTTAACACTTTCATTGAAGGTATTATCGCGGAAGAAGTATTGTATGCTTGCGATGAAAATATATTGGCAAATAGTGGAGTCACAGGAACAGGAGGCGAATTAGGACTGGCAAATCCGGCTGTTCATTTTTTCAGAGGCCTAAGGCACAGGAATCTTTCTGCTATTCGACATGCAACACAGAGAGGATTGCATCAACTCCAACAACTTCACGGTGGTCACGGAAATGATCATGGAAACCAAATTAAAGCAAAGGGGGCTCCATTGATGATTCAAGGGTTCAGAAGTAATCCAAAGGATCCTGAAAGTCACATACTGTTTTTCGACATTGAAGGTCTTATAGGTAAATTAAGAATTATTTACTTACCTTTTATTTACAGGACTTGTAGAAAAATAAGAATTCTCCTCTTCTGAAATTGAGGTGAAGTTATTTTCTCAAATAACCGAACTTTGTTTATTACATCTTTTTACAATGTTCGTGCAGTACAATTATTGAGTGATGAATATGGCGCCATGACCCCTGGATCGTTAGAAGCGCAGGGTTTAATTTCAGCTTCGGAATATCAAAAGGTAGCTGCTTTAACTCGATCAGCTAGTCCAGATACTCATAAAAAGATTGCAGGTGAGATCAACTGACGTAGGGATATTTTATAAATTAATTCCGTCCAAAGATTCACCTTCCTTTCATTTAAGCATGTTGGGTTTTTATGTAACAAAACACTAATCTTACTTTGTAGACTTTTTCGGTCGCGTCAAGGATAAAGCAGGCGACGTTGAAAGAATCCTGAAGGAGAAAGATCGTCACGGTATTACCACCTTTTTTGAATTAATTCTTTTCATATAAATAATTAAGTGCTTAAATACATTCTCTACTTTTTTCGTTTTACTAACATTAGTTTAATAATTTGATTGTTGATCTATCCAAAATAATAAAGTTACGTTTAAGGAGAATCTTCTTTCCTAGGTATTTTGGCTAAGATGAAGGAAGGTGCAGAAAATGTTCAAACAAAATTGCAGGCCAAGGCAGAAAGTGTTGGTCTCAAGCCGTCGAATCTTGACGGTAAAGGTTAGATTATACTGCAAATGAAATGTTTCGTATTTTCAGATCCAGTGCATGAATAACCAACATTTGGAAAAATAAGTTTATGTTGCTTCTTATACTTTACATATTTGTATTAACATTTTTTTCTCTCCTTAGTTTTATACTCGTTTTTATATTTATGTTGCCAGACTTAAAAATAATAATCCAATTCGCTTTGAATTTACAAGCATGTTTCAATGTGTATAATAGTTTATTTTATAATGTTGGTGCTTTTATTTAATTACAGACTTTAGATTCTTCAGTATTATTACATAAATGTGTTTATTGCTTTATAATTCAATTTTATAATTTTATTTTTTTCAGCAACATGCGATAAGGTTTTATTTTCTTAACAATTAGAAAGTATTTGTCTACTTTGTAAAGATATTTATATTATTATTTTTCAATGTAATTGTATAATTTAATTTTGTTTTTTAGCACGCCGTAATAGACAATTGCACATTTTAATTTTTGTCTATTAATTATCGTATTTTAAACGTAGATATTTTGTATTTATTCTAATGGGAATATTCCATTTTTTCACATTTACATTGAATAATTTTTAGGCGACGGTTGGAATAATGATACTCCGAAAAATTCCTTAAAACGAAATGGCACGTTTGGAGAGTCTAATGCAACAATGGAAATTGCTCAATTACTTTTGAGTCTTTTGCACGCCTGGGGCATGGATCCAGATCTTGATCGTGTTTGTGAAAGTAAATTGGGACTGTTAATGCCTAAAGTTCCTGTTTCGTTTGGTGTTTTGTCAAAAGGTGGTAAGTTCCAAAAGAATGGATTTCTTGCTCTACAGAATGCATTCGATAAAATTTGTCAAGTATTATAGTACATTTTTTTGTCATTTTACTTACAGTAGTTTATTTACAGGTTATATGTCATTCTTACTTCCCACATGGCAGACTCATTTGGAGCTGAATGAAGAACCAGCGACTCAAATTGAGCAAAGATTACCTCCCGAAGTTGTGAGGCAAGAGAGATTGACTAGAGCATTTACTTCGAGAGCTCATTGGGAATTGTCAACGACACTAACTAGTAATCACTTGCTGGCAGTGGTCGCTTTAGCTTATACTTTAATGTCTATGAATAATGCAACTTTTGTACCAGAACAGGAGCAAAAGCGAAAAATGCACAGGTATCGTACAAATAGTTTCACGAAACCTGTATTAAAATTATTAATTTAATTTTTACATATCGATTTAAACACAGACCTGGCAATAGAGTAACCGTAAATTGGAATAAAGTCGAAGAGGAAAATGAAGATTTGTACACAAATACTCAAGCGCAAATAAAACAAGGCTGGTCTTTGTTAGCAACATTGCATTGCGTGTTACTTCCGGATAAAGTAGCGATTCAAGGTGGGGCAAAAACGTTTAAAAGACCTCAAGTAGAAATGATGGCTCGAAGGTGGCAACATCAGTGTATAGAAGTATTTACAGACAATATTTTTTGAAATAATTTACGACCCTTTTTTTATCAGGTTTACATAATTTCTCTTTTGACATTTCTACACAGATTAGACATGCTGCTCAGGCCCTCCTACTTGCAGAGTTGGGAAGAATGGGTCCAAAGGGTAGAAAGTCATTAGTCGATAATTGGTCACAGTATTTGCCAATGTACAGTACGCAAGAGCCGATTGCTCCACAATCTCAAAACCAAAGTCCACCACCTGGCAGTCCGGTACCACCTAATGATGTTCCAACTGAAGAGGAAGACGAAGAAGAAGAACTAGCTGAAGGTATTAATTTTTATATTCACTATTGTACATTGCTATTGTACTACTGATTTTCATTAATTAAATTGACTTGTTTTTCAGAAATAAGTGTATCAAGGAAACCTTCTAGTGTAGCTGAACTTAAACGAAAACAAACAACGGCTGTTGTACTATTGGGCGTAATTGGTGCTGAATTCGGCCAAGATGTCGCAACAACAAACCAAAGAAAAAATAACAATGAGCAGAGGCGGAGAAGTTCTGTTGTCGAAGGTTTCGGAATAGGAAATAACAATCTTGCAAGGCACACAAGTATGGCACTAACTCATTTACTTCACGCACCTCACTCACCAAAATTACCATTACACACTGCTTTGAGAAGAGCAGCGATAGATCTCATAGGACGAGGATTCACCGTGTGGGAACCTTATCTTGATGTGTCGAAGGTAATATTTTATTGTCATTATTTAAATAGATTCCGATAATTGGAGAAAACTTAATTTTTCCCTTCTTTACAGGTTCTATTGGGTCTTCTTGAGATGTGCTGCGATGCCGATAAACTAGTGCCTAATATGACGTATGGTCTTCCTTTGACACCTCAAGCTGATTCGTGTCGAACAGCTCGACGAGCTTTAGTTCTAATAGCAACAGCCAGACCTGCTGCATTTATTACCACCATGGCGAGAGAAGTTGCTAGATTCAATACAATGCAGCAAAACGCACAAACTCTCAATGTAAATCTAGGCGCTAGTGTCTTAGCTCGAGCAAAGCCTGAAATATTAAAATTAGTGGAGGAATTGATAGAGAAAATGCAAAGTGAAATGAGCGATCTTCTAGTTGAGGTACAATTTTTATTGCGAAACATTCAAATGTTTTTTTAATATTAGCAATAATACTGATGATAACAATACTTTTTACAGGTGATGGATATAATTCTTCATTGTCTCGATCCTGGACACTTGAAAGCAAAACCATTGAATGAAGTTTTTCCAGCAATCTGTAGATTTAATCAAGTATGTTTCATGAAATCAATAATAAATTATGGAATAAAAATACAAAACAATAGAAATAAAATGAATTTTTTAAAAACAGGTTAGTCATTGTCCGGCGACACGAAGAATTGCGGTAGGTGGACGAGGAGGTCAGCTGGCACTTTACGAATTACGTGGAAATGTTAAATGCCAAACAGTATCAGCTCATCAAGCACCAGTCACTGCCTTAGCATTTTCACCAGAAGGGAAATTTTTAGTGAGCTATTCTTGTTCTGAAAATAAGCTGTGCTTCTGGCAGGTGAGTCATTTATCTTTCAGTAATAACATTTTTAATGACCTTAGGTAAACTAAATTGAATTCAAACTAGTTTTTTGAGTTGCAATCGTATTTAAGGTTAATTGAAGAGTTAAAATTTTGCTTCTCAAAAATAGTCAAGTATGCAATAAAATTACTGCAAACATTTAATAGTGATAATTAAATACAAATCATAGTAATAGTGCACCTTTTGTGTTTTCTTTCACAAAAATAATAGAGTTCTTCAAATGTGAAACTAAGTGCAATACTTGATTTTTAGCAAACGAGTAGTGGTATGTTCGGCCTTGGCAATTCTCAGACACGTTGCGTCAAGTCATATAGCACTGCTCCTATAAACGATGTGACGAGATTGAATCCAATGCGTCTAGCACGTCTCATTTGGATTAACAATCGTACGGTAACATTAATGTTGGCTGACGGTTCCGAAACTCGATTTAATGTCTAAATTATAAAGCACTTATTCATCTTTTCACATGTATTAAATTTTAAAAAGGTGACAAAAGTTGTGCCATTTTATTTCTGTTACAAAAATGATAATATTTAAAATATTTTGAGAGTTTAGATATATATCAACTCGCACTTTCCAAAGAATGATGTCATCTTTAATAATAATATTAATAATATGCAGGATATAGTAAACTAATTGTTAAGTACAAAGTGCGTTGATAATGGTTTATAAAATTTTCTTGTATTATATTGCTTTTAATTTTTTTCGTTTCTTGTTAAGTCTCATATTTTCTCATATTGATAAATTTTATGTGAACAAGATTTCAACGAAAATTGATGCAAAATATGTATTGAATAATTCAATTTCTAAAAGATTTTTATTTTTTATTAAATTATAGAGCAGATTGGAAAGGTTATATAAAGTTTTGTCAGTACTAATCGCAAACTAGTATCGACAAATTTTTTAGTCAATAAAAAAATTAAATATTTATTTTAATCCTGTTATACAAAAATTCATTTCTTCAAGTTTTAATGTATTTATCTATTTCATATTAATTTATTTGTTAAATCATGTAGACACACATGTCTAAATGATAAATCCTTTAAATTTCTTAAAGAGACGGTATGATTTAAACTATAAAATAGATATTTTTTGCTTTGTTGTAATTTTAAACAGTTCCATAAAAATTTGAAGCAGGTATTCCAATTATTTAAAACAGAGACTTTGACTGAAAATAAATAATAGTTGGTTACATAACTAAATAAATATATTTTACTACGATATTCAGTTTGTCAACAAACAAAAACCAACATTAAGGTTTTATTGTTTTTTAATTATGCACTCGTAAAGAATAAAAAATTACTTTTTTGTCTCAAAAGTTAAAATCATACTGTCTCCTTAGTATCAAAATTTTTAAGTTTTAATTTCTTTTCACTTAGTAGTAAAATAGTCAAAAATATAGATATTAAGTTAAAGTAATATTCGTAATAATTCACTTAGCAAAGGCTGTAGATTTTCTTTAATTTGATATTTATTATTATTATTATATTGTTTAACTTATTGTTAAAATGTATTACCTTTTTGGTATGTTTTATAGAATAAAAGTTGTGTTAATATATTTAAATTATTATAATTGTATTGTTATAAAAATATATATTAAATCGATACCCGAAGCAAAAGTTTACAAAAAAATAATGTATTGGTCATGGATTGTATTCTGTTGACATAATAGATTCTTCAAGTCTTTTTTATTAAATTGTTATCTGACAAAAGAACTGAACCAATTTAGCTAAAATTAAAAAAAAAATTATTACTGTCTCATTTCTTAGATAATCGAATTTGAATCAAAAGATAGTTTTAACTATTTGATTTTTTTATCATTACCAATATGATTTTTTACAATAATTTGGATTCATTGATGTAATAAAATGTCTTATTAATTGTTAGTGTAATATTTATAAATAAGATTTCTTAATAATATATCAAGATCAAGAAATTATCTTTATTGTTATATACATATAAAAAATGTAATCGATTGAAGGTGTATATAATGTCTTTAAAAGTCATATTTTAATGTATATTTATGCATATACATTAGGAACATCCTTAAAAAATAAACATTTTTTAGTATTTTCTACAAAAGTAAAATAAAACACGTAATTAAAGAAATTATTTTATTTAGTCAATATTAATAAGAATGCAAATTTCTTTAAAGTGCATATACTGTTAAATAATTATACGCGATTTTAAGAAGCAGACATTTTTTTTTAAAACGGATATAAAATATATATAGACAATTTTCCTACTGCGAAATTTTAAATGTTTATTTTTTAAAAGACAAACTAATGTAATTGTAATAGATATTATGCACATATTGTATTTATAAATAACAACAGATATATAAATTTCGAGAAATAATTATAATAAATGCAGTATTCATGTTTTGAAACCAAAATATGTATATCATTTTTTTCCTACAACCGTACCTGTATTATAAATTCATCGGAAATTTGTGTAAAATATTTTTTAGGTTTGGCATTAAAATCACGACATGAAGTTTATAATATTTGATTTGTTTGGGAATTTAATTATAATTGTTTTAATTAGAAAAATCAGCAAAATCTCTTCTGCGGATTAGAGATTTTTAATATGTGATAAAGTCTGGAATAAATATTGGTAGATTAGTTTTGGTGGGTAGTTTTTAAATTGGAAAAAATAATTAAGTTATTTGGAGATAAGTGTAGAAGTTAAAATTAAACTTTTATTCAGTACGATGTGCGCGCTTGACTCACACGTGAATTATAAATGAAGTAGCAATGCGTAATAGAATTCGCTATTTCCTCGCCCTAGTATATAAGACTAGAATGTACCATTAGGCACCCCATTTTCTTGCACCACATTAATAGGGGTTTATAGGGGGCCCGTCAATAAAACCTTAACGTGTAAGTTTAGACACACATATCTTATAATTTAAACCACTGATATGCCGTCTATACAATCAAATATATATGACACCTATTGTTGTGCTTTTAGTTAATACGGTTAATACTGTATTTCTATTTGGTTCACTATATTTTTATTTTGTATAATTATGATTATAATCTATCATCTCATAATTATAATTTTCTTATACATTTAAAATTTTATAATACTTATAAAATATTTAAAACTATTTTTCATTTCTCGAGAAGTTCTTAGAATTTAAGTATAAATATAATTCAATTTTCTTATTTATATTAATCTTTATAATATTAATTATTTGGAGAAAGTATTTTTAGTCTTTTAGCCACGGAAAATGCCTTTCGTTAGGGTCTCGGATGCACTGAATTTTGTTGATAATTTTTGTTCTGAAGTTTTTATTCTAAATTTTTTTTTTGAAATTTTCGGGTAAATAAATTGAAAAGCACATGTACAGTAATCGAAACGTGTGCTTGCGATTGTAACTGATTTATTATGCAAACAGGAAATTATTATTGTCGGTAAGTTGAGGTGATGAAAAGGCGAAGGTGTAGAAATGAAAAATAAAAAAGATCTGCATGCAAACAATTTGATATGCAGACGTTGTTGTAGCGGCGCGCCGAACTTTTCGTTTTGCGAAACACAGTTTAAATCCAATACCATGAAATTGATACGTTTACTGAATAATCTTTAAAAAGCAATACACACGAATTTTTCCATCAATTTTTCATTTTGTTATTATGAATATTTTTATGTTAAATGTAATTGTTTATGCGTGGATTTCATAAGTAATTTTTCTTTTTTATGTAGCACGATTTTCTTTTCAAAAACTAATTGCGTCATTGTGAATACAAGTTGCTGAGAACTGTCTTGTGATAAAAGGTTGAATATTTGCTTGGTCATGGGGTTTCATTTGGAAAGATGATCAAACAGATGAGAGTTAACTTTAACCGCAGCTTAGCAAATTAATAAAACGCCTACCCAATGGCAAGATTGCATCGACAAAGATAGCTATTAGCTGTTTCAAAGGATTATATGCATATATCATGACAAGACGAATAATTTCCACCGAATTAAAGCGTATTTTTTTATTTCTTGTAATTTAAATAACCGGGCTCAAACACTTTTGCTGTAAAAATGATTTTAAAGAGAATATGTAAAAACAATTATATATACCTATTAAATTATTGTTATCAAAAGTTTAACAATTACTTAGTTAATTTAGACACTAAGTTTATCGTTGAAAATAAATCTCAGGAGAAATAATAGAGTTTTCTAAAATATTGGATAATATTTCGAATTCATGTGTCAAGTTAATGCTGTTTTATTTTGCGGTAATTTTGTCGAAAGCTCGAAGCGACGCTGACTCAAACAACAACTGTCCACGAAAAAGTCGAACCGAACCCTCTTGATCCTCGTTTACCGCACGACACGCAGGGATGAAATTGTTGTCTCTGACGATTCAGAGTATTCTCGTGGCAACCAAGTTGGACAACTCTTATTCGGTTCGATCAGTTTGCTGGCAATAAAAAACAGTCCAGTCAGCGGGGCGTGGACCAGCAGTATGATACCCTCAGGCCAATAGTCACACGGACTGTCCTAAATTGTCTTGCAAGTTTAAGAAGCATTACGAAAATGTAGTAACATTTAAATGTCCAATAAACTGAAAAACTGCAAACCGAGAGCTTTCGGAAGATCTACCACAAAAAGGTGGATCGCCATTTATTTATATATGTGCGTATTTATGGAAAACATAATAAATCTTTCGCTTGAAAAATTTATGCACTGCACTTTGATACGGAGAAACAACCCAAGGTTTCATACCGTTTAGATCTTAAACCCAAAATTGTTAAAAAGTTCTCTATTTTTAAGTTCCAAACTAGATTAGGCCAATTTTAGAACTTGAAATCACTTCAGTCAAGAACTATTCTTCTGAACGTTCTTGTAAATTATACTTGTGAATAAACATCTCATTTTTTTATCCTTCATCTCAAAGATTGCAAATGCATTTTAATATGCTTTTGATAAATTTTATGAAACAACTTAAAACTCTGATTATACCAAATTATGTCTTTAGATGAAATACAGTAAGCTTTTCTTCTTCCTATATTTGAGAATATTTTAAGAAAACGCATGTTGCAAAAAATGTTTCCTCACATCCGCAACGAAACTGAATAATAAAAAGGCTCATCTGTTTCAATCACAAATTTTATATGCATAAAATTACAAAGAAACATTTAATTTTTTTTTGTCCTCAAATGTTTTCCCATGAAAAATTAAAGGTTCTCTCCCCATTTCCACAGTAGTGTTGTATAATATCAGAATCGTCCCGCCCATCAACCACGCCCAAGAGCAATTACACTCTGAGGTCACCCACATTGAAGTGGGAGAAAAACCCCCCTTTATACCACCCTTATGTACCAACCTTTGTCTCTCTTTTAGGAACCCACACACACACAATTTCAACTTTCTCCCATTTATTTCTACTGTAAAAAATATTCTAAAAGTCATGAAATAGAATTTGTGATTATAATATAAACAAATGTTGAATATATATATATATATATAAAATCTTTTTCAACTCAGTATGTTTAATAATACTTGCGACAATTGTATTTACTGGTAGTTCAATTTTTACGATGTCATTAGGAAATTTGAACAACGCACTTTATATCGTTGCGGTGAAATATCTGTGAAAACTTACGCAGAAAGTTTATAATATTCTCTTTTGTAAAACTTTCTTAAACAGAGGAAAGTGGGTCGAAACTGAGTAACAAAGAGTAATTTTCTGTTTACAGTGAATCAGATAAATTGATTCAATCAACCCTAAGAATTTTTCATTGAATATTTAGGTACTTGAGAAAATGTGTAGTTATTCTTTTAACAACTAAGAGAACAGGGTGGTATTAAAAAGTATAAAAATAATGAAAAGTTATACTTGCGAAAGTTATTTTAATTGTTGCTTCATAAGAATGTAATAACAACCAGGGACTATTTCAAATAAAAAGAAACTTTATTACATTTATATATGAGCATTATAAAATACTTTGAAACCAAATTTAATGATATAACTTTTAATTGGTCTCTATATATTTTCTTTCTTAATTTTTCCAAGAAATTCCTGTTTGAAATCTAATATTCTAATTATCTCAAAACACACGCCCTCAAATTTTGTTTGAAATTTATGTGAAAAGAAAATTTATTATTATTATTCCATACAGTTCCTTAGGATTTAATCTACTGGATACATTTTAGAAAGAAAGATAAAAATGAAATTAAAATGTGCATTTGAAAAAGTAACGTATGAAAATTATAGTTTATTGTTGCAGAACTTTACTTATTTTCAAATTTTTTTTCTAAAACACCAATTTTATTTTTGAATTGTCTAAAATTAGCAAATAGAATCTTTTTTTAATAAAATTTAAGGGGGTGTTTTAAAATATGAGAAAAGTATTAAACTTTAAACAGCAATTTTTTCAAAAATTTGTGAAAGATTTAAGAAAATATAAAGATGATTTAAAGTACAATAAAATCTTTTTCAGAACAATGTACATATAAGATATTAAAAATAATTCCTTTTATAAAATAAAATTAAATCAATTAAGAATTAAAACGAATGCCCCAATATAGATTACCAATATTTAAATAAATAAATACTATTTTAATAAGAAAAGAAAATTATTTTTTTTTTTTAAATGGAAAAATTTAATCAATTTAAGATAAATTATTCCATTTTAAAACAAATAAGAAGAATTATTTTATATAAATATTAATAAAAATTAAACTTTAACTTTATAATATAAATTTTCCTCTATTATATAAAATTATTGCTCGCAGTATTAAAAATATAATTTCCTCTATTCCTAAATAAAAAGTAAATTTGCTAAATTTTTCTGAATCAATTACCATATTTTTAACTTCTCAATGTAGTGGATGAAAAACACAAACAAAGTTAACATGCTTGTGAAAGTTTTATATAGATTTCATTGAATCAGACGTAATTTCATGAATGAATAAGGATGAATGAATTATTCTATTCAGCAGGTTATATTTGTATAAAGGAATAAATATATCGCCGATTAAATAAAATGTATTGATTTTCTTTCACTTTGGAAAAATAAAATGATAAAAATTTTATCACTGTAAATTTATATTATATGTAATAATAGATTTGAACGTATAAACGTATAATAGAATTTATTTTTTAGTTACTTTTTTATAAAAATTTTAATAGAAAAGCTAGGATTAGTTTTTAACTAACGAACTGACAACTTGGCAGAGTTAATTTTTTATCTACAAAGTATTAGACTCACCCTTATACATAGAAAGGTGTCACCCTTTTTTGTGTAGATCACTTATAATTTTTTCTCACACACGTTACACCCCAGTGAAATTGAGTCAATTTGACCGATCTACCAAAAGTGGCCGTGAAATTACACAAGAGAGCAGAACTAATTTTTTTTCTAAATGGCCAACTGATGCCTCAGATTTCGTGTGTTTTATATAATTATAAAAATTTATTTTCCTTAAATTTTTTACTTTTACTATAATTGTTCGATTTTTTCTCTTTTTGCTTTTTATGCGTCAGCTTGAAAAGGATTCACTTTGGAACTAATTGAAAATTTTTATTTATTTTATGTATACGACAATGTTGTGATCGTACACGAATAATCTAAAGTGAGGCACTCTGTGGTTTGCTTTTCATCAATAAAAAAAAGCACTTTTAGAAAATTGTGCGATGATCTCGTAAAATCGACAAAATGGGCCCTTTTCATGCGGACGTAGTTCTGGATAAAAAATCTGTGTGCTGAAAAAGGATCGCATAAATATATGTATAACAAATGTTAATGGAAGACGGCACGCGGCAACAATATATATATTTGACAAAAATATAGAATTCATAGAATTATTCCCAAGTGTCATTGTATTGATTTCTTTATACTATGTGGTTTTCTTTCTTGGTATCTTTCCTTTTGTGTCAAGCACAGAATTTTCTGGCTTTCAGAAAGGAACATTTCCAACTACAATAAATCTTTAGCGGTCCACCCACATCTTGTAAAGACACGCGTCATATTTTGTCTGTCTCAACTATCAATAAGAGACGATGAATATTCCTAAGTGCATAAGCACGTGGCTTCATGTAAGTTTCATGTGGCATTAAAGCCTCTCTAATGTGTAGAGATTAGAAGCATTACACGTTCGATAAATATGTACGCTTATATATTCGCCAAAAGACTTTTTGTTGTTATCATTTTGTGCCTAGTATGTATTTCTTTTTCTTGTTAAAACTGACCATGGTTATACACTTTATATTATAGTCTCTAGAATAGTGAATAGAGAATATCGAGATTCTATATGTCCGTTATGTGCAATTAATGAGGCTATTGCACTTTTCAGCGGTCATTCTCATTTATTCGCATTGATCGGGCAATATCCGAAACGCAGCAAGAGATATAGGTGATACGGCAGTGTGTTTTTCTTTGACAACTTTGCTTTTATGACTTTATAGTCGTTAGATATGGCATATTACGATTTTTTACTGATTGTTAATTTCTAACAGCCAGATATATGTTCGTTGCGCACGAGGGGAATTTGCTCAGAGTCCTTTTGGTATATAGGCGTGGCGGAACCGAGATGATTTATCCCCATCGGTAACTGCTAAGATGAAACGACCGCGCTCTTTCCTGTACATATAACTATACTTCCACCCCTTATATACTTCCCTTCATTCCGCGTAATTCTCTCGACTTATTGCACTTACACTCGATGCTGCTGATGGTCGTAATTGCATCCAGAGAAATTTCCGGTCATTTGTCAACATTTTTATATTGATTTTCAAACAAAATTCAATAAAAATATTCCCAAAGTTGGGAGAAAGGAGTAAAAAAATAATACACTGCATGTATCTGCACCTGCGCTAGGTGCGGTAACATGCAAATGGTGCAAAGCGAATTTCATGCCGGTACATCTATATGTTGCGAGTACCCTTCATGAATTCGAAATAAACGAATTAGCCCTATACCAAAGTATAACGAGCATTATACTTGGTCAAAAAGCCTAACAGTTTATCGCATATGGTGTGTCACGCCCACGAGGTATTTGGCCTTATGTCAGCCTTCGTTTTCGGGATCCTTTTAAAACTAGATATATATACACTCTTTTAAAAATCCGTGTCGCTCCTTGCACAAAACTTCCCTCATAGTTAGACGTGCACAATACACACACACACACACACACACAGAGAGAGAGAGAGAATACACCTTTCGTGTCATTGACGACTTCCCATGAGAGGAGTCAGAAGTCGACAAAGGATGGACGGGTCCTGAAGGGGGCTTGTCGCTTGCATTTTTCAATAGTGACAAATTATCTAAATAGCCACATTGTTGAATAAAAATTGTTAAACCTCTACTACTGGGGGGCACGTTCACGCCCTTTTATATTACATATTGTATCTTGCAAGTTTTCGTATTCACTATTTCTATACGTATAATGCACTCGATATTATATTCATTATTAGCTGCTTTCTTCTTTCAACATATTCGCTTTTCCAAGCAAAACATCTAAGATTCACTTTATATCACTGAATTTAAAAATAGGGATAAAAATAGGTGTTTCAAAAGAAACAAAAAGTATAATGTATTAAACTTGAAATTCAAATAATTTATTTCATTTATTGTGTCTTTCATACATATAACGTTCAATGTAAATGAATATTCACTTACACACTTATAAAGTATGTAAATATTTATTTATATATATATTTTTAAACCATTATCAAAGAATTTAAGCCTTCTTATTGTCTGCACACAACAAATATTCTATAATTGTTGAGTTTCAAATATTCTCTATAATATTATAAGCCCGAGAGTGTAAAATTTGTTCGTACAACTAAATTTAAATACAAATTAGTGTATATTATTATAAAAGATTTAAAGAAAGAACAAAGGAAAGTATCTTGAAATATTATTTGCCCTTAAAATCATTGGTAAAAACAATAAATAATATATGTGTATACAAATCCAAATATTATTTAATCCACAGTAAAGAGTTTGATATTGTATTATATATAGTCATAATACAACATATGTTATTATATATACAATGTTGTGCTCGAACATCAGTGAGACAATAACGGTAAAGTTAATTTTAATGAGTTGTATTATAAATTCATGATTTATAAATACACGAATTTATTCTACACATTTATATATGTACATTGTAAATTAAAATTAAAACACTTTTTTCAAATTCAAAAAAGTTCTAATTGTTCAAAGTATATATTTATAAAATTTGATGGTGACTAGTAAACTCCTAATTCGGCTCAAGTCATTATTGCGCTAAAATATAATTTTATCTGCTAACTTTGAGGCCATGGCACAAAATAAGATAAGATATTAGAAGAAAATAGCTTCTTATGTATATTAGTGTTGAATGAAACTCATTTTTGGTTATAAAAAACTACATCAAATTTAACGTTTAAGACATGCGTATATATATATTGCCAATGTGAATAAATGTAAAATTATTATTTACAAAAAATAATTAGAAATATGAGTTATATATTTGTTAAGCAAAACAATGTAATTTTCCAATTTTGTATCAAAACTTGTGTAGGCATTTAATGAATGTTTATTTCAGAATGTTTAATTATTTTAAATGCCATATTATTATAAACATATACATTAAGTCGAGCAAAAATGCACTTACGCAAACAAAATGCGTATTGTTTGTTTTGTATACTCATAACGTTTGGGTATTGTAAAATTATTTCGCTGATTTCTTTAAAAAAGTTATGTATATTTATATACAAAGGAAAATACTAAAAAATAAAAAAGCTACTAGCATATTATTTCAGATGGTGCAAAACCCGTCAATTTTTACTATGGATGTAATTATTGTAATACATAAAAGGTTTTCTATTATTTAATTTTTAAGTGAAAGACTTGAATTGCAAAAAGTATTACTTGAGTTATTAATAATAATAAAATATGAAACTGACTCTGGCCACAAATTATCTAGCCTATTATGTAGTTTTCATTAAACACTTGTAATTTTTGCATTTATCATTTAAAATTTAGCGTTAATTTAATTTTGTGGAATTATTTTTGTAAAATCCGCTTAAAGTTGATTATGAATATATATAGGTTGGCGTATAGTTTATGTAGTACGATTACTATATACATATAGATACAAAGCCATGGGCGCGGTTATTCACTGAATATGTATTTGACGTTTCACCCTTTGTTGGTTGACGCGGAATCTCCATGGAGTACATGTTTCGTCGATTAATCTGTCGCTCGTTAACTCTTTATATCTGATACTCTACAGAATATCCATCCTTAGTGAATTGTTGTGTATAGATCTTTAAAGAGATGATCGCGGATTTTGACAAATCACATTAGAAATGCGGCTGAATTTAATAAATATAAATACTTACACTCAAACGTTGAAAATATGAATAAAATCTCTAATTTGGAAGAGATAGTGTTTGAGTTGATCAAAATTTGTTCGTACAGTACGTTAAGATAAATAAATAATTGAATTAAACTACTGGCTACCTTCCTGAACTAGTGTGTTGAGGAGTGGAAAAAGCTCTAAGTGTATTTGAGCCAAGATTCAAGGATGTACCGTTAGAAATTGTTGAAGAAATTCTGGAGGATAGACTATTTCCGAGATGTCCGAGTCCTGAAGAGTTGGTGATATTACAATTCGTGGTTCTTGGTTGGGACTGAGGGCACTTTTCCAAATGGTGATGATGAGCTCGGACCGCTAAACGACTTACGTGAACAGGGATGGGGACCACGATTCTGGGACCAGAACTCGAGTGCTGACTTCCTGCAGAGTGTCGGTTGGTTGGACCAGCACCTCCACTCGTGAGACCGGCTTTCACTCGCTTCCACTTGGCTCGACGATTTTGAAACCAAATCTTTACCTGCACTTCGGAAAGCTTCAAGGCGTGAGCAATGTGAGAGCGCTCCGTGAGGCTGAGGTACTTTTTTGCGTGGAACTCACGTTCAAGCTCAAGAAGCTGTTCAGAAGTAAAAGCTGTTCTGCGGCGACGTGCTTTGTTGTTGGAACTACTCGTACTGTTCGCTAAGGAAGAACCTTGGCCAATACTCTCTGCCTCATTTCCTCCACTTTCATCTTCACTCTCTGCTGAAACTCGTCCACTTTCTGACCCTGAAAAACAGTGAAAAAAACGTTTAAATTTATAATCTAATAGCTTTTTTGTACAATAATAGCAGTAAGACGCAAAATAACTTTTCGTACAAAGTCTACAAGTATACGGAAAAATGTATTATGCTAACTATCTAATTTTAATTCTTTCGTCAGTGTGATTAAAAGAGGAATAGAATAAAACTTCTACTCAGAAATGAATCGATTCACATCCGAGGATAGAAGATTCAAAATAGGTAGGCACTTGATTAATATTTATTAGAGAAAGGCAAATCTTGCTGGAAATCAAATAATCAATCATAGAATTCATTGTAAGTGTGACAGTCAGTGCTTTGTGGTACTGCTATATAGATAGAGAAACGGATAATTGCACTTTTGCATTATTACTTATTCAGAGGCCTTCGATTTAACAGCACAACGACCAACAACTGTTCAGTCTGCTGATATCACCTGTTTCCAAAGTTGTAATATAAGTTATAGTCCGTAGCGAAATCGAACTTTGCTTATTGTCACATGACTTTATACTTGATACTTCGATCGCCATATAGGCGATACGCATACATGTAATATATATACTGTATATGAATCTTCGATTTCACATATACAATACTAGATTATACATATCTTTTTGATTGGTTAGAAACAACTATATAGTATGTATATCTTCCTTTGCTTTATTTTTTCCTCAATATCCTCTCAGATAACCCAGGAAGTTTGCAATGTGCATAAAAATTGTCTCTAAACTGCAAACTTGAAATAAAAACTATTAAATCAGTTCCCTTAGATGACAGGATTAACTTATTTGTTGACAAACTTGACAAACTAATGAAAATTTTCTACTTTATACCAATCCTATATATTACCACAGATTTTACCGATTTTCTCTATTTTTAATTTTGTTTCTAAATTTATCAATATCTTGATTATATATATATATATATATTATTCTAAACAATTCTCTTAATTATCGAACTTTATTTTTAAAAGCTAGAAAGAATGCTAAATTTAAGAACGCAAACTTTGATTCATTGATAAAGATAAATATACAAACCGAGAAGTTAACAAAATTGAAAAATTAATATCTACACTGCTATTTTCTGCTCAATGAACTCATTTGTGAATTCATTGATTCCTTAATTCAGTACTTTTCAATCAAGACTACAGAAATAAAGTTATTCATATTCAGTATGTGCCGTATTTAACTATTAATGCTAAAGAATAATTACATTGAAAAAACGATTAGCTAAATTTAGGAATATATACTTCAGTTCTATTTGCGACTTAAATTGCATTCTTAATATTCTCATTATAGAAATTAAGTCATTTTATATATAAACCCTTTTTTTAAATAAATGTACGAGGAAAATATTTTGTTTACTTCTCCCGAAATCTACTTATACATTATGGATATTAAAAAATAATAATTATTAAAATTTTGTCTGACATTTTGTATCTGAAATAAAAAAGACGAAAATAATAGTCAAATTTTTTTACTTAGAATAGATATTTTTAACTTAATTATTTTAGTACAGACATGTTACAATTTGGATCATTAATTGATTGACACTAAATTTCAATTTTAACTTATTCAAATTTATAAAGTATTTATAATTTGAAAATATTACCTAGTATCCATTTTCTAATTTTCAAGAAAAAATTTTATACCTAAACTCGTAAAACATTATTTAAAGTTGATTTTGCATAGTAAAATATAAATTAATTTTTGCGATTAATTGTTCTTATTTCGAGTGCTGCAAACATGTTTATTTTTGCTACATTAGTAATATTATATAATTTCTTTTTGTGCATAATATAACAAATATGAGAAATCAAAAATAGATATGAAATATCGATTTTTAGTTTAAATAAATGTACGGTATCGTATATTTTATTTCATTATTGCTTAAAAGAAAAGATTTAATAATATCTCTCTATTATTATAACTTTAGTAGATAAAAATTAAGCTCTGACAGTTGCTTCATCTTAAATAAAATCGAATTTCAAAAAATGTAAATTAAATGGTGTCTTTATAATTACAATGTAAAGTAATTTTCTATATATTTTACTTAATTGCATAATTTATTGTTATCAGAATGCACTGTAATGAACGTGATGAATTTTGTATTTATTCCTATATACTTAAATGCAAAACGATAAATTGACTTATTGATCGCATGCTTATTCTGCGGATAAAAGTTAATAATACTTTTTTCAAAAATTTTCTCTAATTCTGAATTATTATAAAAATTTATTATTGAATTAATCATTGACCAAATGATTTATAGTGTGATAATTTTACACCGATCTGTCAAGTTTTACTGCTTTTTGCAATTTGAATAGAAATTAGTAAATTTATTTGATTAAAAATCGACAAAACAGTTTAACAAATACATTTAGTGAATCAGGTAACTAATAATTATAGTAAAATTCTGCTAACAAATTAATATGTAATGGGGCGCGAAAAAAGGAAACCTGAGAAGCAAAATCTTGTAGGTTATGTTTGTTATAATCTTTTTATTGGAATAAATTTTTTTTTCAATTTTTAGTGAGTATGTTTTTTTTTAAATGAGTCAAAAAATATAATTATAAATGAGAAATATTAATCAGGAATATCTATATATGTTTAAATAGTTATGTAGAAAATACTATTTATATACAATTTAATGTAAGGGTTATGCATACATACTTATTACAGTTATCGAATGACAAGTTGAATAGTGCTAAGAGTAGTGTATAGAGATACACGAATATAACATGTCAACAAAGTCTAAGTGTCCCTTAATTACGTGTTTATTAACTGTTATTAACTAATTAGAAGTTAACGATAAATGTTCACATTTTACAAAACTAATATAATGACATAACCTGCAACTTTGTTTTGCTAAGGTCTTTTTCTTCAAACCGCATCCCCTCTCCGTCTTTACATTATAGTTACACTTGTGTATTCAGTGCGAGGGCAGTATGGTACAAAAGTTGAGAATTTTCTTTCCGCTTTTCGTTTTAGTGTGACCACGTGATTCCAAAGTTTATAAAGTAGTAAAGTGTAAAATTTTGTCATCTAAATTACATACCTATTTCTATTATTTACATATACAAGATGAATTGTATTTAATTAAGTACTTCAAATTTTTGAGAATGGAAATGGTAGCAATAGAGAAAAAAGTACCTGTCAGTTTATAACCTTATTTTCCGTAAATTCGTACGACCTCTCTAATATGACGTGAAGAACGCGAGCAAACGGTTAAACTATCATTTTAATACGGATTAAAACAAAAAGAAAGAAAAAGTGCAAAACTAAAAAAATAACCGTCGAATGTCAGAAAATATTTCTAAAGGTGTGATCACAGTTTCACAGCCCTGTTTGTAGCCCGCGTGCAAAATTGTGTCCGTACCTTAAAATCTCCCTCAATTCTAATTTTCGTCTGTTATGTTTATGTCTATTAGACAAGTAAGTGCTAGCTTCGGGAGTGTTCTAATTACTTAAAAATCGCAATCAAATAGTTAGCAGTGTTTTGATTTTTTTCCAATTTAGCTTTAAAGTAATGTCGGGAGTGTTCGTAATATCTAAAACCGCGATCGCATGAAATGTTGCCTTTTTTCAATTATTAGTAACACGTGGATTAGGAAGTGTTCGAAAATTATGAAATCGCGTGTGAGTGTTTCTGCAGATCGAAAGAACTAAACTGATGAGTGGAGGTCCAGGACAGAGGACACATGTATTGGGATGCAGGATGACATCGAACAAGTAGGTAAGTGAACAATATTTTTGTTTCATTGTTATTGCTGTACTATACTTTATACCTTCGCCATTTCTTAAATCACAAAAAATGGTGGTAATTATTAAATAACTATTAAAGAAAATTTTTTCCCAAAAATTTTTTGTAAATAATCACAAACTTTTTTGTATTCACTAAAAAGGTATTTCTTAAATCACGTCACATGAATTTCGAACAATTTTGATGCATGTTCCTAAATTCTCTGAAATTTTGTAGTTGATGATAACATAAAAAATTATCATATTTATATAATACCGCATATGCAGTTACATAGAAAAATGTTGTCATTAGTAGAGAAAAGTATACTAATTCAGATTAATCTGCATCATCTTCTTCTTGGACATGGTGCATATCAAAAAGTTGGGTATGTTATAAATGAGTAGAAATAAATTCCCCGAAGGTTTTTCCTTTCGCATACGAAATTTCAAGGCGGCAAAACATCAATAAACTGCCCGACAGCATACGTTAAACAATTATTTATTCACTTCCCGTCGTTCTGCGTGCAAATACGCACTGATTTGTTATAGTAACTCTCTTCTTTTTCGATTTAATTCTTGTTAATATTTAGCAGCAAGTAATTATTATTACTGTAGATTTTTTCTAAATCTTGCATATTTAAGTTTAAAAAATCTATCCCTTTTTCAAATGTTTACTATTAATTTTATACACAAAAATAAGTCAAATGTATTATTTGATTTTAGCAAAAAGTTTGTATTAAAACACAAAAAATTTTAATTATTAATTAATTGTGTATCAAATAATTTTTTGTAAATAAATTTTAGACATTTGGTAATTTTACTTTTATTTATATACATACTGAGAGACGTATATGTTTATGGAACATCGCTTATCTTTGCAAGGTATAGTATACACATATATGTAAAAGTGACAATCACTGTGAGTGTGGCAGTAAAGACTATAGCTACTTTGCTCGTACATTTCCAAACGAGCTACATATGCGTATCATAATTGGCTCTTAACGACCCTTTAATTATTATGTGTCTAAGAATAAACATTTGAAACTAATTACAAAGATTCGGGTGTTGCCGAGGTGTGATACAGTGTCTTGGAAGGAGATACAACTTTTAAGACATTATAATATTTTATAAATTTTATTTTAAAGCAGTATAAGAAAGTCCTTAATTAAGATGCAATATTTTCAAGAAAGTTAATACTGAATTTTGACATTAATTTTTGAGAATTTTACAAGTAAGAAGTAAACATTATAAACATAATATTTATAATAGTAGTATTAATTATAACCAAAAAAATGATAATTTAAAAATTTTAATGATTTATGTTTTTTAAAAAGAAAATAATTGTTTCGATTTAGGATAATTTGCCAATTTTGATGGATTTATATTATAAATATCTTTTAGAGGAGAAATTGTATTCGTCGGCTCAATAAGTTTAATTTATTAATTTCTATTTACTAATTAAATTGGTAACAAAATAGATTCAATATTTATAATTTGAATATATCGAAGACCACAAAAATATCAATACAAACTTCATTCTAAAGTATAACAACATTCTACAGAGAATTAATTTGAAAAACTTAAACTTTCCTTTTTACTGATGAGAAATATATTATTAAGCTTTTAATGATTAATCTATTAAATACTTTCTAATTAATTTTTAATAAAAAATTAATTTTTAATTGTATATACACATTATTTGGGGCATGATTTCTAGTGAGATGTATATACAAAATGGACTATATATATATATATTTCTCTATTTCCTCCAGGATCATTAATATAAATGCGAGTTAATTACAGTAGGCAGTTTGAATGATATACCACACACGCTGCATATCGTCTCCAAATTGACTGAATTATATGTGTATATCGGATAATGTACCATTATAGCATTTTAATTGCAATCAACAAATCGATTACTTAGAATATCTATAGTGATCTCCGTTTTATTTCCATTAATTTTATATATTCAAATATTGCTAAATTTTCAAGTAATCTTTAATTATTTTCTACAACTTGTAAATCTTATTATAGTTATTTAATAAACAGTTTGAAAACACATTAAATCAAGTTTTCATTCGGGACCAAATGTTTTCTTTTATTAAAGCACAACTATTGTCGGAAATATTTTTCCTCAATAACAAACTTTTTGCACAAAATTAATTAAAACCCTTCCAGTGATGTTAACTTAATATTATGTATTTATAAAAGTTAGATTTTAAAAATGAATTGCTAAATTGACTTGTGGAAGTTTTGTAGTAAACTTTCTAAAAAATGATAAAAAATTGTTTTTTTCAAAGAACATGTATACTTTAAAAATAGATGGAAAGGTGAATAAAATTTAGTGCACAGCTATGACAAAGAAAATTACTGCGCATGTAATTAAATTTTTCTTTGCTGCGCAAGTTTTATGCAAGTTTGCGTCGTGAGCTTGATATACCAAAGGGCCGACAGTTTGCTATTGACAAATTAAAAATGATGTGTAACTGAATTTTTTTTAACTTTAATGTTCATTTAATTAGGAACATCAAAAATGTTACTAACCTTGACGTGACTTTGATAAATCATGAATGGGAGAAGAAGGTGATAGGCTTCTGTCATCCTCGCTGTCTGTTAGATTCGTTCTTTGATGAATTGCATGATTAGCAGAATAAACCGAACTATGATAGTTGCTTAAACCAAAAGTCAAATTGTGAGACAATTGACTTTGATGATTTTGTTGTGAGGGATACGTTGCAGAGAGATGAGAAGGAATCACTGGACCATTATTGCCACCATACATTCTTAATGGTAACCACGAGTTGTATAATAATCCTACATAAAAAATTTAAAACAATGTCCCAGTTAGTAGTGAATTTTTTTACTTTTGAGCACATTGTATATCATCATCATTATAGGAATCTTTTCACAAACCTGGAAGTGCTGATGTTGCCGTCGCAAGACAATGTTGCTGATAAAAAAATTCCTTTTCTTGATCAGAGTTTTGCTCATTTCCCCGTATTTTTTCATTTGGCTTGATATATTCCTTATTGACTCCCACTGCTTGACCCTTATTGCCGATTAAACTTTCAATTGTAAAAGGTTTTGGAATCGATCGCATTTTAGCTTCGACAGATTCCAATTCATCATTAACAGATTCAACATCTAGTTCAGTTTCCTCTACTGATGAATCCATGACAAAAAATGCAACACAACAAAATTCACTCACTTTAAAAGACAAAAACTTTTCACACTACATTCCATATTTTTTTACAGGTACCCATGCATGTGACCACTATTTTTTGTCATACAAAAAAGATGAATCTTCACTTCATATTTTTTTAAGAACACAATGAATCATATAGTAGAACTTTGTTTAAATAAAGAAATTGAAAAACACTAAAACCCCATTTGAAAAATTATATTTAGTATTATTTATATTACACTTATGACTCGTACGTTGAAAATTTTCAGTTTATTAATATTACTAATATGAAAAATTACGCTAAAGAGTATTTCACTGAAATGAACCGCAGTCAACGGACGACTGACTAGCTATTTAAATTTCCAAGTCTTCTCTGTATATATGGTATAGTCAGTGAAATTCTACAAGGTAGAGGCGGAGTTTCAAAGCTTTCGCGTCCTCCTAACTGGTTGCCGATGAACCAATGACGTCACGGGGACAAGCCCAATTGCAAAACCGCCATCTTGATTTTATCCTATACAGAAGACTAGATGGTTTTCTGATTGTCAATGTATTTGGTTGTCTGCAATTAGGAATAATAGGTACCTACATGACAAGATTTGCGTGCATTGTTTCTCCAAGAATCATTCTAATAATAACAGTTACATACACTAATTTCAACTTCAATTGCCGTTAAAATACAATTTCACTTGCCACAAGAGAGCCTTTATAGGAAAATCTGGCGTGGACCTAACCAGGTTGCTCCCAGGACGTTTGAAAAATATGTAACACAAATAGAAACTGTCTCACTTTGCCTTATTAAAAATAGGACTTTTAGAAGGAATCTTTCTGACAACCAAACGAAGAAGTAAGCATCTGAACATACTCTAAATAATTTTGATGACATGATATTTTATTTAAACAATTTTGTTTCTTGTAAAGAACAAAAAACTGATCGAGGACAGTTCATTTACATAACTCGACCAGAGTATGTCCAAATTATATTCATTTCAATTAAAAATTAAGGGTCCTAATTAAAGAACCGCGATTATAATGTTTTCAGCTCAAAATCGTTGCCCTGTAGTCAATAATTAAACTGGTTTTAATTCTAAATTTTTGAGAAACATTTTAATAATCTTTATACAAATGCCAAATATTTTCAAGACATTGAAATTTTTAATCTTTTATTTAGAGGTTAAGAATTTTATAACCTGTTCTTTTGATTGGGACCCTAAATTTTAAAAGTATCATAGATTTCTGATAAGGAGTATTTGACATATTTATTTGACTTTTTCCAATTTCACTTTATTACGATAAGATGTTTTTTGTTAAAGACAAAACATAAATAAACAGTAAAACTATCAAGTATAATTGAGGGTACCCATTCAATAATGCATTAGGGGTTAGGATTGTCTGTCCCGACAGCAATATCTACTTCGAGTTATGTTGAAGCCTTGAAGAGAGTAGAATCTAGTTCCCTTATTGGTCATAAGTCCCCACCGAGAAAATCAAAGTAGATATTATACCGTTGGGACAGACAGACTGAGTTCTATATTTGCTGAAACTTTAAAGCTTCAAGTGAACTAAATATTTTTCTGTTTAAATTTTTTTTTAAATTACAATATTAAATTAAAAAATAAATTTATTTCGTTAACAATGATTTTTTAACCGTAAACAGTACAAATATCTGGCTCATATGTAGAAGTAAAACTGCACGAAGAAAAAGGATTGTTACATTGAAAAAAGATTGTTAATATATAGAGCTAACAAATTTATTTTGTTGTCCTAACAATTCAAATTTTTTCTAATAACAATAAATAAATTTGTTAGTTTTATATTAACATTAAAAATTACAATAATATAAAGCTAATTTTTGCTTAATGTATAATTACTCTAGTTAATTGCGTCATATAACTTGAGATTTTTTGAAGTATTTAGACGAATTTTGTAGGCTTTTAATAAATTTTGCGAAAGAACTGTGAAAAGTCAAAGACTCGTAACATGTCTTAACAACTCAATAAAACGTCAACCGCGCTGCGGTACTCATACGTGCGTGCGCTCCCCCATTTTTAGAAGTAAAAACATATATAGAGCAGAATACATACATATATATGCACATGTTGTCCGCTGTTGAGGTGAAACCAAGATGCATGAAAATGTTTTCGTGGTATAATATGTAATATTTTACAATCGAATGCTTCTTAGAAAAGTGCTTCTTTAAATTCTAAACGGTCTACAAACTTCACTTTAACTCTTTCTTCATATTTCCAAATATTTTATTTTCGATAACTATTTGTTGGTGCAGTTGACAAAATTCGAAAACTGTAGACTTTCTCCATATTGCTTATATACCGAATCAAAAAATATATTCAACACTTTTAAAACATGATATAACATTAAATTTCAAAAGTATTTAATGTATGGATAATGTATTTAAAGTATTTATAAATATCTGATGCAAAATATATTTGAGTATAAACGCGTGTTATAAATGATGGTTATTTGTTCATTGACAATTAGAGGTATTTTTTTTAAAGAGCAATATTTAACATTTAAATACTCAGACGACTTGTTCATGACCTCTGCGAAGTCTGTGTCGACTTGGATAGAACGCATTTTTGTTTTTGACGAAAAGCGTCAGACTGCACTGTTAAGCACGTGTGGCTCATATCGCCCGTGACGCTTTGCTTAAATGCTTGATGACTCGAACCTCCGAACATCCTTTGGTTTTGTTACATATTTTGTCTCTCATAGTCATGCAGAAAATTTTTTAAATAACCGTATAAAGATTTAAGATGGAATACTTTCTCATATACATTCATACATATAAATATATCTCACAAAAAGAAACAAAAAATTTCGTGCGGTCTTTAAATATAGGATCATATATATTATTAAAAACACGTATTGATTAAGAGAAAATTAAATTGAAAATTTCGATTATTGAAATAAAAGATAGTTTTTCAATTTATCTATATATATATAAAATAAAATATTACTTTACGCTTGCGTGCACTTTAATAAAATGAATGTTTAGCAAATTAGTGGGCGTTAATAATATTCACCGCGTTTCAGGTTCTAGTAATGGATTGACATGCTCTTGAAAATCGACATCACTTACCAGTGCACGCTTTACGAACATCACGCTCACTTTTCGTTGCAAATTATAAATGTGGGAATGTTACGCACGCTCATGATGCTTATGCACACGCTATTATTTTTACCTTCATAATAATAAGAACAAATTACTAGAATCATTTCTGAATGATACATACATATACTCTACTTATTTATATGTAAAGACCGAATTAAATTTAATACATATTCCGCAATTCTCTCCCCGATCTACTGCAAATATTGAATTCATTCATATGCAGAAAAGACATCAAAGAATGAGAAAATGTAAGATGTTATTTTAAAAAAATTGAATATAATAATATTAGTATAATTAAAATATAAAATAATTAATCTTATTTTTCTCTAATTTTGAATTAGTAAAAATTTTCCCTGAATTAGTGACTGACTTTTTTCTTTTTTGAAGTAGCAAATTTTACTATTAAATTGGCAGAAATTACTAATTATTTTTAGTAAATGTTTCCAATTGAAATGCAAAAAGTTAGTTGCTTTAAATTGTTAAATTTATTATTATTATTTTTACTGTGCATGAAATATTTTTGTGCCTTTAAAAATTTCCACCTGGAGTAGAAATTTTTTCTATAAGGTGCACGCTTCGTCACCATCATTTCATGCCTAATTTAGGCCACGTCTCATTTCCACTTAAGATTCTAAAGTACTTTTACTGAAAATAGCTTCATACACATATCGGGTGATTAATTTGACACAGACGAAGGTCCCTCGTTAAGACTAATTATTTTGGTGTACGCAGCTTTACTGAGATCGTGTGGAAAAAAAATATAAATACGAATACTGCAAGCTTCCATTAAATAAAAACAAAAAAATTTAATTAAATTCATTTTCAACTAACTTTATATGTTACTTTTTGCTTGATCCGCTAATAATGATCAACCTTTAATTGTTACAATAAACGTTGACAATTAAATATTATTACACGATAATAAAATAGGAAAATATATTTACGCACATAAAAACAATATAAAAATTGATATGAATTGTATTAAGTTTTTATGAAAGAGGAAAATCTAAACCCCACAATTCCAGAAAGTGCACATGACAAGATCGGGACAAAAGATGCAGTGAACATGTCAGATTTACTGTATCATAGAAATTATTTCTTCCAAACGTCATCACACATGAATGAACGCATAAATACGTGTAACGGGTATGGTTAAATATAATGTATACTCTTATAGCACATTTACCCTAGAAAAGTGGTAAACTAGTGAAATTTTTTGAAATACGTGGGTTATATTTTTAAAAATTCGATGTACCATATAGCACGTATATTAATATAGCGAAGAGTGAAATATATAGTATATAGCAAACAAAAGAAACAACGATGTTTATCTCGCATATTTTATTTTAGATAGATAGACAGTTTATTGAATATTGGTGCAAGAAAAAACTTTTACAATATGAATTTAATATTAATAAACAAGTACAAGTCTTTAATAATTTTATCTGTGCGCATTTATTGTTAAACGTCGTTTTTAAATTATCATGAAATTTTGATATATTTTCAAAGACCACAAAAAATATATATTTTTAAAACGTGTTAAATATTTCTGCCTGGTAATAATTCACGTTGATCGTGAAATTTAAAATTGAACAGAATCCTCATGCTTCATAATTTTTCCAAAAGTTTAAAGATACAACGTATATAGAGGATAAATAGTCTATGTTGAATATTTATATTTTTTATTTTTGTGGTTAAAGAATGATAACGGCAGATTATATTTGAAGAAGTAGGCGGCACCGACGTCAAATTGACGAAGAGTGCTCCTGTGTACGTCGTGGCAAATTAATTTCAGTATTAATAGCTGACATCTTATTTTCTTACATATCTTTTTTCGCTTCAAGACAAGAAGGTTGAACGCATTTGTGGTCGCGCTAATGCTTGCAGTCCAAAAAAATTCTTTATACTTTATAATAATCTCTTAAAGTTTTGTGTATATAATACACTTTCCCAAAAGAATTTATCAATATATACATATATTTTTTTAGAATAAAATGACAATAATGTATTCTATGAAAGATGCGAAATATCCAATTGAAATATATATATATATATATATAGAAATATTAATTTTAAAAATATTACTTTTCTGTACTATAACTGTTTTATTTCGAAATAAATTGATAATAATTTATTGACGAAGCAAACTGGACATTTAACGTATAAATATATATATATATATATATATCATACTGATGTTATAGCTTAACATTTATATGTATTTTTCTTGTAGCATTCAGATGAATATAACATTTAATATTTTTTTCTGAAAACTTATATATAATCCTTTGAGACTTTCAATTTTTTACGATGGAACAAATGATGCCAAAATTTATATATAGAAATATTTTGTTTATTGAATATTCCTTGGAATTACTCGCACAATTATGGAATATTCCTACATTATTCTATAAAGGACGAACATTTGAATATTCCTAAAATGAGGATAGAATATTCCGCAAGATTGTGAATAGAACATTCTGTGTTATTGGATATTTTATAATTAATATGCTTGACGGCGGTATTTAACATAATTTCGATGAGTAGGAGCAGCCCTATTATTCCAACAAAATCTTTATATATACATATATACATATCGTTGTAAACGACGCGACATTAGCATAACTTCCCTTTTGTATTTTACGGATGGTTTACCCTCAGAGGGAAAGGATAAAAGAATCGATTCTTATGTTTACAAAAGAAAGAATAATCAAATGTTTCTTGAAAGTATTTCCTGTGCAAAAATTGATTTCAACTTCTTTCAACATTTCCTATACCACAAATATCAATGAGTTTTAATATATAGAAATTCATAAATTGTAACGATGTTTCAATCTCGAGAAGTATATGAACGCTTGAATTAGTTTTTTATTTGAATTCTCATCCAGAGATTAGTAATGTCTTTACTAGAAATAAAAAATGTAAGTCAATTTTATCCGTCCAAACTCAGACATAAAACTGCGAACAAAAAAAGTTATCAGAAATTTCTAAATTGAAATATATATTCGTACTTTTCATTATGATAGAAGAGTTGTGCTTATATATTTTCGAAACTAAGTAGTCGCTTATATGTATACACTTATAACAGGGGTTGTATTAACAATAGAAACGTTAAGCGAAGCTCAAATTTGCAATGCTTGTCATTTGTGTGCAACTCCAGGGTGAAGCTCGTGTCTGCCGTTTTGACATTGCGATTTAACCAGGGGAGTAGAGATACCCCAGGGTCTGTCCGTCAACGCTCGTCACACCAATTTATTACTTATGATAATATTCAGAAACGATTTTGATTTATGTCATGTAGACTGTATTAGGAAAAAAAAATTTTAAAAGGAATCTTGAAACGAAAGAGTTGTACTAAATAAAATTTTCCTCAGGGAAATATTATTTGTAGGTATTTACATGCGCAGTGAGAAGAATATCTTTAAAAAAATGTCAGCACTGTTCGCTTACATTATATGTAAATACCTCCAAAAAATTTTCAAATTTAATTTTCCTAGAACATCTTTTTTAAACACCATTTTCTTAAGCAGTTTTATTCACTTTTTTATGAACTTCAAATATAAACTGAAGAATTCTTTTCGATCATTAAATATAAATTTATAGATTTTCATTAATTTTAATAATTCTTTAATTTTGCGAATATTTGATAAATTCATGTGGCTGACTGATACACGAAAATAGTTTCAGAGTCCAACTTTTAAAGTTTTTATAATTTTTGAATAAATGTTGTTATTATTGATCATTATTCCAGTCTTTTCATAGCTTATTCATTATATTAATAAACAAGAGAAGTACATTATTATTTTATTTAAGAAATTTAATTAATCTTAAATAGTGGTTAGAAGAAATATTTAAAATAGTCGTGCATATTTCATATTTTATTTCTGTAAAGTGAAAATACTTTTCAAATAAGTGCTTCAAACATGACATCTAAGTATCGGTGTTGGTAGTTCCATCTACAAATGGAAATTTGATGTAGATTGAACTTTTACCGACCAAGCAAATAAAAGCTACTATGCACTGCTTATAAAAAAGTATTTTATTTTATAATACAAAACTAACATTTATAATTTTATATAAGTATCTAAATTACAAAGTAAGAACAAAATAAATATCTTAACAATAAATGACTATCTTTTATACAGATGGTTCAGTTTTTAACTTCATATTCGGCTTTCGAAGATGATGATAATTCGGTAATACCCGCATTAAGAAATCCAGTTGTCCAACTTGAGGCTACAAAGTAACAAATAAATTATTATTACTAAAAGTTACCCATGATTGTAACAAAATGAAAAACATAAAATTCGAGGCTTTTTTCAGGATTTTTTTTTATAAATTAAAATAAATTTATAGAATAGAATCGTTTTTATTAGTAAGCTTATACTAATTCAGATTTAGAGAGTTAATTTAATTTTTATAATCAACCAAATGTTTTAATAGTTGTTTTCGAGAATAATTATTGTGTATGTTACTTACATATGGTTTATCACTCATTTCTCTACGCTGACATTGGCTTCCATAAACAATTGTGTTTTCGGGTAAAATTTCCGATTCCGATATAGAGCAAGCAGCACCTATTATGCAGCCATTTGTCAATTCAACTTCTCGACCAACAAATGCTGTAAAAACAGATTTGATGCATTAACATTTGCTTTCCTTAATTATATAATTTTATTTTTTCAATACTCTCATACCTTTTGTTTCTAGAATATTATTGTCACCAACTTTACTCGCTTCGCAAATGCTGTCTACTTCAAAAACATTATAATTCCCGATAATTTGAACTGGCACTGTTGTAAGTTTTGGAGCATCGTCAGGTAATCTGTAAACAAAATAATTGCCTACGCGTTTCTTTTATTTGATTCTAACCTATCAAATAACGATAACAGTAATTAAATAACAATTAAAAAAAATGAAATGATGAATTGATAAACTTACTTGTTGACTATTGTTGCCATTTCTTCAATAATGTTTCCTTCGCCTATAATAATAGGACCTGCTTCTGCTAGAATAATTGCTTTGGGATGAATGACAGTTCTTGGGCCAATTGTTATGTCGCCTTTAAGAATACTTTCGTCACAAACTACTGCTCCAGCAGCAATTTTTAAACTGTCAGAAAATTTAATGTTTTTAGTAAGTGAAGAATTTACTGAACATTTTTTTAAGGTTTTATTTAAAAAGTACTTGGTTTTTTACTTACTTCGATCGAGGACTAGAAGTTGATACATTTGATATGCTCATATTAGACATAATTATTGCTTTTTCTGTTTTTTTTTTTTTTTCTAGTAATTCAGATGCTGATGTGCTTTTTTACTCAAAACTGTAAATATGAAATGATTTTAACTTAAGTTGCAATAAATTATTGCAGAATGCTGAATAGACAGGATAGACATGGACAGCAGCTGATTTTGTTTGGTTAGATTTCTATACTGTTAGTTCACAGTACTGTCGCTAGAGACGCTGATAATCTTTTTACTCTTTTCAAATTCTCTTGTAGCTCGTATACATAAAGTACATAGTCTAGCATTTTATTATTATAAATTACTTGCTTTATTATGAAAAAGGTAGTGGTTTTGCAAAATTTACTTTAAAATCCATATATTTTTGTTTTTTTTAATTTTAATGTAAGGTCATATTGTGTTTTCCGCCAGGAATAAATTTACTTCTAAAGCATAATTAAAAATTGCAGAAATCGTTTCGTGTACTATATATAGATCTATGCATAGGTATATATGTATGCGAGTATATTTAAAAATTAACAAAGGATACAATAAGAAATGGAAATAACTTCTCAATGGTTTTAAACGTGTTGAGACGATACAAATAGCCTTTTCGTTATGGAACAAAAGACTTTTCGAGTCTAAGAGAACTGTTCGTATAACGTGAATATATTGATTATATGTATCTAGCGCTACCTTGAGTTTTGTATGGTTTAAAATTTCATTACATAAAAATAAATTTTTATGTGCTTGCCATACTTTAAACAATAAATATATACATACCTCACAGCTCAATATTTTTCAGGAATTTTGTAAAAAGTTATTTGCACTGCAGATTTAAAAAAAACTGCCAATTTAGGGAATTTATTTATCGACATTTATTTATCTATTGTTTAATTTCATTTATTTATTAATGTAAAGTTGCCGTTTTAATGGACAGAAAATTTACGAATTTTCTGAAAAATATTGCGCTCTATGGGTATATGGTGTTTATAGTTAATAATAAACTTTTGAAATTAATTATCCTATATAGAAGAAAATAATTTCTTGAGTCATTGCCATGTAGAAAATTCAAATAATTGGTCAACTAATACTATGAAAATATTAAAAAAATGTTTTTCATATAACTATTATTTTATTGTGCTGATGAAGTTAATGTCAAATTGTGGTAGGTTAAATTAGGGTTTATATTTATACTGCGTTTTCCAAAAACAATAGGTACTTCTTTATTAATATAATAGTATAAAAATAAACAAATTTATTGTTTTCTGAATCCAAAACAAAAAATTACTTACAATAAGAATACTACATATAGAAAAAAATTTATTACTTTCTCAAGATCTGTAGAATGCGATGTTGTTTACAGGACACTTTTGAGCAATTATTTATGTATTATATGAATAGAAATAGAATATTTTTTATTTACTTAAATTTTTAAATTTTATGGAACCAAATGTTGATGCTGTTGTTGACTGTTGTTGATTTAAGCGACATCCACAAAGAGAGCAACTCCATGACAGTGAAATTGTACCATACTGTCGATGGTTAGCTCTCTTTATAAAAATCGTGCTTTTTGATAGTCCTCAATTTCTTCAGCATACGAGTTGACCATTTCTTGTCTCAGATTACGAATTCATCTATACTGAAAACTAAAATTCTTTCAACTTAAATAATTACTATTTTATCTATATTGTAGAAAATTAATTCTTTAAAAACTACTGAAATGAATTCTAAAAATAAAATGAACTTGTGGGAATTTTTTTTTGAACTGTAGTTAGCTTGAAATTAAAATGATTTAAAAATAAAGTTCTACATAATTTAAAGCATATAGGTTTTTACTGCTAAATATGAAACTAAGGGGGCAGGAAACGTGTTTTCCCTTGAGCATGAAACCAGTCCAATTATCAGGGAAGTGCGAGCCGTTTTTCTGTTTAGCACCCACCTGATTGCACATAACCTTTTATGCCAAACACGTGTTAGCTCGTGTCCAGTGTATTATTATTAACATTTTCGCACCATGTGGTTTCAGCTAAAAACATGCAAAAATTTATAACAGTTAGAGTTTAATAAAACTAATTTTCTTACAAAATTTACATGAATTTAGTTTAAAAACATATGTCATTGATACAATATGAGTCTTAATCAAACAATATAAAATGAAGACCTATAATTAAATTTCAGAAAAAACATGTTAAGAATTGAAAATTATATTTAATTCAGTATATATTAATATTAACAAATTTAAAAGCAAAGAGTCTGCTTATTTCTAATTTTGAAAGTAAATAAAAGATTGTAACATTTACTTCTTATTTGTGCAGATGACATTTTCTAAAAGCAACTGCACAAACAACTAAAAAATGTCTTCTGTGAATAATAAATATATTAAATATACATATTTTCATATAAATGCTTTATGTGTACACACAAGAATAGAAAATATAAAATAAAATTCTCAAAATTAGATTAAAGCATATATTTGTAAACTTTTAAGAGAAAGACTAAAATTTTTAATGCGAGACTTGGATATCTAAAGTAGAGAAATATTTTTGAATCCCATTATGAGTCTATATTTAATAGACGAGTCAAATAAAATATCAATTAATTACTTTAAAGAACGTTATAAGTACAATAATTTACTTTTTTCTCAAGAATAATCGTCGCTTATAGCTGTATAGTCTTATCAAAGTGATAAACGAAACACAATATATCTGTACAAAAGAAATGTAATGATATCTGATTTACTATCTGGAAAAATGTGCAAATTAAAATTCAAATAACATGAAAAATATTGTGAGATATGTATTAACATAATATATTCAAAATAATTTAGTTTAAATATTGAATTTATCATTTTTATTTAAGGAATTATTTAAAGAATTATTTTAAGAATTTATGCTTCTTTATTATATGTAAATTATTAATATTCAATGAATTTTAATTTAATTTGAACAAAAAAGAATAAACTCAGATCAGTATAGAATAGTTTATTACTCCTGATTATGTAAAAATCTTGTCTATTATATAATAATTAATTAATTAATAATAAAGTTTAATTAATTTTAAAAGATGTAAAAGATGTAAAAGATGTAAAAAGTTATCAAGTAAAATTGAAAATTGTTTACTTTGAAAAGTAAAAAGAAACTGTGAGTTAAAAAAGTTTTTTTTTATTGAAAAGAATTACTTTTTAATACTATCGTAATTTTTATAACACCCTATAAGCTCATACACTCATTTAAGATTATTCTAAGTATTTTGTAAATTATTACTCTCTGGAAAAGACAGCTATTCTCTATTATCAGTTAGTATGTGATAACGAATTGATAGCACAGTTCCTCAACAGGTATACACACGTACATTACCGAAAATCATCTGTAAGCAACGCGACCGACACTGATAAGCTGATTAAATATAGCGCAGTGAAAAGAAACGATTATGAAATCACCATCATATTTTAAACTTATATTTCAAGAAAAGAAATTTTTTAACGTATATTAGAAGTAGAACGCGATTTTTATGAATTTTTCAAAACTTTTTTGTATTTAATGTAAAATTTTTAATTTTTTTACTGAAATGGAAACTGTTTCGTTGGAGACAAGAAAGAAAAGTTTTAATAAATTTTTGAAAAAAATGTTAACTAATTTAATAACATTAAATTTTGTATTTAAACTGATGTAGAACATTTTTCTAACAAACAAAAAATAAAAAAACCAATGGTTGACTTTTTTTAATTGAATAATTAGTAAATATTTATTTGTTTACTAATTCTAGAACAACATAACAATAATAAACTTAACACTTACCGATTTTTTCTTTCCTTTACTCTTTTTTTTGAGAACAGAAAAGAATGATTCAGGTCCTGTACAGGTGTGATGTGAACGAGAACGAATAAGAATATACATGACGTGGACATGGTTCTCCGTTTTATATACCTGCTTGAACGTCACAGGTGAATTTTCTTATCAGTTCATGTTACAGTTCCAATCCTTCTACTTTGAAGTTAAAAAGTCTTATTGTCTAATATCTTTTCATGACTATATTCATAATTAGGTTATTAATTTACACCATTTATATTTATCAAAATTTATTTTCTTTCTTGAAAAATTATTAATATTTTCCTATCTTTAAACTGTTTTTCTCGGAAGAATAAGTCAACATTTTTTAATTGTTTATAATTTCAAGTGTATAAAGTAGAAAAATAATTTTACAAAAAGGACTAGGTTTTTATTTTTTATTGGATGCGTAACTTCTTGGACGTGGTTGAGTTTGCAATGTTTATTTTGTCCATTCACCCGCTCAGTTTTGAGAAATCGAATACTTCTTATAAAAGGTGTAGTTTAGATTTAGATAAATTTAAGTCAAGTTATTTTTTGAACTATACTGACTGTGCTGTAAAAATATTACAAAGTTCTAAAGAAGGTATAAATGGGAGCAATTGTCTAAATTCAATTTCAAATTGTATATATTGTAATCAATATTACATTGATGATCCACTTTATTAATTTTTATTCAAATACAATTTCCATAATGTAAATAATATTCTGATCACAAAAGTCATTCAAATAACGTCTTTTTATCCCCTTAAATTTATATAAAAATTAATAAAATAACTAAACTCAAATGTGTATATTTCACCCTTAAACCCATTGGTACAAAAAAAATTGCTGAAATTGTTAGAAAAAAATTTTACTTTGAAAAAATTCTTGTTTTTCCAAGCTTAAAATTTTGTTTACATTATTTTCTCAGGTTTTTATAGAATTTGTTATATACAAGTCAACAAATATAAAATAATTGCTACCACTTACGAAGAAAAACTCAAACTGTTTGGAATTTCTGTCAACTTGTATTATTTCTAGAATAAATTCTACTAAGTTGAAAGTATATTTTACTATCTCTGGTTATAATTTACTATAGAAATAATTATTTTAAATAGCAAATTTTAATTTTCCTAATTTTTATTGGTTTTCTGTGAATATAGTAAAATCTATAGTATTTAAAAATAAAAGTATAACTTAAAAATAATTTGTTGCTTAATTTGAAAAATATATTTTTTTAATCTGAATTCCTCGTTAAAAATATTTTAATCCCCATGTTTATTTTTATTTCTTTGTAAATTTATTACGTACATGAATAAAAATATAATTATGAGTTCTAACTCTTTAGATTTCTGTCTTTAATTCTTCAAGTTTCCGACGAAGTAAATTATTTTGAATTTGTAGACTTTCTAGTTCATTTTTTAAAATATCTTTTTCACGATTCCATTTACTTTTTTTATTTTTAATATCGACTTCACAATTTAATAACTGACTGTTTGCAGATTTTAATTCATTCTAAAAATAAAGGAAGAGAAAAGTTGTATTATTTGCCAATATTCTATAATTATGTCTAATATTCTGCTATATCAAAGAAGATTTAAATAATTAATTTTAACTAAATAATAATAAGTTAATTAAAATCCAAATTATTTTTCTATGACAAAAAGTGTCTCTAAATCAAAACCAAATCATCAATTCTTATCGATTTAATTTAGGCGTTTCAGGTTATTTCAATCAATTTTGTTTTTAAAAGTATAGTTCACAATTTTCCGTAAACATATTTATGAACTCACATTTAATTCTTCAATTACATGATCATTATGAATTTTCTTTTCATTTAACAGCGCAATATTCTTTTTCGCTCCGTCTAATTCGTTCTCCAACATCGTTATTCTCGCCTTAGATGCACTTAATTTTGTTTTCATATTTTCTAATGTATTTTCCAATTGTTTTGATTCAGTCGTCAAAGTTTCAATTTGCTGTTTCCTTTTTTTCTCCAAATTTCGTAAATCATGATCTAATTGCAAATGATGATTTGCACATATTATCACTTACCATTGAAAAAATAAGTAAAATTAAAAATAAAATTTCTTTCTGCTGCGGAGAAAATCTAACCTACAGTTTTCCTATAAGACGATGCTTTTTGAGATTTAGTCACTTCTTGTTTTAAAGATAAATTGATATCTTTTAAAACTGAAATTTCATCAGTTGCCTGATTTACTTTTTCATTTAGTATTTGAATCCTTTCATTTTTTCTTGAAAGCTGTTTCTTTAGATTTAATATAGCATTCTTAGAAAATGTATTAGACTCTATATTATATACTGCATTGATTTCACTTTGCTGAATTACTTCTTTAGGATTTAAATTATTTTCGGTTTTTGTTAGAATTGAACTAGTAGACGATTTTAACATTTCTAATTTTTCCTCTACATCCTGTAATGACTTTTGTAAACAACCATTCTCTGATGTAATTTCCTGCAAGTCATCAATAAAAATATGTTATTGAAATTTCGAAAATGGCTAAAGTAATTTTTTATTTATTATTTGTAGAAAGCTAACCGCGCACATGAATTTTTTTTCGAAGGAATTTATTAAGTGAATGAGGAAACACAATATCACTTGGAAATTCTTCCTAAAAATCGAAATAAACAATGTAATATTTCATGTATTTAATTAACGAAATTCCAGTTGTATAAATATACTTCAGTGCAAGTTATATTATCTTCAAAATTGAAGGAATTATTGTTTGATATTTCTAGCGACAGATCTCCACTCTTGGTCAAAAACATATTTCCTTTAATTCTTTGATATTTTTATTTATATGACTCTATTTTATCAAGAAAGAACAAATACATTTTTATAACAAGCATGTTCTCATTTGAAGTAACATTTATTAAGAAAAAAAAGAAGAATTTCATGCACATGAACTGACATGAACTTTATGATCAAGGCGTTGCTAAGGAAGATAAAGATGTGAAATTAGGTACACGCAGACGCATTCAAAAATTTTCTTTCTTATTAGAAAATAAATACAAAAATTTTATCATCACCTAATTAGAATATGTATTTTGGAATTTCATCGTTAGAGAAACAAAAATTTGAAAAAAGATTCTAATTGCTGTTGGTTGTCATGGCAATGATAGTGTTTTGCTTTAATAAATCCACATTAATTTTAGAATGCAAATTTTTTTAATTTTGTAGTTAAATTAGAAACCTTAGAAGGTTAAATTAGTTAACCTTAGAAAATTAAATCAGTTATATTTTCACATGCCCCTTTAACTACCTTTTAGTTCTAAGTTACAAAATAAAGTTTTTTTTAATCATACTAAATTTTTTGCTAATGTAAATTTGGTACTTTATTTGTTTGAAATTGATGACGGTGTATTTTCATGAAAACTTGTAACAGCCCCTGTGGCCTAATGGATAAGGCATCGGTCTCCTAAACCGGGGATTGTGGGTTCGAGTCCCACCAGGGGTAAGGAGATTTTATTTTTTTATTTTAATAAATCACAGCTCTTTACATATTCCTATATTAATAATATTCAGATTAATATTAATAATTCCTTGCTAATAATTCTTAATCTCCCTTATGATTAAAAAAGCTCTGATTTTAAGAAATAAATTTTAATTGTTTGTAGTAAATTTTTTTATGGCGTAAGGCAGAATATTGCAATTTACACTTATATACATTTACATATATACGAATATAGAAAATTGCGGAAATTACAAATTTAGAGAACCTATAAATACAAGATTTCTAATTAGATGTACTTTTTTTAATTTCAGAACCCTGATTTTTTAAATTTTTTCGTCGAAAGTTACGTTGATCATTCCGTTTCTTGCTTCCCGCTAATAGTCCTGCTTTGCGAAGAGCATGTAGCTTTTTATTTTTTGCTACAACTTCTTGTTTATTTTTGATGTTCTTTGATCCTGTTTGAGTGTATTCCACTTTTATTTTAAAGCCCTGGAGATTTGTGTGATGAAGAGACAGTGCTTTCTGGAAAATTATACAATTTTTAAATAATAATTGTTTCTAATTAATAATAATAATAATAATAAAATTAATATAATAATAAGTATTGATGAATTATAATAGTTGTGAAGGGAAATGCTTTTGTATGCTAAAAAATAATTGTGGATTTACCTCGTAGTCTACGCTGTTTGTAACTTCCACGTAAGCAAAACCACGTGGCTTCTTTGATCCTTTAATGGTTGGAATACGGACACTAATGACTTCACTGACTTTTTGTAGAAAATGCTTCTTTAAATCTTCAACAGTTGCTCTGAAATAAAAATAAAATATTTAACTGCTTATTTATATTAAATAAAATTTGTTATTAATATTATATTTAATAAAATTTACTAACTGGAATGGAATATTTCCAACGAATAATACGTATCTCTTCTTCTTCTCCGTGCCTTCTTGTTTTGAAGCATTTTTATTATCATTTTTCTGTTGCTTTTGTTTGATTACTTTTGGAACAGTCTTTTTTAAATCATCATTTTTTGTGTTATTTAAAGTTTCATTTTTCAATTCTTCCATTTCATTATTTTGTTGAACATCTTCGTCACTAGAATTATCTTCCTCTTCACTTGCATTGCTTTCATTCTCATCCATCAACTGACTTGACTCTGCAGGACTATCATCTTCACTTTCATTTTCAACAATTTCACTTTCTTCATTATCTTCCTCACTTGAGTCTTCTTTATTTTCAATAATTATTTTACTATTCTTCGTAGTCTGGAATTTTTTTTTGTTCTCTGATTTTAATGAACTTTTTTTTTCTTTATTCAATTTGACATCGTTTTTTTTAATTTTTAGATTCTTGCTAACAACTGGCGTTTCAATTTCTTGACTTGAATTATCTTCTTCAGAAGATTCTTTATCTTGATGTTCTGATTTATCAAAAGTTTGTAATTTAGATTTTTCCTGCTTCATCATCTTCTTTTGACTCTTTGTAAGTTTCGGCTTTTCCGATGGTGATGATGAGATTCCCTGTATGTCGAGTAACTTCCTTTTAAACGCACGTAACTTTCTTTTTGCAGTTTTACTTATGTTTTCTCGACCTTCAATTTCGGCAATTTTTGCTTTTATAGATTCTAAAGGTACATCACGCACTTTAAACTGACCATGATCTTTCCTCATCTGTTTTCTTTTCTCCCGCTTCGCTTGTCTTGCTTTCAAATCTTTTAATTTTTCTGTTATTTTAACATTTTTCACCTTATCAGTACTAACATTAGCATCGTCATCACAAGAATTTGTTGAGGATTTATTTTTATTTAATTTCTCAGTATTTTCAAGATTTTTCTTTTTCTTTATTTTTTTAAGTACTGATGTATTATTCGTTTGAGAAATTTCCGTTAAATTAGATTTTTTTTTCTTACTGAGGTGATTTCCTTCAGGATTTATATGAGGTTGTTTCATTTTCTTCTGTTTATGAACTTCATTTGAATTCTTTAAATCTTCTTCTCCTCCTAGTTCATCAATACTTCGTTTCTTTGTCTTATTTTTCATGTCTGCAAAGAAAATATTTAAATATAAAATAATTTCTTTAGAAATTTGAATGCAAAATTTATGATTTGCAAATAATTTTTTTTGAAAATATTTCCATATATTACTCTCTAAATTTGAATTAGCGAAATTTATTTTACTAAAAAATAGTAATTTCCACTAATTTGTTAGTAAAATTGATTGAATTTACAAATTCAAAAGCAAAAATTTTTTGACTATGTAATAAAATTTGAATTTGGAAAAGAAATAAAAAATTTCGTTTATTTGAACTTTCAGAATTTTAGGAACATAAAAATTTGCCAAAAATTGTCGAGTTATAATATGAAGTTTATATTAAACAAAGCATTTTCTTTCTTCATTGTTATAAAAGATATTTTATAATAAAACTGCAATTCCTGTAATACTGCTATCTTTTCATTAAGAAAATAGTGATTGTTTATAATAAATCAACACCGCATCCGGTATCTTCAAATTAATGATTATATACTATCATTGGATAGTTTAGTATTATAAAAATTAATAAAAATAATTTAGTACGAAATTTTTAATTGATTCAAATTTATTATTTTTAAAACTATTAATATTTTCACAGACTTACCGAATTATTTTAGTTTATTAAATGCAATGGTTCAATAACGTGCTCGTACGGTACAGTTCTCCATAGACAACAAGGACTATGTAGAGGCGTAAGGTTCAAAATTGTAGTACGATCCCTGTTATTTCCACATCCTCATTCTTCAAACTTCCCCTACTTTTTCTCCACTATTAAGTGCGGTTCATGATTTGCAAGTTTAAGTTTAAACAATTTTTTGAATAATTATTTCTAAAAATTTTGCAAAATATCCAGAAGAGTTGAAATCAGTGTAGTTTCTTCTATTATTTCTACAAAATCGTATCCAAATTATTCTTCTTTTTAAAATGAGAAATGATTTACGAATTAAGTTCCGTTCTATCAAAAAATATTATTGTGCGTTGATCTTTAGACCTTTAAGGTGCATTCACATTTCTACAGCTTGGTTGCGTCGTCATGGTAATATAAAAGAGTGAGAGAGCTATAGGGATGGTAACTTTTAGTACCCACGTTTGTCGAAGGAAAGCAACATTGTAAAATATGTGTCCTAAATATTGGCTTTACTTTAGAAAAAAATTAAGCAACTAATTTCACGACCAAAAATTATTTACAATTAGAGTGACTAATTGAATTGGTTTTTAATAAAATTTATTAGAATGTAATTATAGAGAAATTAATAAATAATAATAAATTCTTTATTTATATTAATATAAAGGAGGAATAACTGTAACTGGAACTAAAAGATCAGTAGGAATATAAGAATTTGAATTAGTTGCTGAGATTCTGCTTCAAAATTAGTTTGATTTAAGTAGATTTTGAATTAATTGTTTGGTTCAATATTACTAAATGACAATAGTAAAAACAAATATTTAGGCGAAATGTTCATTACCGTTAGAAATCATTTTAGTGAATGTGCAAAATGTTAAAATATTTAATCTCTTTGAGAAGTTATGTCTAACTTCTGATCGTAAAAATATTTTTCTCTTAATCTATAAATTAGTAAAATTTCCGCTCAATACCATTCAGTAATCACTTTCTTAATCACTTTCTAGCTACCTCAATTAGTGAATTTTCGTTGATTGAGGAACTTGATATAGTTGATTATTGATTAGAATTTAGTGAACTTTTCCCTGATTCAAATTAAAGTAGTCAAAGACTTTATAATAGAAAAATAAATTGAATAAATATCACTAAAAAATTGATGATCCGGAGGGAGTTTAATATTAATGAAAAATATTTTAGCACCTTTTTTAAATTCAATTTTTCTTGTGCACCTTTTTTCAAATTTATAATAAAATATCCTCTTAGGCAATTATCAATATAAATCGATTAAAAATTGTTGCAAATTAAAAGTGAGACATTATATTTCGTTCATTGAATTAATATATCTTTTTTCAGTGATGTGAATTCTTTGCTTTATTTTATAACTATTTGCATTTCCTTGAACTGAAATTAAAGTTAAAGTAAAGAAGAAGGTATTGAGCAATTTCCGATTTGGATAGGTCGGATACCATTTGCTTCAGATAGAGTTCATTGAAACAATTTTTTATACAGGTTTATATTTATAAAGATTGATTTTCTAAAAATAGAAACTTGCTTGATGAAAATTTTAATAAATAACTAGCGGAAAAATAGTCTCACCTGGAACTAGGGGAAATTTCTGTTACGTATTTGTTTTCGTTACCTTAAACTTTTTGATAAATTCTTATAGTTACGAATCTCGTTTTCTCCATGTGGCCCAATGCTGTATAGAGAAAACGAGTTTCGGAATAAAACTGTACCAAAAAGTTGAAAAAAATGAAAAGATGAATGTTTTAGAGCTTTCTGTCGTACAGTAGAAACCGTTTATAATGAAGTCGCTTTCAAGGTGATTGTTAATTTGTTTAAATAAATCAATTATTACTTACTCAAATTACTATTTGCTTCTAACAAAGAAAAACGAACACCAACAAATAAAGTCTTTGAAAAAACGACTAATTGTCAAATATTATCTTCTTGAAATAGTTTGATTCCAATTCTCACTGAAACGGGAGGATAGCGAATCAAACTTGCATTATGCTGTTTATTTAAAAAAATGTACTTTATTAAGGATTGTTATAAGCAACACAAACATTCAAGTACTCTCAAAAAAATGACTGTAAATTTTACTAAATAGTGATGTTTCACCAACTTTTGAATCTAGTTATAAGCGGTTCCTACTGTAATTATTATAGTGTGCATCCAAAATTACAGTATAGGTAGTTAGCGATGTTTTTTATTTCTTCAAATAATTCATTCATTCTTTACAGTCAATTGCCATTTTTTTACATTTACACCAACATACTCTGTTTCAGGGCGAAAGCTCCGGTTCATTTACCTTCTTTTCACTGTTAAATACTTAATATAATGAAGGGGTAAGTAGGCGATGCACGATGGTCCACCGCTCGTGTTTTCATTTATTTATTTATTATTGTTTTTTTTATAATAACCGTTAACTTACATTAAGTAATTAATTAATTTTACTATTACATTGAAGTACAAGAGGATATACTTATTTTTCATTTGAAGCCTCCTGAACTTTCGCACGCACCATACTTACAGGTTAAAACAAAAGTCTCACTTTCAACCTAAAAATCTCCATCTCGAAGCGCGCGCAATAAATTAAATCAATTTTCATACTTTTCTTGTTCACGTTCTTTTTTTCCCTCCTTAAATATTTTACAACAACCACAGGTACTGAATTAACGTAATATTAATTGTAAGTGTACATGTTTTTGCATACGTGTGTGTACATATATATATATATATATATATATATTTATACGCATACAAATATATATACACGCACACATATTCATATATGTATATCTATAAATAAGTGCCTCTGATTAGTTATACCTGTGCCACGATCAACGCTGGCAAAGCGAAACTTTTGTTTTGTAATTTCTCCAGGTTCGGATTCACACTCGTAAGCGATTTGCTTATAAATCACAAAACAATGTCTTTGTATCACTACTGACAAAATGACAGGAAATAGATATATATATATATATATATATAATATTTCGCGCTGAAAAAAACTGTTTCTTGTAAAATTCAAACAATTAATCTAAAATAGCAAGTCATATAAAATGTAAGAAATATTTTGTCATTAAAACATCAATGTTAAAAGACATTACTACAATAATAGTGACTTTACAGAATATTTACAAAACTTTTTATTCATTAAACTTTTAAATATAGCATTTGCAGGTAAAAGATTTTTTACGTTACAATTTAAACAATAATTACTTTTATTTATCTCATTGACAATTTTTCACACTATGCCTTATCCAATTTTTAAGTCTGTAACTTTACTTCATATTAATTTATATGTAATATAAGTCTTTCATCCAATATAAAAATTTAATTTCAATTTTAAATCATTTAAATATAGTTAAACGAGATTATTTAAGTCTAAAGGTGATATACAAGATAAAAATTAGATTTTTTCGTAAGGAAAAAAGGAAAACAAAAATGTTGACATACCAAAAATTCACTAATCGTAATTCGCGATTCGCTAAAATTTCTCGATGGAATCGCGAGATAAAAATTGCTCACTTAAATTTAGTCGAACGAATTTGTTCATTGGTCCGATTGCCAAGGTCCTTTTCACTGATTCGCAATTTGAAATTCATTGTCAGCCAAACAGAATAAAATCGTCTACTTTTGATGAGCGCCCAGGGACCATCGCGAGGGCCGCAACAATATCATTAACGATTTACCAATATGCGTACTTATATTATATATCCTGCGCAAGAGATGACCATCTTCGATGACTTAGTAATTAGTGATTCGATTTGAAAGTTTGAAAGAATGATAAGGAAGAAACTGCAAAGGCAATCGTTTTTATTCATTACTCTTATTATTTTTTAATCTTTATTTTATTATATATAAGATAAGAAAAGCGGGCAAGTATAAAAAAGACATGGATATATCACACATTCTTCGAAAATGGTTACCTCAAGCATCAATTATAACTGTATATTATCCGTCAACTTTCGTTTATTTTCTAAATATATACATATACATACACGCATTCGTCTACATACGTGTGTGTATATGTATGTACATATATATTATAAAATTTAACTGCAAATTGCATAATAACTCCTAGTTGCAACGTGGGTGTTATCATACTCCGTTTGTGTATGATGAATTTGTGTTTTCTACAGGTAAATGAACTCTATTTAATCGTTAATCAATAAGATAATAATATTCACTTCGTTTCCTTCTTTTTCTCTTAACTCGCACTTCTACCTACATATCGATACTCCTTACTAGTTCTGTTGTTTTTACGCATCGCACATGCAAACATTACTTCCAATCTTTAATATATCGATTATTTTATTTTCACTTCGCAATTTATTATAACAAAAACTTTTGCGTTTGCGTTTGCGTAATCTTCTAATTTATACAATACAATCGTCTGTATATTATAGTGCAACTCGTTTTCTGGATACAAAATATAATTTCCAAAATTACTCGTCTAGTATGTGTATGATATAACCGAAACATATCCACTTTACGAAATTTAGATATATAATTATTAAGGTGAGAGAGAAAATGAGTTTTCTTCCCATCTATAGTCTTTTCCTCACAACATAAAATAAGCTTAAAACTTTACTTTTTCCTTACTCTTTGCTATTTTTATGTATATTTACGTATACACACTTTTAGGTATTAGCTTTATTAATATTATGCAATACAATAGCGATTGCTAATTTATTCTATTCATATATGCCAAAATTGCTCGTCACATTATTGATTTCCTTAATCAAACTAGGAAACATCTTTTCGTCAGGGTTTCAAAAGGTTTTCTTTTTTCTTCAAACTTTTAATAAACGAATGTACAGTGTATGCACAGAAAACGAATTGAGATATAGTTTGTGAATTATGGGACTCGCAGGAAGTAATATTTACGTATTATGAAGCGCATCATTAAAGTGCGTTAACCAAAACTTTTTAATTAAAACTAACTACTTGTATGTATTCAGTATTGGCGAGAACGGTTCTAGGACAACATACATATACATACATCTCACAGAAGAAACCTGATTACACAGCATCGCATCCTTACAAAAATTGTCCAATTGGAAATTAATAAAATAATATAAAATTTACACATTGCTCATTGCTAAAAAACTGCGCACTTACTGGTAAAATCAGGTTTCCCGGTTAGAGCCTAATAATTTTATCATTCTAAAACCGACCTAGCCAGCTTTATAAACATATTAGTCAATAATATAATCTTTATGAATCTATCATAACAACCAATAGCTCGCATTTATATATGTAAATATATTTATACGCTCAGGGGTGTATATATATAAATACATATATATTCTTTAATACACATGTGCATATATGTATACATGACACGTTTTTCTTACATATAGCAGGTAATGCATACATACATGTATATGTTTATATATATTTTTTATATTGCTCTTATATATTCTATATATATATATAATATATAACAATATTATGTTTAATTAAGGCCCAATATGTTCATTACGAAGAAAATAATCTGGAACAAGAAAAAGAAAAAGAGTTTTTAGGACCACACAGTCTCAAGTGAATTTCATGTGTGCTATGAGATTTGAGAAACGAGTGCAATACCTTGACAGAGCAAGGCCCCGGATCACTTGCATTCTACGTTGTCTGTCAGCGTCGGGTCACCCTGCGCTGCTTCTTCATTTGTTCAGCTGTCACTGCTAAACAGCTCTTTGTGAAGGGCCGGAAACTCCAGTTGAGGTTGCGACCGTTTAAATTTTGCTAAGGCTTCCATGTGCATGCTCGAGATTTCTCGTAGTTGGGGTATTTTCGCGAGCATTGCGTCACACACTGTAACATCACCCTTAATTGGCGACACGTGATTTCTGTCTAATTCGGTCCTTAATGCTCTGATCACAGCCTGATAAAGCCTCGTGATTTCTCCTGATCCTTTTAATCCCGATCGATCTAATGACAAGGAATTAGCTTATTATTATAGTTATGCAGTTGCACAACATTTATTTATTTATCTATTTATTTCTTTATTTTCTTGCAAAGTGATGACTTACCAGGACTAAGTAGAACGGCAGCACTGTAGAGCGCAAGTTCTGATTCAGTGAGTTTTAACTCAGCCACGCTTCTCGCAACTTCGAAAACGTGAGAAACTAACTTAATCTCTGTTGTATCATTAGTATAGAACGCGTCTTGAGTCAGCAAGGCATCACCATAGAGAACGCAGTTTTGTTGCAGATCAAAGTACCTGCTCATACGCAACACAGCCAATTCAAATGAACCTAAAAAAATACAGAACACGTAGATATTACTTCACGGTTTCCTAGCAGTGAATCATTTTTTAACCCCGGGAATTTGCATACAGCATATACTTACCGGCTTTAAGAAGGACAATTTGATCATCCTGCGAGAGCTTCATAAAGCCTGGCACCATTTTAGCAAACTCGATAATTTGCTGAATAACTGTTGTTAATTTCTGAGCACTTTCGAGCCAAAGTTCCTCGTGAGCCATATTCTTGTAGTAGAGTAACCTGGTGATATCGTGAGGCTTGCGAAAGGCTTCTTGAATTTGTTCAGTAGTATGGAAACATGTTCTCGCATGTGCATCGGATATTGTTTTTGAGAGCAATTCATTGATTTGTGCTGGGTCTGCAAGAACAGAAGAAATAAATTGTTTTACATGTTGCACTCTGCATATCGTCAATATTACCAACTAAGCGTGTAAAATCGCGACAAACACTGATAATAATATATAATATACGTTTCATACATTAATGTTATCATCTCATGTTACATCTCATATTCATGCAAAGAGAAATTTTTATAGTGTGCGGAAAAACATTGCATTTCAAACTCGAAAGATCAGACACATTACAATCTTGACACAAAAAATGAAAAATGCAAGACAATGACAGAAAACTTCAAGGGTCTCCTCAAGCATGATGTCGAACATCTCTCAATGCATTGATTATAAAATTTAAAAAAAAGGTAAATTGATCTCGAATTTAAAGCGGTACAAAAGTGAAACTGCGAAGACCCCTGAATTGAAGAAATCATAATCAATAGGGCTTGACGTCAAGGGTATAGGACACAAGTGGAAGTGGACTATTTAAGTCAGACATGCTCATGCAAATGGACACAGACATAGCCTCACATCTTGCATGGGACATACTGGGCTCTTCATCGTCTTCTGGATTGTTGACTCTCTGCTGCTGACTGCTCAGAAATGTTGTCGAGTCGACCATTGTGTAGGAACCATGTCCAAGGTTGGCTATTTCGACCGTAGACTCTTGTTTGACAGCCACAATTCCTCCACCGCTCAAAGAACCACCACCTGCACCACTAACGCTACCGCCACCCCCACCACCATTACCACCGCCATTACCACCTCCTCCACTGTTTCCAACGCTGCTACTACCATTGCCACCACTTCCTGCACCACTTCCGGTTGTCGAAGTTGACAAGGATTTTCCTATTATTGTTAAAAGAATACAATCAAAAATCCCACCTACAAAGCAACAGCTTTCAAGTCTATCGAATGAGAGCTTTTAATTAAGTTCTATGCAGCGATTCAATAATACGCATTTTAGTAACTTATCAAATAAAAATTCAAATAAAAATAAGAAGAGGTTCTCAAAGACAAAGTAATTTTTAGTAAAGATCTTAAAAACTGAATTGACTTTGACATCTCCTTAAGGCAATGCAATTATTACAAATTCGTGACACGATCTTTAAAATTCTTCTATTAATCAAAAAATGCTATATTTTTGTTTTCTTAAAATTAATTCATAAAGTTGGTTTAAATTTGTTCCATCTGAGAGCAAGGAACAAGTTTAAACCAACTTTTTTGTAGAATAATCTTAGTATAATCCAGAAATAACGTGATGTTATTTAAACCCTTAATATTTGCTATTGCTTTGATAGAATATTGCACTGTTGTATATATAAAAGCTGCTTTTGTTTTCATCTGGTATAATGTAGTTTATAAAAGAAGCGAGATGCGCTAAAATGACAAATTATTCAATTTAGCCTTCACGGGTGTTTAAAAATAAACTTAAAAATTTGTTTTTAATTCAAGTTAAGTCAAGTTATTTAATCCGAGTTAACTTCTAAATCTTATTAAATCCTAATTATTACATGAGAAAAAACGGATGGAAATGCTGTTTACCTTTTTCTATGAAATTTCGTATTTTAAGGTTTATACCAGATGAAAAGACAATTAAAAAAAGTTGTTTAAAGCACACAACTTGATAGATATATTGTCAAGTTGGTTGAAAACTCACCGGAGGCTACCACATTAGGAATTACACCCGACGCATTGACGGAAGGTGTATCAGGTGTGACTGTGTCGACTTGAGTCGGTGTCGGTCGAGGATCATAGGCCGTCGTACTGTCGACATAGTCTGCACTAAGCTCGTAATTAGTAATAGCCCCATGACTATAATAACCTGAATTCCCAGTACCAGGACCAGACGAGGTGTACTCACTACTCCCATAAGTATAACTGAGGAAAATAGAACGACATTATCAATATGTATATATAGTTTACAGTATGTTTACAGATGTTGAATTGTATAGAAAATATACCAACCCGCCGTTATAGGAGTGATGTTGATCTGAGCTGCTTGGTGTTTGATGTTCAAATACACTACTATCAGGCGCAGTTTCTGATGCTGCTCTCATCTGCGCCCTATGAAATCTAACTTCATCTTCGACCTTCTCCCTTTGTTTCTTCGACATTCGACCGAATTTTACAGCTGAAACAATATTATTGGTTTAGAATAACTTTCTCTATAATAAGTATTAAATATTTAATATATCAGATGGAAAAATTAATTGATGCTATAACTTATCCCTAATCTATCCCATAGTCTGCACAGACTACGGCGATAATGATCGTTAGCAACAGCAGAGGGTTAATTCCAATACACGCTCTCTGAAGAATATATATGATAATATGTTTATCTTACAATTAGTTCATAAGAAGTAGATGGAGTAAAATAATGCATACGACTTGAAAATAAGTGTTATTAAAAAGAAGAGGTGTCCGTACCCTTATAGTAACCTATAGTAAGAAGAAGTTATAGTGATTTTAGATCTATGTAACAGATTGTATTGATTTGAGGTCAATCACCAATATATGGATAGTGCATGCATTTAAAGAGCGCCAGTGGGTGCGCATGCGCAGAGGAAGAACGCGGAACCAACTGCCTTGCTCGAAGTGACGTCATAAGGCGACGCAAATGCGTCACACACCTCTGCAAACCGCTACGAGCCGTAGTACATGCAGACGCACACACGCCGAGAAGCTATGGTGCAGCAGCACTTGGATGATCATGGGGCAAAGAAGAATGGAGAATTAGTGGCGTGACGTCAGGCGAGTTCTCAACTGCGAGAGGGTTGCGAGGAGGGGATAAGAGCAGTTGACATGGGTGGATGGCACAAAAAAGTGGGGAAACTTTAAATGATGAAGAAGAAGAAGAAGAAGAAGAAGTTATAAGAGAAATATAGAAGAGGAGGCAAAAGGTGATCGACCGGGACAAGAGACAGAGATAAAGAGAGTGAGACACCATCAGGAAGAACACGCGTGTTGGCCGCACGATGCATTTTCTGGCGCTATATATAGCGCCGCAGTAGCACTATACAGTCGCGACGCCTTATCACTAAATGCGTGTATTTATGTATATGCAGTGTGCGAGAATATTGCCTATAGACTGCGACTGCTTCAACTACCTATTCACATTTTAGAATGAGCCGATTTTAAAAATAGATCGACACCAACGACAGAAATATCATAACGCTCGCATCTATATTCTTATTTCAAGATAATATTATTATGAAAACAATTTCAGTTTCTTCAACAAAAAAAAATACTAACAAATTATTCATTTTTTCATATACTTTCTTGTAAACACTGAAACGTGATTTTCAATTTTGTAATTATTGCTTAATAATCAAAACATTGTCAATACGACAAGTGTCTTTGTAAATATAGTAATCTTTGCTTTAGTTTCTACGGAAATTATATAGTTGTGCTAATTCTATTCATCAAATGTTACTAAATTAGCAAGAATGTTTTTAATAGTTTCTTCCAGTGCAGTACATATACATTTCAATATGTTGTAAATGTCAATCATATTAATTAAATAACATACAAAGAAGACAAAGATATTATGTAAAGTTAATTGAACAGTTTACAAATTTAATAGTATATGTATAAGGATTTTACTAATTTTTAATAAAAAAACTTTTAATTTTATAATATAAATACTCTAATATTGTATAACATTAATAGTGAAATATAGCTTTCCTACATTAGTTAATAAAATATTCCTATAAAATTAGTGATTTTTTCCTTGAATTTAGTAAAATCCCAAGTATTTAATTGATAAATAAATCAACACTCTTCAATAAGTAAAAAAGTACTAATTCAGATTCATAGAATACAACACAAAAGTACTCCCTAAATTTGAATCAGTTATACAAGTCACATGTTTAACTATAGTCAGTTTTAAGAGCAAGTGTTAATTCTAAAAATTAGAAATAATTTTTTTTTTCAAAACTGAAATGTTTTCAAATAATTTTGAACATATACTTTCACTTTTATGTATATGACATATATATACGTAAAATAATATAACTCACTTTGATAAGAATACGAACAGGAGCGGGAAGGGACTTGACTGATAAGGGGTCGTACACCCCGCTTATTACGCGTGCCACAATCATCATAAGTTTTAAACTAAAAAATTTGAAATATATAATACCTACTATATAAGTATTCAATTATTATCTATCTCTCATCAATATAGTGTATGATTGTCACTGCAAAAAGAGAAGCGTAAAAAATATTTTCTCGTTTTGTGTTGTCTTTAACGTTAAAGTGTGTTTATTTAATGTACTTTTTGTTTATGCACTTTATTGATATGCATTGGATTTGCACATTCTGTGCATGAGGCTGATTAATACTAAAACTCTAAAAATCAAGATTACATTCTTAGGATGTAAATTGACATTCCACGCTGCAGAAATTTTGGCCACAAGCCTGTTGAAATACTATATACAAAAGATGATAGGTGCCCAGTTTATTTCAACTGTGAAATCTAATTCTGAAACCCAGAATAGACCAAGTCCTTTTTTAAGACAAGATATTCGAGTTTCCTTGCATTCAAATTAAATTAATTTTTTTAAGATTTTTTCTGCTCTGTGTGCGAATTTAGGAAAATACAGTATCAAATACTCTGTCTTCCCGAATAGATAGTGCTTGTTTAGCTCATTGTAAACAGCAGCACGTGACAAAACATATATATAGAAGTACAACTATGCATTAAAATAAAGGTCCAAGAAATTTTTTAATTTATGGCAAATGCGTAAGTTTCTTGTCTGTCAATAGAAGAAGATATTCTAGTTTAAGTTGAGTAATTAATTTCCATCTACATCTGATATTAAATTTAAGAAATTAACCAACTTTGTATTTTTGAAATTCAGTTGAATAATTTTACTCATAAGTAACGTATATAGTGGACTCACCATCTCGGGACATGCCGAGTCGCAGGCACTTTTGAAGCCGACAGTACTGGCAGCGGTTTCTGTTAACACGGTCTACAACACAATTTTTGTTCCTCGGACATTGGTAGTTTACAACCGACGATTGAGACCGCCTGAAAAATCCTTTGCATCCTTCGCAAGTGATTACTCCGTAATGTACCCCGCTGCTTTTGTCGCCGCAAACCTTGCAGGGTATTATTTCGATCTGGGCTGCAATCAGAATAACAAGTTTTTATTAATAACAACATCAAAACAAATATCACCGAAATGTTTCTGCATATTACAAGTCGAAAACCCGAAAATTTACAATTAGAGTATAAGTCGTACATGACGAAGTAATGTTCGGACGGAAATAGTGCTTATCCAAGAATGCAATTGATTTTGACAGTTCTCATTACTGTTGGTATACATGAACAATTAATTTCCAGTCTTTCTTGAGTCATTTATAGACAGGAATGGTTCATATCTAGAGAACAAAGAGAACTGTTTGATTATGGCAATTTTTTTGGACAGGAACCATTCTTGTCCGGACATTACTCAGTCATTTTTTCTTCTTAGTGCATGAGCAGTGAATAATCATAGTCATTCATATATTTGACGAAACAATAAGTAATTATAATGTTTCGCACTTAAGTTGGCTTGTGTGTAACTAGTGAAAAAGTATTGTAAACTTTTTACAGGTTATTGTTTGCATCGTTTGAAAAATGTAGCACTATAATAAGGTACTGAAGATATTCTTAAGCAAACTTACTTCGTAAAGAAACAAGATTTCAGAAAATGTATTACTTCAAAAAAATGTTTTCGTTTTACCCTTTACAATCTATAAAATAATTGTCAAATTACAATAAGAGAGTACAAATTCAGAATGATTTTTGGTATTAGACAACTGGATTAACACTAATAAAAATTTTCTTGATTAGTTAAATAATTCAAACTAGCATTACGAATATCATGGTTAACATAATACATACTTTATTGACAACTGAAACAAAAGTTTCAACCAAAATCATATACATACATGCATTTGCAAAGTATTTCATTGAGTGCAGAAGCGTATCAAGTACTTCACTATGCCAATAAAAAGGCGCGTTTCATGTAACTTTGGATATACTTGATCCGAACTGAATATATATTCTTATACAAGCTTATTATCTACGACATAAGTTTTCAAAAAGTAGAAAATAAAAAAACTATTTTGTAAATTTACGGGAGTAAAATACATCCTTGAGAATTCAATTTTTTGCACTGAAGCTCTGTGTAAGAATTGTATCGACTTTAACATCACTTTAAGTTACATTTTAATGCTTTTGACTAAATTTTAGATCTGAAGTTTAAACATTTTTAATTCCAATCTAATATTCTCAAGATACCTATAAATTTTTTTTGATAGAAACATTATTTTAAAAATTTTGAGTTTTATTGATTTTCAAATGATTTATGATAATAATTTCTTTTTCCAGGTGCTGAAAATTGTCAATAGGTTTACAATTGATAAGGCTTATTTGCAGCAGAAACCCTCTTCGCAGCTGGTAAGTTGTGAATCTACATCATGATTGTTATAACAAATTCACAAGTCTCTAACCTCATCAACAAACCTCTCGTCTTATTTATATCTCAACTGAACCACAGAGAAACATCTATAATGATTGCAAGTCAATAAGACATTCAACTTTTGGGAATAGACCATTATTGCGAATAAAATAGTTTTCTTTTAAAATAAGAAAATTAAAAGGAAAAGGATTCCTTTAAAGTTATAAATGTAGTAAACATTCTTTAATTTACATTTTAATGCATATTTACATTATATATTAGAAAAATAATGCTACCTCGTATAGAATTAACCTGGATTCTTCTATCATCAATAGTGGAATTTTCAGGACTTTCGCGTTGAGAAGGCGGTCTTGTTCTCGAATCCGTACTATCTGCGCCCCAAGTAGACCCAATAAAAGTTGAGAGATTAGACTCCATTTACGCTTCACCAAAACGTCATTATCATACCACCATCTCAACGCGTAATTCAAATCATTCAGCATATTCAGCAGTCATATGAGTGTTAGTTCCCTTAACATACAGAGTTTCCTTTGATTCATACTAAAATTTCGATTTCCGAGTTACTCATACGAAGAAAAATTAATCTTTAATGGCAGAATCATAAAATATCATTTATTATTACAACAAATATTAATTGTTGTAATTTTAATTTCACCTTTTAAATAAACTTAGAAAGAAGATTATTTAATTTTTAGTTATTTAAATTTCACTTTATTGTATAGACACTTTGCAGTAATATGTCATTATTTATGATTAATTATTTTTAATTCTGTTAAAGAAAGCAGTAGTGAGTCTTTTGGATATGAAAGAAAAACTGATCGATATTGATACATTGTGAGAAATTGTTATAAGGCTAACGATTGAATAAATATTGATCCAAATTTTAATGCAAACATTAGTCGTCCAGCTTTAATAAAATTTGTTCGAATTTTAATGTTTTACTTTCATCAATTTTTGACCTTGTCAGAATGATCCCCTAAAATTGGTTCAATTTTAAATGCCAGTCGTATTTTTTCTACTGCGCAACTGTGGGAAATATTTTACATTACATACACGCACAAATGTATATATAAAAGTTACAATTTAAGTGATAAGATAAATATTCTTATTGTTTGCATCTCATATCGTAAGGTAACATTGTTGGTCATTTATTATTGTTAACCGTGTACTTAGCAGTAAATAGATAAATGTTGCTTCAAATATCAAATTATAATAACATACACGCAGGAAACAATATACTTTGGAGTTTATAAATGTATATCATTTTAAGTGGTTTGCCAGCATAACTTTAGTATAAAAATTGACAATACGTGAGCACTAATAATAATTTACTTAATCATTCAAATATATTATGGCCTTTGATTTATATTATATTTTACATCAGAAAAACAAAATTTATTTAAAATTAAAAAAAACTATTTACTAACTTCACAAAAATAAGTTTAATAAAGTAACCTTTACTCCAAACAACGTTAAACTTGAATTGTTTTTTTTAATATCTAGTTATACTATATGAGTGAAGAAAATGGTTTTGAATTGTTTAGACAATTTTTTAAATTGAATTTAGTAATTACTAAAATTGATATAACTATTAATGTATCATAGACGTAGTGTTAGGTACTTTAAAGAATTAGTAATTTTTCATCAATGCAAATTTTATAAATATTTAAACAATTTAGTGTTGAGAATATTTGAATATTGAGATATAAATAAACAAATGTGAGCTTGACTATTTAAAAAGAATAAATAAAAAAACAATAATCAACGCGAGTCAGTTGAAAGTGATTACGTTAGAGTATTATAGCAAGCATAATGTGTGAGCAGCAATGCAACGTAAGCGCCGCTAGCGTCGAGGCGCTTGTGACCATATAGTTATAGTCGAACATTACATAACTGAGAACGATGAACTCTAAAGTACAGTCACCCATCTCCAATGCGCGTAGCGCGTTGATAAGCATGCGGTTCTTTCAAAAAGGGGGAATTCCTTAAAAATGTTTTTGGTAAGACTCCATAAGCAATTTCGGTATTTCCACCATCAATGATATTATAAAACGATGAAAAAGTAAACAGTTGACATTCTAAAATTTCATTTATCTTCAATCTTCAATATCAAGTGTAAACAATTTTTTGATTAACAAATACCGTGTTCCAAACATCAATTTTATGTATTTTTAATTTTTTATCAATATTAAAATGTGTATGTTATTTTTAAAATTTAAATTAATTTACGTTCCCATAATAAAGCATCTGTACACTCTGTGTAAACAAGGATGATCAATCGTTCTTTCATTTCAAAAGACCACGACTGCGTGTGTCATTCCGATCATCCGAAACTTTATTTCTTAAAACTTATTGGATAGTTATAATTTAGAAATGTTATTCAAGTACGTGTTTCCGCTGAGACAAATCAGTCAGTATGCTGCGTAAGATTTTTATAGAAAATTCTTTTTAAGCATACTTTATTCCTTTCATTCAGACGAAAATGATTTGCACTGCTTCGAATAAGTATTAAATCAAAATTTAAAGTTTAGATACACCGTCCTTATCACCATTGTATACATGTATTACTAACACAACACCATCACTGCAAGTAGAAACACTACATCATTATTAAAACAAATGCACTGATAAATTTAGTTTTATCACAAGTTTATCTTGTAAGAAAATTTTTAGACGAATTAAATAATGAACTTTGTCGTAATTTTAGAAATTGTTGCATTATGAATATTCCGTTAAATGCCCGCCACTAAACCAATGAAATATTCCCGAAAATAATCATAATCATAAATATTGTCCAGAAGACAAGGAATGTGAGAAATTTATTTTTAGAGAATGAAGAAGCTAAAAGTCAATACATATGAAGAGAAAGAAGATGAAGTAATGACTAAACAGGAAACTTAACGCTATACAAAGGGGGATATTTCTGAACAAACAACACTTCCTAAAAAAAGAGGAAAAACACTTTTAAACCGAATGAGAAAAAGTACTTGAAAGTATTTAGAAATTGATCCAACAGATAGCACAAGTACTCGTTATCAATTATTGCTCTTTATTGCAAGTGTTGGTTTGTTTTAAGTGATTCTTTGCTTTGTGAATATATCCGCGATGAATAGACGACGACGACGACGTCACTGTTCGGAAAAACGCACGGAAAGCACTCGACTGATGCATGAATTTTTCGGGGTTTGAAGATCCGGGGGGACCAGCGCGGCAAAGCAAGGCAGCAATATGTCAGAATCCCCACCACCCTCTCACGCTACGTCAGGTCACTGAACTGTGTGGCACTGTGTGGTGCGCCTCCACCGATGATGGCCGAGTGCCTCACCCCTCCCTCCCTGCCGAACCAGAATCACCCCCCTCTCAGCGTCACTGACTTCGCAGGAGAGCGCAAGTGGAGCCGACGAGGCCCGAAGTTCTCGCGCGCTTTCCGAAGCCATCTTCGGCTCAAGTGAATTTCATTCGACTTGTCAACATTATGTTATTTTCATATTTTCTCATTACGATTACGAATCTCGTCTGCAACTATTGCAACTGTATTGTTAAATACACGTGTCCAACAAGACAAGTCACAATTTCTAATTTAAATCATCAAAATTTTTAATTCTAAGGCACAGCCAACAAGAACTTATTAACTAAAAACAATTTCTGTCTCGCATTTAGTTATTGTTTAATTGTCCAATCAGTGAAATTTCACTCAACATCTTATATGAAGATATAAGATGTTAAGATTCTTAATTTGTATTAAATTAGTAAACATTTTTAATAATTTAAATTTTTTTACTTTTTTTACTTTTTTTACTTTGTCCTAATCCCATTTCTGCTTTCTTGGGTCAAGAATTTTGATAAACTCGACAAAAAGTTTTGTAAAAATAACTAGTATTCTTATTATTCTAATCGGAATAAGTATAATGTTTTCGTCTTTTTGGAACCGTAACATTAAACACTTTAAATTTAAAATACTACTATAGGGTAATTGTTCAGTCGTTGGCAGTGCGTCCCAGTGCTTGGCACCCTGCTAATAACAAGAAATACAAAAAACTAGCATGTTTTGTATACAATAATTAAAGCTTGAAACATTTACTACAAAAATCAAGTATTTAAATAAGTATTTCTTGTTATTTAAAGAAAAGCAAGAAGGATGCCAACGACTGGAGCTGTTTTACCCTAAATATTTAAATTATTAATGAAATTACACATTTAAACTAACTATGGCGAACGTCATATTTAACAATAAATTAATGTCTATGCTGAAAGTGTCCGATGATAATAAAATAAATACAATTCAAGTCTTGTTAGATTAAAAAAATTATAAATTCACAAGTAATATTAATTTTTTGTACAATATTTAAAAAGTGTTTCCTGACTTTGAATGAGGGTCCCTGTGTTTTCCCTCACCGCTCGACCCCATATGAATATAATATTGAAATGGCCCCTTATCTAATGATTGAGGAATAGTCATCGTAATTGATTAGACGAGTAGTCATTTTACTATTTTACTATTTTACTATTTTACATGGAAAGCACACTTCTACCGCACGTCAGTAAAAGAGGAAAGTTCGTATCAGCCTAGGCATAGGCAGCTGTTCAAACAGCACAAGAACTATTGGTTATTTAACCGCATTTTATATTTTTAATATATTTCTCATATTCACAATATTTGTCAATGTACCGAGATAGAAAAACTGTAGTAAAGACTGAAGTCATAAAAATATGAGAATACATGTCTGAAATAAACGAGAAACTATTCTCAAGGTATATGGATTATCACTCCCTAACTTACCTACTGACAAACATTCTTTTCCTATAAAGTATTAGTCAATATCTTCATGGTTTTAATAAACATTTTCAGTATTAACTTGTTTGTAAGTCATCTACTATTATCTTTTTTTTGCCTATGTATTAGAAAAGACACTTATATCCAAAATTGTAGGAAATTTAAGAAAGAATTTATTTATCGATTTTTAGAAAGGCAAATCCTAGCTTCCAACAAAACAAACACAAGCTACATACAAAGTGGCAATCTTCTATTTTTATCAAACTTGTGAAAAATGTTGAGCTGCCTATAAGGTACCGTTGTACTTTCAATAACACATATTAGAAATTTCATCTTTCAAAGTCACACGTAAAGTACGTACAACATCATTGTTTTCATAGGAACGTAAAAAGTTCTCAGTATAGGAGAGACGAGAGGGCTATTTAAAAATTCGAAATCTCTTAGTATATTAAAAGTAGCTGCTTTTATTAGTAAGAATATCTTGTCTTTTTTCTATTCTCTGTATATCTTTACGTCTCATGCTCCTATCTAAAGCCCACGGTCATTAGTTCCTTCTCTTAATGTCCCCCTCCTGAATGAGATTCCCTCCCACTCCACACCATTGCCCTCTCTCACACCGACCTATACTTCTCTTTGTTTTTTTCGCCGCCCTTCGCCTCTTTCGCTCCTTCTCATTTTGTTGCATAAGCGGAGGTTGGCAACCTGAGCCACGTAATACTCTATAAATATATTTACAAATAAATAATACTGCAGTGTAGATGCACGAGCACGTGACAAATAATTCATTTACACTTGCGCTTTTAAATGCTTTAATAACATTTTAATTAATAAATACAAACAATTACTACCTGTTAATTTTTAAATTACGCACAAGATATTGCTTTTATAAATTTATATATATACATATATACACATTGAGTTTTATTTATTTTTTTCTTTGCATTTTGAATCAAATTTATTTAAAATTAAGAGAAAAATTCAAATATGTATACCTTATCTGAAGATACAAAATTTCATTTAAAAAATTATTGAAATAAATCATTTCAGTGGAATAAATTTTTACTTATGATATACATGACGAAAATGTTGAAAAAAGTTAACAATAAGTTCAATGATATCTTTAATGGTTATAACTTAGTTAAAAAGTAATTAAAACTTTCCTTTCATTAATATTTCGTAGACGCTTTGTATAGCTGGGTTATAATAATTTTTATATGTCTTTTTGTCACAATTTGATATCCTTAATAAAAACGTGATGTTAATTGTAACATTAATAATTTGTCATTGAAATTTAATTATTTTTCTTGGATTTTTCTCATGGAGTCACAAAATAAGTAAAGTATTTCTTGGATTTAAAATTATTTTTTTTCCGCTTCAAAAAAAAAAATTAATTTAAAAAATTAACTTCAAAACAAGATTAAAATTAAAAAATGATTTGTTTAGTCCTATATATGAATAATAAACAATTGTTGATTTAAAGAAATAACTTTTTTAGTTCAAAGATAATTTATTTAAAGGAGAAAATGGTTGTTTAAATAAAAGAAATTTTCTTTAAATAAAAAACCTTTTTTTGTTCTAAAGAAAAATTATTTTGAATGCACAAAACGAGTTTATAAAAAATTGATTTCTTTGAATTAATATAAAATGTTTTTCTAGGTGAATGTGTAGTTTCTTTTTCATTTGTTTTATGTTAACTTATAACCTAAACGAAAATATTATTTTAATACTTTGATTTTAAAATAATTTGAATATCATAAGTTGATTTTTACACTTTTTGATTCTCAGTTCATGCGGTTCAAAAAAGAAAAAAAAACATCTAACTGCGATAAGTTCCTCTAGAATATAGCGAAAGTTTTAAGGGCATGTGGAATCAGCCAACTTCAATTAATACATGTATTAATATTCCCATCTGTTTTCTTAAAAAATATAAAATAAATCTTGACAAAATATAAGAAAAATAATATTTTATTTATTGAGACATGGATCTGTAGTTTAAATACTATTTTTTATTTTATAAAAAGTTTGATATTTTTTGAGAAAAAAAGACAATCAAATACAAATTAATATTGAAAAAAGTGGATAAATTTATATTTTTCTATTCAAACTTTAATTTTTTTTTACAATTTTCGAGAATAAAAGACAATCCAATACAAATTGTCATTAAAAAAAATGAACGTTGACATAGAAAAATATAAATTTATTCATTTTTTTAAATATTAATTTGTATTTGATTGTCTTTTTTCTCAAAAAATATCAATTTTTTTATTAAATGAAAAATAATATTTAAAAGTAATTTTTTGTATTAATTGAACTAGAGATCCATGTCTCAATAAATAAAATATTATTTTTCTTATATTTTGTCAAGATTTATTTTATATTTTTTAAGAAACCCGGTGGGAATATTAATACATGTATTAATTGAAGTTGGCTGGTTCCACATGCCCTTAACTACAACAACTAAAAGTTTCTCTAACATTGTGAAATTGGCGATTGTTTCAGACAAAAATTTTCGTCCGTTTGTTTATTTAATAATGTTCAAACTATTGATATCTTATTGTCCAATTTAAGAGTAACTGTTACAGTTTCCTTAAGTGCTGAGTGTGGTAACAGTTGCGCCACACATCTGTAATAAAACACCTTCTGATGCCAAGCTCGTCAGGCATTTGAAAAGATTTTTCAATTTGGGCCGCGAGTCATGAATAGTCTAAATGAAGCCTAATGAATAGCCTTCTAAAGTACTCGCGTCTTCTTTTATATGGTTTGGTTTTAAATTAAGACGTTTTACATACATATGTATCATAAAAGAATCTTCAACTTGCCATGCTTACGTAATATTTTGGTTTTGCAATTACAACGAGAATTAACTTGAAAACATTGTCAACCGTATATGCAAATATTCTTTTCATATTTTTCCCCGTTGAAAAGAAATATATTTTATAAGGAAATAAAGTGTGTATGTACTATATGTAATTTTCCCTTCTACGAGAGCACTATTTTTCTCTACCGAATTATGTTATTGTTTTAATTTTCATGGTAAATATATTTTGCTTAGAGAGTTGGAAAATTGAAAAAAAGGAAAAAAAACAATAAGTCAAAACTTATCCTCGAGACTTGAGTTGCTGTCGCTGTAGACTTGAGGTGCCGTAGAACTTGGAACGGTGAACGACCGGAATTTTTGCGCATGCGTCAACACGCCGCTGACCCAGATGCGCAACGTGTTCGGCTGACCCACATCGCTTCATACCACTTGCGACTCTTGCGGCTTAACAGTGCGCGATGCAGCACTCTTTATTGTCACATTATTTGATGCATTTTATTATGTTTTTCTCATGTCTTTACAGCTTCCTTTTTGATTTTGATTCATCTTCAGTTATAGCTGGCACTGGCAACGTGCATGACATAATGAAAGAGTCGTCAATTAGAGGTGGAATTGTTCAACAATATTTGTGTTTACAGCTTCTTACTATAAATCGAATGTAAACGATTTTCTTTCAAGGAAAAGGAATATGTTTCAATTTAACAAAACTTTTTTTTTTGTAATTGTAATTCTTGTAATTCTTCTGTGCAAATTTTTCGAATATCTGATTTTGATAAATGTATATTTTTATCCATAAGAGTACACAATTTTAAAAAATATTTTTTCTGTACTTGGCTTTTTGTGCACAGTAAAGATTAACTGAATTTAAGATCCAAAATATATATGCTCATTGATGGTGTATATAGGGACGAAAGTCCACAATTGTTTACAGGGAAAATCGGGGGAGCGAGATTTCCGAGTAAATGTCAACGATTACATTCGTGCGTACAGAAAAGTATGTGACAATAATAAAGCAGATGTTTTTTTTACATTCCATTATATATTTTCTGTGTTGGTATATTTCCTTTTATCAACAAATATTGCTACTTTTTCATTTTTTTTTTTGGGAATTTATATTTTAAAGATAGATGTAGCCATTACTAATTTGTATAGTCAGTGGGCATCTAAATCTTCATGTTGTTTTAATACAACTTTTTGTATTAAATTACAATACTTTTTATTTTCTATGTGAAAAATCTTAATTTTATTATAGAAATAATATTCTTTAATTTTCCTATCTTTTAGAAACGATACTGTAGCATATCTGAGCAATTTTTTTGGACCTTTTCTTTCTTAGAATCACGTGGACATAATAATAGAGTAGGAAGCGAAAAAGGAGCGAGAGAGCATGCATTTAAGATTTGCGTAAATTAATAATAAAGAATTTATTCTTTCTTACCACTAGTTTGTAACAAGCTTGTACATTAGCTATTGCTATGCATTATAGGCACATCTTCCGTATATAAAACGGCGTGTACATACATAAATGTTTAAGTTAATACATTAATGAGTAACATAACCTCATTTTATTATACTATATTTAAATCCATTTAAACCAAAGCATTTTTCCCAGTATATGGTATGTGAAGAAGTGTATTAATTTATTTCTTTCACAATCTTTTAAAACTGTATTTATGAAACAAAGTTATGTATTAGACAATTGACTACCTACATTGTTTGTAAAAAATATTTATTCGATTCTTCTAATTTCAATCCTGAAGCATATTATATATAAATACAATTCATTATTCACAAATTGGTGAAAAGCTTTACTCATTTAGACTTGGAGAATTTAATAATAAGTTTGTGATAAAATTTTGATTTTTAATATCTATTAACACATATTTTATATACGGAAGAATTGTATTAGATTTTTCGTATAATTAAAGTAATATTTTAATTTGTCACCTGTCAAAAATTGAATAACTTTTTTTATGTCAAGTCAGTTTCTTCAGTGCGTTATTTTTGAAAGTACAAAATAAAAAAAATCTACAACATTCATCTGCGATATTGTACAGCTAAAGGAAAGACAAACTTCAAGTATATATTTTCACTCCTTTGTTCTATAAAGAACAAATAGGTAACGTAGCAAATATATGCCATTTAAAATACTATACAGAGAAGCAAAAAATCTATTTTACATTTTATTAAGCATTTAGAATAATAACGGAAAAACCTTAAATGTATTTCTATGCAATGTACAAAGTTTTGATTTCACAATTCAAAAGTCTAAATTTTTGACATGTAATCAAAATTATTACATTCTGTCAACAGATTTTATCTTGATAGTGCTAACTGAGAAAACTTTTGTATTTGCGTTAATTTTTAAAAAACTTTCTTAGACTTAGAGAAATTTCGACAACTTTCTGACAGCAGTCAGTTATAAAAAAATCTGTTTGACTTGAACGTGTTCAGTGTTACGATTATGTATACATAACGTCAAATTGGAATATTAAATATTCAAAAAGTTCCATTTTTTAAAAGCGTATTAAAAATGTGCGCAGGTGATTTTTCGTCGCTTTAAAATAAATGGTCGTGCGCCTAAGAAATTGAAACGTTTTCAAGACAAAAAGCAGCCTAATGTTCACGATTTGACGTTTAAAGAAACTCGACTTTTTTGTTCACTGAATCAAAGATGGAATATCCAAGATTTACTGCACCTGCAGTGCTAGAGGACATTTCTTTCAAGGTGGTGGTTGTACCTGCCGCCCATTCTAAGTAATGCAAAGATTGACCTAATGCAGGCCCTACACGCAAAATTGGATAAATATTGATTGCCGATACAATATCACGAGCCACACAAATACACACATAAACAGACAGTCTCTCTCTCTCTCTCTCTCTCTCTCTCTCTTCCCCCGAGTTGCGTAGACGTTTCTTACGAAAGTGCATGTGCGTGCAAGTCAGTGTTGTGCACATCGTCCCACAGTGCATGCATCTAAGTGTGGGTGACGTGTAGCGGTGTTTGCCGAGCGTGTGTAACTAGGTCGCGGGTTCGACAACTCGAGCCAAGGCTGCTGCCTAAACAGTGGTGCTCAACTGACGAGCAGACAAGCGGATGCATTTTTCAAACACGTTTACTATTATCTTCCATGGTAGAAATACGATTCTATGCAACTTCCATGACCTGCACACGATGTGAAAGATTTGTAATATATTTTTTATCACATTACACTCTTCCTGGTGACTATCGTCTCATCGATTCTTCCTCAAATCATTGTACGACTAATACTATTAATACACATATTTATATATATATATATATCTACATATAAAACAAATCTTGTGTAGAGTACAGAAAACGAAGACGTAAAATATGAATATGGCAACAAGCCAATTTTTTCTTGCATATATGCGATGTAAATCAATACAACTGTAAAAAGTTGTCTTTTTAACTTTTATTCTTGGCTTAAGTAATACCTCTATCCAAAAGTCAGGCGGTAATTTAATAAGTATCGCTGCTAGTAATTTACTTGAGATAATACAATTTCAAAATTGCTTTACGTTTATTCCTATAGAATCACTGTATAGATAACCTATGCGTATACGAACAAGTTCCATGGACACAAATCCCCTCTAGAGACTTTTAAACCGTGAAGGTAGTTTAATTTGTGAAACTTTCACTTTAGACTGTATAATATACTTTTATCAAATTATTATCAATAAATGAACTTTAAAGTTTTCAAAGTGTTTTCTACTTTTTTATTTTTCTACATTTCGGATCGAGTCAATGTAATTATCATGAAAATTAATTTAAACCATTCAAGACACTTTACTTTTATTCGTGTCGTTAGTTCATTTTATTTACCTCTAAACGGAAAGTAATATAAACAAATATTATGCGTTTAAGTCCCGTCAAAAAACGTTTAGAAACATTTATATTACATCAATTTAATTGGCAATTTAGACTTTTGTGTAAAAATCGAAAATATAATGAGGATTGACTTTTTGGTAGTCTTCTATAGCTACATCCATTTGATATTAAATAATAAAGGTGAACATACAGTTTTTCTATAGATATTAAATTAAGACGAAAAACGTACCGAAATCGTTACGATACAAAGTTTAATAAAAAATGGATCAAAACAATTTGGATACGTTTTTTGTTTCAATAACTTAAAATTTCAGTGATCGTTTTACTTAATAGTCGCATGTTTTTAACAATTTTTTTTAACGTAGAAAAAAATTCATATTTTATTTTCATCTTAACAATTGTTTTTGAAAACTTTATGAAAATAAGTCGATAGTTTGAAAGAATGTATTTACTCTATTAATTGTAAAACTCTAATATACTAATGAACAGATATACAATAACCAATTAGCCGCCTAAATTATATTATAACATTGATTTATAATGATTTATATTGGTTTACTAAAAATATACAGAATATGATACTATTAATTAAATTAATTAATTTGAGCACTTAAGACACATGTTGCCAATTAAAAGAATTTTTTGTGTTCAGTAAAAATAAATTTTTCTCTCAAACAAAACTTGTGTAAAATATATTCGATTCAACCAAAACTCTACTTGAGAATTTATTTCGCATTTCCATTCTGGGCTAGATCAGGAAATGTCTGCACGGTCAGTTATAGAAGTTGATTGATCCGCTGTTTAATGTACATTATATGTATATAGATAAGAAATTATACTCACTAATAGCAGACGTTTTATGTATTAAAAGTATGATCTGATAATAGCAGATGTTGTTTTACCTGAAACAAAAAAATGGAATTGTTTATAAAATATGTTATGTATGCAGCTCCATTAACAGATATTTCAGATCACTTTTGGAGTGATTTAATTAAATCTATTTTTATTCCAAGACTGAAATATCTTACTAGTATAGGTTTATTTTCATATTCGGAAAGCTATTAATAGTAAAAAAATATTACAGTAAGCAGTTTTTAAATTCTAAACTTGTTTTAAAAATCAAATTGATATTACATAGTTTGATTGTGAGCAAAAAGTTTGGTATCTGCGAACAACAATTCTACTTGGTCTAAAAATATGCTCAAATATATAACCTTATTTTAGGGTTATAAATATACTTTACATAATACAGTTTCTTTAAAAGGATGTATATAATCTGAATGATCGTTTTATTAAAAAACCACTGAAAATTTAGTCATTTACTATATGACAATAACCTCGCAGTTTTTCTAAGGATATCAAATTAAAAATATAAAGAGACACGTTGCTTCTCAACGCTTCGAATTCGTTTATTGTCTCAATTTGATACTTTTAGATAAACTGTGCTTTTTCGGAGTGAAGATTTAATTTAAAAAAGTAGATGAATTATATTAAACGACAATACGGTAAACATACTTTTATATGAGCAGCACATGGTTATTACAAGACATATAATACAAAGTCTAACTCAAGTGCAATGCTCTATCATCATATAATCAATAGATGACCCGTATACGATACACCTCTTCCGTATAATGGCTAATTTTAAGCATAACCGTTAATATAATACAAATGTCTCAAGTGTCAAAGTGAGTTGAATAATTTTTATTCAATCCTTGACAACACTTGCTTTTATGTCAAATCGTCGTAATTAACTTAATTTTATTAAAAGCTAAAATCTTAATTGAATATTTAGGATATACTTATACTTAATTTTGATACTCTATTAATCGATTTGTAATTCGACTCTCAACGAGGTTTAAACGGGATATAAAAGTCTCACGTTTATACTGAGTAATTGAAAAATTTGAAATTCATGATACTTAAAAAGTAATTAATATGGTTTTCAAAAATGAATAGTTATTCCTGATATAAATGTCAACAGCAGGTATACATAAAATGAAAATTAAGAAAATGCGGGTAAAGATCTGCGGGGTCGAAGGTGCTAAAAAAACGGTGAGTATTGATAATAGTGGCCTCATTTTAAAAATAGTTGAATCCTACTTTGTAATATATTTTGTTTTTATAATGAAAACACAGTGTTTTCTTAAACACGGTTGTCATAAGGTAAATTTCCTATTTTACCTTAAGGAAATAATTTATCAAAATACTAGTTACTTTATGGTTTCTCTGCAGATATGAAATAGAGAAAAAAAACTAAAAAAGTCAATGTTTTAATCACTAAAAACAGTGATTTTGTTAAAAATGTTATAATAACAAAATAACATATTTGTTTGAATTTGTTGGGGTGTAAAAATAAATTAATTGTTTTGGAAAGCATCTGTTCAAGAATATATAATATGTATACGTGAAATATATATTATTCGACTAGTATGTTTAATGTGAAAAGGGACCGGAAGTGTGGGATACATGCATGTGGCTATCAGAAATCCCGTAGACAAGAATAGAGAACCCCTGACACACGACATCAGCATGCCTGTCTGCATCTATCTATATTTCAAAGAGTTCGTGCACACATATAGATGCACAACACCAACTCTCAGCGTGCGTATTCGTGTCATTATTCGAGGCTAGATATGTGTTATATTATGGCGTATGAATGCAAAATAGCAGGAACATTGCGACGATTTAAAACCGACAGATGAAAATCTCACTATGAAAATGCTTAAAAACACTCGTTTTCTGATATGGCGAAACACAATCAGACTGTCTAGACGACCAATTTGTGATGTTACGATTTATCGAATTATCCACCCGCGACACAGGTACGTTTGCGCACTGCCAGTATTTTCCACGTTTCCTTTATTGCTTGCTCACTCGAAGGGCAAAATCAAATGGAAGAACTGAAAGAACGCGTCGACAACTATTACTTTGCAGCTGTACCCATTTATATCAAATAGCATAACTTACTCTGTGAGAAAATATTTTATACCTGTTTATTGATTAGGCGAAAGAAACAATAAAAGTGTGACAATACACGCGAGAAGACTAAAATTTTCAGCCACTTGAGTATGCCTAGCAGTTGATTCTAACAATATTATCAACCGAGTGTGAAAATTATCAGGTGCCGCTAATTTGATAGTTTGATCGTCTAATGAAGGATATTTTAATAATACGATCAGGATCGCAATTGATAATGCAAAAATCGAATCAATTAGGAATAATAAACAAGAGAGAAATGACTCTTGGAAATTATTCCTTTTGCTTACAGATGAGTGAATGAGTGATCGAGGAGGCGAAGAGAGAAGAGGAGATCGATTAAAATTAAATAATGCTTTAACCGCAACAATGTCGGAGATACTGTAGTAATGACTTTAGTGAGCGAATGTACGTTATGCAATGTTCCAAGTACATAGTCAGGTACGAATCCTGGACTTTCAACTAAGAAGCCTAAGTCCGTCCTTGAGCCTCAGGGGTCTCTCGGAAAAGTGCTTGTTTCTTTCTCATATTCAGTTTTCTAGACAAGTAAAGGCCTTTTCTTCATTACTATAATATGCTTCCAAGCGTCAAGTTATTAATATGTAAATTCTTCACCTTTTAATGTACTTTTCAAAATTTTCCCATCTCAAAATTTGGCGAATTTCTTTTATAAGTCTCCAAGTTCCTCGGTTAATAATAATTTGCACTTTTCCGCAGGTCTCTGAGCGCAAACACGTTCGATTGTGATGAGTTTTAAATAGCATGCTAATACTCTTGTAGGGGAGTGTATTTTGAATATTTCCATAAATATTAAAATCAAGTAGTTACAGGTATATATATATCTTGAAATTTAATGGCTTAGTTACAAAATCAGGTCGATCAACGTTGACAAATCAGAATACAGGTGCTTAAGAAGCAACGTTTTTCTATCATATCTTGACTGAGGTATAGTATTGCTTGGAAAACTATATAACGTCGTCTACCTATATATACAAATGGTTCTCATGTTTGTCGCTATCGAGTAAAGCAGCAAGTCGACTGAATTTCTTCTACAATTATATGTACTGTTCAAGAAGAAAAATACATGTTGGCCTACACTGAATGCAAGTAATTACTATGTCTTAATGACAATGTGTTAAAAACAAATTTTAAAAAATACTCATTTTGAACGAAACTTTTGTGAAATCTAATAGTTATATTAAAATTTCAAAAAAACGAAACTTTAAAGCGTGTTGTCGATTTCTTGCAATATTTAAAAGGGCTTAGAATTTACCATACTGAAATTTTGTCTACTTTCTACATTGTTTCTGAATTTGAAAATAGTTTAATAATGAAATTTGAAAACTATTTTGTTTCAGTGTAAAATGTTAATATTAAAATTATTAAAGATATTGATTTATTACAGTAGGGAAAAATAATGTTTGAATAAAATACTCTATTTTTTTGTATAAACCTCAGTTTTCGGTTTTGAATAATGATCATTCTGTGTAAATAAATATTTATTTGATTTCAATAAACATTTGGTTCAGCCTAGTAAATATTATCTGCAGAAAAAGAATTGTCACCTGAAGGGAATTTTGCCAAACAAATATTTGGTCCTCTCTAAATTTGTATGATTGAAAAGTGCATTAATTAAAATTACTGTCAATTTCTACAAATTCCTAGTCTTTTTTTACTGATTTAAATTAAAGGACATCTTTTATACTGGTTCAGATGAAAAGAGTTAACTGAACAGCAATGCATTTATACATGGTTGGGTTGAAGGAAACTTTTATTTCTTTTAGTAAATTGTTCTCTGATTGTACAAAAGTAAAATGCATTGAAGAAAGATGCGCTTTTTATGCGTACAAATATATCGTGTAATTCACTCAGTTTTCACTTCTCAAGGGCCTGCGTGCATATATAATTACATACATATATTTAAAATATTTGATGTTATTGTGATTAATGCTCATTGATATTTTTGTCTCGTGTAAAAAAATCCTGGAAAAAAATACCTTGCAAACGAACATTCGAGTAGAAATTAGAAATGCTGCTCATGCACTTTCAAGACACTTGAATCTCATTGCATAACTGAGGGACTCTTGTTTGATTTCAATGAGATGTTTGTACTGTTTATATACTTGAATATTTGTAACTTTCTTTTTTTTCGACGCAGAACTAAACAACATTTTGGCACTTCTTAATCAATCACTCTATTCAATGAATCACACATTGGCCTCAAACTTTCGCCGATTTTTATGCGTGCATATAATGAATAGGCTTAGAAAAGAAAATACTTCTTTTCACAGTTTTATATATTATTCGTATATATATAGCATAATATAGATTTGAATAAACTTATACTGTACGTATTATGGGTATACTATTCAATTTTAGTTATAAATAGGAAAAATGAAGAGACTTGAACACATTTTTTTTGTACAATTGCAATCAGACATACAGAAAATAAACTTTTCAAATAATTTATAAAAATTTTCGTCCACTAAACTGTACAACTTGTAATGCTTATTTGATAATTTTACATTATTCACGACAGTGATTTCGACTTAAGCAACCGAATATTTATCTTATTTTTAACTTCGCATTCATTTCTTATAGTTTGATGCGCAAACGACCGAGATGTTCAATTTTTAAACAATTGTATTTTCATCATTGGAAACTGAATACGAGAATCAACACTGCTCTAACTTGCTTTTCCCTATATATAGAATTTATAGAATAGCAGAGGCATTTTAAATGTAATAAAAGCTATCCATAAACAACTAAACAATGTGACATTGTTATGGTAAGTTATAAAACTTTTTTTTACTTTTGGGCCTTTCAGAACAGCAAGTGGTTACAATAGAAGTATTGCGCGAATTTTTATAGTTCTTATGACATTAAATAGGTTAGTCTTTTTAATTTAGAAAATTTTTTTTTACAGAAATACGTTTAGAAAGATTAATTAATTTAGTGACTGAAACCTTTTTCTGCAATAATTGAGAAATTTTGTTTACTAAAAACATGAAAAGAAACAGTTTTATGTATTGGTATATTATTTTAAAAGTCATAAAAACTAATATTATTAATTATTCAAAGAGCGTAAATTTATAATATGTATATAGTAGATAAATAAAACAGATTTTTAAAATTTTTATTATATAAAACTGATATTAATTAATTAATAGAAACTCTTGATAAATAAAACTTTTTGGGAGCAATCAAATTTAAGATCAATGTTCTATTTAATTGAGTGTTAATTATAGCGATTGTTATCCGGAAAATGTATGATTCTAGATATAATTAATTTCTTCTAATAACGGTGCAACATTATAAGTCGACTGTTTATAAAGACGATTGCATTCTGTGATAATTAAAAGCATCACGGTACTTGCAAAAATACCGTTTTTTATTATGCATTAAAACTTATACATTAGTTTGTCAGATTGCGATTAGTTAGAGCCAGTACTGTGTACAGGTCATTTAAATTTATTTTAAATTTATTTTAATCATATTTAATTACTAGCTATCGAATTAGTAGATTTCTAGTATCTAATTGAAAAAATGTAGTTCAAAAATCGTCAGTGAAAACAACACCTTCACGTGAACTCTATTATTCAACTTTTAAATAATACAGACATTTTTTCTTTATGTTTAACTTGAAAAAAATATTATGTAGTACTTGTTTTGAGGCTTTGTATCCTAAGACGAAGCTGTCGGACTAAAATGGGACGTTACTACTGAGATTTTTCGCACTCTATATATAATATACATTTACAATATAAAAGAGTACGAACCATTAAGGCTAATGTGACTTTTGCTAATTGATATTTTTGTAATAATTAAAATGTTTTAATTTTAAATGTGACCCATTAAATGCACAGCATCCAGTATTTTGTCGCTGTCCAAGTGATTATTAATAATTTTCAACAAATAAGATAAATCGATTGTCTTATTTTTTATTTTCGTAAATATTATTAAATTAACTTTTCAAATATTGTCTTGTGTACTGGAAAGTGATGTTTTTCACTTTATTAACGCATGTGTCGAATCAATAGAAATTGAACTCTTTCAAATAATTCATAAAGAAGTTAAAAATAAATTTCTATCTGTTGAGTCAAGAATTTGATCTATTTAACGATTTTAAAAATGAATGATAAGACAGATAAGACCTAAAGAATAATGTAAGTGAAAAAATGTACCTTTCATTCTTGTTCGTTATTTGCTTTCCATCCCTAACTATTTTCATTATACATTTTAAAATTTACTTTTAAATATTTTTTGAAAATACTTGTTCTAAATTGAAATAAATATTGACCTCAATGTTCCTAGACATGAAGTGAGTATTCAAATTTGCAGAAATATATTCTGTCTTCCAGCAGAAAAATAATACATTAGAACTTGATGTTTCTATGTTTACACTAAATACAAATTTAGATGTATAAACAATGTCAGTTACGTTGTAGGACAATATTAATATCAAAAGTTGTGTATAGGAATTATGTTTTTTTTACTAATAAGTAAATGAAAAGGATTTGTTTTAAAAATTGACATGTGATTTCAAGTTGAATAGTAAAACCGATTTAAATTGAACTCAAGAAAAATGAAGCACGTAGGTGGCTTGGCGCCACGTTCTCTGTCGCCTTGTTCAGTTCGATACGAAGCGAAACTGAGCCCAAATTTATCTCTATAATAATTATACGGACATAAAAATGTGAAAATTTCCATTCGAAACGCTTTTATACAAAAACTTTTGTCGCACCTATATATATTGGCATTTCTAGAAATGAAATGAGTCTGGAATTCTTTAAAAGACACCCTGTATAGGTCCTCATCGATCTGAGTTCTATAGCACAGCATTCTATGAGAGATAACTGCAGACACACATGCACAAGGAAAATCAAGAGCTTGAATGCATGCATATATATATGCAGTACGTATGTGCAGATGAGCGTGTGTTAAAATAGGACTATAGGACGGCCGACAGAAATAAGAAAGGAATTCTTGCTCTGCAAGACATCATAGAAATGCGAAATTCTCTCTTCACTCCTTCTTACACCATTACGTGCATAATATTTTTATTACAATAGTTGGTAGTAAATAATTCTTCTAGTTCAATTATAAAAAAAATAGTCTGTTAATTTTTTGCATAAGAGGACTTTTTTAATTTCAAACTCATAGAACCATGTTGTAACAATTTTTATTCGAAAAATAGTAGGAGGAAAAAATTAGAAAAAGTACATGTGAATGATAAGCAAAGTTCAAGCCTGAATATTTTTAATGAAGTATCTTTAGTTTCTTTACACGACGAAAACTATCACATTTGGAAATTTTTAATTTTTTCAAATATCTTCGCAGTGACTAACGATAGAAATTTATCTCTCTGGTAGCAACTATAAACAAATAATCTATATAGGTCCTTGACAAAGTTCATGAATGGTAATCATTGACAAAAGGCAAAAACAATATCATCTACAGGGTGGTATTTATTAACGTATTAAACGTCCATAATATCGACTATTAAAATTTATTAAAGAACCCAATAATAATTTAGAACTGAATTGCATTGATTTTGAAATTTTTAATTTTTTGCACTGATTTGCAGTTTTAAAGAAAGAAACGGATGCCAAAAATAGAAATCTTACTCATTTGTGTATTAGAACGTAGTGTTATATTAATTTTCTAGTATTTTTACACTTTTAATGGTGTACAAAAGTACATCTGCACGTGCTGCAGATGTATTGATGTTTTGGCTTCAGTCGCACAGCACGTTATCGATCTGAGAGCCACGTTTCCTCTCTCCATTTCCCCTCACCAGCTAACCCCTCTACTTTCCCGACCCACCCTCAACCACCCTAAACGTTAAAGCTCCACCTTCCACCCTTTACCCTCCACCCTCCGAAACCCTCTATACCAGCTTCTAGCTTCCAGCAAATATCACACGCGAATGAAAATGTCTGAAAATGCCGCGGGCTCGAGAAATGATACATTAAAGTGGTTGGACTGGCATATTCAGAAAGTTCTATTCTTAAATATTTTTTTTTCTTTTTCTCTCTTTTCCTTTCTCTCTTATTGAATTATTAAGAAATTATTTTTTAATACAATTATTGTAATTTTCGTGCGCATATTTTCTTCTTTCCATTTCCATAAATGTATAATTTGGTGAATTTAAAGAATGGGTAGAAATCAATATTCTTTCTACATTTATATTAAACCTGAATTTATTTGTGTGTAGTGGAAGGCCATACGAAATTTTTTGAGGTTCTCTTCAAAGAGAGCGGTATTTGAAAGTGGCTGACTTGCAAATCTGCGATAACTATGGGTCTTTTCGAGTTTAAGAACAGCACACTCTTGTTCGGACAAATCTGATGGCGTAATATCGTGTGCGTCATATATATGTGCAATTGTGAATTAGAAACCGGTTAAGGTTTCATGAGGATTTTCGAGAGAGTCATTGATTTCAAAATTTTTTTTTTAAACATTTTGTAGATACATGCTTGTGTATGCTATAAATGTGTAATGTAAAGGCACTTTCACTTTTCAAGAAATTAAATAATTGTTGAGGACCTCATGTGAAATTATTTCATGGCAAACTGTATATATACGGCTGATAGTAACTTAATAATCAATGGTTTGCTTACTCTCTTAAGAATCATGTATTGAACAGTCCACTAATATTAATCAAGTTTTTCACCATAATTGTTAGTATTTTGACTTTACAATTCGAGTTTTAAAGTTTTGACTGTAGAGTAATTTCACTGATTGTGAGAAGTGGTAGTTTTGACTAATTTTAGAAAGTATCATGCAAAACCACTGGAACTATTTCGAAACCCTATTCACGCGAAGAAAATAGATCCAACTTTCGCATATAGAAATGGAATCTAAAGAACAGTCGATGTAATAATCAATACTAAAAATATAGTACTGAATGCGTGTGACAAATGCAAAGTTGCTGGGCAATTATACGTTTGGTGCAATGACGATACACTGCAAAAATTGGTGTCTTTTTTGATATCTTAAAATAAGATGTAAGATGGCAAAATGGTGTCTTACATCTTAAAATAAGATGTTTTCCAAAGCGTCTTACTGATATTTAAGATGCTTTATACGTTTTAGTAGTAATAAAGATATTTCTTCCATCTTAAAAAAGTAAGATACTTTTGTAAGTTCTTTAAAGTATCTTAAATTAAGATGTTTCTGTTGCAATAAGATGTTTAGCGATAAGTTACTTGAGGAATCGTAAGATGCGCCATAAGTGTAAGTTACTAAAAATTAAGATACATAAAGTGTTTTCCATAAGAGCCCATAGTTAACCTCAAAACTTTTTGCCCCAAAAATACCACAGAAAATGTGTACGAAGATACTTTTAACATCTTAAATTAAGATGTTTCAAGTAACTGAAAAGTGTCTACCAAAACATCTTAGAAATGACTACCAAAACATCTTAAATTAAGATACTTCTTTTTGCAGTGTACTCGACCAAATTTGGAGGACTTTTGTCCCAAAATGGTGCGGTGCAAACTTTCTTCCAAGTGCGTTATTCATTGACGCTGTGCATGGTCAATTTAACAACTTTTTATCGTTGTCTTAAATCGAGAGATTTTCTCTGATGTAATTTTCCAAATGTCTCTGGTGTTTTTGTTCAATATTGTACTTTCTTAACACAGAAATCCCATTGTCACTGTAGTTATTATTGTTTTATTGGAATCGTATTTTTGATCACAATTTTTTCTATTAAAATCTGTGTTTTTTTTTTTTTTTTGTAATAATTATTCTACAAATATTTTCACGTTTCACTTGCATCTATAAATAAATAGTCAAATTGAACGTGTCAAAAAAATTTTGATCTAGAAAAAAAAATATTTTTTGCCGAACGACAGAAAATAAAATGCGCAACTATTATTACAGAATTGGTATTTTACTCTTATCGTAGGCAATAAATAGGCAAGTATGCATATAGCGTCTCCTGTACTCTTTGCCAGAATGGGAAAATATCGTTAAATTGGGTTCGTTGGCACGTACAAACAACGCGATGTGCGATGGTTCGGATGGGAATGAGTAAGAAAGTAACGAAGCAGTACATATTTTCTACAGAATGAGTAAGAGTTGAGAGAATGCGTTATCAGAACATTTCACAGAATTTTCCGAATCGAGACCTACTTTCGAATATGGCGTAATAGACTCTCGGTGCACCGCCTTTGCAATGAAGAAAATTTTATATGAATATCTGTATTTCACATAAAATTGTCATTTCCATTATTATTATTATCGTGAAATTTATTTCGTCCGTTTTCTCTCCAACAGTCGAAAAATATTCGTCTAGAATGGTACGGATGATTTTAAGATACAGTTTACCTCAAAAAATATTGTTTTAAATTACTCATTAGTAAATTAGTAATTGAAAATAATTTTCACCTGTAAACAATCTTTTTCTGTTTCTAAAGTTTCGAACATTCGAACAAAGGACATTTTTCTCACTTTGTATTTTACTATAAAAATCTTATAATTTTGTGTATATTGTTACAACTGAATGTATTGAATTTACATTATTTTTCATTTAAGTACAGTACATTTTAAAAAGATTAAAAAATATATTTCCTACATTTCAACGTTAAAACATGAAAAACATGATGTTTTTCATCTTTTTTTAATTTTAAAATTAAAAATTGATTTCTTCAATAATTGCTATTCTAGATTATGTCAGTTACATTTAAATGCATAATATTAGTGACATTAATAGTACCCCACACATATATATTAAAGCTGACAATTATAAATGTATTATTAGATGGTGTATTATTGTAGTATAAGGTTCACATAATCCACTGTTTCTCTTTCTTTTTTTGCAAGTGAAAGTACCTACATCTGTATTACCTCAAGTACTGTGAATTCGGTATCGGAAACCGGTTCAGAAATCTTTCTTACGAAATTCTGATCTGGCTAGAGATATTCTTCCGAATGGTTGTACAATCCATTTATACGAACCGAGATGATTTATTACAATATAACTTGTAATAATTTTCAATGCAACGTTCGTAGAGTTAAATAAAAAATTACGAATTTTCACAATTACTTCAAAAATTACTCATGCGAATAAAAATATAAAAATTCGTTTGTATATTAAATTGTATTTATGTGTGAAGAATTTATCTTGAAGAGAAGTGTATTAAAATAAGTAAATAATTTGCTTTTGATCATAAAATTTTGATATAGTGAAGTAGCTCATTTACTTTACTTTAAGTTTGGGAAATCCTCCACCCAATCAAAAAATGCAACAATAAATACACTCGAGAAAAATGATATATTTGGATCAAATTCTTTATTTTGATTAATAAACTTGATTATGGATTTTTCAAACAAAAGGTTCGTTTAGCCTAAAGAGGTATTTTGAAATGTTTGATAAATTTTGCTCTCAATTAAAGAATTTGAAGCAAACTTTTCTAGTTGTAAGGAAATTTTTCCCGAGTGTATATTCTTCTTGCTGTTCGAGAATCTTGCAAAGTGAACAACAAGGTGTTACAAATGGAAAGAAACTCCATGAGGTATGTTGTTGAAACAATTACCTTTTATGCTTCCAGATGACGTATGCGGCGTTTGCGGTGCATGAGATGTTAGAGGTAATGGTGACGCGGAGGAAGTCGCGGAGTGTTCCAACTTGGAACTCACCGCGCTCCACATCTCGAACATGTTGAATGCCGTGGTGATGGTTTTCTTTGTCCAGCTTGCTGTCTAGGAAGTCGCACATACGATAGGCTAATGGATATCTCCCATATCACTCAGTGAAGCTTACTTCCCTATTAGACTCAACCCGTTCTGGATTAGTCGCCTGACACTTCTCAAGCGATAACAAAACATTCGCTGGCTCCTGAGATCTTTGAAAATGTTTCTATTTATTTTTACTACAGAACAAATTTTATCAATCTTATAATATGAGTTCATGTGATATCGGTAGAAGCCTGGAATGCCTTACAATGCACAAGCATTCCTTTGTATTTCGTTCTTTCGTTCTTCCTTCTTTTTTTCTCCCTCTCTTGCACTTTTCATTCTTTTTTGATCTGCTGAAAGACAATTAGTTAATCGTGTACTTCGGAATGAGACAAGACTTTTTAATTGAGAGTTTCTAGTTTCCCTTGTTCGGAAAATTATAGCAAAAATAGTCTTATTAGGATGGGATTTATCAAGGTTTCTAAAGATATTAATTTATAACGCGTTTACGGAAAATTTAAGTTGAACGACCAATCTTTTAACTATTTGAGTCTAACATCTATATAAATATTAATGGAGTGAATCGGGAGAATTAAGAATTAAATGCTCTGATAAAATCTCTGAATTATTTCACAATATTCTAGATATGTTGAAAGAAATTTTTCAAAATATTCCATCAATAAAATATTAAAATTTAATTATTTTAATATTTTACATTTTTTCATACAGCTTAATTGATGATGTAGGTCAATTTGTGTATTTTTAATAAAAGTATATAGCACAAATCGTTTTTCATGTAAAAGATGCGTATATACTTTTATTATACACAGAATGAATTTTTATTTCTGCCGAATGCATAAATGAAAAGTTAAAGACAATACTGTTGAGAGGAATATTTGTAAAACATAAAATGATGATACAATGTTTTGCATTGCTAACTAGTGTGTGTGTGTGTGTACTATGGGGAAATCGAATTGGACGCCGACTAGTTAGTGCAAACTGTGTTCCGTAAGTAATACGTTGGTTGCTCTTTAAGTCAGCTGCAGTGCTGTGCAAGCACGAAAGCTCGTCGAAGACACACTTTGCTACGAAGCGAAGCTGACGACCAGCTACTAGGCAAACTTGACTTTTGCTTCGCAGACTGCAAAGCATGGTGTTCTGTAGGTCACATCAGTACGTATAGAGCGTAGGGACTAACATAATTACGTATAGTCAGATAAACTTGTAACAAAGAAACCCTGTTTTATCCGATTGTTGTGCATGAATTATAAATGCATATTATACACGTCTAATTTTGTCCGCGTGTTGCTGAAGCGCCGCATATTGAACCGAATGCATGTTCCATATTCCGTCAGACTTCTCGTTCCATATTACGTACATATTCATTGCGTACTATCGTTTTCCTGTATAGACACACACGTGTTATTACGCTCCATGCTCCGCAAGTGCACTTTCGATGAGCCTATACTTCATCTGCATGTATGTATATATGTTTACGCACCAACCATGAGCAGGAGAGCGCTATTACAATGCAATTTTGTGACTACCTGTTATGTTCTCGAGACTTTAGAGCATGTTGAACTTGCCCCCTTTTCTGCGATACTGATTTAAAGAAATAAGATTTCGCGTCAATATTGCATTTCGAGTTTCGACTGCTGTCGATCACGTGTTGGCGACAAAATTCGACCCATTTCTAATCTACTTTAAGAAAGTTTCAAACACAGTTTTTCCAAATGCTTGGAAAAATTGTGAATATTCTCCAAAGTTTGTAAGAGTATTAATAATGGAAAATCAATTTTTATTGGGTATTTTGTACTTATTATTGAGTAGATTATTTGAACTCTGAGTGACTATATTAATATTTCCGATATTTTCTTCAATTAATTTAAATGATTAAATGGAATATCTGACTTTCAGTTATAATGTGTATATGGTGACCGAGTTAGCCATTTTGATTAAGGTCTTTTAACTTTCGCGTATTTCTATACTTCCCAGCTTCTCCCAGAGGATATTGATATTTGCCGTGAGACTATTTACAGACTATTCTAATATTAGGACGTGCACGTAGATACTGGGAAAAGTCTTCCGCACTTACTCAATTTGCTTAGTCGTTCATCTACATAACACAGATTGAACAATAAGTACACGGTAGATTAAACGCTAAAATGTAGAAAAATGTTTAACTAATTTTGCTTTTATTTTCTCGTTAATTTTTGTCGGAGTGAATCGGGAAATTGTTTAACGTTGCGGTGCGGTGCGGTGTCGTGTATATGGATTATTTTTGACGTGAGAGCAACACATCGAGAATCACTACTTATGTAGGTCGTGTAGTTGTCGTACTTTGCCATGAAAAGACTCCTCTTTGCCATGTCTGTCTTTCTTATGCTTACTAGAAACATGTGACTAAATTTACCCAGTTGTTTCTAGGCTGTATATAAATTATTCAAAAATGGTAAGCTACTGTTCTCGCATTTATCGAATAAGAAATTTAATTTCCTCTAGTAATCAACAGTGGTACGTCTGTAGGATAGGTTCGAGTAAAAATCAATAAAATTGAAAAAAAATGTAATCAGTGGGTGAATTTACGAAATCACGTAATTAAGGTGAACGAGATGATAGGTCTTTAATTCGATAAAACAAGGCGAGTGTCATTAGGGTGTTATCGGTCGTACGCAATGTAATCAGAGGCGTTTGTTTCGTGATAAACTCTGATGACTGTAAACAAACAAACATTTAAGATTGAATGTTTATTTGCATCCGCAGATTGGGAGTATCGGAAATTTAAAATTATGGACGCATTTGAAGAGTGCTGCACTTATGAGAAATATTTTCTCGCAGTGACCGTTTAGAGCGGGTGTGTAAGTACTATGTTACGTTACATCGTACCTATAACATTAACGACAGCGAGGAGCTGAGATATAGGCGTGTGCATGCGCACAATATGTATTACTTAATAATATCCATAACTAGGTGTCATGCCACGATGATGGAGTAGGAGATGTGATCAGAGCGTAGGAAGAAATGGAAAGACGGTACAAAAGTACAAGAAAGATAAGAGAAAAAACAGTAAAAGGTGAAACGAAGAAACTCTCAATATCGCTCGACTCAAATTTATTTCACTTTCGAGTAATTTTTATGAACCCACCACAAGATTTGCGATGGCAAATCGCTTTCAGCACTTTTGGTGTATGCACATTGCAAAAAAAATCAAAAACATGGGCGGTAATAATCCAATTAAGGTATACAGATGAGATCGCACAACACTTGAAATTTCCTCTCGAACATATATATATATATATATATATATACATACATTCGTCACTGTACTTTCACTTTCACTTGTCAATTATCGTCGATGAGCTTTATTCTCTTCTTCACACTTGACTCTTTTCAAAAGATTCTTCACAAACATCCTTTATTTTCCAAAAGAATATCTTTTGGAGATGATAATTTTTTCACTGGTCATACATTTTTTGTTTGCATTCCACATACGAGAATTTAATAAACAAGTTTAGAAATCAACAAACTATGGGTTTTCACTAGAAGTTAAAATTGAATAAAACATTTTTCTCTGTCTTAACTTTTTTTTGTGTCAACAGTGACTTTTTCTCATTGAAGCTAAAAATAATGAAACGAGAGACTAATGTAAGTGTTAATATTAATGTAAAAGTCGAACAACAATCGGTAAGTTTGGAAATTCGCGCACATGTGTGAGAGTTGTGTCGTTTTGATTCGGTAACGAAGTAGTACCGGCAGCGCGTAGTTTTGAAAATGTTCACACGCTTTAATCCTTTGACCGGCACACCAAATCGACTGACAGCCGGGACACTTACGCGACCGAAGCTTTGAGTTGACTGGTCGCGCAAGACCAGAGAACCCCACCATCAATTTTCCTCTGGCGGTGGGAGTGTGTAAGAGCAAGTGAGAGGAGTACGAGGGCTAGAGAAAGAGAGAAAATTTATGCCAAGGGTGAAGGAGGGTGAAAAGGGAGCACAACGAGAGAGAAAATTCTCAAGAATATAAGTTGATGAAAGAAGACGGTACAAGAGAAAACGAAGGGCTGCTGCTACTGCTGTTGAAAGTAAGGAGAGTGTTGTGGTACGGTTGGGGTAGGTCCTCATCCCTCTTACATGAGGACTCTGAGGAGGGGGTAACTCTTGAATGAAAACCCCGCATGGAGCAATAATTCATAACTTTTTCCTATTTTCACATTTATTTTTTTTTATTTTTAATTTAACTAATTACTTCTTATTGAACAACAGAAGGTATTTTTTTTAAATATTTTCTACATAATTCAAAATGTAAATCCAAAGGATCCCTATGGGACTTTTACTTTTATGAAGAAGAGAAAAAGGAGTTAGTAGCTAGTTATAGTTTCCGTGGAAGAAATTTTACAATTTAATAAAAAACTATGTGAGTAACTTGAAACATATTTTTAATGTGTCAAGCAAGTATTTTAATTCAAAGGAAAACTGTGCCATTTGCTCGAGTTATATTATCCTAGAGAAAAATACCATGATGATTTTACTAATAAAAATACCTGTATAGTCGAGATAAATACCCGCATATGACGGTTTGGCTATATGTTAATATACATGAGAAAAATTATTCCCTATTTATACTGAACAATTGAAAATATGGATTTAGAAATTTGCCTTATGTTCATTTTTCTTATGAATGAACAAATTTTTTCATTAGCTAATTTCACACTGAATAAAATTACTCCAAGTGTACTCAATTTGAGCACAGATTTTTAAATGTTTCTAAAAAGTCCAAATTAGGAGTTTATTGTGTTATTTTTCCTTTGGATTTAAAGTATATTACGTATTCGTGAAGTTCATAACATTTCTCCGATAAACGATTCAAAGACAAAGATATGTTTTAAGCAAAAAACAATATTTTTTGTTTATAATTTTTTGCTTTTTAATTAGTGTTGATTAAGAAATATTGTGAAAATTCTTTTTATACAGGAGAAATTTGAATGGGGAAATATTTTTTTCTTCTGATTCGTTGATTATAAACGTTGTGAACTTCACCTACGTGAAGTGTTCTGCTCGATTTAACATAAGCCAAACTGTCTACAGCTATACTTGTATAAATTTACCGTAAAATTTTGAACGTATAATGCAATATGATATAATTTAAGTAAAGTTAACAGTTTTTGAAAAAAATTACAACACTAAAAAAAACTGCTACTAATTTCAAGTAACAAAACAAAAGAGCTTGGGTTTTTTGTGTATATTTAAAAAAATTTTTTTTTTATTTTAAGATTCTTATTTTTAGCGTGCAATATTAAACAAATTAGGAAATTGAAAATCGTATGTAAACTTACAATTAAAAAAAATAGACGGACTTAATATTATTATTATTACTAAATTGTATTATTGAACGTATATAAGAAGTGTACAACGTTCTCCAAAGCTTGGGTGGTAATGACAAGCATTTCCTGTAAATGACCAACATTTTACGAACATATGAATGTATATCTATATGCGCATGTATATGTATATATGCAAGTTCTTTTGCGACAAATCTAACTTTTGGATTTGAGCCCAGATTTTTTCAATAGAAGGATAATTGTTTTTGTGCATTTTATCTGAATCCATTATCATCTTTGACGTTGATGTCTATGGATTTCTTTTATTACATATTCTTTTAAGATTGCATACATTGATCGCATTCTTTCCAAAAACTAGGTTTACGAAAGCGACTTGATTTTGAAAAATAAAGATAATATTATACTCTTTGTACACTCTTCAGTGAGCATATATTTTGGAATCATTTATAACTGAGTCAATTTTCTTCTTCGCATTTGGGAAAAGAATTCAAACAACAATTTAAAAAGAGGGGAGGAACCATTAAAAAAGGTTGGAATTATAACACTGTTATCTCCTTCTTCCGCACACATAAACCTATAATACTTTCCGTGCTAGGGATGGAGGCGAGCAGCCGCGAGCCCCCCTGGATCCGCACCTGCTACAAGTTACCAAAATATCTTACAGTAAATCTCGAGTTTCTACCCCGTTTTGGAGGGTCAAAAGAAAGAGCAACAAAAATAACATCATGAAATGCAACGGTTCGAATAACTTTGAGATTCTTTTTTTCAATGACTGTTTTTTTATTTTTTATCCGAAGAGCAAAAACAAAAGTTCCCATATAGTCGTCCTAAGAAAAGAACTCAATGATCTAAAGTATTTGATAATATACCTGTATCATATTACTCTGTATATTGTATCATATCACTTTATATTTATACAGAAATTTCTCCCTATTTGATAATTTGAGTAGAGATTTTTTTCAAAATTCGTCGAGTATAGAATTTGAGTGTGGGTTGATGATTCTGGTGAAGGAAATCGATAACGGAATATACACTCTTCTGATTGTGAATATCCGTTTTTTTACCTATTCCTTTATATACCTGTCTCATATAAAAAGGCCTAGTTTATATTGCAAGGCGATCGCAGATCATCGACAATGCCTGTGGCTTGTTCTTCGATCATCTATACCGGGTGCATAGAGGAAGCCCTTGAAAACCCTATGGTTGATAAAGAAAAGTACTGCCCATAGTGGAGAAATATAGCAGATACTTGATATCTTTACCGTTAGGTCTCTTTTCTAATTCGCATCGTAGATCAAAGATTTTACGTAGGTGGAAGACGACGAGAATTAATAAAGGAGAAAAAACTGTTATTAGTAACAAAGAATGAAGAAACTATTGTGCTGGTACTTTTTTTTGGTATTCGGTATATAGTAGTTTGCAAGTTGAGGGACATGTGTATAACGGTTTCAGAATTATTTCATGAATACTGTATACATTATGAAGAACTGCTGCTAATATATCACTTCTCATTATTTAGATGTACGTGAAATATTTTAAGGAAATTAAATTCTTCATTCTTTTAAAAATACTTTTTTGAAAAATTATAAACCTACAACATAAAATTAGAGATGAAAAGAATAAAAATAAGATGATCACAATTTAATAAAAATATATCAAATTCTACTATAAAAAAGGGAAATTTGGAGAAAGAAATTTGAAATCAAGAAATTCTTGGATTAAATTTGAAGAAGAAATTTGGAGATAATGCTGGAGAGTAAAATTTGAACTCTAAATTATACTCTTTTTGACTATAATTTATGCATAACTAAAATAATTGGGAATTAAATTTTATTCAAATAATTTATTATGAAAAGTAAAAACTTTTAGTTTAAAAATCTCTTACGAACTGAACGTTATTTCGGTACAAAATAGTCAATATATTCAATGTATTTAGTTATTGAGCAACATTTTTCGTTTAAAGAACCGAGGGTCCTGTTACCGGTTTCGACAGATTACAGTTATCTGTGACCGCTGCAATGTCAATGACCTCTGGTGTGCTGCCTCGTATACGAAATGGATGGGTAATCAAAAAAATGTATAAAGCAATAACCTTGAAACTTATTGTAAATCATATGTAGATGGGCATTATATAATATATTAAGTTTGTTTTTACATTATGACGAAACATTCTCTTGTTATATATTTATGTTAAATATAGATATAATAGGTATACATTTTAAAAGTAAAATGTTACTCATAAAGCATAATGCTGTGACAAAAAAAAGTAAAATTAGGTACATATTTAATCCAAGTACAACAATTATCGTAGAGTAAAAAGTAGAGGCATCCAAGTTAATAAACATTAACAAAATTTTTTAAATTTTTTATCAAAACATTATCTCTGAATAAATATAATATTTTTAATGTTTAAGTAGTAAAACGCTTTTTAATATTCAAGAATCTATTCAGTTAAGTCATTGACAGAAGTTAATAAAATAATTTAAATCATATATTTGTATGTGCGATGCAGAAATGTGGATTCAATTTTCACTATACCATTCTACTGACATGTCCTTTTTAATATTGATTGTCTGACATGATGAATAAAAGACAGTTTCCTATTGAAACAAAGCTTACGTGAAATATATATTTTTGTTACTCCATATCAGCTGATATTGCGAGTAACAAAAATATATCATCTCGAAAGCAGGATAAATAATGTTAACAATATTTACTTTTTTTTGCTTATCCAAATAAGTTGTAATAAATTAGAAATATTCACTAAAATATTTTCTCATAAAAATATCATTAACATGATGAACGGCAGATATTTTCGTTTATTTCTTTCAATACGTAAAAGTTAAATATCTTAATCATTTTATGGTTTTTTTGAGATACTTTTAATTAAAAACTCTTAAAGCGAATAAAAATTTACTGTTAAACATATATTAAGAATATGATAATGTATTTTTTTTTTATGAATGATGTATTTGTTGAGTATTTAATTTTTATTTTTCGTTTAGTTTATATACAACTGGAAGAAACCTGGTGCGGACTGAGAATCGTGGGTTTCTCGCTTTCACAGATTGTGCAATGCTACTCGCAAGTACAGTCGATTTTTGGTGACGAGAATTTAAATTGGATCTCGAGTCACCTCGCTAACAGTTCTTTCGAGTTTATTGTACCGTTTGAAATGTTGCCCATGTGGAATACGAAAATTCATTTACTACACACTTTGGGTTCAAGTCATCCATTTGTTTGTGGGAAAATATAATTACGACACATTATAGTTTTTCTCCTCCTTCTCTTTGAGTAAACATTGTTAAAATTGTTGGTGAGAAATAAATGACAACACTCAAATTATAATTTACGTGAATTCAAAGAAAATATCGCTTTTTGGAAACTATTTTACTATTACTTCTACTTTAGTTTAACTATTAGAAATAGACTCCAAAAATTAGTTTGCAATATTAAAATTATTATTAGTTGGAGATAAAAGTTTTTTAAAAATATTTTGAGTAGACTTTTTAATGAAAAGAACCAATAACACTGTAGCACCTGAACTCCTAACTGTATGAGGCAGAGCATACGTTCTAGATGAGAGAGAGTATATTTAGTTGAGCTGGACTTATGCCAAACTCATCAACGAAAATGAAATCTAGGTCTGAGACCTCTTCCTAAACTGCATGAATCTTTCATTTGGTACCTGCATTACTTCTATAATATTTTATCCTTTAACACACACTGCACGCATTTTCCAATGCCTTTTAGATTTTACTTGTAAATTTAATGACATGTCAGTACAAGGATTTTCAATTTTAGGAATATGGAAGAAAAAATTGTGGATTCAATCTGAACAAGTGCAACAAAGAGGAGTCCACTTTTGTCTTACATATCCCACCCAAAAATGTGCATCATTATTTTCAAAAAATTTATCAAGTCAATTCTTAGTTGAGCTTGAGATAATTGAAATTTTTTTATCATCTCGTCACTACAGAGAGTAAAATTACTTTGCTTCTTCTGTACAGACTTTAAAGTGACTATCTGACTGGAAAAAGCATCTATCTTAATCTATACACTTGCATTTACGCAACAAGTTTTTCTATTATAAATGTAACGCACATCAGTTACACTGCGTATTTGTATATGGAAAAATATTTTCTATTCTTGAACATATATTTTCTTTTCTTTACTTTTCTCTTGTTTTCTTCTCTTTCTGATACTTGAATACATTAAAAACTCTTTGTAATATAAAGTTTATTGCATGTAGGAATAACTTACTCTTAGAGTAACTGAATGGTTCGCGGATTTGTACTATAAGCGTAATGAAACAATGCAATTTCGTGGATATACAAGTGTTTGTATTATACACTAACCGTTATCTGCGAGAGAGCGTTTCCTTTCTTAAGAAAGAAAAGACAAAGCCTTTGAATTTTACTGTTGCTTATTCGTTTCATTCATTTGAGTCTTACACCTCCAAGTTTTTCTTTCGCTTACATGATCTGATCGAAATCATTCTTCTTGGCTCGTAAAAGGTACTTTTCAACTTGAATATGTAATAAAAATGACGAAATTTAAAGTGAGACATTAACAAACATTGTATGCGTAAATGACAAAACAAAGGAATAATTAATAAAGAGACATTCACATTATGATAATATTGCAAATAATCATTCATTTAAAAGTCAATGAATCAGAATTTCGAAAAAATCCTAATTTTTCAATTGTTAATGAAACTATTAAAAGAAAGGAAAAAAATGTGTCCATCAATCATCGCGCATTAGTAAAATGGATTTTTTTTTGTTGAAAAGATCGCAAAAGGGATAAGCAGCGTGACTCGTTGGCAAAATAAAGTTAAAAATGTTACGTCGAGGCAGTTGATTTTCACAAATTGCGTAAGCCCACGCAGTCTGACACCAAAGCAAAAAATGGCCGTCTTTCGTACCGGAAACGAAACGGTCTTTAAGAGCCGAGCCGCGGGCATAGAAAGTGACTAGCATGACAGATAAACTCTTTCGCAGAGTTTATGCTGCAGGCGATGCTTCAGGGTTATCAGTATTATGTAACTAATACGCCAAATATGAAAAAGAAAGCAGTGTGAATTGATAAGAAAGGAACAATTTCAATTGTACGAATAGTTTGAGAAACTGCTCTTCTTTATGATCAAGTAAATTCAGTCAAAGAATGTTTCTGCAATTCTCATTTATTGTTTAAAATCGCCCTATACTGTTTTTAAATTTCTTTTTTCAGAAAGCAGCCTTGGCTGGCTTAAAAGTGATGCATCTTAATTTGAGTCTTAAGGTTGCGTTAATAGTAATTCACTTATTCTTACCTTATTTAGATTCAACTTTGTAAATTTTCGAAAGCAAACTCGTATGTTAAAGAACATCAACTTACCTGAAACAAAACAATAAATAGAAAACATTAGTCACCAAATATTTTATTTTAAATCATTTTTAAATTAAATAATAACACTATACAACATAATAAAACAAAAGTCTTATTTCAAGTCACAAGAAAAATTTTAATTTACATAATATGCAATATTTTGAATAAACTAAACTTTTGTTGAATTTAAGTAATGGATTTAACATTATGACTAGCAATGCTGAATTTCAGATTCATTTTAAGATAAGACTTTTTTTATTCTGATCTATTAAAGTCAGATTTTGCAAATAATAAATATCTATGACAAAAATTCTTTTTAATTTTGAAAAAGAATTTGATAAATTTTAATTCCTATAATGTTTAAAATTTCTAAAAGAATATTTCTAAATATATGAAAAAGCCTAAAGTATATCATGCTATTTTAGATTTTGAGAGTAATGAAAAAAGTAACCTGCAAGAAAAAGAAAAGTTTTAAAACGTTTTTAAGATAATTAAATTCAAAAGTGAGAAAAGTATTATTTGGGAAGTGTTTTGTTTTGACCATGTGTCCATAAATGATATGTATATTTAGATATAAAAGTTCAACAAATAAAAAGTAATTTTTCCCTTCTCTTTTAATTTATACTAAAAAAAAGATCAGTAAAAAAATTATCATAAAATTCATATACTGAAGTTCTTTCATTTCAACTCTCTGCAAAAAATGTCTTAATTCATTTATTTATTACAATAATAAATTGTCTTAGGTGACAGACAAAACGCAATAAACATTAATTAAAACAACTTTTTAATTATTCTATTACTTATTTTGTATAATTAAAATCAATATTTGTTAAATGAAAGCAGTGGAATTTCGAGTGGAATGAAAAAGTCGATAAAATAGACTTTACCGATGCCACGGATAAATAAGGATTCTTCTCGTACCTACAAGGTAAATTATATGTCAGTGATAGTTTGTGCGACATCTGTTTATGGCTTGAAGAACTACTAAAAACAGTTGGTCTTTGAACCAAGAGCACGAGTAATGTAAGCAGTACCTACATTTTTAAATATTCTTAAATACAATTTTTAATCATGTACTTTCACACATAATTTACATGCAAATATCTCATATCTAAATGTTTGGTGCATGGTTACGGATATTTTCACCACAATTATTAACAAAATTATAAATGCAAATAGCATAAATTAAATGCACATATCTAATGGCAATTTACAATTTGAATTTATAAAAAAATCATCCATTATTTTTATTTTATAAAAAATTAAATAAAGAAATGAGGAAAGAGACAAAAAACATTTGAGGATCATAACGGTATCTAATTGTATATATTAACAATAGGATTGAATAACAGCTATATACATATATGATTCCCGCATGTTATATTAACAACAAAAGAAAAATAACTCCTTTTTTCTTGAAGCAGTGGACGTGTATCAGGCACATGCAAATGATTCTTAAGTCATCTTTGTAAATAAAGAAGTGAAGAGGAACTTTTTTGAATAAAAAAGGACGGAAATTGAAAGAAGTAGGCATACGAAAAAGAGCACAAAACAGGATATATTCTCACGGGACATATGCTTTCACAGAGATTCATTCTCAACACAAAAAAATCGCGTGCAAGCATGAAATCAACCATAACTTGGAGTGAATATTAAACATTTATTAAAAAAAAAAAAAACGAATGACAAAACAAACTTTTTTCATTATATGTAGAAATATCAAATTTCTATTATTTATAAAAACTCAATTTTTCTATTTTTTGCCTTTATAAAAAAAATTTACAAGTTTTGAAATTTTATTCATTTAAATAATATGACCTAATTAAAAAAGTGCAGAATTAAACAAATAGGTCAATATTAAAGTAATTTCATTAAAGTTCGTCGTTAAAGCACGAAAACTATGTTTGTGAACGAAAACAGTTGTCGAGCCTCCATGAACATTCACTGTTCTCGGGTACCGCTAACTGTGGTCCGTTATTTGACCGAGAGCCCTTCCTACGACTTCGAAGTGAAAAAAAGCATTTCTATAAACCTCCCTTTTACTGTTGAAAACAATTTTGCTCACGTAGACAATTTTATGACTAAGAATTTATTATTAAATTTGCATTTATAATACAAATAGAGACAAATTATATTGGTCCTATTTAGGTTTTAAAATTGATAATTTAGTGAAAGTATAACAAAAATAATATATTATGTATGCTGCATATGATGAAACTAACGATTACATTATTTTTATTAGCTTTTTATGTAATAAAAAGTAAACTTCTCATATGAGTTTATGACACTATACTATAATTATACTTGTTACTATTACTAATACTAATTTAAATGTAGTATATCTGAAATAATAATATAAAAATTAGGTGTATTTTTAAAACAAGTGCGAAACGAAGTAAATATGCATGCTTTACAAAAATAATTTATTTAAAGGTTATTTACACTGAGAAAAAATTATTTATTGTTTCAAAAAACTATTACTCGTCTATTATTATTAAAAAAATATTTATTTATCAAGTACTGAATGCTTGAAACACTGAAATTATTCATTCATCATTCAAATACAATTCTTTTAATTTGAATAAAACTTAATTGATTCATGAAAATATTGATTTGCAACAATAGAAAAGTAGTAAGTTATTTGAATTAAATAAATTTTTTTGGTGCATTTACATGAATGCAAATTGAATGTTCTTATTTGCTTCGACTATAATGAAAAAAGGAAATAAATAAAAATAATGGAATATCTCGAGAGTATCTTGATACCTGTTCCTGTGATTGGCGGAGAAGTAAGTTGAGAACTGCTAATATCTGGAGGCTGCTGTGTTGTTTGCGTTTGTTGCTGAGTTTGAGGTGGTTGCTGTTGTTGTGGTTGCTGGGGACTATTCGCAGCAACAACAGTGCCCGGGCTTCCTGCACTTTCAGCCATCGTTTCGTTTAACAATATTCAACTTTTTTTTAATTCACTAACACCACGGAAAACATTTTCTTCACATTAATATCCTATTTGTTTTTCTGCACGTTTTGTCATCAATAGTTAAATTACTCCAACGTTCATTTCATTTCCAAAACACAAGAAAATTTCTGATGCATTTTCATTTCCACATTATTTCAACAATTAATAATATTTTCTACTTTAGAAAGGAAGAAGACTTTTTTCTATTATTAGATGTGCATATGTTTTTCAGTCAGGAGATTTGACGTTCACTGTAGATTTGACGTTTAATGTAAGTTTAATTAGTGTTATTAAGTACTTTTCTCTATTTATGGAATTTTTTCTAGAATCACTATTTTCATTATTTTTCTATTACAATATGTTGCTACGTTTAGTACTGTTGATTATATTATGAATTGAACTAATTAATTTGCTAATTCTCCATAAAATGTTACTTTTAAAGAGTCCTCGTACCGTTAATATATAGAGATTTTATGAATATATCTCGTACTATTTACGTCGTATAGCATATTGTTGATTTTTGTAAAAAGACTGCTAGGCGACATGAACGTTAAAGCCATGCTGTAAGTGGCTGCAGTCAGTCTTTTTCTTTTTGCACTTCCTTGCATGGCATTTCTGCTTTTCTTATTGTATGATTTTTTACACTGAGCTCCTTGCTGGACTATTTGTTGATATCTACAATGGAAAATAAAAACATAACTCAACCCCTGTTGTTTTGGTTCGCAAGAAGGAAGTTGCTTCTCGAAATTCACGACTAGTATTGGTCGCTAATGGGAATTGATAAAATCGTGCGCTTATTTATATGGATCAGAGTGATAAATTTACGTAAATTCTAGCGCGCATGTTGCAACTGAGTACTCGACCTTAGCTGTGCACGAACGCCTGAAGCAGTAGGGTGTAAGGCTGAGTGGGTCAGTGGGGCTAGTCTATCGTGACACTGAATGCAGCTAAAGTCAGTACCCCTATGAAAAGTTTTCCAAACAAACTTTCAGAATATGATGATTGGCTCTCCCTAATTAAATTTCAGATTTTTAAGGTTGTCGGATCTTTGAGGAGAAGTGATGATGCCCAAAATCAGGAGACATAAAATAAATCCAACTGTAGCAGAAAGTTACGAGCAAATGATGGTGCTAATATTTACTGGAACTGCATTAGAATAACATTGTTCTGCAAGTCGAAATAAGGATTGTAAAATTAAAAAGAAGCCGGAAATCCCAAAATTCGAACATTTAGAAATTTCATACATACCCTTGGCAAGAATAAACATCTTCAGGTAGTAGAAGGTATACAATATGAATTAACATTGACTTTAGCAAGGCGACCTGTGCTGTGATATGTTTTAAGTCATAAGTTTAATTTTATAGAAAATTACCGTTCACTGTCGAGGGTGAAGCTCTCTTATGCGTTTCGCGCACACTTGCGCCACTTTCATGGAGCAAGGTCATTTCTTGAGATAATTTACAAGAATATGGAACATTATTCAGCCGCTACGTAGAAGCAAGTAGTAAACTGAATCCAGTAGAAGAAGTGCTACTACGAATTGTGGAAAGAAGAACCTCTGTTTACCAATCGATTATTAGTCCAGTGAAAAGAAGGATCTCATACACAATGCTTTGAATTATTCCCCTCAAGCTAAGCTACGTCCTGCACTATTTCGGTTGAAGCAACTTCCATTCTTTTAAGAAAACTTATTTATTCTCACCATTTTGTCATCCAGTTAACAATAAAGTTGAACTTTGCTGGTTCGGGCGAACACGATAACTCCGACGTCTAGTCGATCACTCGATGCTTAACGAAAGCTCGCGAATGGAATTTCGGTTTAGAAAAGATAACTTTCATTGATCACAACTTTTGAGAGTACCTCTTGGCGTTCATTTAACGTCTGTCAAGTGATGGCTTTGACTTATTTCTACAGATAAACGTAGATTTTAAGGAACTGACGTTTAATTCTGGTGATGCACTTATGGGAAGCATTGGTTGACTTGGGGCAAGCGCCATCAGATGGCAGCGCGAAAAAGCTCACGTTGTGCCACCCCAAGCCAGGCCGTGTTACACTCGACGCCACCCTCGCCATGCTTTATCGAACCTTCCACTTCTCTAGCCCTCCCTATTATTTTTCCCACTCTTACTAACGATTCTTTCCACTCCTAATACCTTTATTTTTATTTTATTTTATTTTATAAACAGACTTTCATAGAATGCAATGTCCAATTCTTTAGAGTTTATTTTCTTTATTTTCAATGACCGGGGCGGGGGAGGGGTAGGTAGGTTATCTATTGCTGTAGTTGGAGAAACAAATTTTACCAGACAAGATGGAGTTGATTTTTTCAAATTCTATTAATGCGCACAAATAATTAACAGCAGGTTCAAAAATTGTAATTTTTCTCTTCTTTTCCTTAAATTTTAACTTTTATTTACTGGTCTATAGAAGAATGTTAAAATGACGTAAAAGGAAGAGGGAATGAAATATCCATCAACATATTAAAATATTAGAGGTAACAATAAATGTTCTATTATTAAAATTTTCCGGGTTACTACGAGGGTGAGTAAAGAATTTGTAACTAAAAATTAGTATATTTTGGATTTCTGATGTGAGCTTTTCCTGGGAAAACTGCAATGGAAACGTCAATGCTGTGACGTCATAAAGTGTATAGGTATAATGCAGTGTAATCGGGCCTTCGGTTCCAGCACAGGCGCACAGCCGGCACTTGTTCGATCCGTATAGCAACCAGGCTCACTATTTACCCTCGTAGAAGCTACTGCAATGCCAGAGGTACGATTTGGAAGACGAACTTTTGATAAATCTATCATATTTTACGCAGTCGCTCTATAATTTCGCAAGAACAACCCTTGAAAACGCCTGAATGCAATAATGCACCATTCCCATTGACTCATTGCAAGCTTTCAACATCTTCGGCTAATTGCATATGTGAGGTTAATAATGAGACACGAGAATTATACAATTTCAGATCATGCCATGTGTCCTTACATTTTTCTCATAGAAACAATCCATTTTCTCCCGAAGGCTAAAAAATTTGTATGGTTAATTTAATATAGCTAATTAATCCATATTAAATAAATTTGAAATTCAAAATATCCGTGGAGACATGCAGCAACAGTTTTTAGATAAATTTGAAGACTGAAAAATATTTATTCCAACAGAAAATACATTAATCCAACTGAGTGGACATAATTATAAAAATAAGTTGTCCATATTATTATGCATTTTTGAATGAAAACAATTTAATGTCAATATAGCACAATTTGAAGGAAACCAAGTGCTTTTGTAGATGTGGTTATTGCATGTGCATCAATGCTAATAGTATAGGATGAGTCTCTCAATAACGGTGGTTAAGACGAGTGTTCCTCTAACGGGAAATTCTCGTAGACAATTTCTGAGACTTTCTCCTCGACGGATTATCGTCTTGTCGGCGATATATCCGTTGGTAAAGCGATTCACCGGCGCAACTCCTACTTGTGCAACAGAGGCGATTCGCCGCTCGCAGAAAATTGCCGCGCTCTTTTCGCAAAACCGGTACAGTTATAACTGTACAGTTCATAGCGACGCGAGAAACGTGCACGAGATATCTTAGCCCCATCTCTTTCCGTTAAGTCAAACTGAAATCACGTAATTCTTATTTATACAGCGGCTTTCGATAATGCGTAGGAGTTGGAGGAGTTTTCATCAATATTATACCCGTACAAATAAGTTGCTGCATAGTCGCAGAACAATGAAAATTTCCAATTAAAGACGAGAAACTAATTTCTAAGTGAGGACGAAAGAAATAAACAATTAGATTGAATGAAGAAAATATTTGGGTATTAAAAACATTGAGCGCGGGTCAAAGTAGAGATGCCCATATTCAAAGGTCGACAAAGCGGATAGCGGTTAGGTAGCCTATAGTAGAATAGTCGTCTTGGGTTGGCGAATGTACCGCAACTCTCGGTTGGGTATATTTTATTTCTTTGCTTTTTCTTACGTTATCTCGATACAACTAGCGCATTGTCAATTGTTCTAAATAGGTGTATTCTGCATTTGCTGTGACAACAATAATGACTTTGCGTACGCAAGCATCTTCATAAACTGACGGACTCCTCATTCAAGTTGAGACTCATGTTCAATGCACTGGCATGGCGTGTACGAACGCGTCGTAGCGGTACTTGTGTACATGCTTTTTAGCAGAGACGCATGTCCGGGTTCAGGGGCATTTAAGCAAACGGCACGTTTGCGCATAATATATACTATTGTATAGGTTACGATAAGACTATAATACCCTTTATGTTTATTACTCCTAATACTTGTCCAAATTCACAACTTTAATTTTTAACTTTAATTCACTCCACATTTTTTAAATTAATACTCCAATTACAATACATATACATAAACAAATAAAATTATCTTCTTCAAATTTAATCTATTAAAGTGCGTCGAAAAAATATTCTTCCAAAAACAATAAAACACAGACTTGCAATAAATATATTGCCAATATTGAGAAACTATATTCACACACTATATTCACACTCATAAATTTAATGAGAAATTTTGTAAATCTAATTCAAATACAGAATACAACATTATACTTAACGTTGAACATTAATATATATATATATATGTGTATACACAAACTTTCCTACGAAGATCAACGAACTCTTGTGATGATCTCAGTTTAAATTCTCTTACACAAACACAACTTATAACAAATTCAGCTGAAATGACAGTTTCTTGTTAAACAATTTTTCATGACACCCAAGTTTTTATGCTACAAATAAATTTTATTAACCGCTTAAGAATTCATGGATATAAGCGTCCACGAGTTTAATAATATACATATTTAGCTACTATATACTGTAAAAATAAATTCAATTCAATATCTAAATCAGGAAATAAAATAAAAGAAAAACATTTTTTTTAAACTATAATACTTACTGTATTTATCTACACATTATCTAATCGTTACAAAATATAATTTGAAAATTTTGACAAACTATAGCCTAAACTCGAAGCATCGCTTTCGTCATAGCCGGTCCACGGAGATCTTCCACCATTTCCTGCTCAATCCCATAACGGTACAATTTCAGAATACCGCCTTGAGCATCAGTCTCGGTATCAGTTATTAACACAGAAAGAAAATGTTTAGAAGCAAGTTCAAAAACTTGATAACTTTTTTTGGAGTGGAAAAAAATTAATTGTTTCATTGCAGTGAAATAATAGTGATTTAAAATTGATGAAAAAAAATGAAATAAGAAAAGTTGTTTGTCAGTCTTTCTCTTAGTTGAAAATTACTGTGCAGTAATTGCTTAAAGCGAGGCTTAAAGTGTTCACAATGAGATTATTGCAATCAAGCTGAGTGTATATGTCCATTTAGGCCATTTAGGGGTTGCTCAGGACGCACTTTTGGCTCTCACAGATCCGATCACACAGATCAGTGGTCGAATCACGTTGCAAGTAAAGGTAGCCTGGAATTGGTTACTGGCAAGGTGGTTTGACCAGGTAGACACTGCTTTCCACGTGGTGTTGGGGTCATTGTCCCCAATGAGCCCCTTTGTGCCGCGCTGTTTCATAATGATAGCCTACGATCATCCGTACTCGGTAAAGATCGACGTAGGATCGACTAATTTAATGTGTACTATTCAATTATCAAGTTTACTTACTTTACTAAAATGCAAAATTACTAACTCAAGAATGTATTAGCGACTCGAAATCACCACTTTATAGGCTATTAGACAATTAAAATTCCACACAGTTGATAAGCAGAAGTCTGGCTAAAATTTATAATTTGTCTTATGAAATAAGATACGTTTTATGTGTACTTTGGAACACGTTCCGGTTCTAGAGACCGTGACTTTCAACTGCATAGTTATCTAATTTTTTATATTATTATAATATTTATTTCCCTCTTTCTTTCAAATAAATGTCGATTATAACATTTATACATCATTGTGTATTGGAGAATTATTATTTTATGCGCTCATTTTTTTCAACCGATTAAAAAAACAGTGTTAAAAACAAATTCGGTGTGCACAGACTTATGCACAAGTTTTAAAAACATACCAATAAAACAAATACTACTGTTGTTAAAATAGTTAAAATTCCACTGATTCAAAGAAAACCCATAAAAAAATTATTTCTTTTTATAGAAGTCAAGGGAAACATAAAAAACCCTCAATAGTTAAATTTAACTTCGAAGACTGAAGAGGAATTCGTCCATAAAAAAAAAGTCGAATCATTTTTAAGTTTAGGAAAGTGAGAATGGACAATCTGAACGTGTACCTGAGTTCGTCGACCCTTATGAGCAAACCAATACCAACGGCTCGAGTAACAATGAATAGGAATGTCCGTAACTGATACATCTTCAAATTTAAAACCTTCCATTGGATTTTTTATAGCTTCGCCTTGTATAGTCTATTGTGCATCTCTGACTTTAAGTTTAAAAGCTTTTTGAGAGAAATTAAAATTCTCAAAAGTCGTCGAGTTCAAAGTAATCTTATTATAAGTATATTCACATTAGTAATTTACGAATTACTGTAGTATGAATTATTCAAGTCTTTTCTGGAGTAACGAAATATTAAAATACTTTTACAATAATTTTTTTAATTATTAATATTTTTTCTTAACAGATATTTTTAAGGACATGATTTATATCATGTTCGAATTAAGAAATCGAAGAAACATTGTCTTTTAATAAAAGAAACTAAAAAAATTTCTGCAGAAAAAGAACAAAATGATGTATAAAAAATTCAGTTGGATATAATCCCATTTTAAAATTGAATGTGACTTGTGGAAGAGTTCATTGGACGCTTCCAAGTTTGTCGCTGTCATAATAATCTCTATTTGACTCATAGTGTTTCTTTCGCACTATCATTGACCTTGAGCATTGACTAAGTCTGTCTTAATTATTAAATTTATAATATTACACATAAGAAAGTATCGTCAGCACTTGTCAGGCATTTCCGCAAGCTTTCGCAAAAATAAATGTTTTGTTATTCTTTGATATTTAATACTAGTCTATACGAATGCATTTAGTTTTCAAAATTAATTTTATACAGTATTTAAAAAATATAATAAAATATTTAAACCGTTCAACTTCCTGGACTGTTGTTTTATCTTGTATAAGAAGATATAAAATTATTTTCGACATTTGCGAGTTTTCAAGTAATAAAGGTGAATAGTGATGTAGCGTGAGATTGGTTGGATCATTCCTTCAAATTCACATATACATATATAAAGATTTTTAAAACATTATTCAGTGCCAAAAAAGTCAGACTATCGCATAATCATAAATATGTATTAAAAAATAATTGATTTTTCGAGATTCAGTTAAAAGATTTGTTTAAAAGGGTAAATTTTCAATGAAATGCAAGTCCTTTTATAAAAGAATATTGAGAGAAGTGTGAGAAGTCTTTTTTTACAAGTGAAATATCAAATACTTTGCCTCAAGCAAATAAACACATGTACAAATAAATGAAGAAATGAGAAGAGAAGACGTAGAAGGTAGCATGAAATTTCGGCATAAGGATGCCTTTCATGTTCGGTCGGGTCCTTGATACCGGAAATATTCATAAGAATGGGTTACCGTTATAATAAAGCCTCAGACCAACTACAAAATCAAGTTAGAGCTTAAGTTTATAATTTTTCGAATTACATAAATTTCTTCAACATACATTTCTTTTAAAAATCCAATATTAAAAAAATTAACATACGGTTTATTAAAAGTTTGTATAAATTGTAAAAATAGATTTTTATTATTATGCGGTTAGAGCACATTGAATCAATATAGATTGTTTTGAGATTCCGTACATGTAATGCTCCGTTCATGTGACTCACGTGTTTCCCTTATCTAACAATAAAGAACGTTGTAGTTCTTTAAAGCGTTGTAGTTGAGAAAAAGTGGTCCCTATCCCACTAAGACAATCATAATTAAAAACTCTAACTTGACAGTCGTGTTTAGGATAGTGCTGTGCTTGTGCTATGCCATAAAAGCAAAGCCGTAGATGCGTGCGTGTCAGGTTGAATATGTGCTCAGGTAGGTGTTTGCATGTATTTACGTGCGGGTTCGTTGACCTTACTTTTGTTCGTAACCGAACAGCCGAACTTGTCAGTATGAGCCACGAAACCGGCAAAGCCCAAACCCACTCGGTTGGGCAATCGAACCAAGGTCTTTGCCACCTGCCACGTCAAACACCTTTCTTTATCGCTAAATGAACAATTCGTGCAGGGGACTTAGGACTGCTTTTAATTATTGAACAATAATTTTCTATATTCTATACATATTTATATATACATCATCATTTTTATTCCTTTAATTATAAAGCAATTAAATTATTCTTACCAGCATATCAGTACTTGTACATAGTAATGTTTTAATGTCCACTAATTAACAAGTAATAATTTTTGTATTAATAAATGTTGTGGTCTAGGCTGAGTGTTATTTCCTGAATATATTCAGGAAATATGTACTTCGTGTTGTGTTATCTTATGGTAGAATAAGTCATTTAATCCTTACAGTTTTGCAGTCCGCAGGATATTTAAGATGTCTTACTAATATCCTGGGGATAGGTGCAATAATTTTCGAATCATTTAATTTTTCAGCTATAGCTACAAACGTGATATATTATTGCAATAATTTTTTATTCCCGTTTACATTCTTTATCGCTTTTAAAGAAAACTGTATGAATAAACATATATAAAAATATGAATTGTAATATTAAAATTATTTTAACAAAACTTAAAATGTTTAAAATTAGCAGAACTCAAGAAGTGTAGTACATAAATGTTGACTACATACTACTTATTTCCTGTATTATTTAATAGTAAAAGATCTTTTACTTGTTGTTGTTTCATAATGTTTGATAGCAACTCTCTTTATATCTACATTTATTGTTGATGTAAAAGAACTGTGCAATGACGTAAGTTAAAAATTATTGATTCATAGTGATTTAAAAAAGAACATATTACAACTGTATAAATAAAGAAAAGTTAGGTTATAGAATGAAGAATTTACTGATTACAGATCGATCTAGCTGCATGTGCAACGAACGAACGAACGAACGAACGAACGAACGAACGAACGAACGAACGCTCACAACGGTGCGGCATGTATGCACGTGTGCGCCGAGCCGTCAGTGTGCCATTGACCCTAGAAACCCCGCCATAGTACTGTTACTTTGTATATTTACTCTGTAATATTTCCTAAATTTCTTTCATGTTACTCATTGACGTCCGGGAATTAAAATTTAAAAATCTAAATATATCTTATTCAAATTATTTCAAGCAAATGACACTTTTGAATATTGTTATACATTTTTTTGTATTTACCTAAAAACTGGTTTTAAATAGTTTATGTAAATTTTAGAATACATCAAAAGCGATGAATTTTAAAGAATCGCCTTCCATGCATGTGGGAGCAGGAAAAATATAAGATTAATGAGAGTTACCCTATTATTTAATTGTAAAAATTTGTGCATGGTACTTGCCTCTTATCGTACTAGGCATGTTGTCCGCAATAGCATATCCTAGTATCCAAAAATTCCTGTCGACACACCAGAACTTCAATTGACACTGCACTAGGGATCTTTCACCTTTTATAAACCAAGTTCAAAAACTTCACGATTTTTTTCTTGTTGTCACAATATTGTTAGTGCACAAGATTTTTAATGTTTCGTAGCACGTGTCAAATCAACCATTTCCATCGCTTTTTGCAACAATAAATTATGTTCCTATAACTTGATTGCTGACCCATAACCACTTGTGGTCTTGTTCAATTAAAGGTTTGTTGTTTAATAAACAATACACATTTAAAAATTTTAAGTAAAGGAAATTTAAAATAAACTTTCGGACGGACAAAAAACCACAGCTTCCCGTAAACCAAATTATTTAAAGAAACAACTTTTCTTTATTATTCTATAAATAAACACTGGTTGCAATAAATCCCTTATCACTATGATTTTTTAATAACACCACCGAGAACCGATAATAGTACGTTTTTGAAAGCACCGTAATTGTTTGAAAATGACAAATCAGTAAGAAGAAAATCACTAATTTAAAAAATTGTTTTTGAGCGGGTAGTTTGGGATTTCGGAATCTCGGTAACGATGGTGGTAGTGGTGGTCGGTGAGTGACTCTCTACCTACGCTGAGAGATCCACAGGTGCTCGTTCTTCTGAATCCCTTATCCCCTCCATCCCCTCAACCCCCACCTTTATCCTTCAAATGCCGTGTAACACTAAGCGGCGGTCACCCTCTTCTTTTTATCACCCCCATTTCTTCTTTACACTTGTCCGTATAAAGCCTTTAATTATTTATTATTGTTTTTCCGCAAAGAAAAGTATTGTAAGAAAATCTTCAATTCAGAGAGCATATTTTGGATTCTTCATGTCTGGAATTTAAGAGTGAATTTTTGTCCCTATTCTCTATTTGGTCCACTGACAGGAATTTTTAGTTATGACAAGTTAGTTAGTGAAAAGGTGACTAACCATTTTTATTATTACTCTTGTTGTTTAGTTAGTTACTTACTTACTCTAAATCAACTAATAAAGTATTGCTAAGTTTACTAATAATGATTGAACCCCAATAAATAAATTAGCAGCAGTATATATTTTAAGCTAAAATTCATCGTCAATTAAATTAAAAAGTTTTAAATAGTAATTTTTGGAGAAACTTTTTCGTAATCTTTTAAATCCTTTTTTAATTTAGAAGGGACCCTCAAGTATTATTATAGGATAATTTTTAGTTAGTAAGATAAGCTGTTGATAATTTATTTATTTAGGTTATAATTTATATTATATTTTTTAAAACTATTTGGCCCATATTACATTACGTAATAATACTAATAAAAATTGGTAGCGACCTTTTTACTAACAATAAATACACAAACAATAATTTCTGCTTGATTGATACCATTTGATAAGTATATATATATATATATATTAAACAACAATGTTAATATTTCAGTTCAAGACTTCTCAGTTTATTGTATGTTGATAAATGTAAAAAAAAATGTCAATAAACTCTATTTTAAATAAATCAACATTTTACTTACTTTTTCTCAGCTCTAAATGATTATTTTTTAAACATTTTTTCTGATGATTTTATAAATAAAGAACTATCAAAGTTCTTTGTAAATTGGTATTTATTTTGCAACAAACTTATAATTACTGTGAAACTGAACTACTAAAAGTGATAAGTGCGTTCTTTTTTTCAAACATCTGAAAGTATCACACTGATATCAAAAATAAACCTTCAATTACAATTTTTTTAAATATATTTAATACTTCTAAGTGAACTGTGTGTGCATTTTAATTAAAAAAAGTGTCAAGTACTTTACAAGTAGGTAAATATTTAATATTATAAATAAAAATTTGCAATTTGTCTGTATAATTACACTTTAACATTGCAAAATTATATTATTTAATAAATATGCCTATAATTTTACATTATACGTTAATTAATAAATATATTTTAAAAATTGATTTATTTACAATAATTAATTAATTATCAATATCAATTAATTGATATTTTAAAAAAACTTGAACATTTTTTTAAACTTTATGGCATTAAAAGTATATTTTTTTATACTTACAAGACATATTTTAAATTTTTTAAAATAAATTTATAAATAAATTTAAAAATTATTAAGTAAATAACGCTATGTTTACTTCATCTATATGAAATTCATAATTTATAAAGAATAACGAAACTTTTGATGCTACCTTCTGCATTTGAAATAAATCATAGCATACTTACCTACCGTAGGTTGTATAAAATAATAATTATTCATTAATTTTAATTTTAAGTAATTTTTTGCAAATTTATTAAACTTACAATAATGTTATTTGTTTAAGAATATTAAATAAAATTAATTTTTGAAAAAGTTGGAAAATTTAATTTTATATTCTATTAAGCGCTGGTAAAACAGTTCTCATGATTATCTATAAATTTCTTATTTCAAACTTGTGTTTTATCATTGTAGAAAAATGAGAATATTAAAAAACATCATTTTAATTTTTACTTGTACAATAATTCTTAATAATTTGTTGATATATAAATGTGCATAGTCTATACACATAAATGTAGGAATTTGTTGTTTAAAAAATTTATTATCTTTGATTTCATTTGTTATTCAATATGAAAAATTATTTCTCTAATATATACATACATATAATTATATACGAAATTATTTAATTGACAAGACAATTAAAAGAAAATTAAAATGAAATTTTTTTATCAATAAGTAGAAACTTCTGATAAATTTGACAAATGTGTAACAGTATATAGTAAAAAAAACATTAAAGTCAATGTATTGAAAATAAAATGTCGAATAGAGTAAAAACATAATTTTTATTTTTGCATTGGCATTGGCAAATTTGCAATATAGAGCTTACACGACGTACTTATTGGTAATTTTCAAAAATTGTAAATAAAATGTTCTTTTAATTATCATTATAAAACCTGTAAAACTCATGTAATTGAAATTTGTAAATTTGAAAAATTACATTGACAAATTGTGAAATGTTACTGATTAGAGTGTCATTCGCAGTAGTCGTATTATAACTTCTTAAACTATAAGTATTATTTTTCTCGTGTTGAAATTGTTAAATTTGGCATATAATTGTATTTATTTCTATTATTCTAGGCCGCACCAAGCCAATAAGCTTGTGAATCCATTTAAATTTTAATCCTATTATTTGCTAGGTCAACTCATAATGGAGAAGGCGACATTAGATCTTTGAAAGAATCGTTGTTGATACTACTAACAGAGAAGAGTTTTACTTGAAATTTTCACCTGACTTATAATAAATAAAGTTGACCCATGCGTATAAAACGGTGTGATCGAAATTTTGAAATTTGGGTTCTGTAACGTAGGTGGAAATTCTTTATAGAAAGTTTGCATTGAAAAAAGGTTACAAAACCTAGTTGAAAATTAAAACTAAAATCTGCTGCTCTGGGATATATGACATGAATTTTGAGGAGTATCGAAAGCATGGTAAGTTGCAAGTTCTTTTCACATTTTGCATTTCACATGTTTTGTCTACTTTTTCTCATTTTCCAGGGAAGGAGATGGTCGATTACATCGCCGACTACCTTGAGAATATTCGATCGCGGAGAGTTTATCCAATGGTATCGCCCGGTTATCTGAGAAGTATGCTGCCACCCTCTGCACCCCTGGAAGGTGAATCGTGGGAAAACATATTTGGCGATGTGGAAAAATGCATTATGCCAGGGGTCACACATTGGCAAAGTCCACATATGCATGCCTATTTTCCTGCTTTAAATTCACCGGCTAGTTTATTGGGAGACATGCTGGCTGATGCTATAAATTGTTTGGGATTCACATGGGTAAATTGCACTTTTGATGATAGAATTCATGAAAATTTGCAATATGAAACTATTGTTTCTGGATTTAAAAAAAAATATGTCTTAGGCTTCGAGTCCTGTGTGTACAGAATTAGAAACCATTGTGATGAATTGGTTAGGTAAGATGATCAATCTTCCTGAGGATTTTCTCCATCATCCGGAAAGTTCTGGAGGAGGTGTTATTCAAACAACAGCAAGTGAGGCAACATTGGTTTGTCTCTTGGCAGCTCGAACAAAGATCATTAAAGAAATCCAACAAGGTGAACCTCATCTTTCACCAGCAGAAATTAATTCCAAACTTGTGGCCTATTGTTCAGATCAGGTGTGTACAATTGTGTTTAATTTGTTTTAATTTTTGATAAATTTTTAATAAAACATTTTCTTTTCTTCAGGCTCACTCCAGCGTTGAAAAAGCTGGACTCATAGGCTTAGTTCGCATGAAGTATATTGACAGTGATGAAAAACTTAGTATGAGAGGGCAAGCTCTTATGGAGGCGTTGACCAAAGATCGAGAAGAAGGGCTTATCCCTTTTTTTGTAAGTGCTTTCTTTTTTTCCATAATTAGTAGATTAGAAAAAAGCAAGTTAATACTAATGAATTTATGTAATAATTATTTTAAAGGTATGTGCCACACTGGGCACAACGGGAGCATGTTCCTTTGATAATCTTGAAGAAATTGGTCCAGTTTGTGAGTAGAAAAATATTTGAGTAATTGATATGTTCATTCTATGACAAAGTTATGTACGTTATTCACTTTAAATTTAAATGAAATTTTTAAATTTAATCAGCATTTACTTTTGCAGGTAAAAATAATGGAGTGTGGTTACATATTGATGCAGCATACGCTGGTAGTGCTTTTGTATGTCCCGAGTTTAGAATTTGGTTGAAAGGAGTAGAATATGCAGACTCGTTTGCATTTAATCCAAGTAAATGGTTGATGGTACACTTTGACTGTACAGCCATGTGGTAACTATTAGTACAAGTCAATTCGCAAATAGAACTAATTTAGCTATTATAAAATGTTTATCAACTAGGTGGTTTTTAATTAATTATTTAAATTAAATATTCCCCACTAAATCAAATTTAAAATTTTGCATTTCTCTGCAGGGTAAAAAGTAGTCAAGCTCTTCACAGGACATTTAATGTTGATCCTCTATATTTAAAGCATGAAAATTCAGGTGATTTACTTGAAATGAAATTTATTTTAATAAAGCTCATTCAAACATTGTTAATTAACTATTTTTACAGGTCTTGCCATCGACTATATGGTATGTTGATTATTATTAAATTTTAAGTTTATATTGAATATATTGTATATATTTAGTAGTATTGCATTATTTTAGCATTGGCAAATACCACTGTCAAAAAGATTTAGAGCTTTAAAGCTTTGGTTTGTAATTCGAAATTATGGAATCAATGGATTACAGAAGCACATACGAGAGGTACAATATTACGCATTTTGAATATTAAAATATCAATGACTGTAAGCACAAAAATTTATAATTTTATATTTTGAACAGGGAGTTAGATTAGCGCAAATTTTTGAAAGTTTAGTGAAGATTGATTCTCGCTTTGAAATTCCTGCTGAAAGGCACTTAGGAATGGTGATTTTTCGACTTTGTGGAGAAAACATTTGGACCGAGCGTTTGCTTAGAAAGATAAATTCAAAAGGTCATATTCATTGTGTGCCAGCTGCTCTTCATGGCAAATATGTTATAAGATTTACCGTAACATCTGCAAAGTCAGTTTATTGACACTCTTGATATTTAAACTAAAACATATATACTTTTACTAATTTGAAATAATTTAATTTCTCTTGTGCTTATAGCACAACTAATGAAGATATTCATAGAGATTGGGAGGAAATTAAAAGCAACGCAGATGAAGTATTAAATGAAGTATCTAAAACGCCTATAAATGGTGAGCTTAACTGTACTCTACAATTATTATTTAATGTACCTACATTTAATAATTTGCATCATCTAATTTGCAAAAAAACATCCAACTGAACATGAAATATTCCGTTGAAAAACATGTTTTAGAATCACTTGAAAGGAATGAAGATTTTGGTTCTAGTCTCTTATTAGCAAATTCACCAATGTTTCCAAAAATTGTAGACGGCAGTTTTGCTGCAATATTTAATGAATCAGATATTTTTCATGAATGCAGTACAAATGTTGGACAGATGAAATTTGAGGATTATGAAAATGATGGTATGAATAATTTGATTTTTATTCACTTTTACATTATATGCTTCTAGTTATAGATCACTAAGAAAAAGTGCATGTGGTTTAGCAAAAAAGTATATTTTAATGAAATAAGTAAAGTAAAATTTACGAGTAGAAATTCAGTTTACATATAATACGAAAAAATATACTAAACTAATATGTTGGATTTTCAGCAATGCGTCGACGAATTCGTGGAATGTTAATGTCTGCTAAACGATTTTCACTCGATTCACGAATGGATCTTGTTCATGTGAGATTTCTTGCAGTATTTTAAAGATTTTACATTAAAGTGACACGGAAATGTCTTTTTTTTCAAACATTACACACTTCCACTTAATTTATCAACCATTTTTGAAAATGTTTAAAAACAAAGATTTTTCAGTGATACCCGCTAGTTTATACAATGAGATTTTAACTTAATTTAAAATAATTTGTATAGCAAAAAATAATTAAGAAAATACTTTTATTTAGGGATACACATCCTTTTTTAAACCTAGTACAAATCTTGCTTTGATGAAAGAAGATGAAGACAGCAGTAGTGATAAAAATATTACTTATTAATAAATTCTATTTTATTTAAAGTCAAAAATTGTAACTTTAAGACGTTAAATAAATTGTTATAAATTATAAAAGAATAAAAAGAGTATTAAAATTGGAACAATAGAATATGTATGATTTTTATAGTTCTATAATTTTTTTCATCTAAATATAAATTATATATTATCTTCTAAATGAAATTAATACATACCTATACGTGTTCACAATATTATGGACAAAATTATGAATTTTATATATATATAAATTTATTTCATTCAAGATCATGATAACATGACAATTCTATTCCTCGATTTCACATTTTTTTAGTGTTTCGCATAATAATAATGCAATTGCAATATTCTCATACCATAATCTTACATTCACGCAACTTAACAGTAACTTTTTAAACTACGATGATTCTTCGATTTTTAAATTTAGGTCGATCAAGTTTCTTATGTGTGAGAATTATTATATATTGTACACTTAAAAAAAATGAACTTGAATTATTATACAAACTTAATATGTTTATAATAAAATCATTGTTTTCTGTTCACTGATTAAAAACTAAAACATAATTTCAAATCATATTATGCACTTATAATCGCATATTTCAATTATGTCTTTAAAAAATTTTGACATGATAATTATATAAAAATGAACTGGATTATGAGCACTTCTTAAAAATAATATATAAATTTCTTTTCAATATTATTAACAATTTATATATATATATTGTATATTATAAAAGAGCAATTTATGTTAAAACATTTGATATAGTTTAACGCTAATAGATAAAAGTCATTTACAACAATTAGACATTTATACCATTGTAATATTCAATAGATTTTTATTTTATCCTACGTTTTGATCGGTGTATTTATAAGTTCATAAAACACTGCTGAGAAAGTTAATATACGAATAAATGATGTAACTTATAGTACATTAGATATTTTTCATTTTAGAAATGAGTGATTTAATTTATTACATTGTATGCAATTAAATAAAAAAGGGCACAAAAGGTACACACGTTATGAATTATTAAAATTTCGAGAAATTAACTATTATGAACAGATAATTTAGTTTGGCATCCTATTAGTACAAAAAGTTTCTCAGAATGTGCTTTTTCATGTATTCTGTTTATGTTTATTGAAAAATTAATTCTATTGTTAATGCTCTATTAGGAAGGGTAGAAACGGATATGTAGGCAAAATAAAGTAATTGAATTAAGTTTATAAATATATCCATGCAGAACAAGACACTCTGGAATTGCACTTCTAAACGTGAAATGTGAAACTGAGTTTAGAAGTGCAAAACTTGAAAAAGTGGATTGTTTTGAATGAAGATATTGTAGTTTGCTTATACGGAAGGAAGAAACTTTTTTACTGCATTTTTGAGATTTTAAAAATTTGATTGCTACGCAGGTACATAGACTACCTGAAGTAATTGCTTTGACTGTGATTGTATAGTTTCTTCTTCCGTATGAACAAGTGTTGATTAAAAAGAATAAATTGCTGGATATGTTTAACACATATGAATATGATACATTGAGAATCGAAAAGTTAAAAGACAATCATCTTATACAGAGTTGGTAAGTATATAATCGTTCATGGATATAAAAAGCGTCTTGCTTGAACACCGAGGGAAACGTATTAGTTTTATTATTTCCTCACATGGCACATAAACATTCTCGGCTGTGAGGCCACAAACAAAATAGTGAGCCACGTATTGTTTTCACGAGATTCAATATCTGCAATAATTCCTCCCTAAAACTAGAATGTCTAGAGAAACAAACAGTTATACACAGCAACTGAGTTCGCTTATAATTTAATTTAAAGCTATATGTTGTTGTTGTCTAATATTTCTAAATATGTACGCTCGATCGGATTTCCAGTATCACATTTTCCGATCAGCTCATCAAGTTAAAACTACTTAAGCGTATAACGCATAAAAAAAATTACTTAAGGCACTTACATCACTTGAAAGAATTATCTATATAACAGTATTTTAATCGATATGTGTTCAACGTACTGTCTCTGTACCATTTAAAATCGCATACTCTTTTCCTTCGAGAAATCAATATTGATTTGCGCTAGATGTCACGAAAACTCTTCTCATCGACAAAACGAAATCTTGAAATGTCTCTTTAAAAACTTCTGTTGGCCTCACAACCGCGTGTGCTATAATGAACAAATGACACAACACGACCGCATGGCCTGCCAGAAAAATCTCGCGAGTTATAGTGTGCAAATCGCGAAATTTGCATGGCAAAAGGCTTTTTCCAAAAGCCTTTCTGTGAGGACATGAGCGTTCATTTTAGCCAGCGTTTGCTTCTCTTTCACCTACTGCAACTAAAATGAAGGCTCACGTTGTGCATTTTTCAATTGTTTTAATAAGGTGGAGGGTGGAAATAAGGTACTCATCTTACAGAATGTCTCAGCTCAATTCAAAATTACACTGTACACAAGATTCTTCACTATTTAATAAATCATTCATTAATCATTATGTTGCTAAAGCTTTATTGGAACAGCTAATCAAGTGACAATCTTTAAGACGAGTAACATAATTCAGAAATTTTTATTCTACAACAATCATGTCGCAAGTATCATTTTAGTCTGCAACCAGTGATTAAGCTGCTATTTTGTGAAAAGGTCTATAAAATATTGTTAAAAAGGTCAGATGGTGAGTGAGACTTTGCAAATTAATTACAAAACATTTGAGAATTATTAAAAAATACAAATGAATTCACATCTCATTTTTTCCGACAATTTCCAAGTGTTTTCTAAGAATTAATTTTAAAAGACGAAAAAATGTTCACATCACTGCTCTTTCCAATAATATTTTCCACAAAATACAATGATTTTCTTTAGAACTTTCAAGATATAAAAGTCGATGCGATTTTTACATAGAGCTTCAATGGAATAATCGAAAAGACTTTGATATCCTTTAAGGACAAAAGTTTCCGTCAAAGTAACATTACGTCTTTTAATGCAGACTCACCAGATTAAAATGATATTGAGGAATGTTTCTGTGATGAGTGCTAGTAATAACCAGGATTATCATATATTCATGCAGTCATGCAATGCTGTTATTAAGTAACTACATTATTTTTCAACTATATCTTTTCACTACTAAAACATTTATCTTTCAATTTTTATTTATTATAACTTTATTTTAAAGTATAAGACGAAACTTTATAACAATAAAATGAAAATTATTTTTTGATCTTGTCTGCTAAAGAACGTAAAACATAAGATGTTTTACAAATTTAAAAATATTATTTACTCAGTAAATTATGCTGCTGCTATTTTGTCACTTATTAATATGTATTTAATATATGTATAAATATTTTATTAAATTTAACAAGTAATCAGTTGTTTTAAACATAATTTTAACAATAAACTGAAAAGTTGTAACGTCTAACAAAATTATATATTAACTGATTAAAACTTTTGTTAATAAAAAATACTCTATTTTCACTATAAGTATCCTAAATGAACTTTTTTTCTATATTGTATTATATAGTTAAACAAGAAATATATATATATATGTATAGATTTTAAACATAACTACTATATCTATAAAAAATTTACTTCTTCTTATAAATTATTACTTCCAATTATGTTTTATCAATTTTTTTTAAATATTTAAATTTATAAATTTTTATAGAGAAATAACTATATGTAAATAATGCTGCTTTTTAAACAGTAAAGCATTGTAAAGTTAAAAATCAGACTTATATTTGAAATAGAACCGCTTACAAAATATAATTTTAGTTTTTAAAAACATTGTTCTAATGAAAAGTATATTTAGCATTTCCATGTCAACTTAAAATTAAATTCAGTGTCTTCATCTACGCATGCACATTATATGGTAAAACACTTTCATTTAATGTCAAATAAGAATATAAATATACAATGAAACATCTTTTTTATCCTTTTTAATTAGACAATTATTGTCCAATTTTCACCATTTTTCATTGTTATCAATATATTTATATTATTAAAAGAATACAATATTGGTGGGAAAGACATGCGAAGGTGGGTTAAATTATCACTGCACAAAGAAACATCTTATTTTACAATAATTACATAAGATATGTACTTTCTAAGTTACTTTTAAGACATTTAAAAAAGTGACTATAAATTTCCTAAAATACATTAATTGTTTAAAGTTAAAATAGTATAGAATGAGTATTATTTTACTTTTGGCAATTAATTTTTAGTCACTTTAAAGATATTTCTTTTTCGCAGTGATAGAATTATTAAATTATAAAGGAGACGTTGCATGCAAACTAACTTTTACTGCAATGCCAATAGATAAGGAGAAAAACAAAAGAAAAGCAATATACATCTGCATAGGTGTAGAAAGTGATTAGTTCAGTATAAAATTTCTTAACCTATATTATACCATTTGCCATTGTGTATAATTATAATGGACTTTCCCATAAACGCATACCAATTCAGGTATTTATTTCTATTTAAAATAATTATCTAATTATTTTTACAATTAATGATTCGTGAGCGTGTCACCAACATTCATGGACATAGTTTGGCGAATGACAAACCGACAATATTAATATGTTTCTCATATTCGACAAGTATTTTTATACTTATTGTCTTTTATTTCTATACGCAGCGTATATTATATGTATAATATTAAATAATCGAACTTACTAATAATAATGTCTTATTCTCGAAAGTATAATATCATTTTGGCTCGTTAGTCAAAGTCAATTTGGGAAAACACATTATTTTTTGTTGAAGACACGCATCACAGCTACAATGAAGCTAATTGGTGGGCATGCTAAAACACGCCGCGTGAATATCATATACAAAACCAAATTATATTTCCAATTAGTTACTAAATTAAAAAGAACAATGCTCTCTACGTCTAAATTGTCTATTCACCGATTCAAATGTAAAATGTGTCTACAGAGTATGGATAAAATCAATTTCAAGAACATAATTGCGAAGAATATCGACAGAAGCACAACAAAATAATTAATTAATGTAACATTTGTTAAAAAAAATGTAAATAAAGTAAAACTTGTCTTTTTACTCATTGATTAGTTATTTTCTCATTTATAAGTATGTTTCTTGATTAAAATTGAACTGAATTAGCATTCACAATTATTAATTGTTGGACAATTAATAAGTATTATTAATTATTAATAATAATAATAATCAGCTGTTAATTGTTCTCACGAAACAAAAACTTTCGAGATTATGTTTCACATTAGAATTAATAAATGCAGTTATGTATTATAATTATATAAAAAATCATTTTTCTCTAAAAAATGAAAAATGAAGGCATAAAAGATTTTAAACATTAGTTTCACTAAATGAAAAGAAAATGTTCCAACATAAAAGCATGTCAATGAAAGTAAAATGGAATGAATATTACTAATTTTGAGGACATAAAATTTCACCTAATTTGTTGCATTATTAATAACCATGACGTGACCTATCAATTTTCAAGTATTAGACAATACTTTACAATGCAATTCATACATTAGGTCATATTTTATGCACTCTTTAAATATAATATAATCTTCTAAGTAAGACTATTTGAAGTAAATATTATTTATCACATGCGACATTCATCTCGCTAACACGCCTCTTGTATATATGTATATTCATATTATATAAGGGGTTCTACAAAAAAATTAAAAAATTAATAGGAAAATTTAATAATCACAGCGACCTACAAAGCAAGCTGGGCAATTTTAGAGCGGAAGTTATTGTCAGAATGGATGACAGGATTATCGGGAAAACAGAATTTAAGGATAAGGACGGAGGCACACGATTGCACATATCTTCCTCACAGAAGCACATGTGACCAGTGCCGGTACTTTCCATCATGCACACATGGTCCACCATAAACAAATTTATTTGCAGCTGTGACGTGCAAGTTCGACGAACACTTTCATATGCTGTAAACAAATTGTAACAAATCATTTTATTCTTCAATTAGTTTTTTCTCTAAAATTATTGATAAATAATTTTATGTCTAGCAAATTTAAATTTAAATTTAAATTTAAAAATTCAAAAAATTCTCCATTTATCAGAATTCTTGAAAACATATATTGCATTAATGCTGGAGGTGTAGAGTTAATAGAGAAACTTACGTGATTTAGCGTTGCGAACCATCTTGACGCAGCAACCATTGCAAGTCATTAAGGGTGGTTGATCTCTTGGAAGCGCCGTGTAGTTAAATGGATCTTTACACCGAAGATCAGTCCATGAATCACATTCGTAGCAGTATATTGAACGAGCTAATTTCATCAAACAAATTTCAAGTATTTTAGTATATTGCTTCATATTATCTATAATCCTGTTATGAAGAAAATAGTTTCGGATCTAATAGATATAGATAACTCCCAATAGTATCGAGACTTAACACAAATACGGACAGTTTTTCGAAAGATCTCAATTTGATATCTTCAGAAAAAGTGGGTGCACAAAAATTGCGATACATGTCTTAAAAACTGTCCTCAAATTAAAAATTTATTGGTCTGAAGAAGTCTAAATTAAATAACTAGATTTGTATTTTAATTTGTATCGAAAGTCTCTAGTTAGTATAAAAGACTTGGGTCAAGTTGTTTAATTCGAAATCTAAAAAATTTTTTTAGTTTATAGTAAATAATGACTCACTCTGACATTCCCCACGACAAATGTTTGCAAGTGCGAGGACTATTGCCACTGAAAATTTAATAATGCTGGTATAAATAATTGTCAATCAGACTGTAAAAACAGGTGTCTAATTAGTGTGTCGAACTCAATAATTCGATCAACGCTCGGACGCAGGCTCTAATGCCAGTCGATTAGCAGCGAGCGGCCCACTGCTAATTGAGTGTCATTAAAGCGTGTGTCCAAGCGCTAATCGAATTTTTGAATCTGGAGGCTCAATTAGATATCTGTTTTTTGCAGCAAACTCATAAAATCGTATGCATGAAAATTACTATGTACAATGATTTATATACTTTTAATTCTACGTGTATCTACTTCTATGTTTATCTAGAAACTCACCGTAACGTCACAAAAGTCTTATAAGTTACTTAAAGTAAAATAAATGTTATGTTTGAATTATGTTATAAGTAAGTAATGATTTGAGGCAACATATTATTAATTCTCTAAAAGAAACGATTGGTTAAGAATACCATTTATGGAAACTTGGTAAAATTACACTGCTGATGCATTAATGGTTTTCTTAATTAATCACGATTCTTTCTGCTTTTTATGATATTGTGTAGAAATCTAAAAATACATTAAAAACTACCTTGAAATTTTGAATGTTATTTTGAATATTATTTTCAATTCAAATATTTCTCTGCAATATACACTTTGAATTTCAAAAAGTTGGAATGTAGAATTTTATGAAATTATAATATAAACATTTTTACCTGATATTATATAATCTCCGGCCATTTTGATTACAGAGTTTTCTGAATTTAATATTATTTTTCACATCAATGATGGCTGGGGCTTTTTTACATTTTGCATTTCAATTAAAAATGCTTTCGTACCTTCGAATAAAAAGTTATTTCTATTTTATTTCATTAATTTCCTAGATTAAGCGAACTTAATAAACTTCATCATCTCATTATTAAAAAGAGCTACATTGCAAAAATTTCCACTTCTGAACTTAGTAGAACAAGTTTTGTAGTAAAAAATGAATATTCAGAAAATTGTCTCACTTAATATTAAAGCAATTCAAAGACGTTATAGTTCACATTATAAATATGCAATTCAAGAGTATACAAATTTTCAAAATTATATAATATTTCTCATTAGAAATTTATTTTATGCATATTTTCATTAGAATAGATCAACATATAACAATGAAAAATAATAAGTATGGTAAATTTTTGAATAATCTTTTAAATTATCTACAAAAAATTCTATTCAAAGAAAATTTTTTTGAAAAAACCAATCGAAAAACCAACTTCTGTGTTTGAACGAAAAATTTATTAAACAATGAATTAAACATTTATTAACAAAGTTTTATGAAAATACCTAAGGTAATGCTTTAGAAAATAAAAAAAAATGTATGCATTTTTTTAGTAGCAAATGTATATTATAACTTATTGTAAGAATAATTTCTAAGCTTTGAAATATTTTCAGAAATTATATTTACTACACGCAGCTTAAGATGCAAAAGAAAAAACTGAAATAAGGTTTCACATTAACTTACATAATAACGTCAATAAGAGTCAAGACTTCTGTCGTGACCCATGAGTGTTATTCGTATTTGAATTATCAAAATCATTTAAATACTATTGAAGCAATAATTACATGTTGCAATTTGGCGGCAAATTTTATCAATAATTCTTTCTATAAATGGTCTTGTACTGACATATATTGAGTATCAATATCTTGCAATTCACCTGAAAATGTAAGAAAACAATTGTAATATTTGCTCATGTTAAACTATACATTAATAGCATAATTCAATGTAGATTATCATTTAAAAAAAATAAATACTATGATAACAATTGAATAGTTCATCTAAAAAATTAACATTGTTTTCAAAACAATTTCAAACTATGTATTGCGAAAACGTGTCTAGGAAAGAGATTACGAATAGCTGTGCTGCTAAAAGATATAGTAATTTTTGCTGTTTAGCAAATTTAAGTATTAAAATTGCATGTTAGTTGCACTGAAAATTAGACTCTTTACTGTATTCTTGAAACTATTTTTTACCACACTATTTTATCACACTTTTTCAAACGAACTGTTATTATATTAGGATTGTAATTTTTAATTTCTATAAATTTTATTAAAACTTTGTAGTCGTTTACATTTTTTGTTAAATAGCAAAAATTATTATTTTACACTCAGAAAAAAGGAATTTTATACTGCGAAAAAAAGTCCTTCTCCAATATCCTCTCAAAAATAAGTATTCTACTTTAATATAGACTGTTTCTATTCTTTTTGACAATAAACAATAAAACAAAATAAACTATTTTAGATTTTTATGTTAAAAACATATAATTTTAGTAAAATAAATAAATTTTTTAATTAAATTTTTGTTACCACATATGTAAGAGGACAATATGCATTAAAATTATAGAATTCTGTATCACAATGAAAATGACTATTTTTAGGGTGCATCAATGAAAACCATAAATTATAAAATGGGATGCTTCTTTCTATAATGTAATATTAATGTCTTACTTTTCCATCTGAATTTGTGAATCCCACTACAAATGTCGAAAGTATGATAATAGAATATGATAATATTAGTTGTTATTACCAATTATTGAAATTTACGAAACATCTATATCCATCATCGGAAAAAGCAAGCGAATATTTGCAGGATTTAACATATATTATAAAATGAAATCTCAATAATCGCAAACATTTAAGTGTATAATATCAAAGAAGATATTTTAATATAAATAAAGAATTAAATTTGAAGCATTTATTTGTTTTCATTACAATCAGAATACTGTTACTAATTAAATTGATAAATTAATGAATTTTACCAATTAAATATAGCAAAAATATTATTAATTTGATACAGCACAGTATCTATAAACTGAAAACGTAAAATGAACTATTCCAATTGATAGATTTTGTACAATATCAAACTAGTAAAATTCTAACTAATCAATTGATAAACTTTTTAGTTAATAAACACTTTTGGTAAACTCTTTAACTACTAATTCAGATTTAGAGACTATAGTACATACAAGAAAAGATATTCAATGTAGCTCACCTGTCAAATGTTCTCATGTCGATAAGTTACATGACACAAATGTTTTCTTTCTCAATTTTCAGTCAAAAATAAAAAAATCTCAATGATCGTGTGAAATAATAAACAATTGAAAATACAGTTTATGATTGCATTAATCAGAAATCGTAAGAGACACTAAGAATATTGAGTACTTTACAAGACTTTTCATGAATTTGAAAGAGAAAGCTATTTAACGAATGATATGTTAATGCGTTGATAACTATTAAGAAGAGACTCTCTCATATTTCTTAATTCTCATATTGCCAATTGATATCAGACACTGCACTTTTGTGACACTTAAACAAAGTGAAAAATTTGGCACGCGAGAGCATTCTGAATCAATAAAACTTGACTGCAGTGTATCTTTAATGCGCAAGCGCAGTTCAAGCATTAAAATAAGGCATGTATATAGTAATAAATAATTTTTAAATGTTTACAACTATAGGCAAAATATAATTTTATTTTTCATATTCTCTTATGAATTATTAATACATAATTATTTTAAAATGTATAAAACATTTAGTAATTATTTATTTATACAGGATAATAGGGTCACGCATAAAATTCTGACGGTTGTTCCCCAGTAGCACATTATATTACAGCAATATTGAGAACATTGCCTCAACATTACAAACCATTGCCTCAATGTTGTCAATGTTACAGGAACATTTTGTGCTACTGGGGTTTTATTTGGCACCTGACATTCAAAAAATATTTTTAAAAAACAGTTGTTATTACTCTATTATAGGAAATGAATTTAAAGTATATATACAAAATTTTCTTTTTTTAAGATAATTTTTTTATGTTAGGGACTAACTAAATAGTCGTCAGAATTTTATACAGAGCCTCATATGTACTACTTATTTTAAAAATAATGTTTTTCAATAAATCTGCGAATTCGTGCAGATTTTGAACGAAATATTCATCGAATTTTTTATGGCGTTTTGGAAAAATTTTCTTGTAAGAAATATCATTCAATTTGCGTATAAAAAACAATCGAGTTATGCACAAAAATTCGTCTGCATTTTTAAAGGATAATATGGGTAAGAAATTCTCTCATATCCTTAACTTGGAAAGATTAAAAACGTTCAAATTCGAATTTTGATTTAATATTTTTTATCTGGGTACAAATTTTTCATCAAAAAATTTGGATGATTTTAAAAATGGTACGAACTATTTTCACCTCAGTGTAGACTTTGTAACAGGGATGGCTTCGAAACTAAATAAAAACGAAAAAATAATTTAGTTTTGGAGTAGAAAACAAAACTAAAAGGTCGATGTATTTAGTTTTGGTGCTGGATTCAAAACTGAAAGGTCCTAGTATTTATGTTTTATTGCGCTATTCAGAACTGAAATGAAACTAAAGTTTCGAAGCCAACCCTAAGGATGGCTTCAAAACTAAATAAAAACATAAATATAATTTACTTTTGATGCGCAGGAATCGAAACTAAAACGTCCTTGAATTATGTTTTCATTCTGTTAACGACACTAAAAGGTCCCTGTATTCAGTTTTGTTTTGATATTCGAAAATAAAATGAAACTAAACTTTCGAAGCCATCCCTGCTTTGTAATGAATAATAAGACACGTTTACACTGTTGCATAATCATGTTTCTCTATAATCCTATTTATTAGAGTAACAATATTACCCTAATAATTCAAGTTTTATGTAATTTAAAAAATATGATTCACACTCAACTCGGACATTCAATTATTCATTCATTCTAATTATTTGAAATTGTATTTAATAATGATACGCATTGTGTTCAAGATTATATGGGACAGATTATTTAGGAATCAAAAATATTTTTTAAAATATGTTCACAGATATTCATTTTATGTATTAATTTAATAATAATAGCAATAATAATGAGGATAATAATTTTAATAATAATAATAACAATATATCAACAATTTAATAACTTTACATATAATTTCAGTCTTTTAAAATAACAAACGGTTTTTTTTAAATTTTTTGAAAAGTGAGGATAGATAATATTTCCTGACAACTTTTCAAAACAGCTTTAAGTTACTAGGAATGTCATTTTGAACTTTAAACTTTTTTCAAAGTGATCAACGGTAAATTGTTTTACTGATTATTACATTGACATAAAACTGAAGTCAATGAAAAACAGTTTAAAAATAATTTTTCTTTGTATGCGATGGAACGATAATAAATCATTGGCGGCTCATTCGAATTAGTATCAGGAATATTTCAGTGAAACATACCTAACCCTGGAGTTGGGTCACGCCTCCTGCGCACAATCCAATATCCAACTTTTCTTCAGTATTCTTAATACTTTCGTTTAAGAAGGTTTAAGATAGAAGTTTTATATCTTGCTCAAGTAAACAGTTACTGTATATAAATCAATAACAATAGCAAATTGACAATAATTCTTCACTAAAAAGTGTAATAAAATATTAAAAAAGTAATAGTATCAATATTTTATATTAAATTTTAATAAAAATAACGTTTTTAATAAGAAAAATGATTTACTTTTATCATTAAAATTTAATTTTAACTTCTGTGTTTTTTTTAATACTAATTGCAGTTTTTATGAAAACAATAAATACTTTTTGTTTTACTAAACTTAATCTATTATTACTCAGTGTTTTCTTTTTGTTTTAATGTGTTACAAGAATAACAAATCTAATTATAAAAAATTTTCTTTTCAGGTTCTTAGGAAAATTAATTATTTAGAAAATAATAAATCTTGATAATACTGTTGATAAAATATAAGTTAATATAACTTTAAAGAATTAAAAATGACTTTAAAAATTATGAAGTGTTTAATTCGTTCCTTCACGAAAGATGGAACAAAATTCTTCAACTCCACTGTCAGATGCGTTTCAAGTGTTCCAAAAATGAAAGTTGTTCAAGGTATGAATGGAGAACAAATTATTCAATCTCCCTATGAGAATGTGCCACTTCCGAATATAACTCTACCAGAATATGTTTGGAAAAATGTGAATAGTTACAGTAACAATGTAGCATTGGTACGTTTATCATTTGAAAACTAGTTAGTTCATTATGAAACGTGAATTATAGATAATAAATTGTGTTTGTTTCATAACCATAGGAATGTGGACTAACTGGAAGAAGATATACCTACGGCGAAGCTCGTGACAATTGTAATTATATTGCAAGGAGTTTGTCCAAATTGGGAATTAAGAATGGAGACATTGTGGCGCTTATTTTGCCGAATTTGCCAGAGACACCTATCGCATTCCTCGCTTGTTTGGAAGCAGGTGCAATCGTAACGACGGCGAATCCCTATTATACTGTCGGTAAGAGTACAAATCATTTCACTAATCCCGAATTTTAATTCAACAAATTCCAACAAAAAGTAACTCTATAAGTACATTTACTGTCTAGTCATTTAAAGTTTCTGCAACTCACTCTGCTGATAAATATAAGTGATAACAATTTACTCAATTGCGTCGAACAAGAATAAAGTCCAAAGATTGAAACTACATAAACTCAAAAGAGAAAATATATCTTGATCAGCAGAGTGTTATAAATATTTATTTTCATTTTATCAACACGTCTATTAATTGCTAGTTATGAACTTATCCGCGCCAACATAATAAAATTTCCACCTCATTGTAAATAAGTTGTGCAGTATGTGCAAACTTGCAGAAAAATTTATGTAAATTTTCATTCAAAAGTTATCGACGAAATTTCATTAAAAAGTATATAGGTACTTTATGAAGTTCATTTCTAAACTTTCAGCAAAGTTGTAGGTAATTAAAATTCATTGTGCTATATATGCATCTGAAATATAGGTGCTATGAAAAACTATACTGATGTGTAGAGTACCACTAATGCGTATATATATACGTATAAACTCTTTAGATCTGAATAAGTGAGAATTCACTTAAAATACGTTAAAAGTCTTTTACGTAAAAAAAGTTTATACATATTTATGAATTTGTGTATAAATTTGAATTAGCAAAGATTTCTAAAAAAGTAATGAAAAGACTTTCCAAATAATAATTCAGTAATAACTTAACTGCCATTCAATGACAAACTTCTATTAGCAGAATTGCACTGACAACCAGTGCATCTGTTTTATTGAAAGTCGATAAAACAGAATTTTATCTTCACTTTGAAAAATTTTTATTTTCACATTCATTTTCCCCTTTGATGGCTTTATATTTTCACTTTTACACTGACAGATATTTTTCACTTTAGTTGAAACTTTTTAAGAAAAATAAAAGTGAAAATAAAATACTATCAAAGTGAATGTTCAAGTGAAATTATAAATCTATTAATATATTTGTTAAGCAAAAGTTTTTGACGCATTCTAAGTGAATTTCCCCTAACATTATATGTATTGTGCTACCTCAAAATGTACATTTAATTACTGTTTAATTATATAGATGAATTAAGCAAACAGCTTTCCGTTGTTTCAAAGAAGCTTTCTGCGGTGATTACTTCGACGGAAATTGCCTCTACTGTAGCTACAGCTGCAAAATCCGTTTTATCTGACAATTGTCCATTTATTGTTGTTGACGATGGGATACAATCAAGTTTCGTAAAACCAAATGCTCTAAATTTTAATGTAGGTTTGTAGAACTCTTATACTATGTGCATTCATAAATGTGCATATGTCGCAATAATATCGCGAACCATGTTGATCTCAGATAGTACGTAAGCTTGTGACAAGTTTGCACAGCAAGGTTGCGTTGCTGCACATTGCTATTTTAACTATTTAAACATTTTTTCCAAGTTTACTGTTTAATATTGCAGCAAACTTACCTTGCAACATTATTGCAAGCTTACATGACAACTTTTCAGAAAAACTTGCTATCTCAAATAGAATTATTGCCGTGCGAAACAAAAAGTTGGTAAAGTTACTTTGTCGATTCGGTTGTGTGAATGTCACCCCTAGCGACAAAAGTGAGTTAACCAAGTTCTTATTTCGTACGATGGAACAAATATTTCACACAAAATCAATAAAATTATTTTTCTAGGATTTAATTGAAATGGGGAAAACACTTCCACAATTGCCGTTGTCCAACAGATCACCTAAAGAAGTATCGATTATTCCCTTCTCAAGTGGAACAACAGGCCTTCCAAAAGGAGTAATGTTGTCTGATGAAAATTTAGTTTCCAATTTAGAAATGTTATTAAAAACAGCAGGTGGTGAATTCTTTACCAAAACAGGTACCAAATTTTTTCTGACTAATAACCATTTTGTGATTTTTACTTTTTATTACTTGGGAATTTAACATCCATATGATGCTCTAATCTCTATGAGAAAGACACAAATGTAAAATAAACAATAAACATAAGAAACAAAATAGATAAATAAAAAAATGCAAAAAACTTTAATAGAAACTACATTTTAGGTGAAGAACAAGATGTATTTCCAATCGTGTTACCAATGTTTCATATATTTGGAATGAATTGTGTGACATTCTCAAGACTTGCAGATGGTGCGAAATTAGTCACACTACCAAAATTCACACCTGAATCTTATATTTCCACTTTAGAGAAAAATAAGGTAATATTGCAACTTACAAATGTTCTCGCAATTGTACTCTAATTGAAAAAGATGGGCGCAATACAACTGATTCAATCATTCATGCAATTCCTCCCAGTAGCATTTAATGTTTTATGTTTTTATAATTTTTGCTTTTTACCTCCAATCATTAATTCCACAGCGTTATTGTATTATTTGTATATTATATTTTTAGGTTACTGGATTATTTTTGGTTCCTCCCATCCTTTTGTTTCTCACTTCATCCACCCTTGCAAAAAAGCATCACTTGGATCATGTAAAATTTGTTTTTAGTGGAGCGGCCCCCCTTAGCGATACAGATTTTGAAAGGTTTATTGAAAAGTTCAGAACGTCTATAAAATGTTGTCAAGGTTATGGCCTGACGGAATCGTCTCCAGCGGCATTTATCGAAATGTCTGGAAAAAAGTATGCTAGTATCGGAAAGCCAGTTAGCAATTGTCAGGCGAGATTAGTTGACATTGAAACAAAGAAAGACATATGTGAACCTCACAAATCAGGTGAATTATTGATCTCAGGACCTCATATTATGAAAGGCTATTTTGAAAATGCTGAGGCTACAAAGGAAACATTAGAAAATGGTTGGCTCAAAACTGGCGACGTTGCCTACTTTGATGAGGATGGTGATTTCTTTATTAGCGACAGAATAAAGGAACTCATCAAGGTTAAAGGTTTTCAGGTGAGGTGCAATTGTATTTGCGCAGCTATATTTAGAGGAAATGTATATTTTTCTGCAAATCCATGGAAAATTAAAATTCACATTCTCTGGTTTAGGTGGCTCCAGCTGAACTGGAGGGTATTTTGCGAACACATCCTTGCATCGCAGAAGCTGCAGTGATTGGCGTTAAAGATCCTAAAGCGGGAGAGCTTCCAAAGGCATTTGTTCAACTTAAGAAAGATAAGGAAACTTCCGAAGAGGAAATACAGAACTTTATGAAAGGAAAAGTTTCCGAATATAAAGAACTGCGAGGTGCATATTTTTATTGTACAGACACGTTTGCACGTGTTCGCACTGCAAGTTTCCTGTAAGCTTACGGGTTACGTGAATATATTTATATCTGACTTTTTCATTTTTTTAGGAGGTGTTACTTTTTTGAAAGAAGTTCCAAAAAGTTCTACAGGAAAAATTCTACGCTCTAAATTGAAGAATAATTAGTAATATAGTAATATGAAAGCATAGTACTTTAATTTAACACTAATTAGTCATTTTACTTGTAAAAATCTTTTTATCAACCAAAATTTATTTACATTTCTGATGCCTCCTTTTACAGCCCCTAACCACCACGTTGTTTTACTGAATATTATTGTCTTTTTTAATTTTTTTAAAAATTTTAATACTGTAAATAATATATATTTTTTCACAATAAAATATATTCTTATTTAATTTTATTGTTATTCTATATTTCTAATCCTTTCAAGTATCAATTTGATTATAAAAATAAAATTTTCAGAGAAAAAAGAGTTTTGTCCAACGCCTTCAGGGAAATGGAGTCATTGTGCACTAGGCACCAGTGGAGGAATGTACCTCATTCCTCCACTGGCCGTTTGTCCAGTGGAGAAATGAGTTTGCCCAGTGGAGGAATGAGTTTGTCCAGTGGAGGAATGGAGTTATATGTTTATCATTATTTGTGTTTTGGCTTACAATTCATTTATTTCTCTAATTCATTTTTGCAAATATTGTTTTAAGGAAGTATCTAAATAAACAAGTTGCTTACTTCAAGTAAGTAAGCAAGAGAGTAAAAGTAAGCTTAACATTGCTTACACATGTAAAAACTCAATAAATTAAATTTAATGTAAATAAAATAAGTTTAAACAGTTGTTGGACAAAGTATTATGTGCAATTCGTGGAGAACAGCGATTTTCGCTTGCTTGATTGCTGCTCTCGCTGCGCTCGAGCAGCAAACTTCAAGCTCGCGAGAAATCGCCCTTGTTCTCCACTAGTTGCACAATATACTATTCTCTTTATTATTAAAATTGACGTATTTTTACTACTACATAAAAGATCAAGAGATTTGTCTAAAAGTTTACCGCCTTTTTAATTTTCGCGTAGCGATAATACTTTTATTGGTATTATATTTCTTACAGATTTCAAAAGAAATTGCTACTTTAATTTACTAAATAGATAAGATTCACTTTAGCAACTTTCTAGAAATCCCCAATCAGATTCTTTCCTAATGCCTTATTATTGGCTGGATAACTTAATCCATTAAAAAATAAATCTTCTACTAGAAGATTACTTTCTTTAATTATTAAAGTGGGTGTTTCCTGAGAAAACAATTTTACCAATAACTTAAAAATGTTGCCTACACAGTTGAATTTGATTGCCTTGCCCTTTTCTCAGAACATCTTCACAATCTAATTTGAAAATTAAAAATTTTGCTGTCAACATTTTTTGCTTATACGTAAATCAAATTTTCTATTTGCCATATAAAATTTGTCTCTTTATATACATATTTAAAATGATATTTGTCCGGAATAAAAAATCTAGTAGACGTTCGCTTTTCTGACTTTTTCACTCCTTCCTCTAAGTAGTTTTCTGATAAACCTCGGTCCTTTTCTTCCATTCTTTTCATATAATTGCGCTTTCTCTTTTTCTCCCATTCTTTCTTCATTCTATTGCCGTGCCATGCCGTGGCGCAAACCCCACCCCCATTTAGAAAGGGAGCTTGGAGCTTGAGCTTCAGTCGTCCGCGCACCAGCGGCGAGTCCGCCACCTTTAGCTCATCTTTTACGTAATCTTGCACTTGCCATTCATCAATTCGCTGTTATTTACAAGAGCAACAATACGTCTTCTTGAAAATGTACGTACATTTAATAATAATAATAATAATAATAACAATAATAATTCATTTACAATATTTATTTAAAGTTATCAACTAATTTGGAATTTACAAAGCATTTACATATCTGACAACATCACATATTGAATAAACAATTTATGCATATAATAAAAATAGTCCCGTAAAATATAATAATAATAAAATTATGCATATGGTGCACGAGAATGCACTGACAGTGTATACACAATGTCAATACGGGAAACCCAATATAAACAAGTACATATATGCATACATCGAGATTTTCAGAAAGACTTGTATTTTAACTAAAATTAGTAAACAATATTTTTATTAGAATTCATTTTAATATCCTCAAAAAATGATGTCTCTATTATTACTATTTTTTTATATTAATATTACTTAATTATATAAATATGGATGTATGTGAGTTGAATAAATGAAAGACACATCTCTGTGAAGATTTAAAAATATAAATGTAATTATTAATTAACGATTTGAGTAGCGTTTTATGCAAGTAAATTTATTATCAAGTCATTAAATAAATAATTTCCGTAACAGCATTTTTATTGGAGAAATTTAAAAATTAGTACATCTTTTAAGAAGCATTAACTATTAAGCTTTAAGAAGATTAACGAGTACACGTTTTATTTTAATTAATTGTTGTCTGCATTTTAATCGTCTAATGAATATAGTATTTTTATTTATATAAAGAATGTATTATTATCGAAACAAATTTTGTTTCAAAAAATGTTCTGTTCTAAATAGATAAATTTGAATTTTAAAAGAAATGTTAAAAATTACATTACATTTTCAAAAAAAAAATAAAGAAACAACAAATTTTAACTGTATATACACATACTATTTTGGCAATTGTCAAAATAATAATTATATCACCAATTTCGAAAAGGGCTTAATTATGGAAGCGAAAAAATTCATTTTTACATAACAATAAATATAGATAATAATATAAATATAATAAGGGGCTCAATTCTGAAAGCCAAAAGAGAGTTTTTTACATAACAATAAATATAGTGAAAATGACTCTTACGATTATTTATCAAAGTTGAACCCCTGTTCGAAATTCCCCATTCAATTATATTAACTTCTTTTCTTTATCATATTTCTCATATTCTTCTTATTCATGAAAACTTTTCCATTCAATAGAGTAAAAATCTTATAATCTTTTATATTTAATGATCTTTTTTTGTTATATCGTTTTTTTTATTTTTTTGGAAAATATAATTTTTACTTCGTTTGCAGAAAAAAAATTAATTAATACCTGTCATCTATTTTATAAAATCATCCATTTTGAAAGGTTGGAGCTTTTTTAATATTACCAGCATCCTGGCCTGGAACTCATATTGTATGTAATAGCTCAATAATGCAAAAGTATTAACTTTACTATACCTTTATACAACATACTGTGTGTGGAGAAAATTTATTAAATTTTCATTCTCTTGAATTTAGTCACAACTAAAGCAACAGTCATACAATATTGACATGCTTTAATGTAAACTGTCGATATGATGAAAATTAACAATTATAATTTAAAGTCAATGAGTATCAGTGTATATTTACATAATTTAAACATTTACTCTTAATGAAATTAATGTAATTTATTAACAATAGGCTAATAAAATATTTCTCATTTTATAGAATAATTTAGTTTAAAGATAGAAGAAAATAATAATTCTTTCTTTTTATTACTTTTTATTATATACTTCACCAGACTTTTTGCAATATGCTATTCATTTTATAAATTTTTATTTGAAAACATTTTTTTATATATACTACATAGAGAAACGTGAATCTGCCCCGAAGCTTAAAGTTTTCTGGCTATTATTTTTAAAACATGGATTCAAATGTTATGTTAATTTATACGAAGCAGTAACAAGAGAGAGATTTATTTAACAAACTTCTTATTTGAAAAAATTTAAATTTTCTATCCAAATTAGAATTTTCTCCACTTCTGTATTGGTAGCTTTTTAAAAATTAATTTATAGTGCCCTTTAACAGTTATTAACTGCATAAGCAATTATTTTTCAAAAAACAGAAAAAATTAAAAATAACTCTCTAAATCTGAATTAGTAAAAAAATAATTTTAGCAGCACTTTTTTTTAATTCTTAGTAGAATTTTACTAAGAATTAGCAAATCTCTTTTTTTTTAATTTAATGTTATTTTAACAAATCAAAAAATTTAAACCTGAATTCTTCTGTCAGTATAAATCAATATACAAAACTGGAATTTAATTAAATGTTCATATTACTTATAATGTCAGAAACACATGATACTTAAGTAGCAGTACTTTAATGTAATTCTTACATGATAAAAAATATGAATTTTCAATTTATTTCTTGTTTTTTATACTGATTTAATTTACCATAATATGTACTTGGAGACAGTTCACTTTAAAGTGTGTTATTCAAAACTGTTACATGAATTCATCCACTTGAAGTGAATTCATTGTAATAACACATTTCGATTTGTAGTGTACACAGGGCTTATATTAAACTTTTATAGTTTTGCTTTAATGTATATAACTATTATGAACTTTAAACTTTATCTCAGTTGAGGTTTTTCTTTCTTATAAAAATCTTCAAAATACGATCATTTAACTTTTAATGACAAAAGTTTAAAAGTAATAATCATTGGATTTTGTTCCTAGCTGTTTGTAAGGAATTTCAACGAATTTATTGATGAGATTTTCCGCTCAATTTGCCGATGATTTTGATTAAACTATGCGTATATTATTTAATGAGAACAAATGATGATAATAATAATAATAATGATAATAATAATAATAATAATAATAATAATAGTAATACTAATAATATAATCCATTATATTCTACATGTCGTGAATGTATTCTTTTTCATACAGCCCTAGGTAGCACAATCTCTTTTATGAAACTTGACGTGATATCAAGCTTTTTCTAAGGATATCAAATTGAGACAAAAAACGAATCAGAACGTTGCTTCGCAACACTTTTTATTTGTTTTTTGTCCCAATTTAATATCCTTAGAAAAACTTTGATTGCATGTTAAGCTTGGAAATGTTACACTGCAATAATCAAACAAGATGTGCGAGTAAGATTGTAAACTTCCACCTCACAGTAATCTTGCATGTCTAGTCTAAGAAAATATTGCGTCGCAATATTGAAAAAATATTACACAAAAAGTCTGAAGCACTATTGCCAGGTATAATTTCCAGTCAATATTACTCTGCAGCATTAAAAATCTATATTAAAGAATGTATGAAAGTGTAAACGATTGTTTTAAATTATCTTAAATTTGCTAAGTTTTATGATTCGATTGCGACTTTATAACAACAAAAGTCAACTATTGAAGCTTATGTGTCTGGTTGCCAAAAGCAGCCCTCTCTAAACAAAGTGAATTACTGCAAATAGACACGTGGTTCTACATGTTAGTCAAGCAGTGGAAACCAAACTTTTCTATCACCAGTAGAGCCCATCCCAATTTTAAAAAGTCCGTTAGGAATGAGTGCCTCTTTGGCCGGAACAAATATTTATCATTGCAGTATTTAAGAATTTGTAGGTAACAAAATATTGTTATGATATTAATAAAGTTACAGTAATGATGTAGTAAAGGAACCTCATAGTAAGAATCATGCACAAAATCCACTACAGTAAAAATTTCTGTCTGCTTAATAAAACAGAGATTTGATTATAAAAAGTGTTAAATCAAACAGTTCATGTTTGACTTAAATGGGTATATTATTTTTTTAAATGGAACTAAAAAATATTTTTCAATTAAACTTAAACATGTTTGACTGTATAGCAAAAATATTTTAAATTTCATTCAAGCAAAGTCTGCTTAAAGCAAATAAATAATTATCTCAGTTTCATTTCAATATTTCCATGCAGTAATCAATTAAAGCAAACATCAAGGAAAATGTGAAGTAAAACGTTTCCTTTAATCAGGTTCTTACTAGGTATTTGAAATACAGGGACCAAATCAGGTTATGAAACGGAGCCTTATCTTATCTCACATAAGATTATAAATATAGAAGTGTTTAACCTATTCACCGTTACTAGCTTTCAAGGTAAAAAACAATGTACATTATAACGCAGTAGTAAATAATGTATACTTTAATTGACGAAAACATTAAAGTTTTTAATGATGGGCTAATTAATAGAAAATACTGAAACTTTCAGTCACGCATTTTCAAAGTTCAAGTTATTTTTTAATTATACCCAATCAGTGAGAAACTGCTACTTCAATCATTTTTAACATAACTGATTTTTAAAGCGAAATTGTGAGAATATAAAATCACCTTAAAAATTAGTAAAATTTCACAGATTTAGTTTTAGAGAGTAATTATGCAATTAATTTAGTCATAATTTATATATATTATTTTAAAAATACAATTTAAAATTAAAAACTTGACATTTTCTATCGATCAGTGAAATAAAATCCAAGGATATAGTAAAATCATTTTAAAACATATTTTCTTCTTTTCAATAATTGTTTTTAAACAATATCAACAATACGTTTTTGGCGCATCATAATACTTGCAGCAACATTGTCAACGTTGTCTCAATATTGCAGTAGTGGATCCAGGAGAGGGGCTCAGGTGCTTGCCCCCCCACACCCCAAGTGGTATTATTTCTATGAGGTAAAATGAGATAATATAATATTGATTTAATTTTTTTGAATGGTTGCCCCCTCCCTTAAACCCTTATTTCAATCCGCTACTGCAATATTGTAAAGCTTGCAGCAATATTGCCAAAGTTGCTGCATGTTTACATGCTGTGGGGAAACATTGTACCGGGTTTTTTGATAAGGTAAATATTCCAAAATTCTATATACGTGTTATAAAATTAAGAATTCTATAATTATTATATATACGAATATAAATAAGTGCATAAAATATTTATTATTATTTTAATTGCAACTTGCAATTACTTGATAATATATTATTAATATATTTTGATATACAAACACATAAATTAATTGAAAATTAAAATTTTTAGAAAATATTTCTCTCTGTCGCGTCTCCAGCATCCTTAACGATTTTCTGTCGCCGTACGTGTGTGGGTGTGGCTCGTGAGGTTGGTAGGAGTATCGGAAACTACTTTGCCGACTGACGACTGACAATAAATTACTGTCATTTTCATTCTGGCTTATTTCACTATCACACTGGAACTGCAGTGGCACTATGCACAAAATTGTGCCAGTTCCTGAGATTTCAAATAAACTAATTCAATCTTAAACAGAAATTTATTTAATTCATCACTGAAACTTTTCATCAGAAATTCTTGATGAATTTGACATAATGTTTTATAAACTTTTAAGAATACTGGACGGCAGAACTTTTTTCCCTCTCTTTTCCTGAAATTTTTCACTTTGACCTTTAAAAAAAAAATAAAGTTTAGAGTTTTTTTTATCAGCAAGAATGATGAAAGTAATATTTTCTTTTACTGTCTTAGGAAAAATATAAAAAAAACATGAACAAATATTCTCGTTTAGGAAAATTGTAAAAAAAATTTAATATTTAAAAAAAAATTATTATAAATTCTTAAATTCTGACATTTTTTAAAACCACTTTTAAACGTAATTAAAGTACAATATTTTTATTTATTAACTTTTTTTAGGTATAATTTATTAAATCATTAGTTTCGAAGAATTAAGAAAAATAATAATTAGACAAAGTATCTGAAAAATGAAATTATTTTTCAATGGTTTAGTTGAATTTTTTAAAAATTATCTGTGATAAGGATAGGATAAATTACTTAACATATTTAACAATTTTTTATTTAAATTACAAAATTGTTGCGAAAAAACCCTTATTAAGAATAATTTTGTTTAATTAGGGCTTTAGAAAACAAAGGTAGTAATTTTCGAAATTAAATGTTACCAAGAGCTTGAAAATTAGTTCTCTTATAATCTTGGTGGTTGCCTATAGAAAGGGATGACATTGTAATGCGCTCGGGAATTCTTTTATCAGCAAAAATGATGAATGAATTTGTTAAATTGGTAGTCTATTTTAATTTTAGAAAAAGTTCATTAAGTAAATACATTTTAAAAAAATACTGATTAAAAATAATTTTAACATATTTAATTGTCTTTAAAAATGATTTAAAATTAAATAAATTAAATACATTTTCTGCAAAATAATTCTTTGCATTTATGTTTAATTCGTCAAAAATTAATATTTTATTTTTCAATGTTGATAATAAAAAATTCTTTTGTTAATGTCCTTTTTTGATAGTAAAAGAAAATATCACTTTTATTATTTTTGCTGATAAAAGAATTCCTTACCGTATTACAGTATTCTCCCTTTATGAAGGAAACCCGCCGTGGTACTGTCATTTTCTATGGTAGGCTGTCAATTTTTATCTCGAAAATAATATTGGATGCTCGTAGAAACATCATATTCTACCAAAATAAATTTTTTCTTATGTACTTATTTATACTACAGTTTTTCAATAAAAAAATCGTATTTCAATAAAGTTTCTGGTTTTTTTTTAAATGATTAAAGTGGAAATTTTCCGAAGAAAAGAGGAAAATATTTTAGCGCCATTGTCACAATAGATAAAAAAAAAAGAAATGTTATTTTAGTATTTGATAAAAGTAAAATTTTGCCGAGAAAAGAAATTTTATAGAAAATTCAAAGGTTTAAATTCGTATGCAAACAACTGTGCGAAAATACACTGTCAAAACATTTTGGAGCAAGTTTGCGGCAAATAGAAAACTGTCGAAACTAAATGGCTGGTTTATGATGCAAACTTGCTGGAACTTTGCAATCAGTTTTTAGAGGAAATTGAAAATTTTTCTCTCCATAAAGTATGTGTGTATTTTTATATCTATGTATATCTATATAGATTACTGATCCTTTGAGGAAAGTTATTAAAACTTATTGCGCAGTCCCATAGTTTAACGTAGAAAACTCTTGCGCATTAGTTTTAATTTTATCTTTGCCACGAAAACTTACTGAAAATTTGCAATGCAAACTTGCTACCTTGGTCACGTTTTGTTATTTGCTACAAGTTTGCTATAAACTTTCAGAAAACTTTCATGCTATCTTGGATCAAAAAACGAAAAAATGAATAAATAAATGCGAAAATATATTCAGATTACTAATTTGTTGACTGACAAATAATTATATTTTTCCCTCAGCTACTTTAAAATATCACTATATGTACTCTGAATCTGCATTGGCATATAAGTTCATAGTTTTTAGCAATCGTAAAGAACTTTGAAAATTTAATTTCTTTAATATTTAACAAGTCCACTGAAGGAAACAATTCCTCGTTACAGCTAGAATTTGTCAGTTTTTTTTCGAAAGCACTTCTTTTAGTCTACATTAAAATTCCCTCAGCTTTTGATTTTCATTGTGAAATTTTTCCGAAAATATTGCACCTCTGTTCAAATTTAGTGAATTTTCTCGCAGACGAGGGTGAGATTCATTTAAATATCAAATTGAAGTAATGTATGGAAAGTTACGATTTAATCCCTAGCTTGAAAACTATACGTACATTTTCGTAATTAATACTAAACTGTAGGATGCAAGAAGTTTGTTTGAATCTTGAGTGCTATATATGCAGACAGTTACTATTTCTGGTCAAATACCATTTTGCTTATATTTAGTTTCCATGAAACTGATGACGCGAGACAAACTACCGTGATGCCTAAAGTTGTGACACTTGACAAGAAAACTGGAAAATTTATCGTGACATTATACCGTGAACTGCATCCAAATTTAATGAAGCGCTCGGAAATGGAATGTTGATATATGTTTCATTATTTCAATTATAACAATTCTATTAGAAATTTCTCAGACAACTTTCTACAGTTGAAATATTCATTAAGTTCATTTTCCATATATATATATATATGATTTAATTACGAAAATATCACAAACTTACAGAGATTAGTCTCAGCCTATGCACTGATAGAAATACGACTATAACTTTACAATCATTGTCAGAAGATTGATATTATATTTCAATTATTGCTAACAGTGTCAATCTTTGCGATTTAATTGTTTTTTCTCTTCCTTCTTTTTATTTGAGAAATACTCATACCTAATTGCATATATATTTTATAACTTAAAAATACGATTTCGTTTTATTGAGACTTTCCTCATATATGAGGAGACATTTAAATAATGGAAAATCGCTATTCTGTTTTGTTGTTTTTAGTTTAAAGGTAAAATAAATTATAGAAATAATGCATCACGCTCTATAATATAATTCATTAATATAAAAGGTCATTGTTGCTTTGCTTGGTTGAATAATTGAAGATAAAGATTTATTGATTTTGTTCTCTATTATTACTATTTTTCTATGCTTTAAATAGTTTAAACATAGCAAAATATTATCTATATAATATCGAGAACTGAATTGATATTGCAGACAGATTTTTCGAATTTTCTATAATAGAATGATTTTTTATTAGATTTCCTATAAGAGTTGGCGTATGTGAAACGTTGTACGACCTATATTTATTGGGCCGATCCATTTAACTTTTATAAGGAGAACTAAGTGCGCTTTTACTGGATGACCTTTTACACTTATAATTCGATTCCACACTAAACACGGTAAGAGTAGCGAATATTCCTTCCTTGCTATAATTGTCATTGTCTGAGAAGAATTATGTATTTAAATAAATTACTCTATTTCGTTGTATAAACTCAAGTAACTTTAAATAGTTGTTTAACATTAATAAATCTCAAATTAATTTCTTCTTCTAGTTCTTCGACCAAAATTGTTTAAAATTAATTTTCTTCCGAGCATATTTTTTTCGAATGCATTAGAATGATAAAAGTTGATAAATAAAAATGGAAAAAGCTATTGAGAAGAGAGATGACTCATATTCTTGGGTGTGTAATTGAAAAAATGTCGAGAGACAAATTTGACGTATGTATACGTGAATATATATGTGTATTCGACACTGAAAGGTGAACCGAGACGAATGGTTGAGTGCTGTGGTTCGACACGTTGAGCTTTCCCGTGATTCAACCAAAAGCTTTTATCGCTTTGAACCAACTTTCAGAACTTTTTGTCACTTTCAAAAGACGATTCTGTAGATGTCGTTTCTACTTTCATTTAATTCAGTTTGTGGTTTCTTCTTGCATCAAATAGCAATTTCTTTCACTTGTTCATAATCAGGCATGAAAAACTTTTCTCATTTCAAATGAGATGTCTTGTAAGGTGTTGGTAAGAGTTTTTAAGAAAACAATTGAATAAATAACTTGTCCTCCTTCTTAAAGCACAGCACTTGATATTTTTACTTTACAATTTAAATATATGTAAATATTTATAGCAAGTTTTTCAAAATTTTCATTTCAATTTAGCCAAGCTAAAATTCAAATTCTTTTTTTTTTTTTTTTTTTTTTGAACTCAGGAAAGTAGAAAATACTCATTTTTAGAAAATGTCATTTGGTATATGAATATGAAACCATGCATTACATTTTCATATGAATATCTCAATTCTCATATGTACGTACATGTATTTTTTTAAATTATAGCTCTCGTAAAGGGATATAAAAAGTTTTAAAATCTAATCGTGATTTCTATTCATATATCAATGTGAGACTTACGAAATTTCAGGTGAATTAAATTTACTGTTTAAAAATGCGTTACTTAGTTAAAAAAGTTTTCTTATTTATAATTTATAGTATCATCAAGAATACAAAAATGGCCAGCCTCTCAGTACCAAAAGTTTCTTGAAGATTTGAGCTTTTGAACTTTCATGCAATGTCAATTTCAACCTTCAAGAAAGTTTTGGTGCTGTATATGGGCGCATTGAAAAGACAAAACTTTTTAGCATACGGAAAAAAGCTTCACTTGAAACAGCTACAAATTTCGCTGTATTCACAAACTTCTTAGTTCTTTCTGTTAAGACTTTCGCTATTCTGGAAAAACATATTGCTACTTTAGGTGAAGCTTTTCTCCGTGGAAAATAATTACAACGAATAATAGTAAAATTATAATAGAAATATATTATTAAATATAAATTGTTATTAAGTCTACTTTGAAAGAAATTTCCTTTAATTAAACTCTAATATATTGTTAAATTTTCGACGGATTTCACGTTACATAATTCCTGCATTAATAATAATTGCCGGCTGTTTCACTGAACTGAATCCCCTTTTACGAATTCTGGAAGCCTTATTGAGGTTACCAAATACTAATTTCAAAGCAATCTCAAGGACTTGATAATGCGTTCCACTATATAAATTTCAAGTACTTGAAAGAGACTAAGGGATTTAGCAAACAAAATTGGGGTCAATATTCTTTAATAGAATAACTCTGCAAATAGAAGTCACAGTGGAGAGTTAATAAAAAGAAATAATACTTTAGCACTTGTTTGGTTCAATATTATTTCAGTCTTGTTGTATCTCAGTTTCAGCACTATGAAATGTTAATTGCTTTTTAAGTTTTTAATTCGATTATTTATAAGAAACTACAAAAATGTAATGTAAAGTAATATTCTCTTCTTTATTTTTAAACTTTAATTACACTAATGTGTAGTAGATATTATTTTTTAATTATTATGATTATAATAGGAAATCATTATAATGCTGAAAATCAATACTATGCTGTTGTTTTGTATCGTACAAACCAAGTGTATGTGCATACTGTTTAATTAAAAGGTCGGTATGACCTATAATATAAATGTACTTTCATTATTATACACGCAGAAAATTGGTTGGCTGTATTATCCAATTCGAGCGCTATGTATGTATAATGAATTAACAAAATTGTAATCATTTCTTGAAAATTAAAATACACTCATCAAATGCTATATGAATTAACTTTTGTACGAGAAGTTAAAGTAAATTGTGCTTTGATTAATTTATTAGGTAAATACATCGCTTTAGTCTCGAATAATAGGTTAGCATAATAGGTTTATTCTCCTTATTATACTAAAGTAACATATATTGATAGAAAAACAAAAATTTGCTTCTATCTATAGATAAATATAGAAAAAATATCAAACATAATAGTCAGTTAGAATATTTCTTCAGTATATAATATAAGGTAAACCTTCATCAATGAATAAATTGCTTTCAAGTTTAATCCTTCAAAATAGTGCATACAACGTCAATCCATAATTATAATTAATTATTAACTAACTCTTAAAAGTTTTGTTATAAACATTTCGTTTCTGACAGTATACTAATAGCGGTCACTACTATTACTCTGTTAACCCATACCCACCTTCACTCATCAAATTAGAATCATTAAAAAAATTAATAATTACAATTAAATTTAACTATTATTATAACACTTAATTTTTACTGTTACAGGATTTTTCAAGGATCAACAGGAATTCTTCGACAAATCATGTTAATGCAAGGATTCAATAATTAAGGTATTTCATAATTTTTTTGTATTCCAAAAGCATATTTTTTATGTGCAAATAATAAATATTTATTTATATTTTATATGTTAATTTAATATTTTCATGTAACACATTTTTTTAAAATTAAATCTTTTATTTGAACACTTTTTAAACAAAATATCAATACATTTTAATATGTCCCTAAAGTTTGGAACATTGAAGCGAACGATATTGATTTATTTCTTCTTCAACTTTTATTGTAATATATTGCGGCACGTACCAAAAAGTAAATTATAAATTTTCTAAATGTTTCATTTCGTTTTTGCTTTCTATTGCTACCAGTAATTTGGACAAGATATTGATAAATATTTTTTTATTAGAACGTTCAGAACTTATGGATGACGTTTTAATAAAAAATTTCAGCTCCATTAATTTTTCGAATATAGAGAATATTTATATGAGGAATAAAATACAAAAGCAGACAGTCACATCCTCCTTGTGGACCCCATAGTCGTAAAAGCCTCGGAACATTCTTTTCCCCAGTATAATATTCTCCCATTAATCATGTAAATATTCAATTAATCTTTGCTTCTGATAAAGCCTTAAATTTTATTTATATTGGTTGAATATGCTGATATTGAAAATAACTTTGAAATTTTCCATTTTCTGCAACAATTAATTGCATTGAAAAAAACATAAAGAACGAAAATGAAGCTTTTTGTAAAAACTGCGTTTGTTTCCAATTATTTATAATAAAAAAAAGAGAGAAAAAGTGAGTTATTGGGAGGGTTTATAATTTTCAGCATTCGAAATTAAATTTTCGCCTCTGTATAGCTATAGGTACATATTCAATTTCTTCGAACCGTAATTTTATTTCTGAAATTGATGTCCAAATATGAGAGCATCATTTATTCGCCATCGAGACTCCAATTATTGGTGTCAATCGTAACGAGCTCTCAATTCTCATTGGTAGACTACATATGTATATATGTGTATATCTGAATGAATATTGTTGAATAAAAGTGATTAAATGTTAAACTAATATTGCTCTAGTTTATTCGTTCGTCAATATTCACAATGAATTAAATCTACTGGTTTAAAATAACATTAAAGCGGGAATATATTTATATATAAGTATTGGTGACACATTATAATTTGCAAATATTTATTGTATTATTATACAATAAATATTACAATAAGAACTGTATAAAAAATGAAAATTGATGATGACAATGCATCAATATTTGTTATATTGTTTTATATTTGCAACGTAAATAGAGTACAATAACGAGATAAAAAAATATTACCCAACCGCACAATGCCAAAATTGCTGCTTTTGCTTGCGACGCATCGAATCATTAAATCAATAGGGAGCTAAATAGTACTGTTCAAACCCATTGTAGCTAAATCGAATGCAAACTACAAAACTAGTTTATACAAATTGTTCAGAATAATGTCGATAAGTAAATTTCAATTGTTGTAGATGATTCACAGTACAGTGACAGAATAAGCGGAAAAATATATTGATTCATTGGAGAAATAAAATATCTATCACTGAAAAATCTTGGAAGTGTTTATTTCACAACTAAACCAGTGTGTCGGCGCACAAAATGCAAAATCACTATCTGTATAATCATTACACGGAGTTTGCTCAACTCCACATAGAAAAATCAATTATCCCTTTTGAGCTCTTAATTATTTTACATAAACTACTTAACGAGGTTTGTTTCTTTGCTGACGCTCGAAGAATTTAATTAATTAAGCACTACAAACTGTTGTAATAAACGTGTCAAAAGGGCAATATTTTAAAGCTACTGGATGACCCAGCGTTAAAAATTTTTTAATTTATCGAATGATAACACCAATGGGCTAATAAACTTCATAATTGGCTAAAATGAACGGGAAAACTTTTGCAGACTGAATTAACTTTCGTACTAAAGTACCAGGCAAGTTTTATTAAATATCATTTTTTAAAAATAAATATATTACTCTGGTCTTCATCTCACTATTATCTTTCATTTTTTCAAACATGTTTACCCTATTATTGAACATGTCAATTTAATTAAAAATCAACAATAAATTGTTCACTACTGTCGCATCATCCAATTCTATCCTATCAAATTTGAATTGATGCAATTTAACCTTTTGAATGGATGAAAAGACCTGTATTGTAAATCACTCAATGTCCATACAGAGTATACTTACTATTGTTTATTCATCACTTTTTGGTAATTTAGAAACTCAATATTGTTGCGTCAAGTTATTATTGAAATTAAAAGTTGAAGAAATCGTTTTGCAAATTTTTAATTTTCAATCTCATCAGGATTTAAAGTTTAATAATTTAGCATGTGTTATTATGTGCATATTAAAATCATAATATCAATAATTAGAATATTGTGCAGAATATTTGGACATCGATATGGATAGAGGTATAAGTATATATATGTGTCTGATTCGAACAGTATGCAGACATTTATTACAATTACTTTTAATTAATACATTTATTGTTATGTTATGTACAAAACATTCTTTGTGATTTTTATTACTTTTTCATATAATTGTGAAATTTAGGTGTAAAGGTGTACATGATAACACTGAGAAAACATTATACTTAATAATTCTATAATATGTAAAAATAACATCTACTGCTGTGCTTTAAAAATCTTATTTATAAAATTGCTATTCAATATGTATTCAATTTTAGCTCAAAGTTTTTCTAAGGATATCAAATTCGAACAAAAAACATATGAAAATTGTTTCGAAGTAACGCTTTGCTTCGTTTTTTGTCTCAATTTGATATCCTTTGAAAAACTGCTAGGGAGTGTAATAAATGGATATACATCTCGTTTAAAAGGCAAAGAATAAGCTTCATTTTCTGAAAATCAGTCCTAAAGAAGGTTTATTCTCTTCAATCAAATCCGACATGGATATAATAAAATCATACATACAGATTTATTTATCAGAAAATCATGTTGTATATAAACTTATTAGAATATGATAGCTTTTGTAAGATTTATGAGGTTTATTTAAAACTCATTATCCAGCAATATTCCCTCAGAAATTTAAATTGAAGAATTGTAGACAATATTTCAATTAAAGTTTAATTCTTATAAGCTTGGCTTAAAACCGCCGTGCCATTTACAAACCGCTTATATTGGTAAAGCTAACGATTTAATTCAAGCGTGTGGTTTAAATTGGAACTGGAAAGTCATACTAGCGCTAAAAACTGGAGACACCTTTAACAATTACTAATTGCTCATTCAATTTAAAGTTGAATCAAGTTTAAAACGAAGTTTAAGGAAAAAAAATTGCAATTATAAAATATTTAATAACAATTTCATAAAAGAAATTTAATAATCTAATAAAATACAATTATTTTAATAGTGTAAATGGAAAAAAGTTTTTTATTCCCAGAAAACTCAGTTTTCCGCACAATCATAAATGGTCAATGATTTTTACTTCAATATTGGCTTTTTAAAAGCTCTTGCCCTAAATCCAATCCTCATTAGATAAGTTTTCTCTTAAAAATTTTCCCTGTTTATACTTGATTTTTATTATTCCAATACCAATGTGTATAATAAAAGTCATATAACTTTAAAAAGATTTACTTATTATTATTTTTTGTACAATATGTCATTATATTTTACAAGAACTAGAGTCATTATAATAAATGGCAAAGAATATTGAATAAGATAAAAATAAGCACGTTATTGTGACAAGTATACAATTCCGTGACATTATACTAAACTAGATTCTTGCTTTTTAGTTCACGAACATTTTGTAGAGTTTTCATACAAAAGATGACTGAAAAGTCAAGAACTAAAAAGATCATTCAGAAGCAGTGAGCGTATTTTCATAGAATTTTAAAGAGCTCTTCAACTCATATATGTTGCCAATATGAAAAACTTTCTTATTGTATCTTGTCAAATATATATATATATATATATACGTTTTTATTGATTTTCAAGATGAGTGTTCTGTATGAGTACCTAGAAAAACCGTTAAGGAATTTTTAATGCACTGATCGATTACATCTCTGGCGAATCGCAATAATCCGATTGAGTAGAAATTCAATTTTATTTCCATTCACCGCAATTTCATTTCAGTTAGTAAATTATTTATATTATCAAATAATTTTTAACTAAATTAAACACATCAACTGCTGGCACTTATTTAAGAGAATAGTAAAGAAAATTAAAACCAAGTTTAACATATATAAGATTACACACTACATTTTGATTCTCATCGAAAATTAACAGTCTGAGAGAAACAAAAGAGAACTAAAACTTTGACTCGAGTTTCGTTGATAATTATTTGTCACAAACTAATTAGTTTCGTCTCTTTTAAAGCTAATAAAGGATGGAAATAGAAAATAAAAAAAATGCTCACAAACTGTTTCTATAGAGTAAAGTTTTTTAATTATTAGATATTGATTTAACCTTTGTTGGCAGTAATTTCATGAGAAAAATATAATTAAATCGAGGAAAAAGTAATTGAATATTTATCAAGTTTTATTTGCATTTTAGCACTGAAACTGTTTGACATAAAAGGAAATTTTGAAAGCGGGAAAAATGCTAGAAGCACGACCCAACAGTCAAGAGGGGTTGGTGGAGGCAGCCAGAGGTTCAGGTAACAAAAAATAATTTTATAATTAATTAGCTGTCTGCTTATACTGATATCGCTTGAATGCACGTGGAGCGTGGCGAAAATAAATGAATCTCTAATCAGTTGCCAAGTATGTTTATAAACGTACGTGTTAGAGAATAAAGGTGTATCATAAAAATTGAATCTTTGCATGTTTATTGAAGAATCACACAGACTCAAAAAACAGAAAAATTATAATAAAAAAAAATGTGAATCAAAAATGTCATTTTCAAAGAGAAATAATTCGGTACTTAAAATCCCATTAGATTCATATAAATGTTGCAATCGACAAGTTCATTATTTATTCAAAGGTGTAAATCATAGCATATTCGATATTGATTCTGATGCTTGAAATGATAATTTGCATATAGAATTTCAAGTCTTCATATATATTGCTCTCTGTGTAATGTTTGTCATTTGATTGCATGGAAATTGCATCACTGTACTGTAAACGATCTCTATCTGTGCGTGTAGTAGAATTTCACAAAGATTTGGAAAATTATTTTTCAATTTCCTTAAATTCACTATTTTTTTGGTAAACTCATCTTTGTAGTTATTTTAAAGAGAATTTTGATAAAATTAAATAAAATGTTTAATAGATTTGTGATCCATTACTTTTTATCAAAATTAATAAAAATCTCAAGCACAGTTTTTTTTCTTGTCTCAATTTAAAGAACAATATATTTATTTGATAAATAGTGCATTAGACGCTCGAAATGTCTGTCCCAACCGAAACATCTACTTTGATTCTCTCGGTGGGCTCTAGATTCTATTTCTCTGCGTAACTGAAAGTAGATATTGCTGATGGGACAGGCAGTCCGAGCGCCTCTTGCTCTATCGCACGCGAGTAACCTCAATTACAAAATTAATGTGATTGATTTATTCATAATTGACGTAAAAAATGTTATGTGTAACATCTATGTGATAAATAAAAGAACAAAAATAATATAGGTAACTATTAATTTTTCAGATATAGACACAATGTTGTGTGGCTATACAAAAAGTATTTATGTATTGGATCAGTCGGCAATAATGACGGTAAGTACTGCAATCAATATTATCCTCACACTGAGGAAACAATTCGTTATATTATATCCAAACATAAGTGTTCAACTAATAAAATATTTTTTATTCAATATACTTTATTTTATTTATAATGGCGATACGTTTTTCTGGAGCAAACATTTTAATTGAATGAAATATAAATTTTGTTATCACTTCAATAATTGCTCTTTATTGTTCACAAAACTTGTTTGATAAATTAGAAAAATTTCCGTGATCTCAGAGTATCTCTGAAATATTATGCAAGATAAAGGAATCGATTTAGGTACTATATATAAATGAGCTCTGATCCCATGAGACATATTGCATTGTATACATTTATATATAGTTTGAAGCTTTTCAGATTTTTCAGAAAATCTAAAGTTTTCAGAGACGTACAAGAAGCGTCTAAACAAATAATAAGTGTAGCAAATGTAACTTAACTTTCTTAAGACTTCAAGTTTTTCTTCTGTGCGCAAGAGATATTTTTATAATATCAATTATTTTAAATTCCTTTAATTTACTTTACGCTTTTCTCTCTCTTTTTTCTTCAACTATTTATACCGTTCTTAATTCAGAAGCATATGATGGAAAGTGTACTTCCGTTTCGTGAGTTTTCTCTCATTTTTTGCAATTCTTTCATTTTGCTTATGATATATGTTAAAAACTACTTTTTCCTTGAGAAGATTTAAATTTAATAAATAAAAAAGAAGCATTATTAGTTTCTTTCAACAAAAATAAGACATTTGAATTAAATTTATATTTTGTAGTTTGTAGTTTGTACAATAAATTTAACAATAAAAATGTAAAAAAGAAATTTTTCCAAAAATATATTTGCGTTGAATAAATAAAATAGAGATTCTCAATTAGAATTGAGTCTTAAGTTGACATTATTATGATCTGAAAGAATAGCATTTATTCTCTAAAATCAGCTCTTTTTTCTCAGCATAATAGTACTTCTGTTTGACATGGAATTTTTCACAAACACTTTAATCTCAGTAAAAGCTTTTGCTTATGATAACTGTGTTGCATTCTGACTTTTACTACTTTTCCAGATTTTTCAGTCTTCCATCTAAGTAATGACTTTTAAAAAATTCACGCTCACAAATTCAAGTTACATTTATTGTAGAAAACGAACAGTTCTCTTTTCATTTCCTTTAAAGTACCTACTGTATATATTCACCCTTGAGTGATTTGGTAAAAAGAATAATATCTTTCTCGCTAACAAGTCTTTTTCAAGTAAAAGAGAAAAGATTTTAACTATACAGTCGTCGAAAATGGTTAACTAATTAAACGTGGTATTTTATGAGAGAGCTTAGAAAGTCTCGACTATATAAATCCCTTTTCTTGACATTTTTAGAGTGGGTACAAAAAGAGAATTTTGAATATATTTTACTTTGCGTTTTAAAGTGCAGGACTAAAAAACCTGTTAAGAGGCAGAAAATTATACTTTTCTTATTTAGGTAATTTCCACCGGTAAAAAAAGCTTGCTTAAGAAATTAAGAATTATGCCGCCATGCATAAAAACTAATTATACAAGTATTTGCTTGAAAATTAGATTAAAGGACACTTGAAAAAATATGTATGGGTTTTAAGTTGGGCAAATAATAAAAAATAATTGAATATTTTTCGATTTAAGAATATGGATATGCTGCAATTATTCGCTTCGCCTGCTGGCAGAGCTCTTGTTAGGAAGGATAATCGAAAAGGAGGTTCAACATCGACATCGTCATTATCTCGAGATTGTTCATCAAGAATGAAGAGCGATAGAGTTGCACCCAGCTTAGGGTCTGTAAGTGCACCTACATCACCTCGCCGGCAACGCAAGTCTAGTACAGAACTCTATAAAGAAGCTGCAGAGATTCTTGGGTTAACTTGCAGTCTCAGTGACAGTTGTCGCTGCATCGATTGTCAAGTAAAATTACATTTCACTTGTATTTCAATAAAAGGAAAAACAAAAACAAACAAAAAATATTAACATACTTTTCTTTGCAGAGCAACTATTTTGACTGTGATGACGAATGCAGCGATACAAAGACAGAACTAGCAGCAGGCACACCTGTTTTATTAGATCATGCTTTGTCGCATCCATTGACGTGCACTATTCAGTGACTCTGAATTTTCTCAATTTAGGTATCGAGACGTCCCAATTGAAAGAAAGTCTTTATACACACGCAACATTTTTTATTCGACTTTTGGAAACAATATGATTGTTTAACAACAAGAAAAGTAAAATTAAATAAGTTGTCATAGTTTCACTTTATTAAATATTACGTGACTTTATTTATAATTTTACCTAAGCAAATTTGTTTAATGCATAAATATTAAGTATATGCTGAGATAAAATTATAACACAATGGAAAGTGTATGTATTGTAACTATAAGAGCTGTCAAATTTCATTTAATTTATTTATTATCTACCCTAAATGCGCTCGTTGCCAAATAGCAGACTTGTAAATTTAAACTTCTTTTCTCACAATAGAAATTATTCGTTTTTACTTTTTTAGTAAAAAGTAACCCATAATATTGGATTCAAAAAAAGAGTATTTGAAAATAAGTTACTTCACTCAGTAAAAGTAAAATAATAATTTTTTAAAAATAATGTTCATTTACTTTGTTCTCAAAAAACACACTATAATACTATTTCAATGATTAATGACGACAACAATTATCTAAATTCAACATCTTCATATAATTTTATATACAGTTTTATTTACAATTTTTGAAGAAAAAATGTATTAAATGTACAAAAATACAGACTCCACCTTGAACATCTTGAATTTAATTTCTAAATTTAATAAATCTTCCTATTTACAAAGGAAGTGCGAACGTATATTTTAGATTACTTGAATAATTCAATGTGACTTTTTTAAATGACATATTTTCTTGACTATGTTTCTCGCGGACCAGTAGGTAAAGTACACGATGTTAATGCAATCATTAGAATCATATTTGTTTACATAAATGATGAGAAATTATCTTACAGAGCTTAAAAAATCAGTCTACAAGTTTAGACAAATCATCAAAATTTCTTTTCCTCTCTACAATATAGTTATTGACAGTAGTTGTTAATAAATAAAAATAATAGTCAAGCGATTTCATATAAAAAAGCATAAAAGAGTATATTTACTGTTTAGAAATGTTCTCAATTCTAATTAATAAAAATAATGCGTATATGCTTTTAGAATTTCTGAATATGAACATTGACTGGCATATTTTACGCGAAAATACTCGTATTTTCGAATCGTTTATTTAGATAAAAATAAATTAAAACTTTTTAATTTCAGTAGAATTAAGAAAGAAAGTTTAAGAATCTATAATAATTGAATATGACTAATAAATGGTTCTTAACTGCCCAAGACCCGTTAAATGGCAATAATTTATTCTATAAGTAAATTTCTATCAAAACTACTGTTAATAAAATTATAGTAAAAAAACTAATATGAACATCGCCTAAAAACTTTTAAGATTTATGTAAACTTGTACTTTACAAAAAAGATATATATGTATAAGACATAAAATGTACTACGCTTTAAAGTCACTTCCATTACAATATTTGTTAAAGTTTGCTATTGATACTGTTGAATGTGATAAAAAATACCGAAAGTATACTGTGTAGACAGAAATTATTTGTATCTAGAAACAATATTAATAATAATTTATTTATCAAATAGATTGTTTTCCGTTCACATTTTTATGTTTTGAATAATTTGAACAATTTTGCAAAGAGTTTGCTAAAATTTGGAATGTGATAAATAACGCGAGCGAATTCCACTAAACGAATTTACACATTCTGCGACTGATGCTAAAGTATTATTTACAAAGAATCTACATAAAATTGTAGATAATAGATTTATATATACAAAAAAAATATAGCAACAATAAGCAAAAATTTTATGAATACGACCATACCTGATTTTCGCCACTGTGTTTCTACCCTTCATTTATAATTTGACGAACCTAATTTGTATTTTAAAACATTAAATTGTTAAAATTTCTTTGTCGCTCTAATGCAAGTTTCAAAGCTACTATCGCTGTAAAAAGAGGGAGTAAGATTTTAATTTGCAGGCTCTATAAAGTCGCATGTTTTTCAATTTCTAGCAAAATGAATTAATTAGTTAACACCATTTGTAATTACGAAAATAATAACTGTCGAAAAACATTGATAGGGACAAGCACAAATTGGTTACATTATAGAGCTTTGCAAAAATTGAAAAAAAGAAAAATTGGATTAATTCCCCTTTGAAGTCAACTTTTAATTGGAAAATTTTTACTCTCAACTGTGGTTGTCATTAACTCCCTAAATTTACAGTGTAACGCAATAACTGTTCTACAATAGCAAAAGATGTTTGATAATCCAGTTATCTTTTTTAATTTGATAAAATCTATTTGTACATTATATACATATGCTAGTGTAAATTGATGAAATAAAAAATGAGCTTCTAAGAATTCTTTTTAATAAAAAAGAATAATTTTTTGCCACAATCACATTTCGCTTCTATCTAGTAAAGGGAATTAAGTTATTGTTATTGAGAATGAAAATTCCATGTATAGTCTAATTTATACTCATATGTACCTATAGTTTAATATTGAAAATTGAAGTCTATTAAAAAAATTAGAGAAAAAAAAATTGAAAATATTACTATTATGGTGATTCAACAGCATATGATGACTGTTAGGTCACTTGCCTCGTAAATTATAATAAATGGACTATAAGCTGATATTTTATGAAGAAATGTAAAACATAATAAGGTAAAGCAGTGAAGCGCACAAGTTTTGATATTTTTTAAATTAACTTTTATCAAAACACTCAGAAATTGATGAAAATAAGGTTAATTGAGCCTCTGGATGTTATAACCGCATAAAAAAATTCTGACGTCCGTTTTAGTTGGCCCTTCTCATCCAAAAATAAACTTCGACAACATTTTTTAAAATTACTTTCTTATAGAAAAAAGTAATTAAAAAAAAATTTTTTTACGTCAGGGGACAACTAAAATGGGCATCAGAATTTCATGCATAGTTATGTACACTATCCGAAGAATAAATTTTTTTTGAATTTTCTAATAATCTTTAAAGTTCTATAATAGCTAATTTAAATATATCAAATTCTTTCAACAGCTCTTTGCCCTGTAATATTTTAGACTTCAAAAAATGTTAGCATAGTCCATCTACAATTTTTCTAGAAGATTGGCCTGTTAAATAGTAGTTAATAGTCTACAGGTACAACACAGTATGAAAATATTTTGTTGTCCCACTTCTTTCTTATAAGATTGCGGTTCTAATAAATAAGAAAATTTTATATATACTTTTTTGAAGCACATTTATTTCATTTTGCATAAATGCTTCTTCAGAAATAAACATTTAATGTACTGCTCTTTAATCCAAACACAATTATTTTTCAAAAACTATATTAAAGAAAAAGAAACATAATTTGCAAAAATTATTTCAGTGTCTAGATCAGAACGACATGACAATTTTAATTAAATATTTAAGAAAGATATTTCCATTTTTACATGCAGCTTCAATGAAAAATTGCTACGATTTGGATGTACCCTTAATGCAATTCTACATTTAAAAAAAAGTATTTTTTAAACTAAAAGTTTTAACTTTAAAACTTCTTTTCTGCCTTAAAATTAAAATACATTTTCCTGAGTGACGCAATATTACTTTTCTACTGTAGCGCAAAATTTAGCATATATCTAATGTAGAAATGTTACTGTCAAAAATATGACGTGTTTTAAGTCAACTTTTCGACTAATACATATTCAAAATTTTTGAAAAACAGATTTAATAGCAACCAATTATTGTCTTCTTTCGTACGTTGGGTTGCCAAAATGCCTTGTAAAATTCGTACCAGAAAATTTAAGTGCCAAATGATGTTTTATGTGTGTATATATATTTCTCTATATATTATTGTGTATATTAATAACTATATACCAGTAAAATTTCGTAGTAGTTCCGAAGTAGCACGTAATCTTGCGACAAGCTTGCAACAATCTTGCCATTATCTTTCCGCAAAATTGTTGCAAGATTACGTCCTATATCAATTATATTTTTTTGCTACTGTTATTTATTAATTTGTTTTCTGAAAATCTTCAGTGTAATCATACTAACAAAATTATTTTTTGTCTCTTCAACAGAAATGCCCTTACATTATTTATTAAACAGCAAAAATTCTTGAGGTAAAGAGTAGTTAAGTGTATTTTTATTATTCTATACATTCTATAACTACATTCTATTATACAATGTGAAGCATTAATGAAGCAATTGGATTTATTATTAATTCGTCATTAAATCTAATAATATTATTAATGTATATTAATTAATTTTTATTTAAATAGTCTATTTATTTCTATTTTCACACTGTTTATTTACGACTAACTACTTAGCACGGCCTGAATATTAAAAATAATTAAGGAACTGAATCTTGAATTTCAAATTTTCGGTTTATTATTTTTTCTAAAAAAATTATTCTTTTCATAATTAGTGGATTTTAATGATAATAAGTATTTTTTATTTAAATCAATTGAACATTAATTAATTTATTATTAATTAAAGCATATAATAAGTAAATATTTATTAGTTTTTACATTCAAAATCATCGATTTTCTATGTGCCAACAGTTGGGCGAAGCAAAATCTACACTATCCTTAACAGGCATCTGTCTATTATGTCTGTGAAGGATAATGTAGATTTTGCTTTAATCTACAGTACCAACAGATGACAATTTTATCATCGTATATATTCAAAAAAGAAGCACTATTGCCGCTGTTATCTAATGCAGTCTCACATGCTTTCTCATAATTCGGTATACAAACCTGCTTAACCGATAAAAAAAAGTTTTATTATTGAAATCAGATAATATTGAAAAAATAATTCTTTAACTACTAACGTACTGAATATGTATTAAAGAAATATCCATATGGATATTATAATGTAATATATAATAATATAATAGAACTATATTATAACATGTACATATATTGATAACATTTATTTATACCTATACAAGTTCTTATCCGAAGCTAGCAAAGTTCAAATTTAATCTACTACAAATATCAGAAATTATATTTAAATAAATAAATTTTTGAAGCATATTGAAGATATAAAAAGAATTAATATTATCTATTGTTAAATAATTTTCAAAAAATTCGCTGAATGTTTTCACAAGTTTGAATATATCAGTCAGACAATTCTGGAAAAAAGAAAACATTATGCGGTGAAGTTCTTGTATGTCTGGAACCTAATAGACATACCATTTAGTAAAACCTAAACTGACAGATAATATTGGTATGAAATTCTTAAGCTTAATGAAATGAATACCATTTTAATAAAAGTTGTTTTTACGTTACCTTTGGCCACTATTGGCGATAATATACATATAGTTGAAAATTCCCCATTGGAGAAATGAGCGTAATTACTAAAATAATTAACATTGGATGGATATATCTTTAAAAAGGTTCAAACATAATAGAGTTTTTCAAAAATTGAATAAAAAGAAATTTCAACCGAACCTTTATACTGTACAATTAATAAAATTTTCACTTTTTACAGTTTGAGAATAATTATTGACTTATTGAGAGTTATTTGACTGTAAACGATGATATCAATTAGAAAACATTTTTGAAATTGCGTTAGTCTAGTTTTTTTTGCCTTTTTCTTATAAAATGGGCTTCTCTACTGAGGCGATGCAAATTGAATTCGAACTCCGCAAAGGGTATAGAGACGACACTTTTCTGAGTGCGGTGCCCATGGGAGCATCGCTTATATCGTTTGAATACCAACTCCCATCTGATAAGATTATCGGCGATCGTCGCTCCTTAGATACTTTTCTGGCCTACCCTCCACCCTTGAATCCGCCATCTTAGCCAGTCGTCACTCTTCATCCTCCTATTTTCGTCCTCTCTTCTTTGCAGGTGATGTAGAATGTTTCGCATAAAGTATTCCCAGAGTGAAAACTGAATTACGGAGCTACGTGGTTGTATTGAAAATGTAAAAGGAATATTATTTAAATGAATAAAACTATCATTCCTACCAAGTTTCTCTTTATCTTTTTAGACAAATCATTTTTCTCAATTTTACAAATTATTGGAAAATAAGAAAATTTATTTCATAAATTATGCTCGACATTTAAATTCGTTATCATCGGGCATCACATCTTTTAAAAGATGAATAAACTTTTCAAGTGGACACATCTCCTCACAGCCTGGAATTGTCATTACTTGCATTTTGTCTGGGATTCCCAAATAATACAAAACCTGTATGAAACAACAAAATATATATAGGGTATAACATTTTTTAAGATAGTTAATTATTCAGCAAAGTTGTCTTAGATTTACATACCTGCACAAAATAATCATTGTTATTTTCATAAAGTTCTAAAATAACTGAACTTGTGTAATTAGGAATGTGCGGCTCAGTTATTCCAAGAGCAAGTATTTGTCCTCCAAGATTTAAATCATGAGCGCTGTACAATATTATTTTGCGACCTTTTTCCAATGTTCCATTTTTCGCAGCAATCATGTCCTCCGTCATTTTTCGGACTAACACTCCTAAAATATGGAAAATTGGAAACAACAATAGAACCTAAGTTTTCCATTTAAATTTCTTACAACTTGCGAACTTACCACCATTTAATTTTTTGAGCAACTTATTGTAATTTCTTAATTCAACCTGAAAATTTCCCACTTTTGCTAATTCGCCATTCTTTAAGTATTCCTTCGCCCATTCTGGAATCGGTAGATGCATCGAATTTTCACAATCAAGTGTACTGTACAAAATGAGTACGTCTCTCATACTTTTTATTTCTTTTCCTGTAAGATTTGACAGTCTTTCCATCAAGGGTTTAAATTTTTCAATTTTTGTCAAAACTTCCGAAGATTTCAAAACTTTTTCATACTCATCTTTATATCTATAAATTAAAAAGTGTTTTGTTTAAATACATGATACAGATTTCTAATTATTTATATCAGTATTTAAAGTTTAACTATATATTCCTTTCTTATTTCAGACATACTTTTACTATGCTATTGAGAATGCAAGTATCGTTAGAATATTTTATCGAGCTTGCCATTTTTAAACCTTGTCTAGATATCGGAATATAATATTACGCAGCTCACTGGGTTGTAGTGCGGTGGTATTTTCCATGCAAGGAGTTGTGCTATCTCCGAGTTGGATTTGCATAATAAAATCGAAGCACACACATACCTTGGACAATTCGTTGGCCAGAGTAACCAATCTCTTTTCTTTTTTTTATAAATAAATGGTATCGGTTGCCAATTAAGATCAGTGTTCCATTTTTGAAGAGTGTCTGGAGGATATAGTGAAGCAAGAACCAACTGAAGACTCATTATTGTTCTCTGTGAATCTGTACTCTGGGCTTTGATGTTTTCAGGTAAATATATTGGGCCGAGAAAATCAGAATATCTCTCACGAAGAACTTTTCCTAAATTATAGGACCTTCGTTTGCCTTCCTAAGATTAGAAGTGTACTTGTTTAGAAACATCTGTCATTTTTAGAGCACTCAAACATTATTTGTAAATATGTGTATGTATAAGTATATAAAGTATATATGTATATATTTATAACATGTATGGATGCAACTAACGTTTGTCATTCCTCCAGATCCCATTGGAAAAAACGATTCATTCACGTTTGGATCATTTGGATAACTTTCACCAATGTCTCTATCAGGTGCTCGATCTCCATGTCTAAATACCTGCAATTTATTGCAATTTATGTTATGATCATTCAAAAAGTAATGTATAAAAATCGTACTCTATCTTTACACCAACAATATCTCGCAATGATATTAAATACAATTGTTATGAAATAAAAGAAATCGGTAAATAATAACTTGAATTTTCCTTAAAGCTTTAGCCATACTTTAGTATAACGAATAAATATATGTTGACACAACTTACCACATTGACTAGCACAAGTTTCTGTTCACTCTCACATGTTGGAAAAAGATAAGAAAATAGTAAGAGATTTTGAAACAAAAATGCAACAAAAACAGTTGTACAATTTAAAGATCTGTAAGTCCTCATTTCCACTCTTAATTTGTCATTTCAATTTAATAATGAAAGCTAATAAAACGAAACAGTGTGTTTCAAAGTAATAATATTTGTCTTTTACTTGAATAGTAAAAATTATATTCTAAGGTTAGGGGACGACTGAGATAGGAAACAAGACTTTGTGTTCAACTTTCTACTACTATATCATGTGGTAAGCATGAGTCATCAGGCAATAGAATTGAGTTAAATCTATATGAGACACTTATTAATATGCAACAGTCTCTACAGATATATATGATTTATGAATAAGTAAGCGTGCTGGAGTATGTAAAAATTGTTTTTTAATACATTTTGCCTCATAAAAGAAACAACAAACTTGAAATACATTACTTTAAAATTTTTAATACCAGCCGTTTTTGCCACTAATTTAATTCAATTGGTTTGACTAATTTCCCAGTTATTTAGCATGCGAATAAAATAACCATATAAGAAATAATTTTTCCAGTATATTACACAATTAGAACAAATTGTAATAGAAATATTTGAATAATGAGCATAATAATTGGATGTAAAGTATCTGTTACTTGGACTTGGAATAAATTGATCAAGTATAGCTTTTAGGGACACTGCAGACGAGAAAAGGCATTGCTGAAGACTCACGAATCTAATAATCAATTATGCAGTTAGAGATATATGGCGGTCGTCTTCAAGTCCGCAGTCCTTTGGGGTCGATTTTGCGAAAGAGCACGACATGAACTGACGAATAATCACTTTCGGATGAACCCCAACCGATCGTTTGTCGATTCGCTCAATCATTTATTCAGCAGCGTAATGAATCGATCTTCGTAATGTCAGCGCCAAACTGCGATATAGTTTCAATTAGTTTTTGCAATCATCAGAAAATTCCGCCGCATAATTTGCGAGTTCCGCAAGCATTCGGTTGTGACAAAAGATTTGTAAGATGGATAATTAGTTGTTCCTACAGACATTTTAGAGTAAGGAAGCGGTGGCTATATATTGTCTAGCGTCTTGTGGTATTGGTCGAAGGCAATCAATCTTTTTACCTATTAAGTCACTAGCCGAAGTACCAAATTCCCCTGACTGATCTCGTTGGTGCGTGCCACCATTTATTTTATTCTTTCTCTTCTTACCAGCTATTTGTTTACTCGCTTCGTGAGTCTCAAGCTTCCTCTTATTAGAAAAACCATTCTGACAGACTACCTAATTGTGTAATTTGCTCATATTTCATTATACAATAAGGAAATATTATACAATAATTAATTGTATAACATTTACAAATATATGTAAAAGTACCTAATGAGTTTTCCTCTCTGAGCTTTTAGTAAAAAATGTTATTGAATCAGTGGAATAGTTTTACCGATTTGTATTTTATTGTAGTATATAGCTGGAGTTTAAATTATATTTTTTGACAATTTAACTAAATTACAAGTATATTATTCAATATTAAAAAGAAATTCCAAATAGTTTAGATTCTCTTAAAATCTTAGCTTCTTAAGAGTCTCTTTTGGTTCTCAAAATCATGTAAATATTTTTCAATTCATGCTTTGAAGTTCGAAATAAAAAATGACTGTATAATTCTGTAGTTCATACTTTTTAGTTCTCAACTATAAAAAATAATTTCATTTCTATACACAAAAAATCAAGTCATTTAAAAAATGAATAAAAAATATTTAAAGAAATAACAAATTCTAAAAAGGGCAAAAAATCATACTCCCAGACAACAATTCTAATAAAATATAATTAGACTCGTCTATCATTATAAATAATTTTGATAACATTTTTCCAAGGTTTACGTAAATGCAAAATTAATAAAAGAACGTGTCATATTATTCTTTTTTCACAAATATGCCTACTCATGTATAAAAATGAATAAAATTGTTGCCATATGAAGTTTAATCTCCTTTTCAAAAATTCCATTAACTGTGCCAGGTTGGGTTGTGAGTTCAAAACAATAATTGAAAATTGACATTTTTTATCTTGAATAATCCCTCTGACATACGGCTGGGTCGATCACAAAGTGAGATTTACACAGGGATTTACTAATTAGAATTCTCTCCTCTGCTGCTGTCCTTTCCCTGCCTGCACTAGATTACATTCTGAAAGGTGTTTTGTTTTCTTTTTTTTCTTTTTAGGGATATATTTGCTACTCCTTTTCTAATTATCGCGTGTTTATCAGAATTTATTATTTTGATGCAGCTTTATGGTAATATCAATATAGTATATCTCTCAATCTGATGTATAGTCACTTTTAGTTAATGAAATAATGCTCATTAAATAATTTACGAATTAGTAAACGTTTTAACTAATTTTTAATTAAAAACTAGTAATTGGTATAGTAGGGAACTATTTTTAAGCTTATCCATTTATCTAGCAAACGTTATTATAATTGAAATAGTAATCTTTTCGAATGAATCGGTAGTTTCCTACAATACCAATTAGTAATTTTTTATTAAAAGTTACACAAAACTTACTAAGTATTTTAATTAAAAAATGGGCATTATATATTTAATTACTCAAAATTTATTAAGTTCAAATTTAAAGAGTACTTTTTACAAGTCCAAACAGAGCTTCGCAGTGATAAACATAACTATATTTTTAAAATTTATTTCTCTTGGTAGAGTTTATTTATAAAATGCGATTGACATACTGATATACTAATTAAATTTTCCACATAATACTAATTAAATTGAAATGAAACAGAAAAATATAGAAATAACAGAAGTTGATCGTTAAATTAGAAAACTAGATGTAAAAACAGTTATATAATCAGTTTAAATTACCCCCATATCTTGAAGATATAATCTTTCCTATTCTTAGTATTTCTGAATTAGTCCTAGGGTCTGTGAGTTTTATTTCAATAAAAAAAAGAAAGTTAAATGAAAAGTAATTGATTTTCATCCTTTTGAAATTGAAAGCCAAGCTAAAAAAAAAATTTGACGCAAAATGAATGATTTTCATTTATAAATGAGTTGGTGGCAATAATGTTACTATTATTTTAATGGAAGAATTAAAAGAAACGATTGGTTTTATTTTTTCTCAATACACTTTAATTGTCTTCAATATCAATATCAACATCAACATCAACATCAACAAGAGAGATTCCCTTTCAAGCTATTTAATAATGAGAGTCTCTATTACTCAATGACTATTATAGAGGGGGGAACTCTGTGTGCCAACGGTTAATCACCGCTCATCCCTTAACTGAACTGGAGACATAGTTCGGCGCGAGCAGCAACCTCGTGGTTCCAGCCCCCATATCAATTAATCTTGCCCAGAATGCAATAACTGTCCTGCGTCATGCAGTCAGTGCTGTTATGTGCTCTTGAGTAACGAAAAGCATCCACCAGTGCACAAGGGTTCTTTTATTCGAGACTACTAAAATTATGTCAGAAATGGGGTGAAATAAAATTCGAGAAAACTGCGGTGAATAAGTTCAAACATATTGAATCTCCACTTATTGAACGACACGATTCCTTTTTAATAACCCACTCGTTGCCTTCGGAAGCAAGATAAAAACCAACAAAAATTTCCATTTTCGTTTTGCACAAATTAAAAAAAGGTGAAAATGTATGGATTTATTAACAACATTGGTTATATACAAATAGTAACAGCGTTTATTGATAATAATAATAATAATAATAATAATAGTAATAATAATAGTAATAGTAATAATAATAATAATAATAATGATACAATAATTACAGAATAATAATGATACAACAATAAAAATTGAAATAGCAGAGAAGAAAGATTGCGATTAACCTTTGGCGAGACTTTGGAGGACACAAATTTTTAAACGTTTTAAACTGACCACATGTGTCCGAAAATTGAACTATTTATACTATTTATATAGATGAGTTTTTCTTTATTTATTTATATATTTATATATGCTCTTAAACTAATAAAGATACAAGCTAAGTGTTTTGGTCGTACGACTGAAAGTTATAATTATTACCACCCTTTCTTCTTTTGAATGAAGAAATATCAAGTTATACGTAGAAATTCTTTCCAATGTTTAAACAGAAAATATATAAAAAGAAATTTTTTAATTAACGAAAATATGACAAATTAACATTCTGAATATGTAGCATATTAAATTGACCGAATGTTAACGTCCCTTAAGTACTCTTTCTGTAATTTTTATACATGTAAATAAAATAAAACATCAAATACAGTTTCTGCAACCTATATTTGTTCAATATTAATCGTCATTTAAAATATTTAATAAGCCAATTCTATACAATTTAGTAAAGTGAACAATAATACTGTACAACTAAAAATAAACATTTTGCTAATATTTTTTTGACATGTGCACTTAATTATAAATGAAATTTATTTATTAATTAAACATTTGTCTATATGCCTTCCATGATTCATGAAACGGAGAGAAGGGAAAGATAATTTTTTCTGAGAAACAGAATAGTTCATTTTCACGTTGAACTTATAAATAAATATTTATAGTAAGATTTGCTGGAATTATTGAAATTACAAACCTTCTTCTCTTCGTGAAATTAGTTATGAAAAATAAATAATAGAATTACTACAAAATAATAAAAAGTTTAATCAATTCTAATCTTAATATTGCATCTTTTATGTTAATGACTAATTAAAAATTTACAGTGATGGAAAGTATTTTTTAATTAATTATTTTTTCAAGTGATACAGCAAATCGTTGCAAACCTACACTGAGTAAAGCATTTATTTATATCAAACATATTTTGTTAAATAAAAATTAAAATACCAATGTTATACAATCTAATAAATTTAAGTTTAACTCAGATATATTTATTGGTTCATTGAATGGAAATAATATACTTGATTCAAACGTTCTTTTTACATTATTGAATTGAACATGTCATTTCTAAACATATATATTTTTAGTTTTAAGATGAATAAAAATGTATTTTTTGAGTAAATATATCCCTCGTGGAAAAATTTACAGGAACTTTTCCATGTGGGTTTATTTAAACAAATAATATTTGTAAATATATTTCGCTAGTATTAATGAATATGTAAGATCAGTTACAGATGAAGAAAATGTAATTAATTTTTTCTGAACCATTACAGATTGACATTTTTTTTATAAATTTCTGAAAATTTTTTAGTAAACATATCTGAAATTTAATAAACAACTTTTCGCATAATTGGCATATTAATTTAAAAAAACCTTCAATAGTTTTTACTTTAATTTAAATGATTAAAAAATTGAATAGGTACTTTAATTAAAGTTAATGATCATTTTTGTTGTTTACATAATAAATTATAATTTAATGAACTACGTAGAATCACACCGAAGAGAAGCTCCCAATAAAATAGAATTCTTTTTTTTCAACAATTTTTTTTTATTTTATCACTTAAGTATTCAGGTATAATGAAAATAATTTTTCTCTTTTAAAAAGAAATTTCATGTTCTGAAATAATAAATTTTAGCCTCTCATATGAATAAAAGAAAGATATATAATTTGATAATTTTAATTATTTTAGGGTTTCAACATAAAAAGTGTAATAATCACAATTATTTATGTTTAGAGAGAAAAGAATTTTATTCTTTGTAAAATAAATTTAGAAGCAAAATACTCATCCTATTATATTGACAACTATTTTCGGTTTTGAAAATAAAAAAATATTTGTATTAAACGTTCTTTGAGATTGGAAACATTTTTTATATAACAGCGAAATGACAACAATATTTTCTGAAATGCAATGAAACAAAGGAAATGTAGCATTCAGTTTGAAATTGCATTCACAATATATTATAATATAATATAATAATTTAAAACACCTTATGAAATTCATACGGAAAACAGTCAACTCTGAAATACCTGAAAGGTATTTTCTCTTTGTACATATATGTTAGAATAAGTTGATAATAAAATAATTTATAATTATTATTATCAAAAACATTTGTTGTTTGAATCTAAATTTTTATAGATGATAATATTCTGAGACTCTATATTGTGGTAGTTATTGTTAATAAAACATTCATTTTTAGTTTCTGAAAAACTTTTTTTTTATTATTTTAAGTAAATTGCAGATAACTCAATGTTAAGAGCAGATCACAGCATCAGTATAGAAATATGTAATAATTATTTTTGATTCCCGCACCCAAAAGGTGGAGTTTCGTATTTTTTAGAAGTTCAATATGACTATATATTTCATTACCATTAACTCAATTTAAATACGATCTCCGATTATTATCATCATCACCGGTAAAATAAAAAAAAAGAATTTGGAATTATTTGACGATCGGTAATTATTATAATGAGTTTAATCATTGTTTTGTCTCTCTCAAATTTTGGAAAATAATGATAAAGAATGATATGGAGGGACTCTATGAAATCATGATATTAAATAAGTAATTAGTGTAATTTGTTTTTGGTTTTAAGACACAGAGCAATGCACTTTAGGAATGTAATACCGTAAATTCATATATGAAAATCAGAAACAAGCAGATTACCTAATCGTTAATTATTTCCATAAGTTTTTTACTGTGCTCAGTTCTGAAACTTTAACAACTGTATATCAATGCAAATTGTCGTACTGATACACTACGCATTTGACAATCTTAGGTGTGCCGCTTATAGAATTATAAATATTTATAAATTTGTTGACGCAGTACTTTTATTGTATTATGGAAGCATTTCCATTGGTTAAATTATTTTGAGGTATAGAACCAATCGCCGGACGATGTGACGTGCCCAAGTCGGCGTGCTGGGTCTCTCGATGTCTCCTGAGGTCCACTTTACGCTGGAAGGCCCTTCCACAAAGCTCGCAGGCGAAGGGCTTGAAGCCAGTGTGCTTCCTCGAGTGCGTTATTAAATTGCTGCTTTGTGAAAACGCTTTGCCACAAACTTGACATTTATGCGGCTTTTCTCCTGCAACGGAAAATAAAATTATAAATTTCTGCACACGTATGCGGTACATAAGAATAATTTAATCTTTAATGTTTAAAATTTCTTCTTCTCATTTGCACTAATAGCAACTATTTATTTTCTAAAGTAGCAATAATTTTGAGAATATGTCTCCTCTTGGATCTTGGAGTGTAATATTGATAGCACTCGAGTTGACAACCGAAAGTGTCGATAAGGACTTGATCCTCAAGCGGTGTTACGTTAATTCAGGAGAACCGATTCCATCTCTCAAAGTACTTGAGGACTATAAGGTAGTATCAGAGATGCGGGGCACGCCCGGTCAAGATTTCCTTTCGAGCGAGAATCTCAGCCACCCCCGGCCAGGTCCATGAAGTAACGGGTGAACGGGTGAACGGGGGCAGAGGTGGGGCCAGAATAGACGCCGGAATAGACGCCAAAAGAGAGACAGAGGGAAAACGGGTGTGATACGCGCTCGTTTCTCTCATCTTGGCTGTGAGTTCTGATTGGCGAACGGGGGCGGCTCCAACCCCCTGTTGCCGTAGTAACCGCGGGATGACCTGGTGGAGAATGTGTGAGGGAGCGAGAGAGAGAGAGAGAGAGGAACCGTACAGAACTGGAAAGAATTCCGCTACGTGAACTCTGCTGCCTAGCTCCAGTGGTACGTACCTGTTAATGGAATCCAGCTTCCATGACCGTTGCCTAGCTGTCTTTTCCACCAACTCTAACTGCGGATATCAGAGGATGAAGCCATAAACAATTCGTTACTCTAGTCTTCAATCTAGTAAACGCGATACCAGTACCTGACGAACGACTGTTACGACTGTTACGAATGCGACCAATCAAAGTGACAAATGTATTGGACAACGCCCATCGATATTTAATTGTCTATTGTCAGTATTTTTTACAATTTCCCAAAAATTTATTTAAAAACATCTAAAAAGAGATTTTATTAGAAGGCGTTAATATTAATAAATGGCTCCTTACATATATTAATAAATAAGCCATGTGTGAGGTAAACAAAGTAGTAATAAAAAATTATAAAAGCCTATATCAAATCGCAATATGACAATTGTCTATTGCATTATTGAGGAACCACAAAAGTTTAAAGCGTTCAAGAGTCATGTCGAATTTTCTCAAGACGATAAAATTGCAAATGAGAATTGCAAACGGAAAGAAGGAAGAACGGAAAGAGAAAGGTCGCCCTAAGGAATTTACGGTCTCGTAAAAATCAAGAACCGTCCGGGCTCGTACCGAGGTTGCCCTTTCGTCTTTATCTTCAAGTCCAACCCCACATAGTTGAAAGCTATGACTACGTACATGCACAACCTATGCATTTTAATACATGCACACGCCCAGCCACATGTGTAGTCCAAGTCATGAAAGGTGTGAATGTCGGTGTGTTGGAATTTTCTCGAAGCTCACTCTCCATTCCCAGATTCTAAAAGTGTAATCTTGAAAACGTCTACATATCAGTGAATTCGTAATTTAATGTTTTCTGCATAGATATAAACAGCGAGCGGAATGCAGATCAATATGGCTACTCTGTTTTGATTCACGACTTCGATTTCAGTTTGTTTTCCAAATTCCAAGTTGCTTCAAATGTGGATAACTATATTGAGAGCCCCTGAAGCTTAAGACGCCATTACAACCCCAGCCTGTCGGCCGCCGCCCCTAAAACTATATTAAACTCCGGCAAATCTTGAGGGTCCTTTTCTCACTCTTTTTCTCCGTCTTTTGCTTTCGTGCAAGCTTTCCACTACGGTCACACCACTACTCAAGAGCGGCGAATCTTATCCGACCTTCTCTTACCCTTGCCAACCTTCTCTCACTCCACCAGCCTCCTACTTCAGCCAAGTCTTTCCCACCACTTCATGAGACAAGCGCTGCAAAACCAAGACGGCACTTTGATCGCTTTTCCAACGAGTCGACTACCCTGCGAACTTTGCAAATTGAAGCCTTTTCTCACCCTCTTTCAAAGATTTTTTTCTCCTTATCATGAATCAAGACTACATTCGGACACGGTATTGACATGTTATTTTTCGAAAGTAATTCAACAGCAATAAGAGACGAAACTAAAAACTAGATTTTCTCCACAACAATTTTCATCAATTCTTAATCTATAAAATATCAATAGGTAAACAGTAAAAAGAAAGTTTTAATTCAATAACAGTTTTTTGGTGTGTCCTTTTTTTGTAGCAACTTTCTTTCCCAGGAAAAACAAAATTTGAAATTGTTTACATCTTGAAACTAAAATGATTGGAAATTATTCTGCTGTAATCTTAAAACTATATTTAGTCATTTTTGAGATTTAAAATCATACTTTCAAGACTGATATTCAATCAATAATGTTAGTAATGTAAACTATTTTAGTTGAAACTTCAAAGTGGGCTGAAAGTAAGATTCATTTTTACAGCGTTTTTGTAAAAAAAAGCTTACTGAAGAAAAATTCAACAACCAAGTTTACATACTTTAATTCACAATCAGAGAAGAATTTCGGTTGACTTGAATGAAAAACTCAAGTCATGACGAACTTGAAATGATTGAAATTTTCTCCGATTTATTTTTCATATAACCTAGTGTAAGCAAGAAAACAAATAATATTTATTTGTGGCTGGTGTAACGTGCTGAGATAATAACCCCCCACCGAGGCACATTATTTGTAAAGAGTGATGTCATTGTACACTCGACTCATCGATTTACTGCCGATGGGGATTAAATGGATAAATCAACTATTTTATTTCGCCAAGATTGCGCAAGCGATAGAAGCAGGCAGCATTTCTTGACGCGATTGAAATTACGAATCCACACAGACCAGCGATCTACGACGTTTCTTTGCTAAATCTATATAGTGGGAGTGCGAGGAGGAAATCAAACGGAAGAAAAGGAGGTTGGCGAGAGGGGTTAGAGGAAGCGAAGGAGGAAAGGAGAACCGGACTCTGGCAGAGGCATTGATTTCCTCTCGTCTCCATCGACCACGTTTCTACTCTCTGGGGGCGTCTCTGCCCTCCAATCCAAATCCCCGTGAGAGGAGTGCATGGCAGAGGAGATGCGAGAGTAAAGTGAAGAAAAAAGAGCAAGAGGAAAAGCACCACATCTCATATTTCACGTCGAGGACAGCATGGATTTTCTGTAGTATCACTGAAGCTTTGAGATGGGATTACGGCCGGATATCAATCAGACTTTTCTTTCGTTTCTGGATCGTGTAATGCAAGTATCGCTATCGAGAATACATTCAACAGAAATTGACAGTTTATTAGTGTTTCAAATAAAACTGTCTCCGTGTTTATTGTTGCGGTATCTCGGCAGAGATATATTGCTCCGAGGCATGCTCATTGCACAAGAGCCAACGCCAGTCGGAATGGCCAGTCGGAATGGCCAGCGCAATATACCTGCGTATGTATATGTAGGTGGAGAGCAGTTCAGGCGTGTTATCTAGTCTCAGTAGACCCAATTCTGTTTAACAACGCGTTGCATTTACTATTTTAGGAACACGAATAGTTGGGTTGCTTCTCGGTTCGACGATGGGATACAGCTGCAATATTGTCATGGGAGCCGATGAATGCACAGATGTATATGCGTGTAGCATGCATACGTACTCGTGCAAACTTCCACCGAAACGCGCAACGCCGATTCAAAGCACAGTCCTGGGAATTTAGCAGTGGTCGAGCTACAGTGGAAAATGTTTTGCACGAAACTGATATAATCGTGCTTCACCAAATGAATGAACCGTTTTCAAAATCTATATCTGACAACAATAGAAATTTCATTGCAGAGAAGGAACAACGCATTCACATGAACTACACTAGCAGCGTGTCATTTTCACAACTTTACACTATCGAAAAAATTAAATATTGTTTCATTCATTCATTCGATACAAGTATTTTGAGCAAAGGGCTGCAGAAACGGGATATGCTGTTAAGTTGGTTAGCTCCATAGTGCTTCTATTCCGCAGGGAACGCAAGATAATAATCTTTTTCGTACTGATTACGACGGATGGATGCCTATTAAATTATTTTGGTTCCGATCACTTATGAATTGTGACAAATCTTATCTTTATCTTCCCTAGAATAATTGATTCTTTCATAATTCAGGAATAATGCCTAATCCCTATGCCATCAAAGTTTTATGTGCTGCTTATTTCGCTTTTAGAAAACAATAGACAACAATAGATAAGAATATAATATTCTCCAGTGAAGTAAGCGACAAGCGGATGAAAGCCTAGAATTTATATATCTATGTGTGTGCGCCATCAGTTGCAGTTAATTTTAACCGTCTGAACGAGGCAGTTGTTCGAATGGCGGATGAGTGTACGTGCAGGTATACAGAGAAGCGGGAGGTGAGAGGTGACGTGTTTCTGGCATGTCGATATCCCTGGAAATTTAATCATGCCGCACTACTATGGAACACTATGTGCTTCTCCCGCGATGGAATACCAACAGCGCAACGTTATACGCCTAGAATTTGCATGTTTAATGCAGCATCGGTTGTGTCGCTGTGCTCCGCGTCGTGACATTATAAATATAAGGACTCTGCACACGACACGTGTACGGACAGGAAAGCACTTATCTTGATATGAAACTACATTTGATATAGTCATATATCCACTGCATTAAAACTTGAACACCATAATACTTTCCTCTATGGATATTCTATCTTTTATTGAGGAGCTAAACTTAAAGCGGGTTTGGTTGAGTGTACGTGCACGGTGGGAAAAGTGAATAATTATATCTGCTTGGCGTCAGTAGAGCGCAGCTCTAAGCTCTTTTAGATAATTTAGAAAAGCGATACCTGTGCACAAAGATGTGTATTAAAATAAAGAGTTTCATGAAATATGAATACACTTTTACTTTTTCTATAGTCGCACGTTTGTAGAAAATTAAATATTATGCATTTTTTTCACTTGATTTAAATTTAATATTCTTATTGTAATGAATTATATTCAGCAATAGTTTTACAAGCATACTACGAGAGATTCACTAACGACCCACAGAGGTGACGAAGGAACGAGTTCGCTGTCGCAAAGTTTAAACAGCTTAGAGGGATGTTGTGGCGCTCAAACGCTTGGGGTGCCTAGTGAGCTGGAAACCTCTAATAGTCTTCAAGTTTACGCACAAAGACCACAAAGGAGTCTCTATTCGGGAATGATACAATAATCGTACCCTACGGAGGTGAGATTCTGTACAGGTTAACTTCATTCAATAAACATAGTTTTTAATTCTGCTATAAAAATGAAACATCATTGAATGTTATTTAGTTACCTCTGAAATAGTTTTCTGTAGAAGGCAATTTATTCAGAAATAAATTGACTAATTCATAGGACCATGAAGAATATTTTGATTGGATGGAATGGAAAAAGTATATAGAATAGCAAAAGTTTAAATATATAGAAAATGCATCGCTTCATCGCAAGAGTATAATAACTCCAGTCTGCAACTTTACTTTTATTCCAGTGAACAGACTGTATTTACTATAAAAACAGGGGTGACCACCTCAACCAATCAAGTTGACATCGTACGGCTAAGTGCAGATGTAGAAAATACATTATAAAATAGAAGAATCATAAGAGATTGTTATTAACAAAGAAACTAATAATTGGCATGTTGGTTAATTAGTTTTATTGAAATCATGCGAATGTTAACGATGAATAATCCAAATAATGTTGAAATGAAATTCAGAAGCAAATTAGAAATAAATTCATTAGTAGATTAAATGAAGTGGAAAAAGACCGACACTCTTCTGCTCGGCCACGTATTAAACTGAAACGCATGTCAAGTGCTTTGTTTTCATTCGTATATATATATTGGAGCGAAAGCAATAATAACGATTGGCCACTTGTCGGTCTGTCACCTCGTGTGCGATCTAGTGACGGCCTGGCTCTAAAATAACCCTATTGTGCACTTGACTCGGCTCACCCCCGATACTCATCTAGGAAGCATCGCGGCACATCCTAGCCCCGCAACGTCAACGTAACACCACACCACACCACACCGCGCCATTTCGCTCCCTTACGCTGTTTCAAGCGGTCTCGTACAGGAACAATATTTGCAGAGCTCTTATTCCTGGTCTCCTCCCGCCCTTTATCCGCACCCCTGTCTCCGCGTGCAATAGCACTACCACCAGCACCCACCTACCTAATAATGATTTTACGTTACGCCATTCTAGTCCCTGGGGAATCCGACAGTGCCGCACCCTTATTGCACATGGCCCACTCTGTTCACTACGCCAGAAAAGAAGGGTGAGGTTGGGAACGAAGAACTGATTATCATTAGCTATACAATCTCCTAGCACGCTGCCTGCTGCACACCGAGCTGGCATTTGGAAATGAAAAAAAGATAGTGATGATTGTGGGAGACATCAGTGCTCCGATTCTTCTCTATACTCTCATTCCTGCCCAATAACACTCTATGCTAATAAATTTTTATAATGAAATTTGTTCAAGGTAAATAAAAGTGTCATTGAGAAATAGGTCATCAAAATAGAGGATTAGTCACTGGTCTACAAGGTATCAAGTTTCATGAAGATGACTCATTAAAACTAATAGGCAGAGTTTCTCAAGAACAATAGTAAACTGGAGTTTTTGTAAGCACGTTTTGTCGCCAAGTTTTTTCAAGCAAAGTTTTCGTTTTAAAAGGGTGGAAAAGTTATAAAAGACTCGCTGCTCGCGTGACTGACGAGATAATATTTTTTCTATCTGCAGTAATTGTGACAGACCACTGCGGCATTAGACGGTTACTTGGAGAATCGGTGAATTTTTCATTTCCTGAATAATGAATTAAATGTTCGGAAGCGACCCTCGCCCACCAGGACCCTCGCCTCCAAAGGTACTTACACACAATACGGCCTCATAGCGTAGGCTGTTAGCAGCCGAGTAAGTGACCATCGTCGGTCCTTTGTGTGTCCTCTTTTATCGTGTTCTCCTTACTCGACAATTTCAAGGGATCTTCGAAACACGGGTATGAGAGACTGAGAAGTATAGGGAGGACAAGGTGATAATTTGATAAGACATTGGGAGGGTTACCATGGAGACGATACAAAACCCAGACTCGACAAGACTCCTCTTGACTCTCCCTCGTCTACGCCTCCCATCCTTTCTCACTCTCTCAGCATCTCTTCTGAGTGATCTCTCAAAATCCCACCTCTCTAATGTTCTTCCTTCGCTCTACCTTGGCGACTCTCATTCCATCACTAAGCGAGGCACCCAAGTGTCAAGAGTCTCACCAATCTCGCTTTTTTAAACCACTTGTTCTCTATTCTAAGATCGCATGTCAAAGATAAATATACCCAGAAAAAGACAACACCGAAAATCATTTCCTATACGATTCACATAGTCGCAAACATAACACAACATCTCTCAAATTTTTCGTCATTTTCTAATTTTACGTATCATGTAGGCAGAAAAAAGTAAATAAAACTAACAATTTTTCCTCTCTTGAACGAATTTTAGATAAGAATTTTTTGTTTTACATATAATTTTCTATTTAGATTTTTATGATTTTACTAAACAGATAATTATACTCTTAATTAATTAATATAAATTGATATATTAGTTGCAAGGCTTTTTAAAAAAAAGTGTAAATTATATTTAATTCTCTATATAGTCATAAACATGGTTGTCAAAGAGTATAGAAATCCCAGAAAAAAGTATGGAATTTTAAAGTTATTATTTTGTGGCAACCATGATGAACTCATTCAAAGTAGTAAGAATTTGTACACGGAAAAAGTTTTCAGTGAAAGCAGACGTTCTTTTTTGGTGCAACCGATGTGCACAGCGTAATTTTTTTCTACTCTTCGCACATCTGTTGTCTCTGATTTGTCACTTAAAATGTCTCAAATAGAAACCATAACTGACGTTAAAACTCTTTTAAATTCGCAGAAAGGAAAAGTTTGCTAATAATTTCAAAAAACGCCAAACTTTTCCAAATACTGAAAACATTTCTGCCGTAGGTTGTGAAACGCGCATGATAATGGAAAATTGAATATAAATTTTTGTTTCAGAGACGTTTCCCTATAATTTTCCCACGAACAATTTAATATTTATTAGTGAAATCTCATAAGTCAAGTGGACAACTCCGATGAGTGCCATTATCGAAATGGTTGGCCGTGCATTGGAGAGAAAAGATTCACCGAGTTAGAGCATACTGAGGCACCCCAAAAAGACATTAAGATTATTACGAAACATGCTACGCAATGTGGGGCTCGTGTGATCCCTCTTCCTTTTATACCAGCAGCACATGTGACTCTGCCACTGGACGGAATTAACTTATTCAGCTTTGACTTGATGTAGATAATTGTTCGCTACATTATTTAGTGTGCACAGTTGAGACACTAATTGATCCCTTTTCTAATTATGAAAACTATAATGGTGTACCGGCAATAAAATATGCAACTTACCTGTATGGATGTAAGTGTGCTTCTTCATATCACTTTTCTGATGGAAGCGTTTACCGCAAAATTGACATGGGTAGGGCCTCGTGTCTGAGTGGATAAGAAGATGAGTGCTGAGTGTGCTTGATCTTTTAAATGCTTTCCCACATTGTTTACATTCAAACACCTTCTCCGCCGAATGAACAGCTCTGTGCTGAGTTAAACTAATTTCGTGTCCGAATGTTTTATTACACAATTCACAGGCGAATGGCCTTTTTCCATTATGAGATCTTCTCGCGTGTACCTATTTTTTAAATGGAAAAATACTATCAAAAATTTATTCCCTCTAAGCACAATAAAGTGCTTTTTGGTATAAAACAGTTTCTGATTATCTTTTAATAAAATGGACTTCATTTTCAAGTAAGTATATGCATATTCTCCAAATAGTAATAAAGAAATTTTAATTTTCTTCAAGTGGATATGTAGTTATTATCAAGAGAGAAAAGCGCAAAAACATTTCCTATCACCTAGAAAAAAGTAATATATCATATCAAGAGGAAATGTCTTCTATAATATCCTCTCAAAATAAAAGTATTCCTCTTGAATGTAGAATATTTTTATTGTTTGGTGGTCAATAAAAAACAAAACCATCATTTTGAAATTCTAATGTTAAAAGATTTAAAATTTTAAATTCAAGTGAAATAAATAAATATAAATATATGCGAAACTCTGAATTGAAAATCATTCCTTTGATATGAAATGTAAGGGGAAAATATGCAGTAAATTTAGAGAAATCCGCGAAAATAAAGATTTCCTTTATTTAAGGATATACTATTGGAAATAAAATGTAAACTTACTTCGAGGCCATGAGGAGTACTGAACATCTTATCACATTTAACACAGCTGTACACATCGCCTAGGGGATGGGGATGGTGTAGTCCATGAGCCGCATGTGGAGAGTGTAGACTAGGATGTCCGGGATGAACACCTCGTAAAAGTGGATGAAGGTGAGGAGGCAGTAAATGATGTGGCAATAATTGTGGATGCAGGTACGACAGTGGGTGGTGGGGATGAGGAGGGAGGAGGCCTCCTTGCAGATGTAGGGGTGGGTACAAGATGGATGACGGAGGAGGATGTTGATGTGCAGAACTCACAGACGTTGGAACGGATTCTCTTAAAGGAGAGGTATTTTGAAGATGAGCCGAAGGAGGGTCTGGCCTGAGCAGAGCACTAACACTGAAGGAGTCACCTGTTCTGAAATTCACAATGAATTCAATGATGTTAATAATATTCTATAATGGAAAAATTATGGTCGAATTCGATATTGAAATAATGAAATTAGCCTAATTGAAAATTTACCTTTTATGAGGAAGCGACGTTAATATACTTGGTGTGATTGAAGCAGGTGACGGAGGTGTTGGTGATCTAGTTGGACTACTGGTGCCTTCTCTTTCGTCTTCATCTTCGACTTCTTCCACATCCACGTCTACTTCTTCTTCCTCAACATCGACGTCAACGTCTATATCTCGGTTTTCAGTATGCGGGGAATCCGGACTGGGAGAATGTGATGTTGAAGAACTTCTAGTTGCAGGTGATCCCACAAGCCGCCCGACTCCGAACGACAACCGTTCTTTAAAAGTACAAATATTATTTTTAAAAAAAAAAAGATACTTTTTCTTAATTTACATTTAGTTTTTCATAATTATCACTTTCCACTTTATCTTCTGATTTTAATACAAATCAATAGGAGTTTCTTCAAGAAATAATAAACAGATATATAGTACCAGAAACTGGGGGAAAAAAAAAAGATATAGGGTCACTGAAGAAGGCCAAGAAAGAAGAATTTCGAACAAACATTGTGTCTTCTAGCAAGAAGTCTCTACAAGAATGGGATTTGAGTCACGTAGCAGCTTTCCTGGCAGGGGTTGTGTAGCACTAACGAGGCATCGCGAGCAGAAAACGGAATCGGGTGGGACTAAAAAGACGACAGGATGAACTGTATAGTGAAGCTTGTGTCTCCTGAGACGTTTCACTTGAGAAATAAATATAGTTACATTTGATAAAGCTTTACTTACAGAGACTATAAATTTCTAAACATTAAACTCTCTAAAACTGATTTGTCGAATTGGACAAATATGTTACACACTCTCGACAAGAATAATTCTTTTGATCAATTAAATGTTTTTCAACGTTAAAAATTTTTAATTGTTTGTTTCAACCTACTCCTATCATTTTTAAATAGGATTAACACAAACTGATTTTCCTCAAATAATCAATTATTATATGAAATAGATTTTGAAAGAGCTGTAAATTATTGAGGTCCGCTCAAATTGACAAAGTTTTGGAATTATATAATTGTAAGACCTGACACCCCCTCAGTGGAATATTGCTCTTCCCCAACTATTATGATGCGCCGTGCGCTCAGTATATTATATTTATAATCCGTGTGAGCGACACGTGAGCACGTGCCGAAGTATATTGTACTTGAAACGACTAATCGCATTTAAAGATAGATCCCTCTTTCGAACAGGGTGGTTGCCAATTGCCGTTGCGGCCGGGTTAGCAATCAAATAAAAATATGATACGACTTTGCTTTACACGAGCCCTTAACGTAATTATATCCGTATGGATTTTTGCTCTCTTTGTAGGTTTGAGAAAAAAGAATCGAGCTGAAATAAATAATAAAAGTCAAGTGTCAGATGGCGATGAGGAATAAAATAAGAAGCAAAGAACATTTTGAAGAAGCCTCAGCACATGTTGTCTGAATACACGAACAAGTTGTAGTATGCGTACGCAAATGTACCATCTCATGATGCAGGAATGCAGTAAAAAGGTTGCACAACTGACAAAAGAAAAACTTATCGCCGCAACCGTGATGCAGATGCTGAGTCCGGGTCTCTACAGCGAGCTCTCAGATTTTCAAGCTCCTACAAATTAGACTCTCACGATCCTGTCACACAGATTAATCTTGATGGAAATTTATACATCATAGAGGCACAATTGAAAAGCTACTGGGTCATATCAAAGAGGTTTTGATACTTTCTATTATACAGCACTTTTACAGATTCTAAACCATTTCTTATTTGAAATTTTTATTTAAACCTGCATTAAAAATGTCATTCAATTTAGAATTTCTATTTAGAAGTTCTATTACGTTACTAAAATGGGTGTAAATTAGTGAGTAAGATGAAACTAACCGATTCTGTTGATTCGTGTATATATAAACATGTTTGTACTCGTGAATAAATGAGTGCGACGACAATGATTCTTCACTATCAATTATGCTTATTATTACTGGACGTTTAAGCTTTATTAAACAGTCATTACAGAGATTGAATCTGACTATCACACAAATAATGTATACGGGTTGTCCACAATAAAAGTGTGTACGAGTCGACAATTTAGCTTCAGAAGAACTCGTCATTATATGAGATTTTCAATGATCGATGTATTCAACTCGTGCTGCACGGCGAATGCGAAGCCGATGGTCGTGAACGTAGTTATGGTGGTTGCCGCTGTGGATTAATAAAGGAAGGCCAAACCGAGGGGACAATTAGATCGAGTTAACGGACAACTTTAATCTTCTGTCGTCCGTTAGTCGTTTGCTGCGTGGTGATCTGGCTATTAAAGTCTTTACACACTTTAAGTTTCGTGCCCCTTGCGTCTTGACTGTATTCTTAGAAAAGATATTAACTTTTGTAGCGTGTTCTTTATGCCCCTCGGATTCTCTATACTGCATTAACTTTGAATTTTATATAAGTGATTTTGTCATGTTCCTTACACTCACCCTGTTTACATATTCCACGTAATAATTTTTTTTTTTTTTTTTTTTTTTTTTTTAAATAAGGAAAATGGGAAGAATTTGGTTTTTTCGAAATTACTGAAAATTTCCTTACAGTACCGAGTGTACAGAGACACATAAGACTACATTCGGTTGACATGTAAATGTAATAAAAATTGAGTTAGATAAAGGAACAATTAGAGCGTCTTATACTTGTTAAACGCCGAGATCCTTTCTACGCAATTTTAATTACGAAAAAGCAATCATTCAATTCTTGTTTACCCTCTTCAGGTGGTCGGATCATGACTGCAAGTCACGTGTGGTTCATAGTTTCACTTAAGAGGAACGATTAATATGACGAGATGCCGCTAATTCAGTGTAGGTACACTTGACGACCGCCGACATGCAGAGAATAAAGAGACCGACGCTCCGCGATGAATCGAATCCCTATGTTGTGCCTCTATTTTACTTCAATTGGGGGACGAGAGCCGATTAACGGAGACAAGACGCAACGCACGGTATGACGCGTGCTACCATTTATCCCAATCATCGGACAACTGGTCTTTCTTAATGACTGATAAATAAAAACCGGCCGCCATCCGGACTGAAGAAATCCAACAGGGCAAAAGTCATCCGCGTTACATCCCACGCGTTCGGAAATAACGATTTTTCAAAAACAGAACACGCACCTTCGACTCATTTCAAACTTCAAAGTGATAATTTCTTACCTGGATGATTTTTCTGGAAGTGCTGCAAACTGTTAATTTCATTAGAGTTTGCAAATGGACCCCACACTCTTGGGAACATTAAGCGAGCGCTGCATGCTCCTGTAAAAACAAATCAAGTGATCATTTGTATTACTCTCGAACAAAAGTATATCAGAGCTTAGAAAGATTAATGCCTACAACCCCATATTTTTAAAGCGTCCATTTTTGAATTAAACACTTTCGTGAATATATTACCTAAGCTATAGGTTTGATGAATTTGGTATTCTTGCTTCGTAGGCGAGATCAACCCCTCGACAAGAGCGTCTTTATTAGAAAGGAGGGAAACCCAACTTCTATTTATCAACCTTGCCTCAACCATTACTCGCTTTTTTCCAACTTGCGCATTCCTTATATTTTATTCGCTACAAGTGTCCTAGTTTATTTCATTTATAATAGGCTTTCAAATTTAAGACATATAATTCTCTTCAAAGAAGCTTTAAGAAAAAGAAAAATGCAAAGTGTCTATTATCTGCGTTTCCTCGAATTTCATAATTTTCAAATAAAATCAAAGAAATATATCTCTTTCAGGAAAAAACAATTTAATTATGATTTGTGTATACGTCAGAATTAAAAGGTTTCTATTTTATAAAATAATCGCAATTTGTTAAAAGTCCTTCAGATTGTTTGATATATAATACTTTTCTCATTGTTAAAAACCAAACTAATATACAGTGTTCCAGATAAAATTATATTTTTCTAGTTGTGTAAAATTGTTATGACACTAAAAGTGCGAACAATTTTAAAGGGAAATAACTCTATAGTCTATTTCTAAATTTTAAATAATATTATTAAAATCAGATGTTAATTACTGCTGTTTGCCCATTTTTTTGTAATCTTGAAAAAGACAACGTTTACAATTGACAGAAGATCCATCAATTGAAGGCATATTTTTTAAACGCCTTTAAACGTCAATCAAATAAGCTTATAACCAAGTCTTTCTGAGAAAATAATTGATTCTGGAAAATTTTTAAACTGGAATATTTGGAAATTAAAATTATAGGAAGCAAAGAAAACATACACTTTTAAATGTATCCATAATGGTCCCATAAAGCTCGAAGAATTCATTAGAAGGAAACAATTAAAAAATCCACTTCCTTTGCCACTGAGAATTTTAAACACGAATCTCCAATACGAAGTAATTTGATACTATTTCCTTGAAATAAAATACATTTACTGCTAAAGAAAATTTCTTCATTTAAAAATTGTTTAAAATTTGTTAGAAAAAAGGTTTAGTCCAAAAAGTATTTGTTTGTAAAAATAATTGAGAAAATGTTTAAGAATTCGTTTCTTAATTTAGTAAGAAAAATTGAAAAAAATTTCCTTTGTCGACCTATAATCTTTGATGAAGTTCGGTGACCGGCAAAAGTGCGAAGAAAGGTACAAAACCGAAAAATTCATAATCCCTCCAATAGTGTTGACGGATAATCTGCGATAACAGGAAGATTAGACGCACCAAGCCGCAAAGCTATCTTACTCACAGGATTATCAGAAATAAATCATATTTTCCTATACCGGGCACACCGCTCGGAAAGATAACATCAGCGCCGACTATAGATTCTGTGCGTGTGTTTGTCAACGAACATCCGTGATATCATGTGCAATGATTATCCTGACGGACCCCTCTTATCGGACTATTGTAAATCTATTACTGTTAAATCTGATTTTCTCAAGAAAGCATAGACAAGAGTGTGATGACTTCTTTTTTCACAGCCGTGAAATAAAAAAACATTCATTTTGCAAAAGGTTTTACTGTGTTTCGCACATATCCTTATCTTCTTGTATTGTATATCAGCAGACTTCTGATAATCGCGCGTGTATCTACATGTTTATAAAACATTTACTCCACAGATTTGTTTTGACGCGTGACGGAAAGAAAATTAATTTCCCAAAATTGACACAATTATTTTGTTTCAAGCAAAAGTTAATGTCCTTAACAATAAACACAAATTATTAACACTGCTACTTTTATGTATTTAGTACGTTTTGCAATTGTGTTTCGCGCTTTAAAATTTGCACGTCGAGTGTAATATTTTTAAAAATTATTGAAGCTATATATATTACTTTTTAGAGGCCTCTAAGACGTAATATTTAATGTATGCGAGAGATGTGATTTTACTGAATTTCATACGCAATTATTGTTTACAAAGTTATTAACCAGGAAATAATTTAAGATTGTCGTGATTCAAAGTTTAAAAATTTGAAAAGTTAAGGCAAACGAGCAAAGAAACTATGGGCTAACTAAATTGCTATGAAGTTATATTATTAAAAAGATAGATTCTAGCTGCAATGGAAAGTACATTAATTGAGATTATTTGATACAGACACAAAGTGTCAAACTACATCAGACAAGACGAATTAGGTTAATATAATTGCATGAACCTATTAGCCCGATTAATATAGGAGGGTATTAGTATAGGCAGCCGTCTGATTCCATTCATCCCCTCACCTGTTGAGCAAATTCACGCACCTGCGTGGCAACGAGGTGGCGCGTGTACAAGTTCGCAGCATTATCTGCTGTGCGAAATTGCTCATCTATGCGAGCTGCACAGGTAGGGCATAGGTCACTAGACGACCGTGTAGTGTCGTGTGAGCGGTGTGCACTGCGAGGCTAATAGGCAGGTAATCGGCAGCTTGATGACAGACAGCGAGTGCAGGTATGATGGCAGGGGCGATAGAGCTACACCCAAAAATCATGCCACCTTTCAATCAGTTTTAATGGCGAATCTACTCATCGCTAATACCCGACGATAAATACAACAATTATCTCAACTTTTATGTGGAAGTTTCAAAAAATTATACATTCCAATATTTTGGTAAATATCAATTAGATGAGATCATTATTCTGATCTTGCATGTTTTTTCAAAACAGGTCACTTTTACTATTACCTTATATCGAATCTGTTAAATAATGAAAATAAGTTCTTTAGAAAATTATCCCTTTGTATTTTAACAAATTGATAAAAGAGAATATAATTATTCAACAAAAGAACATTTTAGCATTAAAAATAATACTCTTCAAAATAATTCAATTCATTCAAATAACCAATTATTTGGAACATATGTCTATTATCAAATAAATATTTATACTTGAATCGAGTAATTTATATTAAATCAAACAATTCTGTACCAATAATTTCACTATTTGAAGCAAATATGAATTGAACCTATATTAATTGACTTAAATAAAAATAATTTAATTTTAGTAAATGTTCATTTAATAATAGACAAGTAATCGTGATTATTTGAAAATTGAAACAAATAAATTTTTATTTCAGTGTATGTATGTATCATATATAAATAGTAATAATAATAATAATAATTAATAATAAATAAAGAAAAAATAGAAACGAACATAAAAAAACAATTAAAAATAGTTAAAAGCTTGCTGTCATTGATTTTAATTTTTTTTTTATTGCGCAGTCTCTGATGATAACTGAGAAAATATTCCCTGTCCATGACAAAAGTATTATTTTTCAAATTAATATATAATAACCCTCCTGAAAATCAGTTTAAATAAATTATTCTCTGTTCAAATATAAAATCTACTAAATAAAATTGTTTAGTTTACATTATTTATATACTATGCATTTGAATTTTTTCAACATTTTTAATTTTACACTGAAATTGTTGAAAATTTCCTTATTTGCAATTATATAACTTTAAAAAAAATCATTATTGGTTTCAATTTGATCCACTTTCATACAAATTTGATACTCTCAAGAAAAGTATCAAGTTAAAGATAAAGCTTGTAGAAAGCTTTTGTAGCGAGCGTGAAAAACTTGGACGATACTAATTTCGTACGCAGTAGTTTTCCAGGACTCTCAGTTCAGACATACAGTATATTGCTGTTTCAGCTATACTGTATATTTATATAGTTTAAAATAAAGTCCTAACCATATTCTTATATGTCGAAATTAATAATATAATTTTTTTAATTCTTCTCTGAAAGCCTTCTGCAAAGTATTCACACTGTTAGAAATTTTTCCACTTGCCACACACTCAAAGTCAAAATCGATAAAATTTTCACTGATTCAGATTTTGAGTATGTGGCAAGTGGGAAAATGTCTCACACGCGCACTCTAAATTTGAATCAGTGAAATTTTTATATTCATTCAGATTTCTTTCTGCAAAATTTTGTAATAGCTTAAATAAAATGTTTAATAAGACAAATAAGCTTTTATGAAACTAATATGAATCGTAGCCAATCGTTATGTTACAGATTCAAATGTAATTTATGCTTTAAGTGTATAATTATTACAACTATTTAATTTACAGTTTTTCTAAAAAGATATTAAATTGAGACAAAAAAGGAATCAAAAGTTATGCGAAGCAAACTTTTTAATTCGTTTTTAGTTATATAGTGCTGCATGTCAAGTAAATAGATATATGATATTTATTTTTTCGTCTCCCTTCATAAAAGAAGTGAGATTGAGACTATAAAATTCCATTGTTTTGCTTGTTATTTGGAAAATGTGTTCGATTTTGTCGAAAATTTGTTGATCGACGATCGCTGGACATGCAACACTTGAATGAAATATAATATACTTAAGATTAGATTGATTCTTTGGATACGTTATTTCTTACCTTCAATGTCCGAGAGTGCTTGAGGACTCTCCTGTAGATTCTCATTATTATTGGTCTCTGAAAGCAGCGATTGCTGATGAATAAGAGAAGCTGGTTGTTTTGGCTTAACGACACGAAATGCTGAAGCCTCAGCAACACCTCGCCGTGAAAAATCGAGAGGACCCACCCCGACTGGCGAGTGTTGTTGCTGTATCTCCATCATATTTAAAACTCTATTTTGCACCTTCTCAAACCTCCACTAAGCACCATCTAAGCAGTGCAATTCTCTTCAACTAAATCAATTTTCGTTATTCACTCACTGTTTCTAAAGTTCCCAAAGAAAAACACCCTAGCAAACTTGTTCAATGAAATCCATAGTATTTTTAAAAGGTCAGGCAAAATGTGCGTGTCAGTTCTAAAATAAACATCGCAATTCACTTTTTAACACTTTCATGACTTTCGAAGAATTCTTCCACTTTCAGTTCAGAGATTTTCGGCAAAATTTATAAAGCATTGAAACTTTTCGCAAGTTGTCCACTCTGTCTATCTGTCATTATCACTGATTTTTGACTAAAATCGGTATTGACTACTTATTGTAGCATAAGTTTTGTTGAAGAATGTCGGTGCGGGAACTTCGCCGCTGATTTTGACAAGTCAGGATCAGGAAATAGAGTTGACCAACAAGACGTTATAGTGGGTGCCTCGACGGCGACTGCTGTTAACAGATCTGATAGTAGAGAGACTCAAGCGATGACGGACGAAAGTTGGAGAGAGAGAGAGAAAGAGGAAGCCGGGATTTTCAGTGCAAGCTCCGCCTCAAGCTCCGCCCTGCATCCCTGCTCAACACCCTCGCATACAGACACCATTCTCCCGATACACCCCCGCCTGGCGAGTGCTCGCGAGTGTTCGCGAGTCCCGTGTGCGTGCACGTGCACGTTTATCTGCTGTAGTTTGAGCACTTTGCCGCGAGCAGGACACATATTACACGCCGTGCTCTGCCCGTGCTCTGCCCGTGCATACAATGTACCACAACCAAATACACTCTCCTTTTCAGTTTGAGCATTTAATGCGAAACCACTCGGCTCTCCTGATTCCATTCTCGATTCCCCTGACTGCACATCAGTCATAAAATGTTGTATCGTACTCCAACTTACTTTTTTCCGATACGGATTAATAAAGTATTCCTCGGAATTGCAGACTATTGACAAGTCGTTACGTAATTCTTGCAATAACAAATATTTTCAAGACTACATTATTTTGTTTCGCGTCGGAAAAGTCGCGAAAGTATAGTGAGCATGTGCGCTATACCCATGAATAAAATAATATGGGCACATGTAGTAAGCGTGATATGCAAATGACAAACGATATCAATCATACTTTGTTACTCTCTAAAACTGAATCAGTGGAATTTCACTGAGAATCAGTGAAATTTGACTGAGAATCAGTGACTCTATTCTCGCGATTTGAATCAGTGAAATTTGACTGAAAATCAGTTAAAAATGATTGAAATTTCAGTCATATTTCACTGATTGACCAATAAAAAAGTTACTGGAAATTTCAATCACACATATTGAAAATTTCAGTTATTTTTTAATTGGCCAATCAGTGAAATATGACTGAAATTTCAATCATTTTTAACTGATCTTCAGTCAAATTTCACTGATTCAAATCGCGAGAATAGAGTCATTGATTCTCAGTGAAATTTCACTGATTCAGTTTTAGAGAGTATACAGAGTCCCTGGAGCTTTAGGGCATCTGAAGAAATTACTTTTTTGCGAGGAAAGTAGAGAACAGTATATAGAAAACTCTTATAAAATTTCGCGCTTTCACGATTATGGTTATATTAGATAAATATTTTACCATCAGCGAGATAGTTCTTTGCGCCTATAATGAAACTGAAACACAGTTTTCCTGAACAACAATTTGCAACGAATTGATACCAAAAATGTTGATCACATAAAAAGTTGATACAAATTTTTGGCATCAATTTGATTTATTTTAGTATCAGTTTGATACTTTTAGTTGTTGTGAAATCAATGATTTACTTTTTGTTTCTGAATCAATTAAGAATAACTGATTTTCATTGAGAAATAACTTAAAAATTAGTTAAATTTGAATAATAAGAAACATGTTTGCTTCTAAATCAGTTATTTTTAACTGATTCAAATTTAGCGAAAAAGATAACACTGTAAGAACGCCAAATTTTTAAGTATACTTATACAACTTAAGGTCATGTTATTCAGTGAGAAGTTTTTCCATAGTAAAGTAAATGGGGCACGTGACCACTGAATAACATAACCTTAAACATGTATATACATTCAACTCATTTTTTGGTTTAAAATAAAAATAAAACAGTGTTAAGTCTCAAAATCAGTTTTCTATACAGACATTTAGTCAACAGTTAGACTATATATATATATATATATATATATATATAGTGTAAGTTGTTTTAGTTTTCAATATTAGTGATTGTTTCAACCCTGCTTATTTAAATGCACAATAAATCGTTAAATTTCAAAAGTTGACGTGGTCATAAGAATTTACTCCTACAGGGAGTTATAATATAGAATGGATGAAACGAATTTATTATTTATATGTACATGGAGAAAACATACTCGTTTCAAGTAAAAAAATAATTTTAAGTGATTTTGTTTAATTGAAATAAGTTTATAAGCTTAATTCCAATATAAAGAAAATATTTACTGCTTTGATTCAAAAATAATTTTTGTTTGAATAATTATGTTTACACTGTAAAAAAAGGAGTTAAATTTCAACTCCCCAGGGGATTCTATAAAAGTCGCACCCATTGAGGAGTTAATGCCAGGGGAGTTAAATAAAAAGAGTTAAAATTTAACACCCAAATGCTAACTCCCCATGGAAAAATAACTCGCGCGGGTGTTGATGAAGGGAGTTAATAAATTAACTCTCTTTTGGAGTTGATTTTTAACTCCAAAAATTTAACTCCCAACTCCCGAGTCCGTTAACTCCCTAAATTCTTTACAGTGTAATTCAAACATATATTTTCTGTTTTGGTTTAAACAAAAAATATGTTTAAAAATTTTATGTTTGATTTAAACAAAATATTGTTTGAATCAAATAAATCGTTCTCTCAGTGTAATCTCTTCTAAATTATTTGAAAAAAACTATTAATTAAGTAAAAGTGTTAAAAAAGAGGAGTAAAATTTATTTCTCTAAATGTCACTTCTTTTCATTGAACAATTATGTTATAATATCATATATGACTATATATGATTGTGTATATTTGCATTATACCAAAAAATGCTTTCTCAAAAAAAAGAAACTTCAATTTTTCTCAGTAAAATATTGAAAATACACTATTAAAAGAGGTATCTTATTTTAAGATACTTTGTTAGTCACTTTTAAGTTGTTTCCAAAAAGTTATCCAAAGCATCTTAAAATGCATTAGTTTCTAAGATAGAAGATGGAAAAATAAGATGTTTTAATCGTTTTAAAAGTGATTATAATGTATTTTAAGATACTTGTTTTTGCAGTGTTTTTACAGTGTTAGTAAAAACCACTGATTTTCAGTAAATTCTTTTAAATTTCATTTTCATTCACAAACGAGAGGGTATTTTTTTATTTTAAAATATTTTAATCAGATAACTTATAACTTTTCTTTTTTCTTCATTCAAATAAAGTATTCCCGAGTCGAAATTTAAATTGATTTATAGAATCTATTAGAGTACAATATATAGAAGAATTCTTCTAGAAATTAAATAAATTTGTAGTGGAAAACGAATTTTTGAAGTTATTTGCAAGCTTCTTTGAACTGATTAAAAAGTAAAATTTAAAAAATAAATATGAAAGAGGAAAATCCTCTCGATTAGAAGGAAATATTTTAGTGTCGATAAAGCAGAGGAATTCTCTGAAACAGTTTATGACTATTATTCTGAAATTGAGAATACTTTTATGAGTGTATACACCAAAAAATTACTGAAAATATTACATCGTAATATCGTTATTACTTTGTCAATATTTAATATTTATAAACTAATATTTTAAAAATCTTGTTTCACTATAAAAATATAAATTTATTTTTCTTTATGAGAAGTTGCAATCACTTTTGATATTTTCTCCAAAATAAGGTGCACATGAGTAAAATAAAATGACTCCAGGCAAGTATATAAATATATATTAACAGTGGCGCCACAAATTGTCAGACGCTTGTTCCTAGTTGTTAGTTGGTGATGCCGACATAACATGAGTCACTCTCAATCAAGGAGCGACTTAATAGCGATTGTCTTTACCAATTGGGATGTGGGTGATGATTATTTGTGGAGCAGAACTTTGTAACGATCACCGTACATGGAGGTAATTTATATGTTTTCTGGTTTTATATCGAAGTAAACTTGCAGCAGATGGACCCCTGCGGGTCATTAGATCATTGTTTTTATTAATTTAAAATTAACTTCCAAAATATATGGCTTCACTAATTCTACATCGCAATTTCGAATTGAAGCAATTAATAAAAAACGCTTTATATTTCTTTTATATTATTAATTGATAATAAATTTTCATTACAATCTTTGTGTTTTATGATTGGGGCTGAACAAATGTTTTATAAAATGTGTGCAATGGAATTGTCAACTTTCTTGACGGATTGAAACTTGAAGAAAAATTGCCTTCCCTCTTATTATAAAAATTTGTTATTAATTTGTTTACCTATCAGGATATCATGAAAAATTATTTGAATTAAAATATTCTCGACAGATAGAGAAGTTTGAGAATAAAAAAAATAAAAATACATAAGGTTTTGACTTTATCACGGTTCACTCACAGTTTGACATATTGTGTAGTTATTTACATCGAAATTCTATAGAACTGGCATATAGTTGTATGCGAGCAGGGTGTGAGTCGATCCCCTATAATATACAGACATATGCACCCCCGCCTCAGACTGCAGCATACCTACCTCCCCATGGACTGATATTTAGGGCCGATATTCATTAGCAGTTTCACAGTTAAGGGTGATGAACTGCGTGAAATGAGTTAGATAAACCCGCCTGAACCTGCCTCCCTCCCGTGACAAAGGGGTGATATGTTCGTAAGGCTCGAGAATCAAATGATCAAACATCCGTTCGAATTGCCGGAAACAATCAAGTCGACGCTCAATTTAACTTATTTGTTTTTGCCATCTTATTATTTTTTCGCTATAATAATAATTACAATAAAATGCGAATTCTGTATTTTCTTCCCTTGAATTGATTTTTATATTTTGATTTTGTTGCTTGAGTCGAACCGAAAATTAAATACATACTTTTTATTCTTAATATGATGTCTACAAGAAGTATGTGCGTAAAATTATAATTATATGTAAGTAAGAGGATTTCCGAATTTCTGTTAGTTTTTCTAGTTGCAGACTTATTTTTGTAAGCTTCCACAATCTTCCCCAGAGAATATAAGAGTTAAAGCGAATATCCGCAGGACATTGGTGTAGGGTGAACAAGATCAAACGTAGTTTTGTAAAACGACCTTGCGACCCTGCGCATTCATCTGAATTGATAATCTTCCTGTCAGCATATCAAAGACTATCTTCCTTCTTGACTGACACAACATGTATATACATAAAGTTATATTCACAGCCAATACTTGGTACGTTCCCTCTCACATATACCGAAAAACTATGGTTTCAGCAGATTCAAGGAGAAACGCAAAGGTATACGCAAACTCATGAGAACTCGAACATACTGTCAGCTCCGAACTTGCTCTAGAACAAACCTCGCAGAATGAATAATATTAGCTCTTTGGCTTTGATCTGCGTAGTCGTGTGGTTCTTTAATTCTGTTCAATACAAAGACAAGCAGAATGGTTCTTCGACATGCGGAACAATCCGCGATTCAAAATTAATAGAAAACTATATATAATTTTATTGACGTTCTCCAAAAAGAGAACTATATGTTTATTTTGTTTTCAACTCCTTTGAGCATCTTGTAGGTTAAACGTAGTCTAAAGTTTCTTTCAGCAATCTGTGCCCCTGTGTTTTAGGGGTGCCTGCGCTAAAATAATATTACTGTCGAGATAGCCAAGCCACCTGAGCCGCTAAAAGCTTTGCTTCCGTTATAGATAAGTCGCATCATAAACCGGAGATTTCGGCGGGTTAACGTGTCTTAACCTACTGCATATGAAAACATCTTGACTGATTTAGCAACAATAAAAGAATATCACTTTATGTCAATTTTGAGAAGCGCGTAATTTAAATAATCACCCAAAATTTGTTGATTCTTTCGTGTTCTTTTATTATAACTAAAAATCAATAAAATATTTATAATCTTGTGGGACTACATTGTTTTCTAAGTAGAGTCAATATTTGATTTTTTCCGAGTCAGAACATTCACTTGTTTAATTGTTGGTCTGTGAATAGTGAATGGTAATGTGTGTAAATGAATTCGATTGATCGCTTATTTATCAATGGGTCATTTTAAACTAATAACGATCTCTAAGATTGAAGGTCAAATGAAAATGGTCAAATTGAACTTCCTCGGTTAGTTAACCCGTTGATGCTGACAATCACGACTCTGACAATCGTGAGTCATATCTTGAGCGTATAACTTGGTCTCGTTGCCCTCTGGACTTGATGCAAGAAATACGCGGCATTATATAATCAAGACAATCGTATATATGTAGTCTGATTTTAAGACGGAAAAATAAATTATTAGTGGCTGGTAAAAGAATCAAATAACTTAAGACACGTACTCTTGTATAAAAACACGGATCAAAAGGACAACTGAAAGAGGGAAGAAAATTGATAGGGTAAGTTGCGGCTCGCCCATGTTTGCCAAGCAATCAAGCCCAATCATTAACCCCTGAAAGCTCATGAGTCGTTGCTCTGCACACAATATGAGTTTACTCCGCTTGTGTTTTGACGGACGACTCGCGGACAGGAAGTTCACCTAATCAGGGGTAGTGAGTGGCAGGGGTGCGGCCATTGGGCGTCCTATAAATCCAGGGGGAGTTCGACGAGACGAGCGGCTAAGAAAAACACGCAGATCTTGCTGGAGTAGTGCGTAATTAAATAAAATAAAAAATAATTCATTACGTCCAGAGTAATGGAGATGGAGGAAACACTTGCACGTTCTCTATCACAACTTTTCGCCAATTTCACAATACATCATCGCAATCACTTTTGCATTTTTAACAAAATGGAAAAATATATTTTAAATCTTAAAATATATTTAATTTATTTTTAAGTTTGAAAATATCCTAATACTTTCCAACCATCGTTGGTTTTAAGATGTAAATGTTTTCAGAATTTGTTATTTTTTGTATAAGCTTGAAGATCTTATGATGCCACAGACTATAAAAATAAAATTAGTAATTCGCTGCTTGACGACCTGGGGTGTAACTCGACTATACTTTTCGAGTTTTTTTTATTGTACTTGGGATCTCCGCAGCTAATCCAAGAAATCTAATTGAATAAAAAAGATCATTATGTAAATATTAGTGTAAAATAATTCATTGTATAAATGTACAAATATAATGCGACACGAAAAGTTTTAGAATTAAAAATATAAGTCTTTTTAAAAACTCACTTTAATTTATATTATATATTGCCGTTCATAAATATATATTTTTTCTGCACTCTCTAAATCTGAATTAGTGCGGATTCGTTTACCAATTTAAATTAGTAAGATTTTTTACTAATTTTTTGTAGTTTTTTACTAATTGCTAGTAGAAAATTACTAATTCAATTAGTAGAGCGTATTTTTTACTATTTCAAATTAGTAAATTTTCTACTAATAATTAGTAAAAAAAACTATTAGAAATTAGTAAAAACAGTTACTAATTCAATTGGTAAACGAATCCGCACTATTTCATTAGTAGAAAACTACTAATTCAGATTTAGAGAGCAAATTAGGAAAATTTCTAAATATTCAACATTAATATATTCGATTTTCTAATTTCATTTTTCATATTAGTTGATATAGGAAATAATGAAGATATTAAACATCAGTCTAGTTGTACAAAATATTTTACAAATATATATATATATATATATATAGTTGTTTGTACACTCATATAATTGTCATAATGAAACGTGGGAAACGTGAATGCGCTGTACCTACATAAAAACTTGAGTATTTTACTAATTAGAATCAACAAAATTGTTCAAATAAACGGAAATGCGTGCATCATCTTTTTAATTTAAGGCAACAAATATATATATATTGCCACTGATTCTAAAACATATTTTTAAATTTCCTCCAAACTGTGTATATTTTAAGATATAGAAATATATATTTGAAAGAATAGACAAAGGAACTATTTCTTGAGATTTAATTGAAAACGCAGAAATGTATCTAAATCTAAAATATGAAAAGAAAATGAGGAAAATTTTCATCCACGCACATATGTTTCTATTTTCCTATAGAGATAGACCGGGGTAGGGGGAGAATCGTAATTTTTACTCCCTTTTTCCAAGTTTGGTAGAAATAACCCTCGTAAAGAGGGACAGTTCTCGTAAACTAAGTGGACCGTGTAAGTATACGATAGCATTCGAAACGAGTAGCAGTCACCTTCCCTCGCTGGGCTTAATTAAAACAAGGAACAACCCTCACTACGCCGGCGAGGAATCGAGGGCCATGGAATATATAACCGTGAAGCATTGGTTATATTAAGTGACCAGAATAAACGAGACTCTGGGGAACTTTGGGTTACAGGTACCACCCTATTCAGGTAGTGCCACCAATATCCTCTCGACTCATGTTCGCACGAAAGGATTGCCGACCACGGTGTTATTGATAGATATTTTGAACATATCTGAACAGAGCTGCTCTCGCCTCGCGCCGCGTTTGCATAATTAAACTGTTCAGCATTGTGTGTTAAACACAAGTTTCAAATTGGAAATTACATTTCCATCCACGAGACTAAAAACTAGATTATTTCAATACGTTGAGCGTTACTTGAACGTTACTTGAATTTGTCAGAATTGAAAAATACCCAGGACCATCAAGACATTCACGAATCTATTGCACTCGAGGGAAAAAGTGGATCAAATGATGGCGGAGGGTGAAGAAGAGAATGGTACATCGAATGAGAAGAGAACATTGAAAAAAATAGAATTGAATCGAATTGGACCACCACAGCGAGTAGCGTGTCGGCAGGCAGTTCGTCCAAGGATGTAATGTGAATGAAGGCCGAGAGAAGCATAAAGCAGCGGGGTCACATGGTGCATGCGCGCGTCTGTACCTTCGTGAAAAGTCACGCTTGTCCCAAGGGGAAAGCGCAAGATACGGGCTTGTCGATCCCTGGAGACAGAAACACGCCCACAATAGAAATTGCTTAAAATCTGACTGTCTCGACTTAATTAATTGACACAATAGTGCAATATAATTTATTCCGAAAGTAATTCGCGATATTGCGATTTCCATCTCACCTTTGATTTATCCCCTCATGATGTATGAGCGCGCCCACTCCGGAGGAAGATGAAATTTCAATGATGCCGCTGCGGAAGAGGAGCGCGATGAAAATGGGATTGAAAAACACCAGACTAATCTCCTTTCTCGCACACGCCCGCCACAAACACCTGCACGACTTGTTTACAAGTGGATTTTAAGTATGTGTTCCTGGCCGACGTCAAGTGCGTATATTCGCGTACATTCGCGTATATTCATCCGGCGGCCGTGAGCGCAAACAGGCTGGGCTGAAATAGTCGCTAAAGGTTGGAACCAGCAGCCATTTAAATAAATGTTTAATCTCGCCAGCCTCCTCCTCCGCCTCGACCGCCGCTTTTTCCTTTTTCCCAGAGCTTTCACAGAAAGCGCTCGGTCTGGCGCTTACACTCTCGGTTCAACGGGCACGAGAGAGAAGGAGCGAAGCACATACATGAAAAAAGTGGAGGAGAAGGAAGCCGGAAAGAGATATGGCGAGAGTGGGATGGGAGCTCGGAGGCAAGTAAAAAACCAATCGAGTCTGTGCAGTGGCTGTGGAAGCTTTCCATCCCTGAAATGCCCCTCGCCCACAGGCTACCCCCGTGCCCATTTAACCTCTGCATTGCAAATGCCACCCCCTTTTTGCCACGGAGCAGTGGCAGTAGTGCCAGCGATATAAGGGTGCACGTAGTCGAGTCGGGACTGTTATTTTAACGAAATATCTTTAAACGGGGCAAAAGGAGGAGGAGGAGGAGGAGGAGCGGGGTCGGACGAGCTCCGCTACCGAAGCGAGAGATGAAAGGATACCTAGTTAAGGGAATGAGGCTCCCGTTTAAGGGATTATACCGGCCTCCCATTATTCAAATATATGCTAAATGCACGGGATGCGCGATAGCCTTATCAACCCCTTAGTGTATGCTCGTATTGTGCGTATGCGCTGTCTTTATATACACACGCCACCATCACGCCGTATTTCTCTCTTTTTGAGGTACCGCAATTTTCCGGCTTCCATGCGAGGCTCATATTTTCCTCAACGACCGCGCCAACTTATTTCATTCACAGAGCATGTATAATTAAATAAAGCACTTGTATTTCTCTAGGCATCCATAATTAGCTATCTATCATTATTTCTGACCCAGATCTTATGCTAGCGCATAAACAATTATAAAAAGTATTTTTCCCATTTTTTTAATACACTGGAAAAATAATATATTTTCAATTTTTGACATAAGGTTTTAGTCTCAACTAAACATGCGCAGTATTGGTTTTCCTCTTATAAGCCACAATGCGTACATGGCCAAAACAGCAGTATATGATAGTATATAGTAGTCGTAATCCATGTTTCAGTTTAATCTTAAATTAAGATTTTCTGCTTATTGATTTCTTATTTGCAATAAGTTGACCAACAATGTCTTATCAGTATAAAGAATGGATAGGATTTTTATTGTGCATCAAGTGGAAGATGGAAATCACATTCATCATCTTGTGACAATTGAATTACAGTTAACATTTTTGTGAAAAACAAGTGTCACATGATTCGATCTTATTTGCCGTTCAAGTCATTTGCTTTATGCAACTGTTTGGCAAGTCACGCATGCTGCAAGCGAAGAGGGTGTTAACTGCAAAAGAGAAACGAGCAAAATGAGCGTGGCAGCCAGAGAGGAAAATTAGATCAGTCATTAAGTAGCGAAGGATTTAATGAAGATGACCTCATACTCTCCGCGGCAGAGTTACGTCCACTGAGGATTCTCACGTCAATCGCAGATGCGAGTCAAGTGGCGAGAATTGTCGACAATTGTTTCCGAAATCCCGCGCAGATGCACTGGTCTCAGTAATCCTCAGTACGTGTACACACGAGCGTGTACGGTTAGCGATGTGCCACAGTCAGCCACAGTCAGCCACAGTCGCACACAAGGCCCTCGCTGATCCTGAAGTGTGTGAATCACTCGGCATAATTACAGCAATTACCAGACCGGTCGCAAGTCAGCACTATCCGCAAGTCCGCAGTCACTTTCAGTCACTTTTGTCATGTGTTCCCACGACCTCCTCCATTTAGGCTTCGCGCAAATCTTGGCGCGAAACATGATCGTGGGCTTGGACCCTGATCTGAGACATCCTATATACACTCGATTGATTCTCACTGCATTCATCCAAATAACAACTGCGCAAAGTCGTTAATGCAACTTCTTATTATCTTTGTGCAGACTTGCATAAAAAACATTCTTCTTCTTCTTCTTCTTCTTCTTTTTCCTCTTATACTAAATCCATTTTTAATACTTGAAACGAAAACGAATATTATCATTACTTTTCATTTGCAATAAATATGAACAATTCATTCTGTAAGTATAGTTTAGTTCCCGTTTCGTAGATTCTGAGCTAAATATATATTTTTTCCTATATAGTTGTAATTATAATTGATAATTTTGCAGTAAAAGAAAATTTGAAATTTGAGTGATTGATTATAAACACTCACAGTGTATATGTATATATATATATATATATATGTATACATTACAGATGAACTGTATTTCGATGCTATTGTCCCCAATTTTTAAAATTTGCTTCTCAGTAGTTGTTAGTGCGAATTGAAACTAATATGAGAAGATTTAGTAGGGAGAAAATGATTCATATGCTTTCATCCCATAGGATCTGACATTTGACACTTCGCACTAAACGCATTTCCTTCCCCACCAGTCATTGCTTGATTATGATCTTACTAATCTACCAAAAGCCAACGGGCTAAAACCGCCCTGACGTGATTGTCGAGCTCAAAAGCAAATATTGTTCACCCTGCTGAACAGTATTTCATGAGCTTTATATTTTCGTCCTGAAACTATATCATCATGATGTGGAACATGTGTAATCATAGTATTTGAATATTAATAATTATTTGTGTAAATTATTTTTCACTGCCCCTACTTAATTCAGAAAATTATCATCACATTACTGATTGGAAATAAGATGACGCAGTGCTGTAAAATTTATTGAAGAGGTAATTTTGTTCCTGAATGTTATAGTTAATAGAAATTCTTTTTGATAATAACAGTCATATATATTTTTCAGCTAACAATTCTGTTTGTGCAGAGTCTAGTTGTGAACAGTCTTAATTTCAGCTTATTTTTGAAGCTGAAATCGTATATAAATGTATATGTGTGAAAGATTATTGTTAACACGTATTTAAAATGTATTAATATATACATATATAGGCATAGAGAATATTACGAGGGATTACAGAAGTAAAGTGACACCATGGCTTGAGGCATTTATGCGATGCAGTCTCTTAACAAAACATCAGGGGTTGTGTAAATATTGTTACTGCCTCCCTTACCGGCAATTCGTTGGCCATATGTCAGTTCGTAACCACTAAATCAACTACATGCGAATAATCATTTACTTTTTCTTATGTGCACGTATATATGTTATGAACAAAAAGTCTCTGTGCACTTTTTGCTACAATTATATCTGATTTGTTGCTTAAATATGGTGTATTACAAATTTCTAACAAGTGTGCGAATGTTACTTATACAGTATAAATTGAGGACAAAAGATAAGCGGACGGATCAGATGGTTAACAGGAGGGAGGAAAATCGTAAATTAGAAACTAGAGTTGAGCACGAATTAGCATTGCTTTCAAGTCGCTTTCTAATCTCAGTAACTGGACAAATTGATATTGAATGATGAGTAATGAACAATAACGAAGGCTCAAAAGGATTTTGCATTTTACAGAAGCAAAAGATGTACGGCCAAGTCTATGTATTATAATAATCGACAAGTGTTATTCGCTACCTCTGATGGCAGAGGCTGTTGACACGTGCCATAGATTACGCGCATGTTACATGCCTAATTTCGTACATCCGTTCCGAAACGTAGGTTGCCAATTGGTAATTATTCTAGTAAAAGGATCTGGAGGAAACACAGTATTTTAAATCTGTTGAGTAAATTGAATTTTTTTTCTATTTGTACACATGTTAGGGGAACTTGGCAAAATATATAATGCTTATTTTGACAGGTATGTACGTCAATTTTTGATAACCTTCAAAAATAGTTCGCAACGAAGAAAGAAACCTAACCATAATAAATGTATTGTTGTTTACTTCTTTTGCTTCCATTACTTTTAAAATGTTGCATTAAAATTTTTAAATTGCTTTGAAGCTAAAACTGTCATCCGCATATTAGTTATCAAAATTAAAAATTATAGTCTCTCCCAAACAAATAGATATTTTAATCGAAATGTGAATCATTGAAAGAACTATTACCACTAGAAACATACAAATTGTACAAAACTTAATTAAAATTTTTTAAAAATAAGTTATTTAAAAAAACCGATTTTTTGTAAAACTTAAAAAACAACAAACATCCGGCTATGTACACTTAATTTTTGAAAATTTACAAAATAACCTCTTGTTCTGTTATTAGTAATTGTTGATGTACTTTTTACTGTTAATTTTCGTCTTGGGCGTAAACATATAAATTCGCAATGTTCGACAGCGATTTATTATCCATGAAGATTGAGGGCAAGTTACAATGGGTTAGCAAATTGCAGTCTGTTTATTGATGGAGACATAAGCGCTGCGAACGAGCAAATGTGAAATCGGGTGCAACGGTAATCCATGGGGTGTTGCGGCGAATGCTTACATTGATACCTACCCTCATCTGGAGCAAGAATTGGTGTATCGCCCTCAAAAAACCAATTAGATACGCCGTAGAAATTTGCTATATATAGTTATTTTCAAGCGTTGAAAATGACAAACATTTTCTTTACCCCTTTTCATATGAAGCTGTGAAGTCTTGTGTATTTATTTATTTATTATTTCTGTTCTATTATATTACATAGAAAAAAAGTTATTTGGATATTTTTGACTGTCCTATAGCTAACTCAATTGCTATTATGTGGATAAAAATCATTGTTAGCTATAAAAATTTATCAATAAGAGCACATTTTAAAATGCTTATTTTTCAGATACTAAAAAATTATTTTTTCCACAAGAAATATGTTTACAAAAGTGCCTCAAATGAAATTGCTCAATGAACTTGCAAGTTTGTCACCATAACAAGTAAGCTTACTTCAAGCTTGCCTTGCAAACTGAGTACAAGGTAAGTTATATTTCCTAAAATACTAAACGCAAAATTATTCTTCCCTGTGAATGACAAAATAATTTTTCTGTATATTTGTAGCATTTATTTGGAAATACCAACTTCAGTATAGTGCATCAGTGGTTTTCATTTTTCGACGAAAGAGATGTTAAATGTATACACTCGAAAAAAATATGATAAAGATGAAAATAAAATGTGAACTTTCGCATGTATATATAATAAAAGTTATATACATTTGTACATGTGCAGACACAAGAACAATGGAATCCTTTATGCTCATGGCAAGTTGATCCTCCTTGAATAATGTTGAAATCAGGGGAGCCTGGGAAATTCCAGCTGACCCGGCTGTCCCTCTTTTCCTTGATGATGGTGGCAAATTTTCCTTTAGAAAATCTATACATGACTGTGACTGCGTGAACGCAGTAAACAACATAATTAGACATATCCCCTGGAAAAATTGATTTCCTCTCCATATTTACACTTGAAATTGAAAGTTAAGGAAATCCCGAAGGAAGGCGAAGAACGAATTTGAGAAAGACTTTGTTAAAGTGACGGTCGGATGCGAATTCGAGACTGCAAGGGTGGGTAATGGAGGATGGTGATAATTTAGTATGCACAGTGGAGTCTATTTGAATTTTATTGGCGAGTTGGATGTCACGTGGGGGTGTCCGGGAGTGGCGAAGAGGAGGATGCTGTGCCACAGGGGTGCCTCTTCACTTTGATCGCAGAAACGCTCCTCCCGTTTCCCGTTTCCCGTTTCCCCGAGGGGACATTTCCACCCGACCAATATCGCCTCACATCTCGGTTGGTTCCAATATCTTTCTAAGTTTCTTGCTGGCCATGAATAAACTATTTCCGACTTTGAATATCTGAGCGTTTTCACCGAATGGGTCGACCGCCATCAAGGGACCCGGGACTCGAAACGATAGGAGAATGATCGATCTTGATCAACGTGTAAGATTCCAAAGAAATGAATTTCGCATAACATACACTTTTCCTATTTTCACAAGAAAAACAAACAAATAAATAAATAAAGGAGAGAATGAAATGATTCATAATAATATATACGTTAAATAAATTCCCGTGTTTACAAGTGTTGCAATAAGTGCTCATATTTCTTATGCACTTACACGTAAATGTATATGTATGTATACGAAAAATATGTTGAAAAATAAAATTCAAGTGATGTATATAGGTACGTCGAATATTGAGAAAAATAAAAAGGAAGAAATTGCACCCGAATTTTCCTTATAATATATCCTTGTGATTAATTTCAAGTTGTCAAGTTACGTCAAACTGATGAAATCAAGCAGCCGAGATAATGAGTAGCGTTGTCTTCCTCGCTATTCATTGGACAGTAGGGGGTAAGTTATTAATATTCAGAACAAGCAGTACCCGCGCAAGTGACAAATACCTTTTCACTTCTTCCCAACCCCAGTTCAACTCTGTAATTAACGCTAATTTTCGACGTTCTCTCAAACGTTTCCTTCTCTTCTTAGACAAGGTTGACTTGCACCATTTTAACACTTCTTCAATTAAAGGTTGTTTTTGCGAAAGCATCATAAATTTATACGCACTTTCAAAACTTATTTTCTCTCTTAGGGATAAATTTAAATAAATTTAATCCACATGCAATTCTCTAATAAATTCATTTTATTCTACAAAATACTTTTAATTTCTTTTCAGAAAACAAACATTGGAAGAAAATTAAATTTGTGGGGTTTTATTGACGATTCTATTGTCCCACTGAAACGGTTAAGACGTGATTATAAAAAAAAATCTCAAGACGCATGTATTCATACAGTTTGTCTGGTTTTATACTATTACTCTATACAGACCAACTGACCATGATGCAGTTCTTGATTAAATACAAAAAAGCAAGAGTCATTTTGGCTTTTCTTTTTCCGTGCCATATTAGATTCCCTTGCAAAATTAGATTTACCTTTTTTCTTTCTTTATAGTGCACAATCAAATAAATTATAAGGAATAAAATAAATATTTGTACTCACATATAGCATGGCATCATTTTGGAAGCTCTCCTTACAATTAGAGTCGTTCTTGCTGAAATATCCAAGGCAGTTTGCTCAGGATGGTATTGCTGTAAGCACCATTTCTGTAAAAATTGTAAATTTTTTATATATTTTTTAATTATTATCACATTTATAACAATCAAGTGTTTCGATTGCATTCTATAAATTGTACTTTAAAGTAAGCAAGTAAAGTAAGTTTATGCTTCATGATATACAAAATTTTAATAGATTTTCATAATAGAAGAAGTTGTATTTTTATAGTTAAGAATGTAAATGATTTTTTTATAATCATAGTTTTTTCTGAAGATATCCCATTAGGTCTCAATTTATTATGATGATGAAAATGGTACTGTTGTCAGTGTGTATTTCAATCTTAAAGTCAAAAGTTTGGGAAATATGAAACATTTGTATATTTTTGTTTAAAAAAAAGAAATATTAAATTAAGAGAAAATAGATATTGATATTGACAGCATTTGGTAATGCAACTGCTTACCGACACTTCGTTTGGTGACTCAATATTTCCCATTCCGGTCGAGGTTGGCGTTGATGCCTTTCGCTTCCCATGATGCAATGTCATTTCTTTGTTGTTGTTTTTAAGTCGAATCATAATCGTACGTTTAGTTTTCATCCAATCATGCTTGACGATTGTTAAAGTGAATTGAAGATTTGAAAATGTCAAACCACAAAATATACTTTTGTTTAGTTTTTTGCTGCATCTTTGCTAATTTTGCTGCAAAATCCTACAGACCAGTAGCTGTTATTCATGGCATTCTCACAGGGGATGACAGTATGGAAGAGATTACAAATCACATTCAAGAGGTAAAATTTATTTTTAGAATTTTTTGAAACTTCAAATTTTTACATTTTCTGTTTTTGTGTAATTTTGAAATATCCTAAAAGACAGCCTTTTTTGTTTTTGTACGTAGTTTGGTATGTAAAAAATTTTCTAAAATAGGATGAAACTGAGATGTTTTTGTTATTGTTCTTTACTTGTTTACATCTACAATGAAAAATATTATAATTTGTGAAGGACATACTTTCTTTTAATATTATAATTAATTGTCGGGTAATGTAAATATTTTCATTTTATGATAATAAAGTTACACAATAACTTTTATACATAAATATTTGATAAACTTAAAAAGTATATCTATAAAAATTTGAAATAAAAGTGGTAAAAAATTTGCAGATGCATCCGGGAACAGTGGTCAACAACACTGGACGATACTCTGGTTGGAGCAGCTTAGACCCAATGTGGAAACAAGTCGAAGAAGTAGGAAAAGATATTTTAGCCTTTGGTGCCCAGTTTCCTGATGGAATTAATTTACTGGGTTATAGTCAAGGAGGATTGCTAGCTAGAGCAATTCTGCAAAGATTTCCTGAACACAATGTTAAAAATTTTATTTCTTTGAGTTCTCCACAAGCTGGACAATACGGAAGTATGCACAAATGATGATTATATAATATTAAAATCCTAGTATTGCTTGCATAAAGTGAATACTTAATTAAAACACATGTGAATAACGATTTCTTTTTCAATTTCAGCACGTTTTCTGCATTTAATTTTTCCAGATTTATTCTGTGAAACAGCATATGAACTATTCTATTCAAGACTTGGACAACATACGAGTGTTGGAAATTATTGGAATGATCCACATCATCAAGTAAGATTAAATTTATTATTCATCCTCAACTAATAATGAACTGAAGTAATGAATGTTTTTACTATTTTTTAGGAATTATACTATAAATACAGTACATTTCTTCCATTAATTAATAATGAGAAATATTTCAATAGCACCATAAATCTTAAAGCTGGTATAACCAAACTAGAGAAAATGGTGCTTATCGGAGGTCCGGACGATGGAGTCATTACGCCATGGCAAAGTGCACATTTTGGTTATTACGATGGAAATGAGACTGTCGTGGAATTAAGAGATCGTGTGACATATCGCGAAGATTTAATTGGATTAAAAACCTTAGACAAAAAGAAGAAATTAATAATATTATCTATACCAGGAATTTCTCATTATGATTGGCATACGAATGTATCAATAGTAGATCAATTTTTATTGCCTTATTTAGACTAAATCATCAAATTCAATTAGGAAAGTTTCAATCTCTTCGGCATGTGAACATACACTTTAGTGAAATTTAATTGATACTCAATAAGTTAAAAGAAAATAGTAATATACTAAAAAATGTGACAAATATACTTGTGATTTATGTGCCAAGCAATATCGTAACAAAATAATCGATATCAATTGCAACAAGTTTAAGTTAATAATATTTTAAAAGTCAACCAGACGATGATTTTTTGTGATTAAATTTCAACGAGTTGATTTTATTATAGGTACTATTAATGAAATGTGAAAATTTGTGTTAAATAAAAAATATTTTTATATCTACACAAACGCACAATATAAAATGTAAACAACTTTGCATACTTATCGTGAAAGAAGTGAAAATATTTTGCCAAATACAGAAATGTAGTGATTTACATTGAACGTGCGCGCTCACATACATACACATACTTAAATGAAATTATCGGTTTAAAAAATAAATAATACTCGTAATTATTGACAAGTCTGACTGAATGTGATTATAATTTTTATGTTTTAACTTTCGTATTGAATGATGCAAAATTCTTTAATATGATTTTATTGTAAAACATTTACATACCTATGTGTATAAAAAATTTGCTCGAATTATAATAGTGGATCAATATACAGATTTAAATTTTTAATTAATTTTAATCAGAATTTTTTTAATTATCTATATGAACAACGTATTTTTTTGAAAGTAACTAAAGTGGTTTTCCATGAGTAAATCTGGTGATTAAGTCAAATGCCCATTTTGGTTGATCCATAGGAACCATATGCCCTGCATTTCGAACAAGAACTTCCGTTAAATTATCGACGACTTTTACATATCCGGCAACTTCGTTTTGAACTCTCCATATTCTTCTCTTGGCCGAAGTGTACTTGGCAGCGCCAGTCCATTGCAGTTTTTGTAAATAATTTTCGGTCAAAGGATATGCCACTATGATGTCCAACTGACCATTGTAGATTAAAACTTTGTAATGTTTCAAAAGATCTTCGATTAATATAGCGAGAGATTGCATAATGTCGGACTTGAGATGCTCTTCAACCTTGGTATCTTCAGTGTGAAAAGAACAGTTTCCAACATGTATAGCACGCCTAACATCGGCTCTCTGAATCCATTCTGACATCCAATCGGAATCATTTGAATCTTGTGTGTGCAGATAGTTGAAGTAATATTTGAAGCCAGTTAAATTTGTGAAAAGCGAGGGTGTCGCGTGGAAGTCCCCATTGAGAAGAAGATCAAAAATATCAGCAGCTTCGACAAATTTTTTCTGCTGAATGAAATCGCGAGCTTTCTTTTCATACAAGTTAAAGGAATTTTTTCCATTCAGGTCTATCAATCCCAGTTGATATAAATAATCACCATAGACAAGTTGATTTTCCGGATCTGTTAGTCCATTTCCTATTGCCAATCCTTTTAAATTGATTTTCAAATCTGCTTTCATATTATAGTCTTTTATAGCATGTGAAACTGCAGGGACATATTTTCCTCCGTAAGACTCGCCAGTTACGAAGAAATCATTCTTTTGAAATTCATGAAATAGCTGGAAGAATTGTACTAAAGCAGTATGGACATCGCGTCCGACATCCGTCTCATTGTTGGCGTATCCTTTACTGTCTTTAGTGAAACTGTAACCTGTTCCGACAGGATTGTCAAAGTACAGTAAATTGTGATTCATATTCCAAGAGTATTTTCTCATTTGAAGAGTTTTATTTTTTGTAACGCGAAAAGGTCCATTTTCCAGAAATAGTCCAAACATCGACGTAGCCCCAGGGCCTCCCTGAAGCCATAGGACAACGGGTGCATTCACAGGATCAACCTATTTGCAATTTATTATGTTAATATAATGATTCATTGTACCATATATTATGAATGAAGGAACCAATTATATTACATATTGTAAAGTGCCTTTTATTTTAGGCATACTTGCAATCTATGACATTTGCTTCCTATCTGTGTTTAAAAGATAAATTTAAAATCTGCTTAATTATTTAAGAAAAGAGTAATACAATTTTATTGATGATTTATGAACTCCGGAAATATACGGAGAATAGAAATGTCACAAAGAGTGAATATTGTCAACAAGCGAATTTTATTTTTTATTATTATTATTATTTTTATTTATTACTCAAATATTTTATATTATAAATAATAATCTAATTAAAGATTGATAAATTATACATTTCTCTTTTTTGTAATACGGATTGTCTTTTCCTTTTTTTTAACAATAAAATTGGTTCCTTCATTTTATTATATCTAATATATATTATTTTAAAACTAAAATTTTATAATAGTTTCATATTCTGTAAAAAATATACAAAAACGTATAATTTTGACTATAACTATTTATAGTACTTTTCATTCAGGAATTTATTTTCTTTAAAAGGAATAAAGCATTACTCATGAAAGTATAGATTTGTTAAAATTCCTAACCTGAGCCGGGAAGAACCAAAAGAACATATTAGATCCATAGTCCTTATTCACAGTGAAGTATCCTGAGTAACTGTTTATTCCTTCTATTTCGGCATGTTCAACGGCCGATTTTTCTCTTGCTTCGTTAATTTTTCCACTTTCAATTAAAGGTGTTAGTAACAATGGTTCTCCTACATCTTCTTTAGGGGATGTGTGATAACTTTTTAGTTTTGGATAAACATTTATAAAACTTGCATAACTGTTAACTAAAAAAACTGACAAAAAAAGAAAAACAACGTATTTCATTTTTAAATACTTTTACAAACTCGATGGTGATCCTTACTTGCGCGCAGTTAAAGTTCAACTGAACTGATGATGAACTGATGAGTCATAAGAGGCAGAATTCTCTTATAGGTTATCATGCTTTCCTTGTTTATTATTTTCAAATAAACTGGAAAACTCGAGTACAGATTAGTTAATAAATAAAAAAACGTTATTTTTTTTAAAGAATATTAAAACTATTTCTATTTTTTAATAGAAAAATTAATATTTTTATAGAATTTTTAATTCATTATTATTATTCTATTGATAAGGTTCACAAAATAAATGAAATATATTTTAAAAATGTAAGAAACTTTATTTTAAAAACGATATATACCGCGTTGAAAGTGTTGAAATAAAAATAGCTTTCATTGAGTATAAAATGGAATAGGCAGTTGCATTTAATGTTCCGTCTAATCTTTCGTCTTCCAATAAGGCACGCAATTGAATGTACCTCAAAAATATTTCAAGAATATAAGGCACATTATTAACACATTATATGATAAATGACAACATTTTAACAATTAAATCTAAAAGTAATACATTTTTTTTTTTTTTGACTATTCAGTCCATTACTATTTGTAATAATTTTATGTTTGAATTTAAGAAATTAAAAATTATTTAATATTACATTTTAAATATTACAAACTAACTTCGAGACTTTTTATTTTAAGTTTTAAAGCAATATTTTCTTCTTTCATTATTATAGACTCGTCGACCTTCCTTTGCAATTCTTCATTTCTTAATTTCAAAATAATAATATCCTCTCGCATTCGTTCATTTTCCTCCACTAATTTTTTTAATCTTGATGTATCTCTACTCGGATGCATTTCCCTTGTTAAATCTTCCGTTTGAATTAACAAATGTTTAATGAGATTTGCTTGCGAATTGATATGCAATTCCTGCATTGCTCTTAAGATTTTGGTGCTTTCCTGCTTCGAGTGCAAGGATATGCATTCTTTAAGGGCATTTAATAAAATTACAGGGTCATTGGCCTCCACTTTCTTGAAAGAGGCCAAATTTCTATTCGGAGTCGCATTATCAGAGAGTATATTGTTTTCTTTGCTTGACGGATCAGATGTTCTGCTAGATGGAGTCGAATTACCAGAGCGACGATTGTGCTCTTTGTGAACCTGTTTTAAATCAGAGACTTTATTTTTTAAAACCTGATGCTTTGTTTTCAACTCTTCGCTTTTTAATCTTATCGGTTCGGTAGGTTTAACTCTCGTTTCTAGTGATTTAATTTTTTTATCTATCATTTTAGATTCTATTAGTTGTACTTTTTTCTCCGGTTCCATTTGTTTTTTAAAATCATGCTGCTTTGTGATTTTTTTCTTTTGATCATTAATTAATTCTTTTTTATCGACAATACCTGCATTTGTATATGTGCCTATATTTTCTTGCACTAAGAATTCAAAGTCATTACATTTCACTGGTCCACTTGAAGATCTACTCTTTCTTGTTGTTATAAACTGGTTCACCTGCTGATGTCCTAGATCCAGCTCGTCCAGAAAGGAATCATTCATGATGCTAAAAAATGTATAATTCTATAATATTGTTTTTATATTAATTAGAAATTTTAAAGATTTAAACCAATTTTTTGAATATAAATATTATGATTCTGAATTGTAACAGCTGATTTATTCTCACTGTTTCTAATATATTTTGAAATACTCCAAAAAATAATATATTTTTAATATTTAGACGCATGGCAATGAATCGGTTTTAAAATTCACAAAAATAGTATTATTTTAGTCAAAGATTTGGCCAGTTTAATTTTATTTTACACAAACTGTTGAAAAAGACTTTGTTTATACTGAACGGTTTTTATAGGTTATGTTAATCTAAATTTTTCAAAATATTCTCATTTAGTAACTCTTTTCAAAAAAAAATTACTGTGTTCATAACAAAATTTATAAAAGAAAATACGTACTATTGTAATAGAAACAAAACAATCTGATCAACTGACAGCTCACAATATTTGCTTGTTTTTGAAATCTTCGTTGGATAACGATGAGTATGTTTCAATTTTCAAAAATGCATATGATGCACATTAACATATATTATAGAACTCAAATTAATCTCTTCAATTCAACAATTATTAGTATTATAGGTATTATGACGTTATTATCGAACTTAACCATGTGTTGACCATTTTAATCAGTACACCTGACTGATGGTAATTGTATTGATGTTAACAGCGCCGCCTATGCTAAGCTAACAATAAAAATCCGAAACTACTTGAGTTCTGCTCCAATGATAAAATTTGCGGAGGTTCAAAATGAATCGTGAGAAACAGAGAAAGAGAATTGATAAACGGAAATGAAATTTTCAGTTTTGACAAATAAGTCTATTTTCTAAAAATAAAACATCGGGTATTGTTTCAATGTTTATTTAAGTTCCCTAGTGAAAGTGTACATATATCAAAGTATGAAACTATGTACTCAAGCATCTTAAGTTATTGTAAAAAATATAATTATAAACATTTATTATTTTCGTAAGCAGTGTAAAAATATAATCACTGCTCATCTAATTTTAATGACTTTGAAGCGTTCAAAGAATTATTATTCGCATTTTTCACTTTAGAAAAAGTTCCTTTTTTAAAGTAAATAATAGCCTCAGTAACACATTATCTCTTGACAGATATGTTTGCTGATATTAATTATTAAATATACATCTGTAAATATAAGTTTTATACAATAGTATTTTACATTGTTTATCTTTAAATTTTTCCAGAGAGCTACTATTGATTCGAACATTTTGTATTTATAGAAACATTTCTGTTTCTATAAAACATAATAATTTTGAAGAACAATTATTCATACTTTACAATAACGTGAATTTAGAATTTAACACAGGTTTCCAAACCTGCATGGATTGTTTTTTTTCTTTTCGATTTTATATTTTCTTTGTACAAAAGAATTTTTAGATCACTATTTGACTTTAAGATTACTGTTTGACAATCATACATCGCGTGGTGGCCTATTTACATTATTATCATTATCATCTTCAATATCAATTTCATCTTCATCTTCATCTTCATTTCCGGATCGTTCTCCCGGTTCAGGTGGTCTTGTCCACCTATAAACATGTAGAATAATTTAGTAAACACAATATAGAGAATTAAATTTTTTAATATATTTTTGAATAAGCTTTTGACATAACGTACCGAATTAATGTTTCAGGTGATCGATAGAGGAAAATAAGTTTGGCAAAGAGGTCTTCTTCAAGACACAAGTCTTTACTTTCTCTAACAAGATAAATATCTAAACACAAACGAAGAATTCTATCGACAAATGGTAAGTCTTCAAACATAATCTTTGGCGCAACATCACTAACTCCTCTTCGAATCACTTGGCTTATCATATACAAAAAGATAGAATAAAAGCCCAATATTCTGTAAATGAATGTAGAAAATTTAAAAAAATTCATTTTCAAATCACAGCCCGTAATAAGCGAATGGTATTTTTTTTAAAAACTCACCCAAAACCACTTATAAAACTCAAACTTTCGGGAAACGCCTTTTCATTGAAAAGAAACATCATAATATAATTTTTGTCATTTAATGGCACATTACTCAAGAGAAAAGTGTAAATGTCATCAGTGACATTTTCTTGAATCACCCACCACTGTTGATTTGAACAACATGTTAAATTTGTGGTCGATATTTGTAAGCTTATATTACGGTATAGATATTTGTTCTTTTTTGTATCTTCATCTTGATGCATGAGATAAGCTAAAAGATTGTTAACATAGTTAATTATCATTTTTGTTCAAATGTACCCAAATCTGTTATTTAGAAATTTTACAAAAACTTACGCAAAAGTGGTGTTCTCATAAGCTGTGGTACTACGTCAGTTATTCTGTTGGTAACTTTGAGAAATTTAGGAAAAGCATTAAGTAATTGCAGTGAAGAATTTGAATTTGAATTTGTACCGTTGCCTACTGACAACAAATCTATAAGTTGTTGTCTTTGAGGATTAAAATTACCATCGACATAAGCTGGTATTTTTATGTCTCGCTGGGTAGAAGTAATCCCAGAAAAATCTTTCGCGTCAGTCTTTCTTGAAACTGTCCATTCGACGTGAACAGTTACTGAACTATTTGATTCCAATTCGTTCTTCAACCTGAATAATAAGAGAATAAAATGAGTACACTTGGGAAGTAATTTGACAATTTTTAATGTTAAATGTATAGTACAACCGTTCTCTATCTGGAGGAGAGATGGACCATAATTTCTTCGAAGATCCACTTAGTCTAACAGCAGCAATATCAGTGTTGACATAATTTTCCAGGAAGGTTACTGCCGTTCTGTCCTGAAGATATATTTCTTTGAAAGTCTTATAGTCTTTTTCGGTGTATTGGAAAATTGAAGCATCTTGTGCAGACATTGTATAAATCGGCTCGTAAGCTCCGACTCCAATTTTCATTGAGACTTCATAGGGCAAATTCGCCACACCAACTGTTCTTCCGAGAGCAAAGAATAAAAGTGGGAACCATACCAGTCCAATGATAACAAATAAACCAGCTCCGCCAACCATGTATTTGCTCATTTGTGCTTTTTTCTGACCACGGGGCTGAGGGAAATCTTCCTCCACTCCCCTCATACACTGTGAGTTTTACGAATCATTAAATATTATCCTTTGTACGTATTCTAATTTATTCCATTAATTGTAAAAAGCAAACCTTAATTTGATAAATATTGGCATAAATGTCCTCCATTTTGAACCAATCCATGACTGTCATGGACGTATCTGTCCAAATCCAGTCCATCACTGCTCTTAGCTCGAATAAAAGGGGTATAATCATGAATCTAAACAAAATTGAAATTGTTTGTTGACATTAAAATAACAGACAAGTGAATATTAAATTACAATTAAATTCAAAATACTGAAATAATTTTACCCTTTAAAGAGAATGTAATTAATGAAACTGTACTTCTTGCACAGAAAGTTTCCCAATATACGTGTTGGATAACCCAGTCGTAGCTGATAAGCCGCCAGTAAAAGATAAAAGCACTTTACCATATACCAAATTTGGGCTGGATAATTTTCAACAAATTGCCTAAAAAATTTTTTAAAATAAATATTAGTACATTAGTATAATTTGTTTCATAGTAAATTGCTTTATAGAAACTATTTTATAAAACTTTACCGTTCAGTTACACTAGGCAATGCGAAAAAAATCCAAATGTGAACTCCCAAAATAAGACAATATTGAAATGCAAGTTTGCCTACAATAGATTTTCTTAAAAAGAGAGCTCTGTCTATAACAATAAGTGCAAACTGAATTAAGAGCATTAACAAAAATGGTATAGGAATTCTATTTTCAGCAAGATAAGCAGTCACACCACCGTCCCCTTGTTGAGTCTAGAAAAATAAATAATTATTTATTTTTCCTTACTTAACAGTTAATTTTTTATTTATTATTATAGTTATTGATTCCTTTTACGTACTCCAAAGGATGAAAATCCAAAAATTATGAGTATAAAATTGAAGAAATCACAGAAAAACATATAAGCGTAAACATTGGTTCTCTCCTTGCCCTCAGGGTTGAGAATATTCTTAAAGAACACTTTCATCGGTTCAAAGTACGTGGATAATCTAAAGACAATAATTTATGAAAAATACATTTAAAATACAATAGGTATGCATAAAAGATTTCTTAAATTATTTACTACATACGTTTTATTTTCACTGTCAACAATTTCTTCATTGAGAGGTTTAATATCTTCAGACTGATATGCATCAACTTTATTATTATCTTCGACGGCAGTTTGAGATTGCTCTGAATCACCTTGAAACTGAAGATTTTCCATTCCACTATTTTGAATTTTAATATCTGTACTAGTACCCCTGAAATATTTTATTTTATCATAAAAGTCAAATTTACCATTTTTAATCTAAATTGAAAAAATACTCTCATGTATCTAGAACATTAGGTGTACTTACGCCTCTTCATTTTCAATATGTATTTGTGAAGACGGTTCTCCCTGACCTATTTGTTTGGTGCTTGGAACAATTGTTTTCTTTGGAGTAACTCTTTTTGAACTAATAGAAGACCTTGTCCATTGACCCAAGGATTTTAACATGAATCTGAAGAAGAAAAAATTTATTCGCTTTTATACAGGTATTGGCTATCAAAAAATGTTAAGACCTGAATTAATGATTTTTAATCATAGAATAATTTTATAGAAATTCTTAATCTAAAATAAATATTTTCTTACCTATGAAAAAATACCATTAGAAGAAGTAATAAATCCCATAGAGCATAATCTTGTTTGCGTTCTACGCCAAAAATTCTTGGTCCATATAGAGGATTATTACTGCTAGCTATTTGATTCCATGGAATTATTTCGAGTTGGAATATGCATTTTACTATCACTATTACCTATAATAACGAAATTTTACTTTTTTATTTGATTCACTAATTGAAATCGATGTAAAGTATTATATTTACCTCGGTGTACGCTATTAAAGTAACCCAAAATGTTTTTGATGGTCTGGGTATCATCAAAGAACCCCAAAAGAATACCATCAATGGCAATGGTGTTGAAAGAATGGAAGAATTTTTTATTTGATGAAGAAAAACCATAAAATAGCACAAGAGAGCAGAATGTGCCAAAATTCCGAACCATATTGAAGCTGCCAGTTGAATAATTGGAGGTTGATCTATCTCAGAAAGTTCAGCTTCCTCCTTTTCCGTTTGGTCAGCTTGAGAGTAAATTGAACTGCACATACAAATTTATCATAAGCGTGTTTTACTTCACTTGAACTTTCAAATATTTCGACATGATATATTATTATTATTATTATTATTTCAGCTCTATTATAGCATTTAGAAAAAATAATTAAATTAAAATGAAAATTTTCCATGAGTCGGAAGGAATTGCATTATCATATTAATATAATTTTGGCTTTTGAGCATTACACAAATGTTGTTTTAAAGTTTTTTAGTTAAGCATATTGCTTCTTTTAAATATTTATCATTTTTGCTTCCTCGTGAGGAAGCTTTGTAGTCGTTTAATTTACAAAATTTTTAAAAATCCTTTTGACAAATTTTCTTCTATATGGGACTATGTTATATAAGACCCTGAACAATTGTCCGGATGTATGAATGTGTGTGTGTATGTGTGTGTGTGTGGATCCCGTTTTTTGTGAACACGATAACTCGAAGAGGTTTCAACGAATTCGGCTGAAAATTGCTAGGAATATTTATCATCAAAATATCTCGAAATGGATTGATGGATATTAAAAAATCTAATAAAAAAAAAATTTTTTTTACTTTTTTCAAAAAAAAAATTTTTTTCAAAAAAATTTTTTTAAATTGAATATTGAAGTTAATATACAATAAAATGTTCTTCTTTACATCAAGACGAATCAATTGGTATATATAAACTATAAATTGTATGAGAGTTTATAGAGGTAATGACAATTAAAGAAAAAAAATTACCTTTTTTTATCAAAAATTTAGTTCTTTCATCAAAATTATATTCCGGTACAATAAGATTTTACTCATTTTTTTTCAATAATCTTATCCGTTGCATTAAAACGGATCGATTGGTATATATAAAGTATATATTTTATTTGAAATTATAGAATTAAACATAATTAAAACCAAAAATTCGCACTTTTATTAGAAATTTATTTCCTTCTTAAAAATTATGTTGCTTTATAATAAAATGTTAATCTAGACTTAAAAACAAACTAAAAATCTTCATTTTATCAAGACGAATCGATTGATGTATAAAAAGAATATATTTTATTAGCATTAATAGAATTAAATAAAATGAAAAAATTCACTTTAAAGCAAATTTTTTGCTTATCGTAAAGAGGAAGCAAAATGTTCATGTAATGAACATCTTAATTTACAACTTTTTTAATTTTTGTCCTACAAAAATGTGTCCAGAGGTGAAGTTGTTTGTTTTTGTTCCAGTTGTCAGGAAAAAGAATAAAAAACACGTTCAAAATGAAATTGGAAAAAGTTACCAAAAAATGAAATTTCAAAATGAAAAAATGTCTGTTATTTTAGAAAAACCTTTGTAACTTTTTTAATTTTTGTCCTACAAAAATGTGTCCAGAGGTGAAGTTGTTTGTTTTTGTTCCAGTTGTCAGGAAAAAAAAGAAAAACACTTTCAAAATGAAATTGGAAAAAGTTACCGAAAACTGAAATTTCAAAATGAAAAAATGTCTGTTATTTTAGAAAAACCTTTGTAACTTTTTTAATTTTTGTCCTACAAAAATGTGTCCAGAGGTGAAGTTGTTTGTTTTTGTTCCAGTTGTCAGGAAAAAAAGAAAAACACTTTCAAAATGAAATTGGAAAAAGTTACCAAAAAATGAAATTTCGAAATGCAAAAATGTCTGTTATTTTAGAAAAACCTTTGTAACTTTTTTAATTTTTGTCCTACAAAAATGTGTCCAGAGGTGAAGTTGTTTGTTTTTGTTCCAGTTGTCAGGAAAAAGAAGAAAAACACTTTCAAAATGAAATTGGAAAAAGTTACCAAAAAATGAAATTTCAAAATGAAAAAATGTCTGTTATTTTAGAAAAACCTTTGTAACTTTTTTAATTTTTGTCCTACAAAAATGTGTCCAGAGGTGAAGTTGTTTGTTTTTGTTCCAGTTGTCAGGAAAAAGAAGAAAAACACTTTCAAAATGAAATTGGAAAAAGTTACCGAAAACTGAAATTTCAAAATGAAAAAATGTCTGTTATTTTAGAAAAACCTTTGTAACTTTTTTAATTTTTGTCCTACAAAAATGTGTCCAGAGGTGAAGTTGTTTGTTTTTGTTCCAGTTGTCAGGAAAAAAAGAAAAACACTTTCAAAATGAAATTGGAAAAAGTTACCGAAAACTGAAATTTCAAAATGAAAAAATGTCTGTTATTTTAGAAAAACCTTTGTAACTTTTTTAATTTTTGTCCTACAAAAATGTGTCCAGAGGTGAAGTTGTTTGTTTTTGTTCCAGTTGTCATAAAAAAAAGAAAAACACTTTCAAGATGAAATTGGAAAAAGTTACCGAAAACTGAAATTTCAAAATGAAAAAATGTCTGTTATTTTAGAAAAACCTTTGTAACTTTTTTAATTTTTGTCCTACAAAAATGTGTCCAGAGGTGAAGTTGTTTGTTTTTGTTCCAGTTGTCAGGAAAAAGAAGAAAAACACTTTCAAAATGAAATTGGAAAAAGTTACCGAAAACTGAAATTTCAAAATGAAAAAATGTCTGTTATTTTAGAAAAACCTTTGTAACTTTTTTAATTTTTGTCCTACAAAAATGTGTCCAGAGGTGAAGTTGTTTGTTTTTGTTCCAGTTGTCAGGAAAAAGAAGAAAAACACTTTCAAAATGAAATTGGAAAAAGTTACCGAAAACTGAAATTTCAAAATGAAAAAATGTCTGTTATTTTAGAAAAACCTTTGTAACTTTTTTAATTTTTGTCCTACAAAAATGTGTCCAGAGGTGAAGTTGTTTGTTTTTGTTCCAGTTGTCAGGAAAAAAAGAAAAACACTTTCAAAATGAAATTGGAAAAAGTTACCAAAAAATGAAATTTCGAAATGCAAAAATGTCTGTTATTTTAGAAAAACCTTTGTAACTTTTTTAATTTTTGTCCTACAAAAATGTGTCCAGAGGTGAAGTTGTTTGTTTTTGTTCCAGTTGTCAGGAAAAAGAAGAAAAACACTTTCAAAATGAAATTGGAAAAAGTTACCGAAAACTGAAATTTCAAAATGAAAAAATGTCTGTTATTTTAGAAAAACCTTTGTAACTTTTTTAATTTTTGTCCTACAAAAATGTGTCCAGAGGTGAAGTTGTTTGTTTTTGTTCCAGTTGTCAGGAAAAAAAAGAAAAACACTTTCAAAATGAAATTGGAAAAAGTTACCGAAAACTGAAATTTCAAAATGAAAAAATGTCTGTTATTTTAGAAAAACCTTTGTAACTTTTTTAATTTTTGTCCTACAAAAATGTGTCCAGAGGTGAAGTTGTTTGTTTTTGTTCCAGTTGTCAGGAAAAAGAAGAAAAACACTTTCAAAATGAAATTGGAAAAAGTTACCGAAAACTGAAATTTCAAAATGAAAAAATGTCTGTTATTTTAGAAAAACCTTTGTAACTTTTTTAATTTTTGTCCTACAAAAATGTGTCCAGAGGTGAAGTTGTTTGTTTTTGTTCCAGTTATCAGGAAAAAAAGAAAAACACTTTCAAAATGAAATTGGAAAAAGTTACGCAAAACTGAAATTTCAAAATGCAAAAATGTCTGTTATTTTAGAAAAACCTTTGTAACTTTTTTAATTTTTGTCCTACAAAAATGTGTCCAGAGGTGAAGTTGTTTGTTATTGTTCCAGTTATCAGGAAAAAAAGAAAAACACTTTCAAAATGAAATTGGAAAAAGTTACCGAAAACTGAAATTTCGAAATGCAAAAATGTCTGTTATTTTAGAAAAACTTTTGTAACTTTTTTAATTTTTGTCCTACAAAAATGTGTCCAGAGGTGAAGTTGTTTGTTTTTGTTCCAGTTGTCAGGAAAAAGAAGAAAAACACTTTCAAAATGAAATTGGAAAAAGTTACCGAAAACTGAAATTTCAAAATGAAAAAATGTCTGTTATTTTAGAAAAACCTTTGTAACTTTTTTAATTTTTGTCCTACAAAAATGTGTCCAGAGGTGAAGTTGTTTGTTTTTGTTCCAGTTGTCAGGAAAAAGAAGAAAAACACTTTCAAAATGAAATTGGAAAAAGTTACCGAAAACTGAAATTTCAAAATGAAAAAATGTCTGTTATTTTAGAAAAACCTTTGTAACTTTTTTAATTTTTGTCCTACAAAAATGTGTCCAGAGGTGAAGTTGTTTGTTTTTGTTCCAGTTGTCAGGAAAAAGAAGAAAAACACTTTCAAAATGAAATTGGAAAAAGTTACCGAAAACTGAAATTTCAAAATGAAAAAATGTCTGTTATTTTAGAAAAACCTTTGTAACTTTTTTAATTTTTGTCCTACAAAAATGTGTCCAGAGGTGAAGTTGTTTGTTTTTGTTCCAGTTATCAGGAAAAAGAAAAAAAAACACTTTCAAAATGAAATTGGAAAAAGTTACCGAAAACTGAAATTTCAAAATGAAAAAATGTCTGTTATTTTAGAAAAACCTTTGTAACTTTTTTAATTTTTGTCCTACAAAAATGTGTCCAGAGGTGAAGTTGTTTGTTTTTGTTCCAGTTGTCAGGAAAAAAAGAAAAACACTTTCAAAATGAAATTGGAAAAAGTTACCAAAAACTGAAATTTCAAAATGCAAAAATGTCTGTTATTTTAGAAAAACCTTTGTAACTTTTTTAATTTTTGTCCTACAAAAATGTGTCCAGAGGTGAAGTTGTTTGTTTTTGTTCCAGTTGTCAGGAAAAAAAAGAAAAACACTTTCAAAATGAAATTGGAAAAAGTTACCGAAAACTGAAATTTCGAAATGCAAAAATGTCTGTTATTTTAGAAAAACCTTTGTAACTTTTTTAATTTTTGTCCTACAAAAATGTGTCCAGAGGTGAAGTTGTTTGTTTTTGTTCCAGTTGTCAGGAAAAAGAAGAAAAACACTTTCAAAATGAAATTGGAAAAAGTTACCGAAAAATGAAATTTCAAAATGAAAAAATGTCTGTTATTTTAGAAAAACCTTTGTAACTTTTTTAATTTTTGTCCTACAAAAATGTGTCCAGAGGTGAAGTTGTTTGTTTTTGTTCCAGTTGTCAGGAAAAAAAAGAAAAACACTTTCAAAATGAAATTGGAAAAAGTTACCAAAAAATGAAATTTCAAAATGAAAAAATGTCTGTTATTTTAGAAAAACCTTTGTAACTTTTTTAATTTTTGTCCTACAAAAATGTGTCCAGAGGTGAAGTTGTTTGTTTTTGTTCCAGTTGTCAGGAAAAAGAAGAAAAACACTTTCAAAATGAAATTGGAAAAAGTTACCAAAAAATGAAATTTCGAAATGAAAAAAATGTCTGTTATTTTAGAAAAACCTTTGTAACTTTTTTAATTTTTGTCCTACAAAAATGTGTCCAGAGGTGAAGTTGTTTGTTTTTGTTCCAGTTGTCAGGAAAAAGAAGAAAAACACTTTCAAAATGAAATTGGAAAAAGTTACCGAAAAATGAAATTTCAAAATGAAAAAATGTCTGTTATTTTAGAAAAACCTTTGTAACTTTTTTAATTTTTGTCCTACAAAAATGTGTCCAGAGGTGAAGTTGTTTGTTTTTGTTCCAGTTGTCAGGAAAAAGAAGAAAAACACTTTCAAAATGAAATTGGAAAAAGTTACCAAAAATGCAAAAATGTCTGTTATTTTAGAAAAACCTTTGTAACTTTTTTAATTTTTGTCCTACAAAAATGTGTCCAGAGGTGAAGTTGTTTGTTTTTGTTCCAGTTGTCAGGAAAAAGAAGAAAAACACTTTCAAAATGAAATTGGAAAAAGTTACCGAAAACTGAAATTTCAAAATGAAAAATTGTCTGTTATTTTAGAAAAACCTTTGTAACTTTTTTAATTTTTGTCCTACAAAAATGTGTCCAGAGGTGAAGTTGTTTGTTTTTGTTCCAGTTGTCAGGAAAAAGAAGAAAAACACTTTCAAAATGAAATTGGAAAAAGTTACCAAAAAATGAAATTTCAAAATGAAAAAATGTCTGTTATTTTAGAAAAACCTTTGTAACTTTTTTAATTTTTGTCCTACAAAAATGTGTCCAGAGGTGAAGTTGTTTGTTTTTGTTCCAGTTGTCAGGAAAAAAAAGAAAAACACTTTCAAAATGAAATTGGAAAAAGTTACCGAAAACTGAAATTTCAAAATGAAAAAATGTCTGTTATTTTAGAAAAACCTTTGTAACTTTTTTAATTTTTGTCCTACAAAAATGTGTCCAGAGGTGAAGTTGTTTGTTTTTGTTCCAGTTGTCAGGAAAAAAAAGAAAAACACTTTCAAAATGAAATTGGAAAAAGTTACCAAAAACTGAAATTTCAAAATGAAAAAATGTCTGTTATTTTAGAAAAACCTTTGTAACTTTTTTAATTTTTGTCCTACAAAAATGTGTCCAGAGGTGAAGTTGTTTGTTTTTGTTCCAGTTGTCAGGAAAAAGAAGAAAAACACTTTCAAAATGAAATTGGAAAAAGTTACCGAAAACTGAAATTTCAAAATGAAAAAATGTCTGTTATTTTAGAAAAACCTTTGTAACTTTTTTAATTTTTGTCCTACAAAAATGTGTCCAGAGGTGAAGTTGTTTGTTTTTGTTCCAGTTGTCAGGAAAAAGAAGAAAAACACTTTCAAAATGAAATTGGAAACAGTTACCAAAAACTAAAATTTCAAAATGAAAAAATGTCTGTTATTTTAGAAAAACCTTTGTAACTTTTTTAATTTTTGTCCTACAAAAATGTGTCCAGAGGTGAAGTTGTTTGTTTTTGTTCCAGTTGTCAGGAAAAAAAAGAAAAACACTTTCAAAATGAAATTGGAAAAAGTTACCAAAAAATGAAATTTCGAAATGCAAAATCGTCTGTTATTTTAGAAAAACCTTTGTAACTTTTTTAATTTTTGTCCTACAAAAATGTGTCCAGAGGTGAAGTTGTTTGTTTTTGTTCCAGTTGTCAGGAAAAAGAAGAAAAACACTTTCAAAATGAAATTGGAAAAAGTTACCAAAAACTGAATTTTCAAAATGAAAAAATGTCTGTTATTTTAGAAAAACCTTTGTAACTTTTTTAATTTTTGTCCTACAAAAATGTGTCCAGAGGTGAAGTTGTTTGTTTTTGTTCCAGTTGTCAGGAAAAAGAAGAAAAACACTTTCAAAATGAAATTGGAAAAAGTTACCGAAAACTGAAATTTCAAAATGAAAAAATGTCTGTTATTTTAGAAAAACCTTTGTAACTTTTTTAATTTTTGTCCTACAAAAATGTGTCCAGAGGTGAAGTTGTTTGTTTTTGTTCCAGTTGTCAGGAAAAAGAAGAAAAACACTTTCAAAATGAAATTGGAAAAAGTTACCGAAAACTGAAATTTCAAAATGCAAAAATGTCTGTTATTTTAGAAAAACCTTTGTAACTTTTTTAATTTTTGTCCTACAAAAATGTGTCCAGAGGTGAAGTTGTTTGTTTTTGTTCCAGTTGTCAGGAAAAAAAAGAAAAACACTTTCAAAATGAAATTGGAAAAAGTTACCAAAAAATGAAATTTCAAAATGCAAAAATGTCTGTTATTTTAGAAAAACCTTTGTAACTTTTTTAATTTTTGTCCTACAAAAATGTGTCCAGAGGTGAAGTTGTTTGTTTTTGTTCCAGTTGTCAGGAAAAAAAAGAAAAACACTTTCAAAATGAAATTGGAAAAAGTTACCGAAAAATGAAATTTCAAAATGAAAAAATGTCTGTTATTTTAGAAAAACCTTTGTAACTTTTTTAATTTTTGTCCTACAAAAATGTGTCCAGAGGTGAAGTTGTTTGTTTTTGTTCCAGTTGTCAGGAAAAAGAAGAAAAACACTTTCAAAATGAAATTGGAAAAAGTTACCGAAAAATGAAATTTCAAAATGAAAAAATGTCTGTTATTTTAGAAAAACCTTTGTAACTTTTTAAATTTTTGTCCTACAAAAATGTGTCCAGAGGTGAAGTTGTTTGTTTTTGTTCCAGTTGTCAGGAAAAAGAAGAAAAACACTTTCAAAATGAAATTGGAAAAAGTTACCGAAAACTGAAATTTCAAAATGCAAAAATGTCTGTTATTTTAGAAAAACCTTTGTAACTTTTTTAATTTTTGTCCTACAAAAATGTGTCCAGAGGTGAAGTTGTTGCTTCCTCGTGAGGAAGCTTTGTAGTCGTTTAATTTACAAAATTTTTAAAAATCCTTTTGACAAATTTTCTTCTATATGGGACTTTGTTATATAAGACCCTGAACAATTGTCCGGATGTATGTATGTGTGTGTGTGTGGATCCCGTTTTTTGTGAACACGATATCTCGAAGAGGTTTCATCGAATTCGGCTGAAAATTGCTAGGAATATTTATCATAAAAATATCTCGAAATGGATTGATGGACATTAAAAAATCTTTTAAAAAAAAATTTTTTTTTACTTTTTTCAAAAAAAAAAAATTTTTCAAACCATTTTTTTTTAATTGAATATTAAAGTCAATATACAATAAAATCTTCTTCTTTGCATCAAGACGAATCGATTGGTATATTTAAACTTAAAGTATAAATTGTATGAGAGTTTATAGAGGTAATGACAATTAAAGCAAAAAAAATTACCTTTTTTTATTAAAAATTTAGTTCTTTCATCAAAATTATATTCCAGTACAATAAGATTTTACTCTTTTTCCCAATAATCTTATCCGTTGCATTAAAACGGATCGATTGGTATATATAAAGTATATATTTTATTTTTGAATTTATAGAATTAAACATAATTAAAACCAAAAATTCGCACTTTTATTAGAAATTTATTTCCTTCTTAAAAATTATGTTGCTTTATAATAAAATGTTAATCTAGACTTAAAAACAAACTAAAAATCTTCATTTCATCAAGACGAATCGATTGATGTATAAAAAGAATATATTTTATTAGCATTAATAGAATTAAATAAAATGAAAAAATTCACTTTAAAGCAAATTTTTTGCTTATCGTAAAGAGGAAGCAAAATGTTCATGTAATGAACATCTTAATTCACAACTTGTTTATAAATGAATACTTTTACTTTTACATGATTACCTCACTCTTTTATTCCTTGCACAATTGATATCTGAATTATTTGATAATTCTGCCTCATTTTCATTGATGAATGAACTAAAAAATAACAAAAAAAAATTTTTTCTTTAAAAAAAAATAACCGTATTTAGAAACAATTGTAAAAATATTATATATTCGTAATACCATACGAAGGGAAGTTGAAGAGATATTTTAATTCATAACATGTTACAACATTTGTATTAAAAATACCGACAGAATGTTGTAAATAAAAACAAAGAATCTAATAACATTTAACATGGAACCTCCCGAAACTGAAAGTTTTGTCCACCTTAAATTTTTCTTTTACAATAGGTATGCATTTTTATTTCGAAATGAAATGTAGGAATAATTCTGTAATTAACGCCTAATAAGATAATTAACAAAGCTCACCTTTCTTGTATTATTGGAATTGGTTGCCATATTTGATTTATACCCAATCGTTTTCCCATTTTGAAATCTGGTTTTGTCTGAAATCAATCAATAATGTAATTTTTTCATCTTTTATGTACGTCAAAGTTGATTTTAATAGAAAGCGGACCTTTAAAAGTTTCTTCTCTTTTGTAAGAACTTTACGAATATATCGATAGTCATTTGAAAATCGATTTAAATATTTTGTCATTGACACCATTGTGCTATTTAAGATGGCCCATAAAAACTTAAAGTATGTGAGTATTGATGTCTTCCGTTGTTCTTTCTTATTCTTTTCGCACTCGTTATCGTTAATTTCTTCGTCGTCAGATTCTTTTGATGACTGTGATATATTCGGGTCCTTTGCTTCTCGCTCCACAACAACTTTAGCTTTCATTGAGTCGTCAGCGTCTTCTGTTTCAACTGCCTAGAGAATTTATAAAGTAAATTTGTTAAATTACCTCGAAATAAACTATTAAACATGCTGTCATTTCTTTAATTAGACAATTAGATTATTACACATTTATATACATAATTAAGACATGTATTAAGAAGCTATTTGCAGTCTACATGACAATAGAATTACAGTAGAAAAAGTTGAGTTCCAGCAAAAGACTTAAACCTGCGCGATACTACTATGGTTCTATAATTATTTGTTTTATTAAACTATTATTATTATTATTGTTGTTGTTAATGTTATTAATGTTCGATATAGAATAGCAAGAGTTAGAAAAACAAGTAAGTTGATGATATTTAAATGAAATATGTATAAATGAAGTGTTGCAATGAGAGAAAGACAATAGAATACAAGGTGCTGTACGAATATTACTTCCATCTCCATTGAAATTGTTAATGTAAGTTGATTTTTAATAACACTTTCAAGTCATAAATATTGCAATGTAGACACAAAGCCAGCATTACATAACTTTGAAAAATTTGTGTGGAAAGAAACGAAAGAAATTGTGAGCACATTGAGATATAAACAAATGAAAATGCTACTACAACAAAAAATATATGCGACGTAGATATATGATAGGCATTCTTAAAGATCTCACATCGACAACCGCGGCGGTGTCAGAATCAGAACGAGCACTCAGATAAGACATTGAGGACTTCTTGCGCGTCAGAGGTGCACTTTGCCGACGAAGTCGTAGAGCGTCCTTTTGTGTTCCTCCATACAATGCGACGTGTGTAGCTATTTCTATGTCTGTCTTAATCAGGGTGTTCATCAACTGCAATGGTCACTTAGATTTGTGATTTTCAATTCTTACATTCTTTCAAGGAAAATTCTAAGTACCTAACTTCTGGTTTTCTTTATAACTTCGACATTAAGAAATATTTTATGAAAAAAATGAATGAGTCAATGATAAATGAATGATTTGATCTGATTTATTGAGAGTAAGAATTTTGAAGATAGGTAAGCTATATAAATGTCTGATACCAATTGGTCAAGTTCTTCAATAACTGTATTATCAACATAGAGATATAAATTAATCATAAGAAAAAATAGAAAAATTAGGTACTTCAGGTGTATACAAACCTCTGAAACTGTCATACGACGGCCACGTACACCTTGCTGTCTTTGTCGATCAGTTTCATTTTCTTCCTTGTCAGGAATTAAGTCGGTGAGATCGTCGTCATCAAGATCATCGAACATGTAGTAATCACCGGACCTGACAGCTATTTAACAAAGTGACCATTAAAATAATTATAAATATTAAATATATCATTATTGAACACTTAAAGCCATGCATTAGAAGTTACTGTTAGAATAGTTGTATATCGAAACAAAACAATCTTAACAACTTTCTCCCTCATGATAACGCAGAGATATCCTGAATATCCTTTTGTTACGAGGGATTGTTGATCCACTATCTATTATTTCTCATTTTCTTCCTTTTTTTTCTCTTTTTTATACTATACACTATTTACATTTTGGAAACTTAATCCTTTTTTTAATTAAAGTTAAGATATTAGGGCATGTATTTACATTTGCTATATAACTATAAACTGCATGTGATGCGCTCTGAAGAAAATAGTAGAAGAATTGAGACTAAAATTAAAAAAAGTTATTTTATATTTAGCTTTTATCTGTCAACTACTTATTGTAAAGTAATTAAAATGTTCTGTTTCTAAATTTTCATGATTTAATGTCCTTGATGACCATGTACCTACGTATAAAGCTTACAGTTTCAGAGATAGTATAAATATTTTGGAAAACATATTAGGAATTGAAACATTTTTTCAGAGCGCGTAATGCATAAAATTATTTTTAAAACTGTACATTGAAAACATAATTTGTCAAAGACTGATACAAACCGTAGTATATTTAATACATAAAAATCTAAATTCTTTTTTGACTGGGGGACCAAACCGTCTCGAATTAATGCGCATAATTGATGCGCCACAGAAAACAATAGTGAACAGTTATCTACATAGCATTATATGTTTATAGTTTCTATATTGCGAATTGAAAACATTTCTAATCTTAAAAATTGATGGCAATGAAAGTAATGAAGTATAAATTACCCTCTCGATTGGTTCTTGGTAGACGATGTCTATACAACGGTCGTTCTATTGCCGGATATAATGTATCTAAGGAAACACATACAGAGAAATCGAACCAAAATTAGCTAGAAAACAGCAAAATAATAATAATACATATTATATATATATATATATATATATATATACATTGATGCTAATATTATATTTAAATATATACAGTTTATAAATAAAAATTTGAACCAGTGAAAAGTTGTTGACAGCTGCTTCAAGTAGTAAACATTGTACTGGAAAATTGTAAAGGGACTTGAAAGTTTCACCTGAATATACACAATTTTTTTTATGGCAAATGCGTTATATTTTTTCTGAGATTAAAAAAGTCTTAATTAGTTATATGTATGACAATTTTCAACACTATCTATTGACTTATACAGTTTCAAATCATTGACAATTCACTGTTTGAAATTTAGTTTTTGTCGCAGTTGCAACTAGTAGACAACTGGTAGACACTAGTTGTGGTTTAGATTGGAACATGCGATTTTCAAATATTTCAAATAAAATAAACCGACTTAGAAAGTTCATAAATACTTATTAAAGCGATTTCTAGTATAGTTTTCAAGTATTTTATTGATTTTTCACGACAAATCTTATTGTTTACAGTTGTTTAACAAACAATACAAGTTTCTTTGAAATCTAATTTAAAAAAATTAAAAACAAAATTTTTATAAATATTTATTTTTCGAAATTTTAACATAATGGAAACGATTCTTTATTAAAAGGTAATGTAGTATTTGCAAAGTATCTACACGAAAAATCCTTTTAAAGTACTTGTAAAGTTTTTTTATCGGTTTAATTGGATACTATATCTTATTTTGGAAAAGATGTTGGAGAATTTCTTCATTTTGTTTAAAGGCATTGTTTACGTGAGAGAGATGTAAAATGAGAGAAAGAAATTGTAAAAATGATGAACTGTAGAGAGAAAAATTTATAAATTATATGTTACAAAAAGATATAGAGAATTGTTATAGGACGTCTGTATAAATGATGTAGTGTTCATCTTGAGCGTAAGCTATGTATGTAGTATGAAACAAATTTAACACGCAGAGACATGGAAAAAATAAAAACTCTACATTAAAAGAATAAAGAAAACAAGTATTAGCATTAAAAAAATGTTGAAAGAACAGCAAAGTTTTTCTTAGTTTATATATTATTAGAAAAGATTGTATCAAGACTTCCTAAGATTTTACCAAGATGACTATACAGCGGTAATTATATTCATCATGAATTAATGTGCAAGTAACAACTGACAAAGTAGCGTGAGAAGCTTATGAACAGGACATTGGAGCAGGCTGAAGATCTTTTGGGTTTGCAGTTACATGTGTGATGAGAGCGGGCGGATCGAGATGTCGAAGAAACAATAGATGCACGAGGAGTCCGAAGTGTATTCATCCAAGTCGACGAAGGGTCTATAAAACTGGACTGTCGTCGGTGATGATTTGATGGGTTTGGTGGTTCCGATGTCTGATTGTAAGGAGGAGGAGAAAATACTGGAAAGGTTTCGTCGGGTGAGACGCCACGAGGATTTAGTTCGCTACTTGGAGGAGAGCCGAAAGAGATTCGTGTCGGTTCGAGATAACCTTCCAAACTCACTGTCATAATGGCGGAATTTGGGGATGGAGCCTGTAAAAGGGATGCGGCGCGCGGAGTTAACGGAGGTGGATCGTCAAAGTCGTCATCTTCATCTATAGGTGTCTGATATCCCTGCGGTGGCGTGTGACCGGATGACACACATGAACTCATGCTAGATGATTTGGCCAAGGGGGCTATTCCTTCGTTTGTGTGCATTAAATACAGAAATGCTTTCTATTAATTATTATTAGTGCGATTTAGAATGAAAATTATTTTTCATTAAACAGGAAGGGATCCAGGCTATGGGTTATAAGTCTAAAACAACATTTGCCATCTGGACCCGCGCCTGTTGTAAACTTCCTAGGTAACTTTGAGAAATGTGTTTTTGTTTTAGTAGTGAGGTGCAGATGTCAAAAATGTTGATACTTTACCTATTTTCTGCACAGCAGGTTCACTGTAACTGGGACCTTGAATTTTTCTTTGATTCGCCTTTATTCTATCCATCTTAAATTTGAGTTTCTGTAGTGCAGCTTTTTCTGTATTTTCTTGTTCAATAATGCGCTTTTCATGTAATTCTTCTAGCAATTCGGCACCACGTGAGGCCAATACACTCATAGCTTTCGTTTCATCCACTATGTGGAAAAAGTAGTAACTTTTGAAAAGTCTTTTCTGCATTAAAAGGAATCCAAAGCACAGTCCATCCCAAACCATGCCAATGTCTTCTCTGGGAACTTGACAAGTTGAAGGATAGTCGGTTCCTGTGCTGTGAAACTTTTTAAGACAGGCTATACCTAGCAGTTGAATTACCCAACATGCCGATTTTTCCAACTGAAAAGTAATATTATTTACCGTAAAATTTTCTTTTTCATTTTAAAGTTTAATAATTAGACAATTTACCTCTTGAATTGCAACACAACCTACTCCCTGAAGCAACGCTTTTGAAAGTATCACCATAACATTATAGCCAATGAGTAAATTCCACCACTTTAATATTGTTTTCACTGGTATCAGGTAAAAGTCGCTGCCATGCCACAGGAAAATAAATGCTCCGATGAGGTAACCTAAAGAGAAAATGTTTGTTCGCTTGGTTCCTGCCAAGAACATAATGGACAAAGTTATCCACATTAAACTCATTAGGAATCCTCGCTTAAAAACATCCAACCAATTGTGAATGTGAGACACATAATCCTTCACGGGATTGACAAAATTTGGCTTCTCCATGTCCAAGTAAACAGAATAGTTGTGACCAGCAACAAATTCTCTACCGGTGGATAGACTGCGTTGTTCAATGTGAAATACCAAACTTTGTCGAACGATCATCATCAATAAAATGAAATCACCTGTAAAATCCATTTATTTACAAACTAAATTTATAGCATCTTAATATTTTTGAATACAAAACTGACATATGAGTTTCTTCGGATTAGGTGGAAAATCTGGATCAGGAAAGTACATCCACTCTTGCAGTTGTCTCAGCATGTCTGATGAACTCCAAGGGTAGTCTAAATAACAAGTTTTTTTAATACACCTTTTTCTTATAATTATTTATAAATCATTCGATAGTTTAAATTCCATTTCATACTTACGAATACATAACCAAGTAGGTGGTGCAACTACAAAGGCATATTGAATGGGAATCATAACGAGAACAAAGCCCTTAAAGAGAGGCCATAATCTCGACAGTGTTTTGCGTTTCAAAGAGAATAATATAATTAGCCAGACGCTATATAAAACAGAGTAAAAATCAAGTCTTGTTCCAATTAAAGCGACAATTGACATGAGACAAAATTCAATTCCGAATTTATAGAATCCGAAATTGAAGAGAAATTTAAGACACGGAATAATGCCTCTATCAGCGTCACTTCTGCCTATTTTTGGGAACATAACTTGAGGTGGATCCAGCGGTTCTCCTTTCTCTTGTCTGTAAAACCACTGACGAACAGTGACGATCCCTCTCAAAGTTGTCACTGTAATAATGCCTATGTAGCCTTTTAATAAATCAGGCAATGCATTTGCTGCAGCCTTCTTGAAACCTATCCACTCGGCAATATTATAAACTGTATTATTTCCATCCAGTGAAGAATCATCATTCGAATAATTTTTCTACAATTATTAGAAACCTTTTATTATTTAACTATCTAGAATCGTTGCAACATTTTTCGTATAATTTATGAAAGTTTATGTCAACTTACACTGCAATTAACATTCCAATTTTCGTGATGAACATATTCTATTTGATAAAGCATTTTAATAACCATGAGAAGAGCAATAACAGCCGCAATGATGTTTATCGACATTATTTGAATATTTCGTCTAAAGTTAATTACTATTACCAGTACTACCACAAAAACAAAATTTATGGCACACACCTAAAAATATAAATATTGAGAAACGATGTTTTTCACTACTTACTTTAAAGGAAATATAATTTTTTCAATACTTACATCGTTTGAGCATAATAACATAAGGGATATAAAAATAATTTTTTGCATATGAAGTTCAAAAAATAACCAAACATGGTTATAGAGACTGTACATATGTTTCATTATTTTTCTTAAGAACGCCATCCTTTCTATTTTAGACATTTCTGCACATTGTGAAGAGAATAATGTATGAATGAAAATAGTTTTAAAATTTAGTGAAAAAACATAAAAAATATATTTTACTTACGCTTCAATTGTCGTAAAGTGTATATTGTCGATTCTTCGTCATTATCAGAAAGAAAAACTTGGTTTGGCGAAGCAACGGGTATTGTGTTTGGAGAATATCCAAGACTTGCTCTTCTTGAACTACTTTCTCTTCTATTAATATTTAAACAGTATTAATAAATTTAAATTCAAATAAAATTTTTAGTAAAATTAAAAAAAATGTTCGTCTATAAATAATTTTTTAATACGTACTGTCTTTCAATATTTGTTATTTCTAGAAAGTCATCATGGAAATAATGAATTTGCATAACAGTAATTATCACGAAAAACGTTGGCGTTAAAAGACGAACAAAAAGATCTTTGGTTTCATATGTTTCTAATCCTATATCATTTTGGCTGGAAAAATAAATAAGCAATAAATTATTTTTCTTATTTTTTGATTTTTGGTAAAAAAAAGAGAAAAAATAGTTTATAGCATTTACAGTTCTTTGTTAATATAGATGTATTCCCAATATGTCGGAAAGTTTTGAAACTGATAGGTGTAGACCAAGATCAACATAATAATAGAGTAGCCAATAACTGTTAACCAGAATGGATACATCATTCTTCTCCAAGCTTTCCAAGATATCTGAAATTAGAGAAGAAGAATTAAGAAAAAAGAAAGAGGTAACAACAGCTGCAGCTTTATAAGGACAATGATTAGACATTACTTGGAATGTAATCACGAAAATGAGAAAAAGGGACATGTATATTATCCTAAAAACGGTCATTCTGCTTCCAGTAATGCCACTTGTGAAAAGCATGATAGCAACTATGGCTATCCAAAATTTTGTCAAAAATTGTTTCAATAGATTCCCGACGTCCTTCATAAATTTGCTTTTGATTTCATGAGAATCTTGATTCATCGCTCTTGTTGCTGCTGTTGATACAGAAACGTGCAATGGAGCAGCTAAATCTCTTATTGTCGAAGACCTCCGTTGCCTTCTTCTTTCGGCTGTATACTGTCGCATTGTTATCCAAAACATTGACATAAAGAGACACTGAAATGAATAAAATTTCTTGTTTTTAATGGGGCATTCAAAAATATGAATTTCATTAGGGATAAATTTTTTTATTAACCTTAACAATCAAGTGCCATGGACTGAGTTGCCCCGGTTTACTAAATCCTATCTCTGCAATGGTTATTCCATGAATGGTATCCGGCAACTCCTCACTGGTTAAATCCATACTATAAATATATTGTACAAGAAGTAAAAAAGTTGCATAAAATACAATGAATGGCGAACACTTCATCATAGACTCTCGCTTATTAGGCACCATCCAAAGTATAAGAGCCCACATTAGTAATGCAAAAGTTGTCCAACTATGATACATTATACTCCAAGTCTGAAAAATAGTTTTCATTTCAAATAGACGAAAAGAATTAATAGATAATTATGTTATTCATGATATTTACATACCATCATGATAATATTCGTTGCTAGATAAGATGAATTAACAATTAATTGAAAAACTGAATAAATTGCCATTATAATATGTTCAATTATTCCAGGCTTATCCTCAGGAGCACCTGAATGAAATATAATGACATTAAACAATTTCAATAGCAATTGAATTTTACTAACTGAAATTTAGACTTATCAGTAGCTGAACAAGTTATTTTCAAATTAAAAATGTTAACCTTCACTTAGAGATTGTAGCTGAATACTATCGTCCTGTTGTCCATCAGGAACAGTAACACTTCCCATTGAATCTTGCAGTAAACCTGATCTTCCTGAGCCAAATCGCATTAACTAAAATTTATGGAAATATAAATTACCATAAAAGTATTTTTTATATGGAACTAACAACAATTAGGCAATTCAGATTTCTTGCTACATATAATCCATATCTACATAAATGTATTAAATAAAAATAATTAATAATTTACTACTTCTAACTATTACGCGGAAGTACATTTTAAATGAGAATTTCATTATTCTACAACTGGTTTTTTTCTCTTTTCTAATGGAAAAAACTGCTTAAGCACATAAAACCTCAACCAATATTAAGTCATACGCACCGTGTTTAAATGACAATTTTTTATGTCTAAGAGTGCAATATAAAAAATTAATCACAAAAGATTTATACCAGACAGCAAAACTCACAGTGAGTAATTAGAGAAAGCATGCTGAGGAAGATAAAAGAGTTTTCTATACAGCATAACAAAAAAAAAACTAAAATGAAGTTCTTTATATTGCAATCTCAGACATGTTTCGACTTTATCATTAAGACGCAGTTGATATGTAGTTTTAGAATATAAAAGTAAAAAACGTGCAGTTAAAATAAGTTAGTATCGGAGAAATAGAAAATAAAGAATTTGCTTTTTATTTATAATATACATACGGGCGTTCTTTCTGTAGCCGGTGGTGGTTGTTGAACGACATTCTGCTTCTAAAACACGGCAAACTAAACATAGCGGCATACTAAAAGAAAACAAAAACTAAACTGCAAAGCTTTGAAAATGAGAAAGAAACAATATAATCCGATACTATTTAAATGTACCGTTCGTTTCAATTATTCATTTTATTATGTATACGTATTTTCACGAATAATGATCGAGCTACATCTTCCAAACAGTCTAACAATGTGTGACAAAGCTACATAGAAAAAATACTCTGTGCCAATTACAACAATTAGAACAATTTAAATGTCTGTATATGTACGAGGAGAAAAATTTAACAAAATCATGCAGAAGTCTGTCTAACTCGTATCTTACTCGAGCCTTGCGGCGAGCAGATTGCCACCTTTGGGATGGTGTTTTTCGTCTAATTGAAACATGTCTCGACAAGGAGGTATCCAAATTTTCCAATTTTCCGCTTAAACATCTATCATTTTTAACCTGCAATACTTTCTTTATAGAAGCTGATAAAGGATAAACCTTACATTCGATTAGTATTTAATAGCCAAAAGTATAAAAGACCCCTCATGCAAGAGATGTAATATAACAAGCAATTAGTAGTTGAAATTGAAAAAACACCACAAAAAATTTAGAGCGTTAGTTACTTGAGTAAAGAAAATTAGTTTTACACCATCTCAGTTCAAGCGAGAAAAGGTAGATGTATAGCCATTAAAAAAAACTAAATAGTAGCTAGGTCTTTTTTTAAATCGACTCCATTATATCTGCGCGTCTTTTAATTATTTCTTTGAATTGTTTTTTCAATTAATTTAATCATACATTTTATGCATATTTCTTTCTCAATTACAGTTTGAGTTTTTTTGGAGCACATAATAATATATGTTATCAGTAACTTACCGGCTTTACTGCGAGAAACTGTGATTGCAAAGCTAAAATGTAATACAGCCAGAAGAGTCTCAAGGAGTATCCATACATTAGATCATCGGAATCATCGATAAAATTTATATCACGAGGGTCTGTACAATTTGTAGTGTACATGGCCGTAAGAGCAAAATATCGCGACCACGTACTATTAACTGGTATTAATTCTTGAGGCCACTGATTCTGGTACGACAGTAAAGTTAAAATATGAAGGACGACGACAATCATTACGATTCTGCAAACAATGGCAAAACCTTTGAGTAATTCTCTATTGCATGCCCACCATGTCGCTGCGGCCATAAAGACTACAAAATAAAAGCCTCCCTCGACAGAAGGCTTTAAAGACGCTGTCCAGCATAATGAAGCTAGGACAACATATGTTCCGACACTGCCCAAAAAATTTATCACCTAAAATTTATACAACATTAGCACATATGGTACATTAACGTGTACATTAATCGTGTATCCTTCAAAATTATTTCCTTAAATTTTACTAACTTTCGCAGATCTATCTTCAGTCTTTTTCGTAGATCGCTGCGCGTTTTCTTCTATTGTAGGTACACGAGTTAATTGACGACAAAAATAATAAATTAATAATGTTGTTGGCAAAATTATAATTTCTGGAGCCAACCAGAAAAATATTTCAAACACTGATGCGCTGTCTAGTCTTACTAAGCCTATATGCCTTAGGAGCTTTTCTAGAAATTCACCTGAAAATACCATACAAACAATCAATTTGCAAAATAATTAAGTTAATTAATAAAAAGTAAAAAAATTGATAAAAAAATTATATCTATAAAATCACTTGAAAGATGCTTCGTATGTTATTATAATCAAGTTAAAGTTCTTTTCATACATACAGTTTTTCAGAAAATGTCCATAAGGAGGAAAAGCCAAAAGGACTATGTGAAATGTAATCTGTATTAATGTTACGATAAATGATAGGCTAAAACATGTTTTCAAATATCGTCCAGTGTGTCCCTTCATTGTTACGTGGGTAGGAACTGGAATTATTGGTGCACAGAGCATAAGTACTAAGTACACGAGAGATAATCCAACTGGCCTCCATATTACACCTGTTGGTAATTGAAAAATTATAATGTACAAAGTAACGTATTTTTGATAAAATTTTATAAATTTAATATTTTTTTGCCTTCTTTCGAAATATAGTCATTTAAGACCACATTTATCTAGAAATTTTTATAAAAGTGCCATCAAGAGAGAATAAGTCACCGTCCCTGATGTATATAAATAAGAAAGAGAGAGAGAGAGAGAGAAGGTTTACAACTGTAAACAATGGGTGTAAATATACAATGTCATTAAATTTTATTTTAATTTCGTGCTAGTTTAAGTGAAACGGTCATAAACATTGGAAGCTTTACAAGTTTGCACAGTTAAATAAAATATATTTCATTTTTAAAGCTTTACAATCATACAAGTGAAGAAAATTTATTCGCGATGTCTTTTGCAAAAGCAAAACTACGAAGATTTAACGACATTCAAAGTGAGTCATTTTTTATATTCCTACTTATAATGTAATATGATTGTAAAATTTCCAATTTTCCCTATAATTTCAAATTGAATTGAAACTTTTATTAAAGATGATACACCAGGACCTAATGCATATAGTCCGACTGTTCAATACAAAATCAAAGGCTACGCTTCACAGAAATCTAAAAGATTTGATGATAAAATTATTTCTAAAAGTGAATCATTCATTAAAAAGCCGGTATGACATTTTTATCAAGTTTAGAATAAGTATTTAGATTCAGGGTACTTGTTCTATTTGTGTAAAAATAGTAATTTTTTTTCTTCTATAGAAACAAATGTCAAGAAGAAATCCTAAACCAATAATTCAGTCCACGACTAAATTAAAAGGTCACAAAATTCCGTGTGCTGCTGAGGTAGCGAGACCTGATTTCGAAATAAATCATATCTATATTTTAGAAACTGAAATTGAAAATTTAGAAAATAAGATTTCTGCATGTATACCTAGTATGAAAAATAAAGTTTCTGACTTGCACGAAGTCTGGGTAAATAAACAATTACTTAATATTCTCTAAGTCAAAGAATATCAATGCAATTCTGATGATGTGTAAAATTTAATTATATTACTTAATATTCACTTTTATCAATTATAGAAAGATAAGAAAAAATCGTTGCTTTTTGGTGACACTGAGAAGGCAAAACTCATAGATGACAACTTGAATAATATTCTCAAGGAAATGTCCCACTTGCTAAGTGTTCGTATATATATATATATATATATGTTAATTTAATATCATTATTACTGTTATTATGCTATTAAAAATTAATATAATTTTTTTCTTTTCAGAAGTCACAACAAGAAAATTTTCGAGAAATATCATTCATTCAATCCATGAATTCTTGACGAGATTACAAATAATTAAATTATAAAATGCAAATTTTTATTTATAACAGTATTTTTATAAAAAAAAATAAAAGAAACTATGAGTATTATTTAAAAATTTGACCAGGCTCTAAGACTTTTAAAATTATTGTAAATACATTTTAATAAATAAAAGCGGCCTTAAGTTTGAATATTGAATTAATCTCTTAAATGTTATTTTGTTGTCCATTTAGTAGGCAATAGTAAACATTAAATTTTATTTTAAGAAAAAAAACATTCTTTACTTTTAAAGAATTAATCAATATATTACGCAAGTTGCAAAAATTACAGCAACGTTGGTCTTCAAGTATTAAAATTTTTCTATTTTTGGAAGTCTCAAACCGGAATGACTAGTTTTCAAAATATGCATTTCGAAAACCATCGAAAAGCAGAAAAATATTCCTATCATTAATACATAGGTGAAGGTTTGTCCATAAAAAAGTATTCGATTTTAATCTTTATTGGGAGTAGACTTTTTAAAGAAAATTAAATAAGTATATTTATAAGCAATAAATTCATATTATTTGGTAAATAATAATACAGTTGACTATTTTATACTCTGTAAGGTAATGTATTTTTTTTATAATAAATCAATATGATTTTCAAACACATGTTCAATTCTTTAGTCATCACTAGTTTATCTACATAATTATAAAGAATGCAGTATACGTACAAGTTTTTCACACGCGTATTATTCAAACTGAAGGTTTATTATATCATAAGACTTTTTTACCTTATTTTGTTTCGAGAAAAAAGTTCTCTTTTAATAAAGAAGAAATAATTAATAATTAAAATCATCACTTCAATTTTTATAAAATATGTATTAAAATTTTTTTTTGTTTAGCTTCTCTTATGCTTAGAGAATTCAAGTTATTTAATCCTTTCACTGATAGTGTATTAATAATAAGTTTACATCTGAGGCAATATCTGAAAATTGAATTATTTTTTCCACCTTCGTTTATATATTTGAATCAGTAAAATTTTACTAGTGTATTAGTTGGTATTTTAACTATTGAAGCACTGCAGTAAGCGTTATTCAATTAAATTTAAATTACATCTCACTGAAGACCAATAAATTATTAACTATGATTTATTAAGTAGTGATTCAGTTATCAGTAAAGTTTACTCTTGGCAATAGATAAAAACAGCTTTGACTATTTATATATGTAATATAATTTCACTCGTATTCAGTGAGAAAAGACTGAATTTCAGTACAACAAACCTTATTAAAGTGCTGCCACAATATTTTAATAAAATATATTTTTTTAAATCAGACATAAAATATTTTTAATATCGTAATTAAGTATAATGTTGTTTCACTGTAGCTAAAATACTGCCTATTTCTGTTTCACTATTTGAAAAAGATGGAAATTCAAAAAATTACGTAACAACTGTAAAAAGAAAATTGAAAACTTACTTCCAGCGAGAACTGCAGGAAGAATTATCCTCACGAGGGTCAGGTTCAACCAATATTTTCCCATTGTTTTCATTTGGCACCCTTCTTGTCCTGAAATATTTATGAAAACTTTTGTAATGAGAGTAATTAACGTTAATCAAACATGCATCACGGTATCATGTCATTGTCAAGTATATATTTTCTACAATGTGTACATTAAAAAACTTTATTTAGATAATCTCTCTGATTATATCTATAAATTATGTACTTCAAATTTCTGTTTCACAAATAACACTAAAAATAATTAAAAGTAAATTATTTTCATTTTATCTTCTATTACTACACTTGTTGTAAACTGTTCTTTAAAAACAAAATAACAAAAAACAAATAAGAAGACGTCCGGTTTTAAAAAAATGTTATATTTCTTTTTACGTTTGATGTATATGTTTTATGCTCAATATGAATTCAAATTATTAGTGAAATTCAATGATAAAATATTGAAGTTTATAATCAATTACTATTTTAAGAAAACTTTGCTCTGTAGAACATATAATTACTTATAATTTAATTAGTCAAATGATTTTGTAAAATAAACGATATGAAATGAAAACATCTGCTTTTCTTATATTATAAAATGAAATTATTTCCATAAGCGAGGGGAACTATTTTACAGGTACCTTATACATAATATAGAATGATATATATTAATTATAGTATATGTATAGGTGTGTAGTTTCGTTTATTATTGTTTTCCGTCAGAAAAAGGCATTTGTTTCCTTATTAAACTCAAAGTTTTTAAATAATTAAACAAAAATTTAATTTAAATTTAATACTTATTAAATTTTGAAAATTTACTTTATTTTTAATTAAAATAAAACTTTTGACTAAGGGATAGTTTAAATCCAGTGTTAAAAATATACTCATGCCGTGTATATGTATACATGTAACATTATTATGACTTCGTGTTTGAAATGAGAAATTTTACTTTGGTTTATTTTCATATACATGTGCTCCAAAATACTTAACAAGATTGAATGGCGCTTTTACTATGCTTTACAAAAACAACACAATTTTTAATGACACGTGTATGATTAGTGTTATTTATAAAATGATTTTCTATTTTTACAAAGAGATGGTTTGTTCTCGTCATTTTTCAAGAAATCCTGGCGGAATTTATTTCAGAAATTTATATGATTTTCCAGAAGATTGTCATAAAAATTTTTAACTGATTTTGAGGAAAATTTATAAAAACCAATAAACAAGGATGACTGATAAAAGAAACATGACTGAATAATGTACAAAGAATTTCTGCAGTTTCTTCTAAAATCTTCTCTTGTATACTCAATATTCTGGAATAAATTCTGGTATATTCCTACCGAACAGTGTTTTTTTATTCTACAAAAATAAGGAAAAAGGAAATTTAACGTTTACAAACTTTATAACTTAATCTTTTTGTACATGGCGTAATGTTATTGTAGTAAGTATAGAATTTGTATTTGAGGAAGAAATAAATAAATTTCGTCCATCTGAATTTTCAGAACATTATAGAGACATTTATGTTTGATGTATATATATATAATAAATTGATCAAAAACATAATATTGACTTAGTATATAATTTTTAAATTGTATTATACATATCGTCACGCATTTTTAGCTATCTTGCATATCTTCTAAAGAGCCATGATTGTCTGAATGCAAACAGTGTCACACCCATAAATTATTCAAAGTTGTAAAAGGTGCGTTTTAATTTCCGTGCGTGTGGCACGCGACACGGGAGGATTAATTAATGTAGCAGAAAATGACATGTTTTAAGTCACATTAAAGTTTTTGTACAATTGAATACTGCATTTTCTTTATTATTTATTAAATTAATATTTCCCCTTTTATAGTAATATTCGCCTCATCACCTACGTGTATGCATATTATTAAAATATAACGTCAAATTAAAGCTGCATGTCTCATTAAGTAGATGATGATAATATTCTAGAACTAAACATTAATTTAAAGAGTAGGCGATCCACTAATTAGTATATTTTTCAAAATTAATTTTTCACTTAATATTTATTACTCTGAAGTCGAAAAAATATCAAGTTTTCTAGATTTTTCAACTTTTATTTGAACGATTTGAATAAAAAAAAGTTATAAAATTTATTCTCAAACATGCTCACACATATGAAGTAATGCTAAAGATAATTTTATGTGCCCGTTTGCTATATCGGTATCTTTTGTTTGGAACATTTGTCTATTCTTACTGCATTACAGTATTAATTTTTATCTTTTTTGTGCAAATGAAAAATTGAAAATGATTCACACCGACAATTTATTATTTTTTTAATTCTATGAAAAACAGTCAGACTGCAAAAAAAATTCCTTCGCGAAGTTTTAAGTTCCCGGCTTCATATCATTAACAGGTGCTACTATTGAAATAACTTTAAGCACCGAACTTATTTTTCTAATTTACTTTTAATGTTTAAATTTCTAGTTGTACAAAGAATGACGTGTTTAAATAAACATGGAACATTCTACTATACATGTACGATAGATAATTTATTATTGTCACGTTTCTAGAAAATTAAAAATACGCACAAAGGAAGCGTATAGAATTATAATTATAAAATACTATGATTATTTACATTGCAATAATTTTTTTGAAATTAAAAATCTTGCTTATATTTTAGATTTGTATTGACTTTTATTTAACATATTTAACATAAGTTTGCGTGGCAAATTAAAAAAAAGTAGGGTAAATAAATAGTGGGCTTATTTGTAATGTGTATTTAAATAATACCTGTTAGAGAGAATAATGTGCACTTTCTCAAAGTGCAACCATTCCAAAATTTCCTCCCAATACTCCAGTTGACGTGTGGGTTTCCAAATACACAACATGCGTTTTTTTAATTCTTTCACACCACTAAAAAATTTCTTTTTAATTACGAAATATAAGAATCACATTTTATCCATCACTATTCACTTCTTAGTTTTAAGAAGAATTAATTTAACTTGAAACCGGCATGTTGAAAGCTCCAGACTTATCTTCGTTTCAACAATAACGTTGTTTTACTAAAAAAGGTCTCTCAAGACGTTAACATTCGATAACGTTCGACCACTTTCGACTGCCGTTCCGTACAATAAATTTAACAAACAGCTTAATTCTTTTGCCATCTATACATTAACTGAGGTGTTGTCAGCTGTCGCGAATTACCAACTGACAATAAGATTTTGTGACCCTACACACCTGCTTTCGGTAAAATAAAAATCTATAGAGCCATAGTTTACTTGACCGCCAGCTGGTAACTTACCTTCACTGTAAAATTTTATATAAGTCTCGAATGGTATTAAAAAATTTATAATAAATAATGTTTCAAACAAAATGTTTACATGTTTTATTTATTATTTTCTATTAGCTTTTTATTACAAAATATTTTGTGAGTTTCTTCCATAACAGTAAAATGAATAATTTTACATATACCTTTGAATTTTTCATAGACAAATTTCAAATAAGTCATTACATTTAACTTACGAACAATATAGAAACATCAATCAATTTTTCTATAGTCAAATTTATCGCAATCATCTAATTTTTTAATCATCCACTGGAAAAAACCTAGGATTGCGAAACTGAAACTAAGGGGTATAAACGTTGCTTTAATCCATGCCCAAATACTGAAAAATATATATTAAACAATTACAGAGTTGCCTTATCAAAAGCTATTAAATATGAGACGTTTTGCTTATAAAAAATTTGTATGCTAATATGGGCGTGGTTACACCGATATTGAGTCATGGACTACCTAAAATTTAAAGAGTGAAGAGATGAGAAGAGATGATTTCCACATATTTATTAATTACTTCATCTCTGCGGTAGTCACGTGGTCATCTGATCCCATGGTGTTAATAACCGCCCGGTGTAAGCACGCTCATAATCAGAATATATCTTTTAAGCACATAATCTTAACCTTTCGTTGACACACTGACTTATATTTTTGAACAAATTATTTATTGTTTCTAACAATAAGATTATAAATTTTTCCTCAAGGGATACATGCGAACAGTGTGTCAAATGAAGGTTAAGATCGCAATAAAGTAAAAATGCGTTTACTCGTAAATATCATCTGAAACGTAGAAAGGTGAACTGATTGGAATAATTCCACTTTCGAGTATAACCACTGGATTTATTGGTCTATCATGAGAATCTGTCTTCGTTTGTTCAATTCTAAAAATTATATCTACTCCATCTACGATCTGTTAAGTTTCATAAATAAGTAGTTATTTATGAGATAATTAGTAAGAATAATATTAAATATATGTATGTACCTTTCCAAAGGCTGTGTGCTGTCCATCTAGCCACGGAGTTCCAATAGTTGTGATAAAGAATTGGCAACCATTTGAATTTTTTCCAGAATTTGCCATACTGATAAATCCAGGAGCGTTATGTTTTACCTCAAAAGTTTCATCATTAAACTGTTTTCCATAAATACTTATAGAACCAGTCCCGTCACCGTTAACCAGATCACCTCCTAATAACGATGATGAAATTTTATTACATAAAAGATTATTTATTAAAGAGATATAGTTGAAAGCTTTTCAGACGTCATGTTGAATATTTGTTCAACGATAAAAAATAATTAATTTCTCTTGATACTCCTCTACTATTATTATAAAAAGAAATTTCAAACAATATGGGAATGCAAAAAAGAGTACCCTGAATCATAAACTTTTTGATGACCCGATGGAATTTTGAACCAGTATATGATTTTCCATTTATTCCGCTTGTAGCTAATGTGACAAAATTTTTCACAGTTTTTGGAGCCAGTTCTCCAAAAAGGCCGATAGTAATTCGACCAACTGGTTTATCGTTAATCATAACATCAAAATATACTTGATCGGTAACCTTGTAACTTGCAGCCTTGGCAAAAAATATATGATTTTTTAAATTAAAATCTTAATTAATGAGGTGATAATTTAGTTCTAATTAATTACATACGAATAATCACAGGCACGTTCTGTACATGGGAATATAAATCTCGAAGTATACAAAGGCAAGAAGCCAACAAAGTGCTTACCTACTTGTCTGTGACGTTCAACTTTACTACATATACAGAAGCATTTTTATCGAGTTTCACATAAAAGTTAAATTATTTTTTTAATGATTCAATTAAAAACTATGTTTTTCAAAGTTTTATTGATATATTTTTTTTAATAGCAAAGAATGAAAATGTTTTTAAATAATAAACAAAAGTCAAGTAAATATTTCATTGGTTTCATTGCTATTGAAGAAACGCATTATTTTATGAAATTCATTTTTATTGAAAATAATAAAAGTCATTTCAATGTCACTACTATTTTTTTCTTGAAAAATGGTATATTATACAATTATTATGAAATGTAAATAATTAATATTTCTCAAATACGCATATTCATATTTTCTTTTAATGTACCTCGATCGCAGCTACAAATGAAATTAGAATTAACAATTTTTTCATTCTTGTGTATTTTTTACACTGTGTCACTGATATTTAATTTTATTCATTGATACACGTTGAAAAGCCACCAAGACGTTTTGTCGCACGCTCGCTCGACCTGTACTAAATTAAAAAAAACCCTTTTCAGCATTTCCCCCACTACAACTACAACATCTAGATAACGAGGCTAAAACCTACAGAGCGAATTTCATCAAATTAATTCCACTTGGGAAAAAATTTATAATTTCTGCTTTGAGGACAATTGAATATTGTTGTTAATTATTGGAAATTAATTCGTAAAACAAATTAATATTTTTATCTAAAAGAAAGACAAATGAAATATCTATTTTGCAAACTTTTCCTTTTGTTGGTAAAATTTAACTTTCTTCGTGTTTATATTATATTGCTTACATATATTGCAATATAAAAGAAAAAAAATGAATTGATCCTATCATCTAATGTACACAAAATATTCGTCCAATTTTATGTTTTTCTTGGCACGGATTTGAAATTATATTATTGTCATTTCGCGTGAATATCAGGGAATGGTGTTCCAGAGAGATACCGTTACAAACGTACATTATAAAAGGTGAGACTTAAACTTGAAAGTCAGTTTGAAAGAATGGACGGTGTAAAGTCACTAAGCCAACGATGTTTGTATACGCTATTAATTATAATTTCCATTTCCTACCAAACTTGTAGTTTAAGTCATAATCGAAAAGGAAAAGACGCGTTCGATCCCAGTCTAGAAATACCCATCACCGAAGTTGAAAACAGCAATGCATCTGATTCGATAGTTATAAAAGCTGTAGATATTCCTGAGGAATTAGTTACATACGAAGGTTCTCAAGTTTGGAGGGTAGTAGAGGGCACTGAAGAAAAGAAAGAATATGTATCTTACCTGCAGGAAACTGGAGGTTTGTATTTTTTATTTTACCCACTATTTACAACTCATGTATTTCAATAAATTTTTCATTTTGTACAATATTTTGAAGAAAAATCTGCGATAAGTGTTTCAAATTACTATAGCTTCAGGTAAGTTTTGATTATAATAGACACTCTGCATTAAGCTTTCTAAAAAATATTGTATTTATGTACTTAAAATAGTTGTAAACTATTATTAGAAAATTGATAATTTAATCTAAAGAGGTTTCTACATGGATGGGAAACGGAAGTGCCGTGGACGTTTTGGTGCGACCTAACATGATACCTCAAGTTTCTCGTTTCTTGAGAGAAAGACACATAAATTTTGATGTCATTATTCCCGACGTTCAACAGGCTATTGATCAGGAAAATCCACCTTTACCCCCTGAACTCATAGACGAATTGGAAGGTCGAGCAGGTTCGTGAGTATAATTATTAACTACAACTTTGCCATTGCATCTTCTCTTATCTTTAACATATAATTTTGTCTCTAGCTTTTACTAACATTCAATTTGAGGAAATATTGAATAAATAGATATTCAAGTATGGGTACTTAACGAAATGAAGAAAAGTTTAGAATTGATTTTTGCCACTTTACTATTTTTTACTTTTCGACAAAATTTCCAGTCAAAATTTCTAAAAAAAATATACGAAAAACATGTCGCGATGTAATTTTAGTTACCCGTGCTACTAACATAATTTCTATTCAAAGTGTTTTCGAATAATTGACATTTATCTCATGCTTCACGTAGTATACCGGCAACAACAAGTAATTGTCCTGAATTTAAATCACCACCGAACTTTTCTTTTCCCCTTATCACAGCATTAAAAATAAACTGCAAGTGTTAGCCTCTATTTCAAAAAGGAAAGCATTATGTTTTAAAAATATTTTTCCACAATTCGTTAAATTGGAAACTCATGCGAAGCTTTTAAATTTTTACTTGAGATTTGATTATGAAATCCTATCTGAATGTTAAAAAAATCGTTTTGAAATAATAACAATAGCAAAATAATAATATCTTTATTTGATCAAGCAAAATAGATATTTTACATAAAATATTGATTTAATGTGAACAGTATATGTTTTCATAACGGTGAAAAACAACTTATCCCGTTAGGTTTCAGATTTGACTTTGTGATTCTGATGAAACTTGAGAACCGGTCAAATTATTGGCAAGCTTCGAATTAAATGGTTCCTTAACTATAATGTACTTCGATGAACTGTATAAAAACCAGTCTGAAAACTTTTATAAGGGCAGTTTATTCTCTTGGTGTACGAGAGAATTTAAAAATAGACGTAAATTTTTAATACGATATTTTAATATTTATCAATATGAAAGAAAGACTATGATCAATATTTTAAAATGGAAACTTATATAGCTAGATATGCTCGGTGGAAGTTCAAGGTACGAAGTAAATTTCCACGAGTCCCTTCTTATTATGGTGTAGGTGCCACTTGGCTTTGGAAGGGTGAGCTGCTTTGCTTAATGATATCTTCTCTAATTCATACAAACTTTTATTTATTTTATAGGCATACGAATTTTTAATAAAATAATTATAGCAATACTGAAACTACACTGTACTGAAACATAATTTACAATATGTATATATAACGATACTTTTTAAAAGAGTATAAAGAGAATGCATGTATTGCATTAAAATTTTTTATCCCTTTTTTCAATGAACAATTTTTGACATGTTTCAATACTTAGGACATCGAATGGAATGGACCACCTACCATCGTCTTGAAGATATTCATGGATACCTCGATTATCTCGCTCAGACATTCCCTCAAGTTTGTTCTGTCATGTCGATTGGAACTTCTGTGGAAGGCAGATCGTTGAAGGCATGTAATTGATCAAATAAAATAAGCATATTTAAAAACATTGACATTCATATTATTAATTTCAAAATTTATGAATAAAAACATGCAATAATAAAATTTTTAGGTCATTCGTATTACGAACAATAAACCAGGAACACCTGCAATCTGGATCGATGGTGGAATACATGCTCGTGAATGGATTTCACCAGCTTCTGTAACTTATATAATTAATTATCTTGTAGACAATAGTGAAACTCTTGAAGCCGAATATTACATTCTTCCAGTTGTGAATCCTGATGGGTGAGTTTCTGGTTAATTTGGACAACAATTTTTAGCTGTTGCATAATAAAACGTTATTATTTCAGATATGAGTACACATTTAGAGGCGATAGGTTGTGGCGAAAAAATAGAAACAATCCCGAAAAAGGAGGTGTTTGCATTGGAGTGGATCTCAACAGAAATTATGGTTACCGATGGGGTGGCCTTGGAACAAGTAAGCAACCATGCAGGGAAATTTTTGCCGGAACTGGACCCTTCTCAGAGCCGGAAACTAATGCTATTAAAAACTTCTTTGAAGCAAGTGCTGCAAATTTCAAGGTGAATTGAAAATTGAAATTATAATTTTCAATTTAATAATTCTTTAATTTTTCGTTTTTGACAAAAAAAATGATTTGACGAGAATACCTAGTCTAATTCTACATGCCTTATAATTTCTATTGTTTGAAATTTGTTTGCAGGCATATCTATCGTTTCACAGCTACGGTCAATACATTTTGTACCCCTGGGGGTATGACAGACGAGTGCCTCCTGACTATTCCGATCTTGACAGAGTCGGGCAAAAAGCAGCAGTTGCAATGAAAGCTGTTGGCGGAAACGATTATACAGTCGGAAACAGTGCTTCTACTCTTTATGCAGCTGCTGGTGGATCTGACGATTGGGCCAAGGCAATTCACAAAATCAAATACACTTATACGATAGAATTGCAGGACAGAGGAAGATATGGATTTGTCCTACCTGCACGTTACATTATTCCAACTGCGAAGGAAGCGCTGGAGGCTGTGAAAGTAATTACCGAGGCATCCATTATGAAAGAATAAATTAATATTGTATTAAGTTTTACGTCAAATAATTTAATTAAATAATTACTACAAATATTAACATGCCTCTTGACTTTTCATTCAATTTTTACCAATCTAACTTATTTAATCAAAGAAATAATTGTTTAATTTGCATTGTTAATGAAATGGGAAATGAAAGTATTTTTACATTAGGAAAAGTTTTATTAGATATTTTATAAAATAGAAAAAGTTATAATTACTAAAAGTATAAAAAAAATTAATTACTATCAATAGTGTTTTGTATCCACTCAACATAAGAAGATACTTTGGTGTAAACCGATGGGGCTCCAACGGAACCACAAGGAATAATTCCCCACGAAACAACTCCAATAACTTCAGAATTTTCGGGTGTGATGTTTGCTATAAGTGGTCCACCAGAGTCTCCCTGAAAGTATAATTGGACATATAATTACCTATATTTATTTCTATTGTTCAAGAGAAAAGAAATACTTACACTGCAAGCAGAAGTTCCTCCAGTTAAAGGTCCAGTACAGACGTTTGTTTCATGAAGAGGGGATGGCCCAGTAAGAGATTCAAGTGCACTTCTGCAAGTTCTTAAGTCAACCAATGGAATTTTTACTGTTTGCAAAGTGTCCGGCATTATTGCATTGTTAATGCTTGAAGTAGATCCCCAACCGGACAGAATCACTTCTCCAGTATGTTCGGAGTTACTTTTTGGAAGTTCGATTGTGTTGACCACTTTATTTAAAGTTAAAGGCTTCTTTAGTTTTATAAGGGCAATATCGTAAGGATTAACTCCACTGAAAAAAATTATGTCAATGAAAAAAATGAATTATTTCTCATCTCCAACGTTCTGTTAAAATGTTTACAATTGACAATTATTAAAATTTCAACAAGAAAAACAAGAATTTAACTAATTACTATTATATAAGTAAAAAAATGTTAATTAATAATAAGGTAATTTATGTATGATAAAACTTAGGACAAAACGTACCCTTTATACTTTTCGTGAACGATTGATTTCAATACTTCAATTGATTGCTCCGTACTCTCCGTTGCACTTAAAGAATGTTTACCAGCCTTGATAATAAATTTACCATAGTTGGGAACAGCCAGGATGCAATGTCCGGCGGTGAGAATCCACGATTCGCTAATTATAGATCCTCCGCAAAAGTGCTTATTTTTAATTAAAGGTGGCATACCCCATTGCAGTGACACTTGATGTGGGAACTGTCCCTTGGATGCTTCGGAACCACCCACAATTCGACCAGACAGATGCGGTAAGTTGAAGCCTAAATGTACTTCTAAATAAAAAAAATTCCAAGAAATGTTTATTTTAGCCATTCATAGTCGCAACTTTTCTGCAAATACCAAATTGAAAATACTATAAAGCTTAAAAGACATAATGAACTCTTAACTTACCTGCATTCGCAAGTGCAACAATAAAAACTCCAATGAGTATCGACTTCATTTTGATAATTATGTGATGTTTACCTTTCCAGCGCATACTTATATTGTAGTCGTTTATCAGAGAAGTCGACTATTCATCATCTTAAAAATCCTCTAATCCACTTATGACACTCCATAAGTGCAGAAGGACCCGAAGATATAATACACAAGAGCTCAATTCGATTCGAATGATGATTATACATTTTTCTTATAAAGTTAATCAATGAAGAAAAATTTTAATGAAAAGCAATTAACACTGATTTCTGCAGAATTAAATGATGGATGAGTTGAATTTTAATAGAACGCTGCTAATTGTGATATCAGTAATAAATCTTATCATCTAATATTCAGCTCATCGATTACTTTTGTTTTTTAAGATTTATATTAAAGGTGTTATTATAGTATGACATCTGGGATTATACTTTAAATTTATTTATTTATTTATAACATCTTACAGACGGAAAGTTATTATCAAAATATACATTACACTATTCAATAAATATTTATATGTGTAAGTATCTGAATAAATTACTCTATAACAGTTTTTTATAATAAAGTTAAAAAAACTTCCACCTCAAATTTGAGAAAGTCATCTTAAAGAAAGGAGAATTAAAGGCCGTTTTTAAAACGTTTCATATCTGCAGCTAGTACTCGGGAATCATTAAGATTGTTGCATTACGAATTTCGTAGTAGATTTTCAAAATTAAAAATGGCAGATCTAATATGGGTTCATTTTTTTAAAACTTGAAAAACTAAATTAGATACAAAATTTTTCCAACAAATATGTAATTAAATTTTTATTTAAAGGGATTTCTAAGAAATAATTTTCATAAACTACCAAGAATTTATTTGACTCTAAAGAAAGAAACTCTATGATTTTTTGAGTGAAATATGCCTCTCGATTTTTATTTTTCCATCCTCCATATTAAATCTGCCATCAAAATCAGGGACCATAAAAACTAAATGTGTAGATTGTTATAAATTTGAGTTTTTCAACTTGATATATTCTGAGTCTCTATTTTAAGATTTTTATTTGGTTCCGATTGCTATATGGAGATGACTATACTATACCTTTTATAAATTTTCACAACAATTTTGAGCAAGTATACCCATTGCGTATCAAATATGGAAGTATGATTAAGTAAGGATGTAAGTGAAATAATATTCTGCTCAAGTTTTTATTAAAATTTGTTTATTAAAATTAATTTATGCTTTAACGTTTTCTTTAATCCAGTCGGCGTATGAGGCAACACGTGTGTAAACGGAGGGAGCACCGTGACCGCAAGGCAACATTCCCCAAGAGACGATTCCCACTTGAACCGGAGTGTTATTGACCATTTTCACGAGAGGGCCACCTGAGTCACCCTAGAAGGCAAATTAAAGTTTGTATCAAGTCATATACATATATACAAAACATTGAGGTTTTAATTTTAATAAATAATAAAATATGTTTACCGAGCAGGCAGATGTTGTCTTTTTGAGAGGGCCAGTGCAAATTTGTGTTTTATAGAGTTTAGCGTCCTTCTCAAAAGTGCCAAGTGCTGTGCGACAAGATTCATAGTCAATCAGTGGCATTTCAGCGTACTGCAGAACTTTTGGTAAGCTAGGGATCACTTTCTTTGAGACACTTCCCCATCCCGAAAGAACCACTTCTCCCTCAAACTCTTCTTCTTGTTTTGGCAGAGAAACGGGACCAACGTGGTCATTAAACACAAGAGGATGTTCCAACTTCAATAAAGCAATGTCATAGGGCGCAACACCTCTGCAGAGACCAAGTTTCTATTGTCACGTATATTCAGATGATAAAGGTACAATATATAAATATTTGGAAAACTCACCCTGGGTATTTTTCGTGAACGACTTTTCTGGAAATTTTAACAACCTGTTGCTCGGGTCCAGCTTCGATGATTTTGTACTTTCCGGCGTTTACTCTCATTTTTCCAAATTTGGGAATTTCAGTCAAACAATGTCCAGCAGTCAGTACCCAGTTTTCATTAATAATTGAGGCACCGCACACGTGTGTGTATGGCACCAAAATGGGGAGCATAGACCATTCTAGTGAAATTTGGTATGGGAATTGTCCAACTTTTGCTGTTTTTCCATCTGTGATACGCGGCGTCAATCCTTCTCTGGGCAAAGCTCCCGCCACTGCAAAAATTGTCACAGTGCAGTGTATGCGTTTTGTTCAAAAATATTTTCTCTTTCCTACTCTACTTTAAAAAAAAATTAACTCATTAAGTTTATCCCGTTTTTCATTGTTTTATAATCTTTCCAATCGTTAAAAATCCATTGTGGTAATTTAAGACAAATAACTTTTTAAATAATATTATATCAAGTAAAATTAATAATTATATTTATTTTAAACGTAACACTTCCAGAAGGTAACATTACAGATAGCAGCACACTATTATTACATGGTAACATTACAAGTAATGTTACAGTAATGTTAATAATGAAGTTTTATTAAAAAGCGTATTAAAAATCATTCTTAATCGTTTTAAAACATAATTCTTTGATAATTTGTTTTAATGCTATACATTCTTTTAATTCTTGATGGATTAAAGCATTACAGGTGTTTAATAGCTATTAGAGAATTTGAAGTTTTTTAGTAATCTAAAAGAGTAACTGCGACTTTTTGATTTTAAATTAGTAAAATTTCTTAATTCAGAAAAAAGGCAGTCACTAATTCAAGTTTGTAAACATTTTTACAATATACTATACTTAACATTAATTAAAATTAAAAGAATAGATGACTATTTTTTCACTCTTATTATTTGGAAATCTTAATATTAAGAAACTTAGCACTTACCATAGAAAAGTACTGCAAGAACGATGCACCTGAGCAACATTTTGGACTGATTGAATTTCTAATAAAGAAATTCGCCTATTTATATACTTAAAATAAGCTATCTACAATTGAAGATAAAATTCGCTAAGCATTCATGAAATTTTTATCAGATATTATGTTTTGGGGTCAATTACCTAAATTTGGACCTTGAGTTTCATGAAAATAAAGAAATTATACCGATCACGATAATAAACGTCTTATAAATTAGGTAATGACTTGAGGGTCAAAATTTCTAAAATTTTACGTCTTTAAAGAAAAGTTATTCAACAAAGTTTGCTAAAATGTTAACACAGTAAGTAAACGTCTGAATATTTTATATTTTCCAAATTATAAACTTTAAATAGATTTTCAGAATCTCTACTTTTTTAATAATAAAGTTTTTAAATTTTTTCCGTATTTGTTTAAAGATAATAAATATAAAAAACTTTACATATAAACAACTTTTTTCTATATTTACTGCATTGAATTGACTAATAGTTATTTAGATATATATATCTAATTTGTTTTTGAAAACTTTCTTATTGAAATCGAAATAGATTATTAATTTTCGATAATTAAAATTAAATTACAGATATTATAAAATTACTTTCATTTTAATCGCTTAATTCAAAGATGAATTTGTTTTGGGAAGCAGGAAATAACAAAATATCTTTAATGAATATACCTAATAGAGAATTTTCTATGTAAAGTTAAGAAATTATATAATATAAAAATTAAATTATTCTTTTAATGAGAAATTATTTTAATCTTTTTTAAACAATCGGTAAATTTTTAGAAAGATATCTCAATTAATATCAATAATAAAAATATAATCTCTATGATATGCCAATGATTTTGTAAAAAGATAACCTACATTGATAACTAAATAATTGAGCCCTCTGATCAGAAAAACTCGATTAGTGCTCGGATGCTCACTCTAATACCAGTCAATTGTACTTGTCTGGAATTCAAGTGTACACCCGCGGACTATTCGAATTTTTTAATGCATTACTTAACATTTGAATGTTGCAATTTATTTGATATTATATTTTAAAGGGAAAATGAATTGTATGTATTAGTGTTATATTTTATTGTTATTTTATTAGAATTATTGAATATATGTGGAAAGTGGTTGAATATAAATATATAGTAATCATTACAATAATTGTACTGACTGAAATTAAATTAACATTAAACTGTTATTCATTTAAGACTGGCAAAATTATTTTTTAAGGGACAAGAAGTAAATTTATTATAGGATCAATATTGTCGTATTTATTTGATTTTAATTGACTGTCAACGTTTCTAGGCATAGACGAGCTTATTTCATAAGCAACGTTCGTCATCTCTTCAAATGGCAAGAACCTTAATTCATTTTATTAGACTTATGTAATGATTTTATCGGACTTATTAAATTACTCAAAAATCTAGTTCTTTTTGAGTCTTTTAATCGTAGGTAAATCTCTTGTTGTTAAATTTTCTTAAAGCGTTAATAATATTATATATACAGTTATATAAACATGAATCGACATGCAATATCTAAACAATATTAGCTTGCAACAGTCAATAATCTTGTTGTACTCGAATAGATTTTTTAATTTTTATTATCTTGTAAATAAGACTATTGAAAAAAGTTATACTCTCAACAATCTAACTCGTTTTACCTTACTCACTACAATTAAATAATTTCTTCACTTCAAGTTTCCAGGCAGTTTTCCTTCGTTCGAAAAATTATTTACTTTTCTTTATTTAAAATATTTTCTTGATTCAATGCTAATTGTTTTCCATTTGGAAAATTAGGTACTTTTCTTCAACAATAATTAGATATCTCATAAAATTGTCAATTTCACATTAACATTATATTTATATTTCAATAAATAAGAAATTGACTTGTTTTGATGGCTAATTTCTTAGAATACGTTGTTTGAATTATCGTGAGTTAAATCAACAACAATAAATACGGGTGTGAATTAAAGAAAGAAAAGTTTAGCGGCTGCTTTCTGCATCAGACAATGTTTGCCTTCACTTGTGCATTGCCCATCATTACTTTGTTAACGAAATTGACAATGGCTACAGCAGGCTGTTCGGGCTCTAGTTCTGCAAAGATGTGACATTGGTTGTCGGATTTGTGCGCTGGCTTTCGTGCTATGAATCCGAAGCAACGACTGAAAAACACAAGGTCGAATATTGAAAAATGCGTTATATTGCGAATAGTTTAAAAGAAGGAAGATTAATAATAATCTTACTGGGCACTGAGGGCTCTTCCAGTAACTTCGCTGATGAAATTCCAAGAGCGTTCATCGGGATCGAGACCGCAGTAGCTAATATTATTTGTAGGATAATGTCTGCGAAAGAAGAGTTTGCGCGCATTGTCAGTCAAAGTGATGCCTTGAGTGGAGACCTTGAAGTGAACTATTGTAGCGATAGGCAGAGGCTTCTGATTAAACAACATTGCGATGGTCTTTTTGATAGCTTGCGGTCCCGTCAGTGACTCAGTGTCCAGCGTGAATAAGTACAGTACATTGCAGGCTGCAATAGATAAATTTATTAGTCGACAAGTTAATAAACTAATTCGCAAATAAATAATTATTCTCTGAATAAATTGACGAGATAATTACCGGCTCCTTGCGCCAAAAGTTGTTGTGCACTATTAGTTCCTGGCGAATCAAGCGATCTCTGCGTCGCATCCGGTTCTGGAAGCAGTAATTGAATTGGCAGGGCCATTGCCATCAAGCTGTGCTGATAAACTAAAGCGGAAAGTGAACTGAAGACTGGCTCATTGGCGCACCCTTTGAGTCGTACTCCCCTGGACGTGGGTTCAATTAGAAAATGTCTAACCAGCTCGCATGACGGTGCTCCAGGTGGGGGAGTCGCTACTTTAAGTGCTAAACCGAACCCACCGGGAAATGAATTACTGTCACGAACCACGAATGTGCCCGGTGTTGCATCTTTCAACATCGAAATTGCTAAAAAAACAAATTATTTAATATTGACTTTCAATTACAATTTTTTTTGGTCTATAATAAAGACTTGACAAATTCTCACCTTGTTCTCTTGATATATTTGGTTTGTACCAAATCTTGCTTGTGTCACGTACAAATTTTACATTAACATCCGCAACTTCTTGGGGTTCCGTATTTGAATGAATGCTAGACCGCCTTGAAGTATAATACTGCACTTGAATAGAAGCTGGACCAACGTTGTTCATTGAATTGTACGATGTCGCAGACTGAAAAGAGCAACGCAAATGAATTCATCTTTTTTAATGCCATCTAAAGGTTGATTGGTCCGTCGACGTGACCCTTTCAGATTTCGCCAATTTCGATTAAGCAGTTATTTTTCAATTAGCTCTCTTAAGCCAGATTTATTGATTATAATTAAAGTGATTCACCGTCGCTAATGAAATCAACTTTTAATCTTGATCTCTCATTAAAAAATTGTTATTCCATGAGTAATGTTTAAAGATTGAAAATATAAGTATATTGACATGTATAATAATTTATAAAATGATATACCTTAGGGCTCTGAGTGAATTCAAAATGTGTAGGCACACTACTTAGTGCATATTGTGAAACTGATAGTTCCTCAGGTTTCCTAGACGAACATACAAAATGTCTATTGTAAAAATAAATATTTTAACTGCTGCAAAATTACGTGAATCGCATTTACCGTTGAATTGTCGGACTTTTGGGAGGAAGTCTTTGATGCCTGCTAGTGTCCCTGCGTTCCTCAATGAAAATTGCGCGATTGACATAGTTGTTGTTCATATTGCCAATTCCAGAATCAATATGATTGTTATTAATGTTGTATCCCGAGTCGTTAATGTTTGGCGTAATATAATTTCGGTCGGATGCAAAAGTCACAGTGGGAGAGGTGTTCACATATGGTGTGCGTGGAACTGGAAATGCCGGAGTCTGTGGTCGAGATGCGCCTGGACTTGTACTTCTCTCTGTCCACGATGAGGAGTCATTATGAGACTGCAAATATATTCATAAATAGTTCAGTATTTTGCAAATAAGTGAAATACGAACTTATATTTTTTTAATTCATAATAAAAAGAAGCGAATAATTCACGAGACTAAAATGACTTTCAGTAATTGGTGTAATGTGCAAATGAACTAGAACTTATTCTACTCTTTAAACAAGTGAATATTTCTGAATGCATTAAAAAGCAAAAATTTGATGAAGAGGTAAAAAAGCAATGCAAAATGCGACAAACCTGTACACTACTCTGCCATGCATTTGGTGACTGGTTAGGGGTACTGTTAGTGGTGCTGATCATAGTGTTGATGATGGGTGTGTCAGATGAAACTAAATTGACTTGAACAGTTTTGTTAGTAGTTGGCGATCCATGTAGGGATGAGACGTCAGCCAAAGAGTGAATGTGGCTCTCGAGACTATCACCGAAAGAGCCACTTTGATCCACAATAGTCAGTAGACCCGCGTCTTCTGATTCAGTTTTATGGATCTCGAAACCTCTAGATATCGTTTCTTTCGACTCGTGTGCTTGATTATTTTGCATATTTACAGACTCTGTATGGAAATTGTTAAAAAGTCGATACTCCTTGAGCAGAGTTTCCGCTCGCGCAAAACTATCACTACGCATTTCCGGCCTAGGTGGTTGCGTTCGATTGAAATTTTGATAATGATTTATTAGGCCTGCGGATGGAGCTGCGATTAATGCTGCAGGTAAGGATGACGGACTCTGCAATTGCAAGTCAAGCTCAAACAGATAGTTTCAAGCTACATGCTTTTTAAAAATCTATTGTGTGTGCTAGTCAAAATATGAGATAAGCCTCTATAACAATATATATAAGAATTGTTTTAAAAATAAAATTTATCTTGTTAGCTAAGTTATTTTTTTAATATGAAAAAGTACAATTAATTTTTTGAGTCTCGATATGTTACAATTTGTGTATTTAAATACCTGATTATCGTGGTACTTTCGAAAATCGTAAGCCCTTTTTATGGCAACGAAAGGTCTCTCATTAGCAACTTCTGCTCTCGATCTGCCGAGAGTTGAATTTCCAATACTGCTAGACCGCTGTGGAAGCAATGGACTCGACGGAGCTGATGTTCTCTGCATGAGACAATCGTATCATTTATTATACATTATATATATATATATATTGAAATGAATAAATAAATTATATTATTGATTTATTAAAACTCACTTGAACAGAAATCGGGCTGCTTGTCCAATTATCATCTTCATCATCGAGAATTGCCGAATCACTAGCATACCCATCGTGCCTCAAACGTGATTTTTGTACATTTCTCAATTCACCAAGCATTCGATTTCCTGCTTCCATTCTCCAAATTTTTGATGGATTTCTTTCATCTTTTCTTGCGGCCAATTTCAGTTGCTGTTGCCTCAGCCAGGACAATCTGTGGCATTTTATTTTTTATTAATTTAACTTGACTGCATTTTTAATCATCCTGTATATTATAATTTAGTAGTTGCTTTTTAATTGCTAAATTTATACTCTATGAGAATTAAATTACTTCCACACTTGCGTTATGAAAAATAATAAGGACCTTTACCCTAATCAAGTAATATTGGTCCAACAATATTACACTTGAAGAAAAAGAAAGAGAAGAAGAAGAAGAAGAAGAAAGAAAATACAAGTGATGAAAAAAGATGAGATATATTGCTGTAGTATACGGCTGAATTAGCGCGTCTCGCCTGTTCTATATTTATAATTATGTCAGAGGGCTACCGGGTTCTTAAAATATTATACAAGGCTACGTTTCTTTCTTTCTTTCTTTCTTTACTTCTTCATTACATTTATTAACTATGTCGCAGTAAGTAAATTATAGTTTCATATAATATGCTACTTAAAATTTCCACCTCGCTGATTTAATAAATAGATTTATGTACTCGCAAAAATATTGCTGTACATATATAATAACTATATGTTTTGATTCAACTCTCTCTTACAGAAATTTCAATCAACTAAACCTGTCAAGAAGCAGTCGAATTCCTTGCCCTTAAACGTCTTCTTTATCTCAACACTTGCCCATATAGCAACTTGAACATTTAGTTTCACAAACTTTTAAAAGGTATATCTAGCATATATGTATGTATACTATACAGAATTTATTTTTTAACAAGAACGTTGAAAAATATATAAAATTAAAGAAAACTCTTTAAGTATTAAAATATACATTACTGGAAATTTTAATATTCTTAATGTAATTTTGGCTAGAATAAAATCACTTGATATGAGTGCTACCCAGAAATAATTTATAAAGCTAAAAATAGATTTTAAATTGCGTGTAACTGCCGTTTATCTACTTATTAATATTAATTAAATTTTAATAAATACAACGCGGAACGAATTTAATAAACTGTTGTACAAATTTGAATAATTATTACATATATTTAAAAATATTGAGTAGGTTTCTTCCTATGATATTTACATAAAAAATCTTCCGTATTCAATGCTATACTAATCGGCTAATTTGGAGATTAAAATGTCTGATCTTTTTTGCCTTTTTAATGTACTTTTTTTGTTGCTTGAAATGCAATACTCCGTTATTAAAAATTTCAATTAAAAATTTAATAAGGAAAATTAAAGTATATTTTTTTGACACAGTATTAACATGAAATAAAAATTAAAAAAACCACATTATTGTAGCTTTAATGTAATAATTTTGAATCTGGCAATGAGAATGTAAGTTGTGATTTTGAATTGGACTGTTAGATTAGAGTAAAATAATTGTACTCACCCATCAATGTGTTCCATGTTGCGTTTAATTGAACCATTAGTAAATTCTGTTGGAGGCTCATGCGATGTAGAATTGAGAGGGCTGATGGGACTTGTACTTTCTCCAAGAATATCATTTATATCAACAACAGGTGCAGATGCCTTTCTTACTAAAGAAGGTGAAGAGAGTTTTTGATGTTTGATCATGTCTGAAGTGGCACCATAAGAGAATGGTTGACTAGTTTGTCTCGCGTGATAGGGAATGTCGTCGTCAATAAAGTCTATATTTCCAAGAGGCGAAAAAGAGTCGCCGTATTTTCGATCGGGCGATCCTCGAAAGTCAACTGCGTCGTACACTCTTCCAAAGTCGGTGCGAGCAGAAGGCGATTCTATGTACTCGTTTTTCAAGGTACTGTAACTGCTCGAATCTTTTCCAGCACCGTAACTCCTATACGAATCCTTCAAGGTCGAATAATTTGAAGAAGTGGGATGACTGCCGTGACTACTATAACTCCGAGAACCATTTCTGTCTGATCGATGGTACTCGCTCGTTGGGGCATCTGGCATTGACTGAGCAGTAAAGTTAAAGAGATCTGATTAAAGTACAGGTGACATAATAAAGAAAGGCTGTGACTCAAAATTTACAAACAGACTTGTATGAATTTTTAGTTAGCTGCGCAGTTTTTAGAACAAAATAAATATGCTCCCTATTCTTTAAAAATTTTCAACTAAAGCGTTGAATAAAATATTTATTAACTTTAACAAATTGACATATAAGGTCATATATGACCCACTCTGCTTGAATAGGTAAATGTATCGAAAAATGTTATCTTTACAAAAAAAACAGCCTGGCTATTGTAGCTAGAAAAAAATGCTAATATTTAAATGAATAAATTTGAGGCCTCATGTCATACCTCAACAGTAAGCATCATGTCGTGTAACAATTTATCAAGATCACCATGAGCTTGATTTCCAGTTGGAATTTCGGGGGGGCTAGATCTTTGTGGTGGTCCACTACTAATTCCACTGTCCATGGAAACAGTCAGTGGAGAACCTCGGGCTCCACTTCCTGCAGGTGGATGTACCACTGCATAAATTGATCCATCCAGAGGACCGCAGGTATATTCTAATCCACGAGGAGACGTTTGTAAAGAATTAGAATGTGGAGGTAAAGATATCGGTGTGCTTTGGCCTGCAACAAATTTTTCAACAAAACTTGTTTAACATATATATTTTGTTCTTGTTCGAATATTTCTTAACAATTATGCTCTACATAATCCATCGCATTTAATAAAATAATACTTTAATCTATATGTGCAAAAGATAAACTGGCGTCATTGCGACCAAGTTACTTTTCCAGTTAATTTAATATTATATCTGTTGCCAATAAAATAAACTTGATAGTTACAACAAATTGATTTCATTTATTGATTTTAATTCATGTAATAAAAAAGTGGTTTTTATCAGCACAATAACAGGATATTGCTTTTTATTATTAAATTTTTCTTATAAACGTAAAGTTTATTGTAATTATTGATTGCTTTCTCTTTGCAGAGGAGGATAAATTATGTTCATATAGAGTTCAAAGCTGCTCGAATTAATTTGACTCTATATTATCGCAGATAGAGCTTTTTTCCTATTTTTATCTAATGTTTGTATGTATAGTTTTATACGTATTCTAAACTGTTTCTAAAATTCCATTGAAGCGAAACCCTACTGAAGTTTGTACATAAAATATTTTAAAAACTTTTTGTCTCTACAGAGCCTTAAATAATAACACATTTTTTATTAGCCATAAATGTAACTTTTGTGATAGTTGGTGGAAAAAATGAAACCTTTAAGTGCCACGGCAAATGGCTGTAAAATAAACTCTGAGACTGAGACTTGAGGTTGAAATGTGAACAGGGACTTTATGTCTGAAACGTTCTCGGTTTAAACGCATTTTAAAATGTTTCAGACTTTGCACTCCCTAACACTCAATAGCAACTTTAATTCATTGCAAATTCAATTAATTTTATGGCTGTTACAACGTGATATTCATTAATATGTTAGGTGTGTCTAACAATACCAAGCATGTTATGGGATTTAATTAAAAATTTATAGCCTATGCAAAATTTTACAAAAATGGAAAAAGAATATTTGAATAGTAGATCTTAAGAAAAGGCGCATTTCTACCCCAAGATTTTATGAAGAATAGAAAATAAAATTGTCACAACGCGAATTGAGGACACGAATGGTTGGTAAAGCGTACTGGCCGTCTACACCATATGCGGACGACGGCTTTCTTCTTTTGCGGACACCAACTTTTTTCTTCAACTTCTCGTGGTCAGCGGATTCAAGTGGTAGACTTGTTCCAAGAGATTTCAAGAATACCACACCTTTCCGCCACATCGTAACGAATCATGTCAAATCAACAGTGCAGAATAACGTAGTTTAACATGTATAAAGACTGAATAATTTTATTCAGGAATGTATACAAGTTGTTTGTTTTGTAGAACCTCTTGAGAATAATGTGCTATATTATTTTTTTATCTTTAGCATTTTTTTAAAAAAAGTGCAACGTAAACTCCCTCATAAGTATATCTAAGTTCTATTGCGGAAGAGAAAAGTTTTCTACGAATATTATATCTAAAAATATTTAATCACAGCATATACAATCAAGCTGTTTGAAAATGTTATATATTTATTGATTTCTAACAAAAAACTTATACGTTATCACAATTTTTAGAAGGATAAGCTTTCTGAGGCAAAAAACAATGATAACTTAAAGACACTCTTTGACTACAACATTATTTAACAAAGAAAACTTATGAAAATATTTTGAATTACAAACTTAATATTATATACTAAATACGTATAGATGTCCTTCGAAAACACACTATATAAGTGTGTAGAATCCAAAGTAATCATACACATAAAACAGTAGTATGTTATTCAAATTTTGAATTCAATAGCTGCAATTAACTTTTCATTTTGCAGTAAAATTAAAAAAAAAATTCTTTTCACTGGGTTTAAAGAGCAATGTATGTTTCGAACGCGGATAATTTTGAATTCTGATTTTTCTGAGTAAAGGTACTCACGTCTGACACACAGTAGTGTCGGTCAGACATTTTTACGACACTACTACTACTAGCAAGTAGTTGTAGTGGTGTAGAGTGAAAGCGCTAAAAAAACTTTTTTCTCACAAAAATTTTAATATATCTAGAAAACTATTAAAGTATTCTTAGTTAATAGAGAAATTGCCAATAAAACGTAGAAAATAGGGTGTGCAGCGTGGATTGAGAAAAAATATCCCTCACTCTGATTTTTTCTAAATTTATTTCTGTTTTGTGACAAATAATTTAATTTAAAAAAAGTGGTAGATATAAATGGTAAAGAAATTTGATGATTTTAATGCATTTGATTTATTCTAATTAAAAATGTTTTGCACCCAGAGAAATGATATATTTGCGACTTAGAAATAACTAGATTTTTTATTTGTTTTAAATAAAATTTTATGTAGCTCAAATACATATTTTTATTTTGTCGAACATCAATTTTATTTATGACTAATTAACAATCTAGTTCTGGTTCTGAGACAAATATACATTTATTTAAGTCAAATAAAATATATTTGGTTTAAATAATATTTTTCTTTGGGTGGGTTCTTGTATTTGAAACATTATATATACTTTTCAATTGAAATATCACTTTCAAATACTTTAAATTAATGAAGATAAATAAATTCATAAATATTAGTTATTTTTTCTTTATTTTTGCTCAAAATAATAATTACACTTTTAGTAAATTAATATCTAATGATATAAAAACATATAGATTTGCTTTTTAACTATATATAACCAAGTTTCACTGAATAAAATTCTATATTAAGTTATTATTTGAGATTGAAAATTACATTAATTATTGTTTGAAAAGCCTTAAAAATTTCAAAACTAGTACTTAAATTATTTTAATAGCAGTATTCAAGCGTGTTTAAAAAATAAAAAAGTGTTTAATGTTATATTAAAGAACTAATATTAAATTTAAGTTGATCACTGTTACGTGCATGTGAAATAATCATATGTATTATAGGAAGCGATTTAGGACAAGGACATAATATATGCGATTTGACTATACGGTTCACTTGATTATCATACGTTCTGGCCCAGAAATGTAATAGGTAAAAATGTTAAATTATTTCGTACTTTATTATTCTTAATTAGATGTATATAAAAATAATCACTTCCTTATAATTTTTAATTTTAAATATAAATGAAAAACGGATTGTATTAAATGTTTTCTTCATTTTATAAAAATAGATATTTTATTGAGTAACGAAATGATGATTGTAATATAATTATACTCAAAATATTTTATATCGTTCTGATATTTTGAAAATACAGTTTTTTCGAATTACAGGAAATGGTTGCATTGTTACTTTCTTAATTTAAAGAAATTATTTTCATTGTTTCTCACTTAAAAAAATGTTCTTTTTAATTAAAGGAATTATTTTTATAGCAACAAACTGTAATGATATATTTGATTCGAACCGAGCAAATTTTTATCTTGATGCTCGTAGCACGCTGACGCTTAGGTTTGTTTATACTTTAGTTGTTATTCTTTCTATTATTTGTTTATTTATAAATTTTAATTGCTTGGTACTTAATAACATTTCAGTATATTTTTTAACATTGAATTTTAGTAAAATGTACTTTCTACATGTTCTACAGAATGTGCTGAAGTCGATAGTACGATAACTTTCACTTTTAGAAAATTAAATTTTTTGCACTCCTTGAAGAATTATAGATATTTATTCAGCTTGTGATTTTATTAGACGATGTTACTTTTATCTTGGAGAGTATAAATTGCAGGCTTGAAAGGCGAAAATTCTTTTGAATTTTGGAGAGTTACATATATGCTTGTGCAACACAAATAAACCAGTTGACTCCAGACAGACTATTTTCAGCGTTTTGCTCCTCATATTTAAGAAACTGTACACTTGGAAATTATCGGAAGCACCACTGCGACAGCTTTTCGATAATAATGTATCAAATCGGTCAAAAGTCAACAAGTGTAAAGAAAATGAAACTTTTTTTCTTCATTTTTTAAAAAGGAAAAATTAGAAGCACAGAAAGAGAAAGGAAGTGAGAACAGACAAAGAGCTCAGATTAGAAATAAATGTATATTTAAAAGACAAGAACTGAAATCTTGTCTGAAGTCTTGTCTGTTAATCAGTTAGTCTTTAGTAGTTACTACAACTGTTACTACAACTATTACTACTACTAGTACTTCACCAAGTTTTCTTAATTTTCTGCAAGCTTAGTTTGTAAAAAAATTCTATTGGAATTTCTTTACATTTATTATTAGTAATTTTTTTTGCCTAACAAATTATAATGAAAGCGGTTAAACTTTAATTGGAGATTACCTTTTACTCAAGGTTGAGGAATTCATTTACTATTGCGCCAAATTGTATAATACATACTTACAACTGAATATAAAAAAAAACTTGTAATCTTTCACTTGCGAATATTAATAATTTGCACTAAATTACTTTTTAAATTCCTGTCTGATAAAATATTATTTAACTTTCAATTTCGTTTTTAAAATGAATCATAAAAGAAGAAAAAACTTATACTTCTGAAATAGTCAAAATATACAACAATAGTAGTATATTCCGTTACTTGTTTACAAGGCCGTTCACGAGAACTGAACTGTTAGAAGCGCGGAGCGCGAAAGCCAGATCCTCGGTGACTCCGAGAATAACTCGCGCCTCTAGCGCCATCCTCGAATAAAGTCAGAGAATTAAATAATTAGCTTCACTGTAATATTATGGACTGCATTTTCCACATTTATCAACATTCATACACAATTTGAAAAATTGTAATTAAATTGTCTTTTTATTCATAAAAAAAAGAAAAAAAAAAGAAAAAATAATTAAAAATGATTAAAATAGTTTATATAAGAAGAAGATAAAGACAAAATTATGCTTTTATATAAACATAATATCAGATACGTAATAATGAATATAACAACGTTAAACTATTAAATATAAACATTAAATTATCACAACAATAATTGTAAATTCATAGGGTGATTTTATTTATTCTTCATTGTGGAAAAAGTAAAGTAGCCTAATTTTAAAATACTTTTTTTTATCTATGTTTATTAATGATATTTTATACATGAAAGGTAGTGTTTGTGTAATTCAATACAACGAACTATAATTATACGCAATTTTATGGGTATTAAAAGTTAAAAATTATATATCAATGTCGTATCACTTGATTATCCCGAGAAAAAATGATTGGATCAATATCCTGTGAATTTTTGAAATGAAATTAAAGGGGTTCGTATTGCCATCTATCGAGAACTCATGAGTAATCGTGAGTAAGTTTGCAGATTGTGACAATATTAACCTTTCTATCGGTATACCTATACGCAGTTGTGTATATGTCATCTACACTACATATCGAGATGGGCATTAATTTATTGTCCGGTTGATAAAGCTTATCACATCACCATTTTCTATACTTGTAATAAAAAGTAGCAAGCGATAATAATAGAAAAAGTCATGATGTCATTAGAGTGACTGATAAACTGAATAAGAAATATGTGTATTGGGCAAGCCACACCGCACCCATAATTGCCGTGGCCGTTATCTGCGCTAGGATGTCTTCAATTTTTAAGTTATTAAATGAAGGATACTTACCATCCTCGTTGATTTCCAGATTCGAATAGCTATCCCAGTGCAATATGGGGTCGTGATGTGCTGAAGCATGCGGCACAGCAGGAGTCGGCGCCGGTATTGGTCCATCTAATCTCCTGGCGGCTGTCGCGAAATATAAGGTCATTACGCTGTCGAACGGACACCTTGGGTCGTCACATGCGAAATCTAATTCCGAACGGGGAAACGAGACCACGCTTTCAGTGATGACACACGTGTGAAACTGTCAATTCAATGTCGAGAATAAATTAAAAACACAGAACGCTTTAAACAAACAGATATAGTTGTGATGAAATATGTATGTACAATGTACACATTGCATAACTAAAACTTTTCTTCGTACCTGTAGAGAAAACATAACTTGGCGACTCTGCTTGGAGTACTCCCTGTGATAGCATTTGATTAGAATATCCCCTCTAAGGCGAAGTCCTCCAAGATTCACAGTGAATTCGCGAGCATTCGTCACTGAATAGAGATCGGAAGTGTAAACTGGCGTCAAACCCTCGTACACTTTGAGGAAAGCTCGGCAGCCTGTGGGCTCGAAGAGTGGAACACCCAAAACTGTGACGTGCGTTAAGAATAATGGGGACGGACTGATGCGAAGCGAACCTGAGAGAAGTCCACTAAAGTATTCAATGTACCTGTAAGACAAATACTCACTATAGTTTCAAGCCTATAACTTAGCCTATTACACAGAGTGTAATCAACGGTACCTTCTATGTGATGGTACTTTGAGTTTGCCGATTTTATCATCCAGGAACTTTCTCATGGAAAACCTATCGAGAGCTTGATCGTTTGTCCCGCATATACTGCTGTAATTCATGTAGGCAGAAACTGCTACTCCTAATCGTTCTCGTTCTTTACTCCCTCTAACACCCAAAGAAATGCAAATATAGTTGTAAGAGCGCGAAATTATTCCTTTCCCTATTATGAGAATGTAAAAATATTAACCTAGAATGAAGTACCACTACTCTATTCGGTGCAGCATTCAGCCAAGAGTCTATATCCTTGCAGAGTGAGCAGAGTCTCTCCAAACTGGGCGCTAGTCCTTGAGGCCATCCTGCCTGTCGTGTGTTAGGATCTCGAGATCGATACGGTGAAGATAGATTAAAAATCTACAAGGTTCGTAATTCATTACTCCAATATTATTAATAGAAATAATAAAAAAATGTTCTAAAAACATACCAAGTAATTATTGGCATGTTTCCCTCGAAGAAGAGACGTGGCATGTTCGAGAGCTCCCAGTTCATCTTCTCGGTACCAGAGAGCAATGATTCTTTCTGTCACATAACATAATTCCATTACTTCCTTCACTCTTCCACTTCTTCCTGATCCCATTGTCACCGAATCTGCACCCACGCCTGGTGTCCTTGTGGAAGACGAAGACGAAGACGATGTCGAGAGACCTCTCGACTGCACCTGAGACAAAATTTCTATTGCTCAGCTATTTATTAATTAGTTGTTTGAATCAAACAAGTCATAACGTTGACCTTTAATACTTCCGTTATAGTTATAATATTACAAATATAGATGTAATTTTACGATTAATCGACATATTATATTGTTCCGACTGAGAGAATATTCAGCATTCTTTATTATTCTTACCACAACATAGTTGGCATTGTGTGTTGATGTCAAATTGAGTTTCTCATTACTTTGGAAGACGGTAAGTGTGTCTTACAACTAGCAATATATGTATGTGTTTTAATATTTATCTACATTTCCTTCTCTTTACATGTTCTTCCATTTATTCTTAGAAAACCACTCAACAATAATTAGATGACGTGAACTACTATTCAATGCTAACGTTAAACAAAACGTTTCAATTTTTCTAAGCGTTTACACTATTTATATGTATAATACGTTTAATAAGCGGACGTGATATTTTCAGTAAACAAGACTGAAATCCATATCGCTCATGTATGTTTTGAAATATAAACTTTTATTCCCAATTTTTCACTTATTTCGTTAATTATGCTGACAAACATTTATAAGAATTGAAAAAAACTTTAATTTTTGAGCCATTAATTAATTCGCATTGCATAATATTAAAAAAGGTAAGTTTTAAATATAGATGTATAAATACGTAACTGCTTGTTTCACTTTTTTGCGCAATAATAATTTTTAAGTCTTTTTTGTCTGACAATTATTCCGGCACAGAGTGTTCAGGATTTATGGTTTTAAGCTGCATTGTCCTGTTGACTAACAATTCCAAGGAACTGGGTGCGTTATGATCCCATAAACGAATCTATTTTTAGTACGGTTCAACTGAAATCTTTTTATTATTCTTGGAAAACAATAAACTTTTAATTTACATTGACCTCGAAACTACAGATGATAAATTATTAATGTCATAAAAAAGTATTAATAAACTTCTATAGAACTTTAGATTGCTACTTGTAACATTCTTTTCCAATAATAAAAGAATTATTTGTTGCATAAATCTGGACTGTCTGATACAATGCTCGCAGATTATATATCTATATGCGGTAATACTTATTGAAAATGAATCTATACTTTGCTAACCCTCCGCGAACACACCTATTTTTTCGATCACGGAGTTCAATCTGATCCATTACTTTTTTAATCTAGTGTAATTTCAAAATGACTGAATCGATTGCCATCAAAACTATTATGTGGTATACTTTGGAATCAGTAGAAATATAATTTATATTCAACTACTGCTAATGCTTTGATACAGTTTAACAAAATCAGCGAATAAAATTGTTTTCAAAAATTCAATTTTATTATCGGAAGAAATTTGTAACATTTTATATTTGAAGAATTTTAGATTTATATATAGAATCTCTAAAAGTATATTTAATTAATAAAACAGAAATATTCTTATATTTTATTTTGAAGAAACACCGGATTTCGAATACTTTTCAACGAAAATTGTGGGCTGCATATAGAATTTGTTGAAATGGAAAATTGTTGACTGTTTGTTAGACATATATTTAAAATCGTGTGCATTTAGTGAGGAAAACTTCATGTGAATATATAGCGTCAAATGGCGTCATTAATGTCAATTAACGTTAATTCATCGTAATTGCCAGAAGCGCTTAATTTTTAATTGAAACCGGAACGTTCAAGTGATAGAAGGTATAAAACATTTTTAGAGTTTTTTTTGTGCGATAGAAGAAAGATGACTCGCACAATAACTAAAAGTGTAGAAAAAAATATAGTTTTTTAAAAGTAATATTTAACATTCCCCTATGTGCAACAAGATGGAATAATACAATTTGATTTCTAAATTATATTCTTTGGGTACTGAAAGACAAATGTCTTTCATTATTGCAGTTAAATTCATTTTATTCATTAGTGCCTTGAGGACAAAACCGCCTTATCTCTTTATGAACATCACATATTTCTTTGCTACGCACAAATCTGCGACTACTAAATTAATATCTAATGTAATAAATTAATAAACTTACGTCTTTGCCATTGGAACTTCTAGCAAAAGTATTAACATTCTTTGGCTGCGACTTGTAAGTGCCGTTTTGCTGAAATAAAACAATGTTAAATAAATTTTTAGTACATTACTGAATTTTAATATTCATTATATTATATAAAATAATATATGACGTTTTGTAACTTTTACAAACTACTTAAACAGTCACTAATGATGTGAAAGGGTACTTTCTTAAAAGTTTAAATATTTAATTAATTAATTAAATTGGAAAGGTAATTGCACACCTCACTTTCAAGATGAAGTGCCGTGTGCCACAAATTAAAAGCTATGCGTTGCAGCAATGTTTCGGTCTCTTCTTTCTTACATCGAGAGTAATAAAGATTGTTGTTTACATTATCTCGTTTTGTGACAGTGTGCCAACCGTTAGATGCAGAGCTATTGTTGAAGTTTGTCATTTTCCCTTTAATGAACAATTTGTATGATGCACTTACTTGTATTCAAGTGAATCATTTCGAAAAAGATCACAAGAAATAACAAGCGCTTTTCTTAATTTCAAAAAAGTAATTACTTTATTTTTAACTTTTAAAGATGTATAATATTAGGCGATGAAAGTTGAGAGACGACATATAGTTAATAATAAATGTACTCAATGCAAAAAAGAATTATTTCAAAACAGAAGTAATTAATTTAATTTTAATCTGTTGGTCACTAAATTTTTAACATAGTTTTTCCTTATCACTGTTTCAATCTTGTATAGTCGAGAAATTTTAATGAAAGTTGGAAATATATTATCAGGATAGATCATCGTGGATATCACTTGCAGTTCTTATTTCAAGTTCTAAAAAGGATAACAAACTTCTTTTCAATTAAATCCTTTCCCTTCTTGTAGATTCTTAACTTTTTAAAATTCAACGATTAAATTATAATTAATAAGTAAATTCAAAGTACTCAGTTCTAATGTCAATTGGTGAAATTGCATTTCAAGATATTGTTGCAATTTTAATTTTTATTTATAAAAATGTTGGTACTTTTGAAAAGAATTTTTGACAGACCACGACCTGGGTCAAGGGAGCCGCCCTGGTGTTACAGAAAGAGGGATGAAATCCGCATTGAGAAAATGAGAGAAGCACGCAGGCTTGGTCTTGCGCACGTGATTGCTCCTCTTTAAATAACATTCACATAAAGGATCACTTCCACTATATCTACATATCTACATATACATATATACAATTTAAAAACATATCAAGTATCATGGGATCTAATCAAGCTACCAAGTTGGGGGATCTATAGCTAATCCCCAACTAATACCCATTAAATTTGTAAAATTTCTGTCTTAACTTACACACGACAGAAACTTGCAACAAAACTGACTGTAACTGAGAGCATTACCTCAACGTTGTGAATATTGCTGCAAGCTTTTTTGCTGTGTTTATCTAAGATATTTTACTCGGGCATGAGCTCATATTTATTCTTTTATGCTATAGAAACTGGTTTTCTTATATAATATAAGTATAACACAAGGTTTTGAGAAAATATTATAAATATATAAATAACGTGTTCACACATCGCGTTTACGCCCTTACTGTTCATCGCTATAAATATTAACCTAAACACTGTATATAGTTTAAGTTGAACGACTGTTTAACAACTATACAATTTTACACATTCAGAGAATGATGTCACAAAATTATTAACAGATGAAGTTCTTGCAAATCTGCTTGTACTAAAAGTACTTTAAATTTGTTTTCCAAATTTTCTCATAAATAAGAGTTTCTAAATCAAACAATTAAAGCATAATTAAACAAAAATGGACTTTACAAAAATCTTCAAATTAAAAACATAAGAAAGTAAAAACAATCTAATAAATTGATATCCTTAGAAAAACTGTGTTATTTATTTTTAATTTGGAAAATATTTTTCAAACATAGCAGCAAGCTTGCAACAACTTTGTAAGAAAATCCTTCAGCTAGTTTTCATTGAAAGTTTATAACAGTGGAGATTTTAGTGTCTCAGACACGCTTTTAGTATTACACCATTTTTATAGAAATACTCTTTAAATAATGATAGACTTACCTCATTAAAAAAATTATTGGTCGGGGAGTCCTCAATACTGCTGATGCTTTTAACAGTCGGAAAAGCTCTTGCGGGATCAGTCTGCCATTGTTTATGAATTTGTTGAGAAGTATCTCTGAATCTGGCCTAAACAATATAAAACATTGTAATTTAATTTTTATTCATCATTTATTACAGGTTGTAAACGTTTAATAAATTATGATAAAACTTTTTGACTTTTAAAGCATTATAAATATATGTCTTGCAATGTATAAGGTTTTCTTGACATTTTATAGGAACGGCGTGTTTCAAAAATTCTAACATTTAAGAAAAGTGTATATAATTATTTTACGTACGAGCAGAAATATAATGCTCGTTTAAAATGTTGTGTCTTGCTTTAAATAGTGTTATCACTCTAACTCTTAATGCTTTTTTTAATGGGTTAAAGCAAAAGCATCAACCGGCCTGCTTTAATTAACCGATGATGTGATCGTACTTTATTATTTTTGGGTACATCCCAAAAAATATCCATTATATCCGATTATTTTTTCAATTAAAAATAAATATCTAGATATTACAACTTCAACATAAGTGAATTTCAACATATTTGTAAAAATTCAAATGTACCATGAATTGAAATGTAATGCAAAATTATACTTGCTAGAATGTTTTATTATCTACATATGTATACTCGAAAGTATATCTGTGTGGTTGTATGACATAAAGAGGAGGAACAGATACATATTTGTCAACAACAAACAGGAGCGGACTCCATTTTTTAAAAATAAAACTTTTCCATAAAGCTTGCTGCAATTTCTTCGCGATGATATTTTCACACAATTACCGCAAACTTCACTTAAAAAATATTGTGCTATCTGTGGGATGCTGTGTTCATGTAAATAAAGGAACGGAAATTTCATATATCGCATATTTAGTAAGTACATACCTCACTGAAAGTAGCTTCAAGATTCTTTTCCCGAATTTTTGTCCTCATTCCGTTGGCATTATTTTTGTCTCTTTTTTTAATCCAATATTATTTTATAACGATATATGTTAATTTTTCAATATACCACTGTAGTACAAGAAACTTTGAATAATAATAGAAGTGGACTTTAAAAAAGTCATGTGATTTTTAATAGATGTCTCTTTTTTCTTCCTTTTATTGGCATACCTCTCTTTTTATGCCTTGAGATCTGAAGATAATTCTTTTATTTATTTTAAATCACTCACGTCTTGAATGTTAACATTTTAATTCTTATAGTTGACAAACTTTCTTCTTCAAGTTCTGACCTTTGATGTGAAATTACATAAGTTAAAAACAATGACATTCAAATTAAGTATACATGTATGCACTGATAATTTTAAAAGTTTTTTTAATAAAATAAGGTCACATTGCACAATATTACTACAAGATGAGTATTTAGCTTCACACTTTTTCATTAATTAAAGTAATTAGCTTGATTAGATTTCTCTCTTGTATATATGCATGTAGATATATATATATATACACCTTTAAACCAAATATGTAACCGGAACATTCAAAAAGCAGGCGTGCACTTATCCTTAATGGTGTTCACATGCAACAAAATTTATGTCTATGCAATTTTCCAGCAACGTACATACATACATTTATGAAATTTATGTATAAATTTATAAATTGACAACAAAATTATTTTATACTGTACTTTAATGTTTTTTATAATGTACGCATATATGCTTATTTTCTAAATAAAATTGTTGTTAATTTTGTGAGTTGTTTTAAAGAAACCCAAGTTATTGAAAATTTAAATTCCATCTTCTTATTTCGCTTCTAAAACTCAATAACTGGTTTTATTATTTCAATATTTTTCAACAAATATACTCTCATACCACGCGATCAGGCCAGACAACTTAGCCTCACTAAGTCCGCAGTTTGTTCGCCGCGAACACTCCTCCTTATGTAACGAGTCTTGTGTTTATGATAGACTTATCGTCGAGATATTTAAACCAGAATAGAAGATTCATTCTATTCACTTAACAAGGAGAAATTAGAAAGAGTTTTAAAATATCTCAAAAAATTCACGAAAACGGTTTTACGTTGATTTTTACTTGAAAAAATATTATTCAAATTAAACTAAATATTAGAATCGTTGAATAAATCTTATTCTACACCAGAAACAACAATAAACAAATTCTTTTTAATTCACTTATAACGTAAGGTAATAGTTTTGCCTTTACAAGTTATTTTCCATCCAACAGAATAAGGCGAGCTCAACAAGCGTCTGGTTATATGATCCTGTGGCACATTAAAAAAAAAGAAAAAAAAAATTGTAGCCCTTTGCACGCCAAGTTCTCAAACAAAAAATTGATAATCTTAATTCACAAGTATACAATATTTATTAATAGACGCACACTTCAAATTCCTCTGTGTTTGAAATATTTTTTAAATAAAATTATATTTTAAAATATTACATTTCAATTAATCTCTTTGAATGAAATATCCCAAATTGAAATGAATGCCCTATGAATGTTTCAATTAAAATTTCAAAAATCATTTCTTCTCGAGAAAAAAGAATAAAACGTGTAAGTTTAAAATGTTCATTTATTAATTTTTTTAGCTACTTTTTTGAAAAATAGAAATATTTTTAAAACACTTATCTTAAATACAACATTTTTAATATTAAAAATCTATAGAATAAATTAAAAATTTTCAACATAATGAAATGAATTTTCTGTAGTGAATGCTGGCGTGGCAGCTCCAAGGTCGTCAGGTTCTTTATTTCAAGTTCAAGGTGGAAAATGACAAAAAGCAATTTGTCTACTATATACTTCACTTAAAAAAATATTAACAAATATTTATTTATTTATTTATTATATATTTATAGTTAAAAACTTGAGATTATTTTATAATTAAAATATTACCTCGTAAAAACAATCAAAATTTCATTCTCGCGAATATTATTAAAGATTATCTTTGGTATAATGTCCTAATAAATTGTTTAGAAAACTGATTTAAGCAATTTCTTTATTATTAAGAAATATTTATGACTGTTTTCAGATTGAAATCATTTTTAAAATAGATTTAACATCTAAGAAAAATATATTTTAAATATTTTTTAATGAGAATACAATATTAAATAAAACTTAGAAGTAAATGCGCAAGTATGTTGTAAAATATTCCAGTCATTTAAACAAAATAACCATTATTTTTTAATGAAATCTACGCAAAGTTTAAGATATCTCGACAAGACATTTTTAACTATTAACATGAAAGCTTTATGTTTTATTGATAGACTTTTTCTACTTAAAAAAAAGTTGGTTTGACAAAATAATGTATACTACTTGAAAGCCAATGTTGCCTTGACTAGAAATTTTTTTCTACTTAAAAATGGAGTCCAGTAAAATGCAAGTAGCTATAATGGTTCATTTTGCAAGATTGTTTTTACTCTTCGAAATAATCGACAGCTAGAGTTTAATTTTAAGACAAAAAAATTTTAAGCAATTAATTATTATTCGTGTAAGAAATTTGAGTTTAAGATATACTTGATTTTTAATTTGTAAAGTTTATTATAAATGAAAGATTCAAAGGTTTTGACAAATTTTTCAAGTACAAAATTTTCTAAAAGAAAATTCTTTATTAATTAATATTTCTTTAATTTAACAGTGATAGATCAATTTGTAATTTCCTTAAGGGGGTGTCGATTCTCTCTAAATTTGATTCAGTTAAAAACCACAGTTAAACTGACAACTGATTTGGGAAAATATTATTATTTAAGTCAAGGGCTGACTTTTTGCTTTCAAATACCTCATTTTCAACTGATTCAAAATTAGAGAGACCGATTTTCGCACCAAACATCAATGGAAAAATCGCATCGACTTTAACATCCCCTTAAAATTTAAAATAGCTGCCTGTCTGAATTTTTGTGAAAAAGATTTACTAATTTTTGAAAACTTGCTCCTCATTTTTATATGAATAGTTGAGTCTTGAAAAATGATTATTGTCATTGTCGCTTCTTTCTTTATTCCTCAACAATAGCTTTGAAATTACTTTGCGATGGAGAAGAAATTTTCGCTCATATTGTTGTAGGCGGTTGTAGGTTGTGATTAGAAGTATTAGACGACTAGTCATGAAAGTTGAAATTTGAATAAGGATGAAAAAAGGTACATATAAAGATAAAAACAACAAGGAGGTACCTCACGTTTCATCTTGATCCTATTACACGTAAGATCGTTCACCTCTTTTTGCTGCTTCTCAAAAAATCACACTGCATCCTTTCCCCGCGATCATCACGCAAAGAATTCCTTCAATGCACCGCGACATCGGCCTTCTACGGCCAAGGTCATTAATTTTGTCACATTTGCTACTGTGCATCTTTGCAACATCTGTTTGTCAACACACGAGTGGTCAGAAGTCTCCAATATCGAGATTCATTTATTTCGATTTACTTCGATTTACTTGTTCCTACAGGAAACTGTCCTGATAAAACTTGGAAGAAAAAATTGACGATTTTGACGATCGGCTTTTTGTTCATCTCGATTTCACTCTCATACAAATACACCTCAGACACATACAGACACTCCTACGCAGTACAACTATTGACTTTCGTTATTCTGTGTACTGTAAGAATAAATAACACTTGTAACAATTTGAATATTTTTATTTCCCAATATTTCACTTCGAAGTTGCACTTTTTCAAGTTACTTTAAATATAACTGCACAGAGCGAAGATTGTGTTGAGTAATAAATTGCATTAAATCGAATCGTAATTTTAGGGAAGAAACGAATGTTGTTCCTCAAGATGTAATAAATGAAAGCAGAGAATAGAATAACTACGTCCAACACAGCGCAAAGCCGCTCGAGAACTGAGGTCGGCATGTGCGAGACAGACCATCGCTATCTCATGCCACTAACTCAGGTGGTGTTTGTGATATTATTTTTTCAAAAACTAGCATTAAACTTGGCAAAAGTTTTCTCCTCTAGTCGTTCAATGTTCATGTTTTCTACAATATCAATTTTTACATGTATTTATAATTTTATACAAGAACACAATTATTTTTGTTAAATTATTAACACAATTATTTAAGAAAAGCTCACCACTTTGTAGAAAGTCTTATTCTTCTTTTATATGTTGTAAAATTGTGCAATTAATCGAAAATTTTTATTTCTGATGCTTTTATTGATAATTAAGAATTGTAATAATCTAACTACATAATAGTTCTACAGCATATAATTATTTCCGTTCACATTTTTGCAATGATCCATTACTACCATTTTGGCCAAGTATATATAGCATCCCACACAGCACTGGAGAAGTTTTCATAAACTTTACAGCATTAAATTATTTTTAAAAAATGTACTCTCAGTGAGAGCAGTAAAAATTTATTCTCTACTGCCAATAAAAATATTGTCGTATCGCAACAAAATTGAGATAAAAATCTCTTCTCTTGATGACAATAAATTATTTTTCTCAAAGAACTTTTCACATCAGGAAAGGCGAAGCGTGGGTTAAAATCGACCTGAACACCTGGCTACACGTCTGGTTTCTCCGGTCGGGTCACTGCCTCTTCCTCTTCAGGACGAAACGACATCCAGTTCACGTAACCAAGACCTTTTCTTTTCCTGCAAGCTCTACCAGGAAAAACCCATGCTTCAAAACATACAGTGAAGTTCGTTTGTCTCGAGACATAGAAAGCCGACTTACTCGCTCATGAATCCTTATAAAAACCCATCGACCAAAGACAACGGTTGTTTTACATTTTTCAACGAAATATGCTTTCATCTTAAGGTAATTAAATTCTCCAATTTTATTGGCAATTCATAAGTACTTATTGAAAATTCGTTGATAGAGATCGACAAAATTTCCACTAAATTATACATCATATAACATTTTAATGAAAGTAGAAAATTTTTGTAAATTTGAGCTCTTACTTAGCAAGTAGTTGAATTATAATTGATAAAGAGGGAAATTTTAAAAGATGAAAGTCACTTAATTCCGTTAGCTTCGTTTATGTACATATAGATAAGAATGTGATTCTATACGGGTATACATATATATATACTGCGTAATGAATAAATGATTAGAAGATCGAATAAGTAATACAATATCGAAATCATCGCTTAATAAAATTAATAATTCGCGCAGACCGCAAAATACTAAAGCACGACTGTACACACCATTCCTTATTCAGTATGCATAAATAAAGAGATAAATATTCTAAAAATAACATACCTTATCTTCGCATGTCTTGTGGCAGGTGAACTTGCACACTGGAAAATGAAATAAATGAAATGTTCAAATACTCGACTATTTTCAATATTTTTCGTTATTTAATTGCAATATACTTTATGTTATTTAACACCACCCACATGTCAAAAGGCAGTGGAGAAACCTTACCCCTATACTGTTCACCGAAGCTTTACAACGACCCGCTGAGGAATATCATAGGAAGATTCCCGTAATATATTCGCAAATGTTTTTTATGTGCGCAACAAGAATATAAGGTATATAAGGTTCACATAAAAAACAAATCTTGATTTCAGCCTATTTTTGAGACTGAATTTATATTTAAGTTCTAGGATTTCTTTTTTACTACGATTTAAATAATTAAACTAAAAATCAGGATCTGAAAAAAGCGATAAATATGCCACAAATTTCGTCAGTTCTGATTTAAAATAAAGAATCTATATAAAATTTATGCAGAAACAAAAAATTAAATTGAAACTGAATATTTAGCACTTTTTTTATACCCCCATGTTTTTTTTCAAAATTTCAAACTATTTTGTATATTTTATTATTTCTATATTTCTCTCTTATCGACTATTTGTTAGTCGATTTCTTACCAGCGCAAGTGGTTACCAACAAACGATAACGACTTACCTTTACAACTTGAGGCTTGTTTTAAAATTGGTTGATGGCACATCTGACAAGGTCTCGATTTTCGTAATCGTTTAGTTTGAAATATGTGACATTGTGGTTCAAAATCAGTCTGAAACATAATAAGAAATTTCTTATCAATATTCCAGTAAAATATTAAAATATTTTCAAAATTTATACAATTTAGTTACATTACATAACATAACATATGCATTAAAAAACTTATATTACTATATTGTCAAACTTTATTGAAATTTTAAGTTATATTGTACCTATAGTTAATAGAGCTATTCTATAAAGTCTTTTAATTTTGTTTTCAATATTATTTTATTCTATTTTAAACTATAGTTTAATTCATGAATAAAAAAAAATAAAATTTTTCACATTGAGGTAGAATATTTTAGGTTTCATTCTTAAATTTTTCACATTAGTGTTTAGAGCACCGTTAGTAGACACTTTGCATCAGTTTGTACGGTTTGTCAAGTGGCCTTTCTCCTGCATACTTACAAGAATAAACAAAGCACGTTCTACTTGCATTTTTTTAAAGAGGTTGAAATGCAAAATAATAAAAAATAAAAAAAATCATTGACAACATTTTTTCATTTCTTTTACAAATGTAAAAACTAAATTAACTATATTAATTAATTAATAGAAATGTTGTAAATTTTCTGTACAGTTTTTCATTCTAATGTGTATTGTAATATTATTTGCTGGGCAGGTCTGCAAAACTTTTAAGATAACGACAAGGGACGAGTACGTCCGCTCGCAATTTAAAGACTAAATAGTTCAATTATTATGAAGCAAATCGAACGGAACACCCGTGTCATCAGTTTGTCTCTTTAATGTTGTAAACGCTTTTGAGATGTTATCAGTGTTTGCAGTTATATATAAAAATAGCATCAGGAATAGTTTTTATTTTTTTATAATTATTGAGTTAAATAACCAATTAAAATTTGAAAATTTCTTTCTAAAACGTATATAGTTTTAGAAAGATTCATATTATATGTATTAATTACTATTCTATTTTAAATTCTTAACTAAATTTCAAGAGGATTGTTTATACTTTTTTTTTTACAACAAAATAAACTTTTCAAATGGAAGCTGTAGTATTCAAAATTAAAAACATTATTGAGTAACTTGTAATAAGTTTACTACCAGACACATATATAGTTCATTTAAAATAGAATGTCCTTTTCCTGCAAAAATTTGCAGCGTCATGGGTATCGTTGTTGTGGATTTTATCATCTTTTATGACAAGTAATAACTGCGTGACCATCATTACGATCTGCTGAGCAATGTATTGTAATAATACCCAATTTTCTCAAAAAAAAAAAAAAAAAAAAAAAAAAAATTACACAAAATATTAGGTATTCTTGTGGTTGACAATAGGAGCTGCGGTAGAGCTTCAGTTATTTTCAAGTCGCACATGTACCATGTGCACTTAACCATAATTTTTTGTCAAGTAGATCAGTTTTGTACATCTTGAAACATTATGACATTTGTAAGTAGTGACCTTGATTTTCCCCTAAATAAATAAATAATATAATCTAAAGAAAATAACATTTATTTAATTACAGGCCTTATCATGGCCGGACTATATCGTCATTGGAATAGTTTTGGTTATTTCCAGTATCATAGGAATTTATTATCGGTTTACTGGAGGTCGACAAAAGACTGCAGAGGTGAAACAAAAAATTATACAATACTATCTGCTTGTTGCCACACTGAGATCCAGGTGATCTCGACACTTTTATTTCATTGCGAAATGAAGAATATAAATTTTTCAATTATTGTTCAGTTTTAGTTACATTTAATTATCTCCTAAAGTTATTTCACGCAGAATAATTTTCTTTAAAAATATGTATAGAAAACTTGTCGAGTGTTTATTTGACGTGCAACTTTCCGCTTTTACGACTTCGGAAAGTCTATATCAAATATCTGTACATATACAATTATGGCAATTAGCAAAGTGAATAATTAGTGTTTATATTCATCATGCAGAAAGAGTTAATAGTTTTGATTGTTATGATTAACAGGAATATTTTTCTGCTAATCGATCGATGAGCGTTGGGCCTCTTGCCATTGCACTGACAGTTTCTTTTATGTCAGCCATTTCTTTTCTGGGAGTCAGTGCTGAAATTTATACTCGAGGAACACAATTTACGATGTGGTATGCAGGATTTGCTTTTGGAACTCCAATTGTTTCTTATTTTTATCTTCCAGTTTTCTGGGAACTTGAAACCAAAAGCGTTAATGAGGTAATGATGTTATATATATTAAAGTGAAAAACCAGTTTTCCATAACATTTCGATGCTTTTCAGTATCTAGAAAAGCGTTTTGGTCCCACTTGCAGGAGAACGGCAAGTGTAGCAAATGCTTTACAACTAATTTTGTACACTGGAGTAGTGTTATATGCTCCATCACTGGCCTTAGAAGCAACAACAGGTCTCTCAAGAACTTTGAGCATTCTTTTCATTGGAATTATATGCACATTCTATTCAACAATTGGCGGTATCAAAGCTGTCCTAATTACTGATGTTTTCCAAGGAATTCTAATGTTTGCTGCACTTATTAGTATCCTTGGAGTTGCGGCTTATGAATTGGACGGGGGACTGGCTAACGTGTGGTCAATTGCAGAGAAGGGTCAAAGAATTGAATTTTTTGAGTAAGTATAAATAAAATTCCACACCTCAAGATATCGGTAAATATTTGCCTGCATAATATTTACAAGTACTTTTTTTATTTTAATATAGCAAGAAATTATAATGCAAAATTTTATGTGGCGAAACCTTTTTCAGTTTTCGCTTTGATCCTACAATTCGCCACAATTGGTGGGGATTGACATTTGGAGGCGTAATTGTGTGCGTTAGCTTTTATGGCACAAGCCAAATACAAATACAACGTTTATTAACTGTAAAGTAAGTTATATATAAAATTTAATTTAAAAAAATTACAAATTTTAAAATGTGGATAAAATTTTGCACATACTTACTTTTTCCAGGAGCCTAAAAGAAGCTCGAATTGCTTTATATTTGAATTGGCCTCTTATGATGGGTTTGGGTTCATTAATAGCTTTTTCAGGCTTAGTTCTTTATGCAGTGTACGAAAACTGTGATCCTGTCATATCTGGAGAGATAGATTCTTATGATAAAATTATGCCGTACTTTGCCGTGGATAAAATGGCAAAATTTCCTGGACTAATGGGCGTTTTTATAGCAGGTATCTTTAGTGCAAGTTTGAGTACAATTTCAGCCGTACTGAATTCGCTGTCTGCCTTGATTCTCGAGGATTATATAAAACCATTCTACGTGAAGAAGGGCAAATCATTGTCAGATTCAAAAGTAACATTCTTGGGGAAATTTCTTGCAATTGCCAGTGGCCTGATTTGCCTGGCAGTGGCTTTTGTTGTGGGAAACTTTGGAAGCTTGATTGAAGCGGCCATCGCTTTCACAGCCGTATTCACTGGACCTTTGTTGGGAGTCTTTACTCTGGGAATGTTCACTGAGACAGCGAATGAAATTGGCACATTAATCGGATTTCTCTCGTCAATTTTCTTCATGTTCTGGACTATATTTGGTGGGCCACATTTGCCCTTGCCACATCTTCCAGTTGGCACGGAAGGTTGCAATAACACCCTATTAAACAACAGTACTATTTTAGACGTTGTGTAAGAACTTTTACTTTTTCATTTACACAGTAAAAAGTAAATCTTACTTTAAGATGTTTCTTAAATCTAGCACAGTAGAAGTTATCTTAAAACAAGAGTTTTTACTGTGTAATGCAGAATAAATCTATAAAGAATTTAAAGCAATCTTTCCAATATTAACTTATAATTATACTATTGCAGACAAGATGAATCTTCGATATTTTACCTATATCGGATCTCCTACATATGGTATAGTCCTCTGGGTGCCATATTCACGCTAATTATAGGGTGGGTTTTCAGTTTTATTATTTTTAGAATTGCTGCTCCTCAAAAAAGCAATAAAGGAACTGATCCAAGACTGTTCACGCCGTTCGTCGCAAACAGAATCAAGAAAAGACTTAATAAAAACAACAAACCTAATAGGCACGTCTTTGTACTGGAAGGAGTCAAATAATCCATTACAAATTTTACATTACAAAAATAACTTCCCACGAAGATTGTCAGTTTTCGCAGAAAGAATCTTTGACAAAGCTTTTAAACTTCAAATCAATTTGATAATGCGTACACCTCAGTAAAGATTCCTCTGGAAATTCGAGAGCACTTAGCAGTGAAAAGTAAAGTTTAATTTAAGATTAGTCTAAAATTCACTACTGCCTGCGCTTACATGTAAAATCCTCATGAGATGGAAAACTGCAGAAAAGCTCTCCTTAGTACAGCGCCACCTTTTTGACTATACAGTTGCGAGTTTATGTTTTTTGGATTTTCACAAAAAAATTGCATCAGTCAAATAAATACTATTATGTATTAAAAATACAGTTTACATTTTTAAATATTTTATTGTTCAAACGACTAAAATTTCAGAAATAATTTTAATATTGTAATTACCCAAAATACGAAATAAAAATTGTGTGAGAACTTTTTCTGGAAAAATTACAGAATAGTCATTATTAATTCAAGGTTCATCAATTGCGTAAGACTCTAGGGGGAAGTGAGTCGAGCTATTTTTTACGATCAACAGAAAAAATGGCGCTAATATAGGTTACATTTATCTTGCTTAGAGGAAGGGTAAAATTTCCAAAAAAATGTCTTACGTAATTTATGGACGGCCCCTAATGATAAACTGAAGGTCGTCATTGTCAACAAGTATAACTAGACAAAGATGTTTCCGTGTAGAAATTTAAATTAGGCCATCATAGGTTTCGGATGAGGTTGCCTTCCTTTTCTTATTATTATTATTATTTTAGGGTAAAAGAAGATGAGAAGATGTTTTCATTTTTTTACAGATATGACGCATGTACATACTATACGCTCTGTGTAGAAACTGCCGTAAAAGCAAAAGAAACGAGAAAAAGGAAAACCGACATAAAACAATTTATAAATAAATGTCACATTTATATGTAGACATGTAGTATTGTTAATATAAGCTATAAATTATTTAAATTTTGAACATACCTGAAGTATTTGATTTTAATGAATTAATAGAAAAAGTTTAGTTTAGGGTACATCTGTATGTTATGTTAATAGGGGCCTTACAAAGACTGTGATATATATATATATATATATATATATATATATATATATATATATATTAATAAGATTATTTTACGACAGTTTCTAAACGGGACGTGTAGTATGTGCGTCAGATCTATAAAAAAAATTAATATCATCTCATCTATATGCTTATTAAATGCAGTCGGTAAGTAAGTGCATATAAAAACATGGAAGATATTTTAAACCAAAGGCACAATATTTAAACGAACTTATATTCTTGTTTTTTATCGACTTGCTACTGGATTTGTGGTACTATTTTTAAAAATTATCGAATCGATAAATATAGCACGTAATATTACTATATACTATGTATTACTTTGAGGAGTAAATCTTACTACTTCTAATTAATATTTTTAATTTTAATTTTTAATCACAATTCTTGAATTAAGACATTTTTCGTGCCTCACACGCCAAATGTATCTTGATTTAAGACAATTTCGTCCAAGTGTGAGACACCCGCTTTTAATGAACAATAATCATTGTCATAAATCTGAATGGATTTTTAAACGGAATAAAGTTTTTTGACTAGCCAGCTTATTTTCGCTCCCATTAAGCGCGCACCCTATATACATGTTGCTAAGAGTTCCATATGGGGTCAGTCAAAGGTAATTATTTTAAGTCGAATTTTAGAAATCACCCGCACGAATAAAGCATTGCCATATGTTGCTGAAACGAATTTTGTTGATTCATCACTAAATGTGTCTGTTTTCATTTATTTAATGCTCTTAGTCACTTGAAAATATTTCAAAGAAACAGAGTAAATTATTATTAGATTGTGTTTTAAATTTTTCATAAATTACTATTATTTTCTATATCAATTTTTAAAGTAACATTGAAAGAAAAAATCATTTCATATGCATTGACAGAGTCCATCATATAATTGCATGTAAAAGTAATTACATTACTGTAAGCATAATACGTTGTTTAATGTATCTTTTAAAGAAATGCAATTTTTTTCGTAAGTATGCATTTCTTAGAAATTCATTGTAAAACTTATTTTATGTTATCCAATTTTTAAATATTTATAAAGATTTTTATGTGAAAAGTTGTTACAAAATTATAAGCATTGCATACCCAAGCAGCACGTAATATTGCCGTCATATTAAAATGTCCGCCTGATGTCATATTACCGTTTAATATTACTAAAATACTCCAGTAATATATTAATGCAAAGTTACAAGAAAAGCTTCTCTTGTTTAATGCAATTGTTTGAGTTAAAAATCTACTCTAATATCTAAAATCTCTATAATAATCATCTAGAGTGAAAATATCGAAATTATTATTTACTCTCTTTGAAGTTATTTCACAATTACATTTAATGCACTGTAAAAAATTTAGGGAGTTAACGGACTCGGGAGTTGGGAGTTAAATTTTTCGAGTTAAAAATCAACTCCAAAAGAGAGTTAATTTACTAACTCCCTTCATTCAACACTCGCGCGAGTTATTTTTTCCATACGGAGTTAGCATTTGGGTGTTAAATTTTAACTCCCTTTATTTAACTCCCCTGGCATTAACTCCACAATGGGTGCGACTTTTATAGAATCCCCTTGGGAGTTAAAATTTAACTCCCTTTTTTACAGCGTGGAGTTAAAAAAGAGGAGTAAAATTGCCACTCTGTAAACTTTATGCATCAACTCCAAAAGGGTGTATAACAATAACAAGAACTTTATAGAATGAAAAAATAATAATTCTTAAATAAAATAATATAATTTTTTTATTTAATTTATAATTTGTATTCTAAACTAAAAATATGTTTGAAAATTATGTTTGATTTAAACTTGAAAGTTGATTACAAGTACAATTCAAAATGACATAACATAAGAAGAAATACAAAGAAATGTAAAAATAAACGTGAACAAATGCTTGACTACCTATAAAGAGGATATTATTAAATAAAAATCATTCTTAAAGTAATTGTTTCCAGAAGTAAATTTATTTTATACTTGTTTTATATCATGACTGATCTAGTATTTATTAGAACGAAAAATTTTATAAATGAAAAAAACAAAATACAAAATTAGAATTATTATAAAAAATGTAAAATGTTTCCGTTTTTTACCTACCTTTCTTCTCACTTTAGTACCATTTTTCATGAGATTATTTTGCTCAATACATGTTCGTGCTTTCGGAGCATTCCTACATATTAAAAGTGTCTTCCGACAAACATACCTATGCTATAACTAAATCTTTTCAGTGCAGACTTTAGAGATTTTCAAGGGCAAGAGAGGAAAATAAAATGTGCCGGCTTGTCCATTGTCATTTATTTTCTTTTCCCGCACATATGTTGCTCAAGAAGAAATAAATTTCTATAATGGAATTTTAAATTTTATGATTTTTTCTTCCTCTGAAAGTCTGAATAGGGAAAAAAGTTGTTAATTTAAATTTGCTTTGTACATAAACTTCTTATTCTATTTAAAAATGTATTAGAAGCGAAAAAGAGAATGAAGTAGAATGATATTTGAGGGTTTCTGGAATATGGACACAAAATATAATAAAATTATAAAACTTGCTGCATTATTAAAAATTTATTGCGTTTATGTAGGCATATACGTAAGTTTCGCGATCGTTGAACTGCGCTACACCTCTTAATCTATTTATACTATTGTGGTTCCTAAATCTCTTTTGAATATTTGTTTAGTCTTATCTGCAGTACTTATAATAATAATCTAACTTTATTTTCAAAATGCAAATCTGATATTGCACAAGAATTTCTGGAAAATATTTAGAAATAAGAAACAGTGAAGTGAAGCGGCGACAATTGCGGCTAAATATATTGTTTCATCATGTGATTCTAAATTTACAGAATTGAATAACATTCATTGCAACTGGAGATATGTACCTAATTACAAATGACTATATATCCGCACAGAGCATTAACCTTTTATAGGATAGTGAATGAGAGACATCATTTACAGGAAAATTTATTACACCTGCGTAAATATAAATGTAACAAACATGCATGTGACATGTATCATGAGAAATACTTCCTGAGTTTATATAAATCAATCAACAATGACTTACATAATGTAAACAGCAAAATTGCAGGAAGCTTTATAGTAGGATTTCATTCGAAAAAATTAACCTCCTGCAATTTCTGAGTGGTACACCCAGAGGAAAAATTTATTATTTCAATCAAGTACAATTTATTTGAGTTAAATAAAAGTGTATTTGTCTCAGAGTCTACTTAATTATTCATTTGTTTTCAATGAAAAACTGTGAATTCAATTAAGAACAAGAGCTTCTTACCTCGTAACTTCAAACCATTGTTTTTTCCTATTTATGCTCTAAATCTGAATATGTAGGTGAAAATTCCACTGACGACTTTTCTTTGATGTATCAGTGGAATTTCACCGAGAATCAGTTGGTTTTACTGATTCACTGATGTGAAATTGCACAGTACTAATTTCTTTACATCAATTTAAATGTACAAAGTGAAATGTGCTATATGTAAGTTAAAAATTATTCTTTTAAAACATCTCGTTCCGATTAAGAAAACGATTCAACACCAAAAATAGAACAAGAGGATAATTGACTGGTGCGTTCTAATCTTGTTAACTGAATTTTTGCCACTTACAAGTGCTAAGTATTTAAAATATCACTTGTACTTGAATCAATCAGGCAGACCATGGCAGAACTGGCGCCTTATTTTTAAAAAAAAAAACACAATTTGCGAATATGCATATTTAACATTCTTAAATAAACCTCTAATTATATAAATCAATTTTTCAATTTTTTCCAAACCTGCCGACTTTTAAAGTTGAAAATTTCACAAAAAAAATTGTGCGACGAATTAATATTTAACAACATTTTAGAATCGGAAAACAGACACATGCATATATGTATGTCAATGTTATAAAACTAAAGGCGGAAATTTTAATGACTACAAAGTTTTCTTTGTGAGCAAGCAATACGCACATGTGGCTTGTAGAAAAAAATTAATTGAAAGATTTTATCTACTGATTTTAAAACATTTTTTGGTTAATTTAACTTTTAATTTTCGGTTGATGTATTAAATTGTTTAGTTCGTTATTATTCATTTATATAATTATTTAATAATTTTAAGCATTTAAATTTCATAAATAACTAAGTAAATCCTGTTATTCAGAGAAGAATTGTAAAAATCAATTTTTATTTCTTACAAAAAAATTGAACTTTAACTGTTGATGTCTGCACATTCATGGAAATTTTAACTATTTTTAGAGTAAATTTTAGTAAAAATTAGCAAGTTTTACCCCAGAAATATAGTAAATGTTGACCGACATGCGCAGAGATTTCAGTCAGTTTCAATTTAACTTTGTAAATAAAGTAAAAAATGTTACGAAATGTGCTTACCTTAATTAATAAATTAATGGGTTGACTAACACTAATAAGTTGTTGTTTGGCTCTTGCATTTTTCCCACCACCACTATCTCCCCCAAAACAATTAATCCACGGCATGTTATTTTCTATTTACTTCAACTTCTAAGAATCTTCCGGCGTTTTCTTCTCAATCTGCCGCGACCAGTTAAATTTCATTATTTTCCTCTCTACAGAGAGATCTTTGGCATAAGATTTTTGTCTTCAATTAAATTAAATAAATAATGATTTTGGTAATAAGTGATCTTTATAAAAATATAAATATTTAACATTTATTTGTTTCGTAAATTTTAATTTTTGCATTTCTTTTTGTTTGATTGAGAATTAATTATTTTACCCTCTTTTAATATATAATAATAATATAGAATGAAATATTTTTAATAATGTTTAGGTAGAAAAATTAAGTTTTGTAATAAAAATGTCTAAGCTTCAATTATAATATAAAATTTTAAAAAAATGTTAAATATACTTTAAAACAAGCTAAAAAGACTTTTCATTGGTTAGTGTTTGTTAGGCAGGATAAAAAAAATATGAATGATTAAAACGAAATAAAAGCGCGCGCTCACGACCGCAGTCGTGGTAAAACTGAATGCTATGACTCGACAGTCACGACGTGTGGAAAATATATGTACGTGTATATGCGGTATAGTGTTTGGAACTCGGTTTGGAAGCAAATAAAGCGTAGTCATTTTTATGACTTTTACGTGCAAAAGAAATGGTAACTAGTTACAATGTTTTGCAGCGAAAAATATTATTACGGGACGCTTAGTAAAATATATTCTTCATTTCTCTCAGTGTGAGCGAACAATAATTACAACATAAAAAATGCACTGCTGGCGTAATAAACAGTTAAAGGGAGAGATGGTGCTCGATTTTAGCCCTACTTTGAATCGGAATTGTAGGCTTTATTTAGTTTTCGCAGCAGAGCATGCACTCGAAGAAAGTATTTAGAACAGTGACTAACTATAAAGTCAGTATTCTCTCTCCAACTAAAAAACACTACAAGCGCAAATTTGTAATTGTATTCGATCTGATTTTGACATGCCTTTAAAGATTTGCAGTTGAAAAAGCTCAGTTAAAGCTTTTTTGGAGCAGACACTATTAACTTTTTGAAAGTTTTCAAATTTTGTATTTAGAACTATTTGTAGAAGTTACCAAGAAAATTTGTCGTATACATGTAAAAAATTAAAATTTTCCTCTGTAAAGGAAAATATTCTTACGATAATGGCAGAAGCTGTACAGAGAAAATTAAATGTCTGAATATTTTAAAAGGTTTTTATCAGCTTTTAGTAAAAATGATAGAATCTCAACAGCACTGTACATTGAGTGAATTGTATTGTAATATTCCACTGATACTGTTGAAATTTTTTTTTGAAAAATATTGACACTATACTTGCATTGGTTGCATATATTATATACACACATTCTGCTAAAGATTGTTTTACTTAGAAGATTTATCATTATCAAAAGAAACTAAGAATAGCATTGCGACAATATATTACATTAAGAACGTGATAAATTAATTTTAGAAATTGGGTATAGAAATAAATAATCAACTCATTATTTTTTCTCTTCTCGTTAACATATTATTTCATGAATAACTTACATGACTAAAAATGGCAAATAAAAGAAGTGTATTTCTATAATATTTACAAAAAAGAATGAAAGGACAAAATTTAACAAGCATAAAATTCCAGCAAACAAAGAAACATTATAAAATTTTTATGATATTATTGTAGAAACTTATTTTTTGAACAATAAAAAGTTTTCTAAAAAGTTTATTTTCGTACAAGGTATTTTTAAATACTTTTTCATTTGCTGGAAGTAATTAAAAAGGGCAAAAGCTAATGTTACAAATAATTTAGACGATTTAAAATCAGAATTATTACAATTTTTTCATATGCAAAGATTTTCTCAATATTGGTTCTCTAATCGTCTTAAATCTTTGTCACTTTTTATGAGATCTTTCCTTCACAATCGATGTAAGAGTGAAACGAATTTCTTTTAAATATATGATAACTAATAAAGGTAAATGATAGCAATAATATTAATGACATTATTAACATAACAATATATAGAAGCACCTTAATATAGTAAAATGTAAATATGAGTAAACTGCATTACTGTTCGCGACTGCAAAAAATTTAAATTTCATTTCATCGATATCGCGCAGTTATCGTTATCGCCAATCATTAACGTAACAATAAAATTGAAAGAACGATAACTGACATCAACTAATTTCTACAATTATTGAGGAGCCACACATCTGAACATTCAGAAAGCATTCAGTTTACTCAGTTTTCTCAGTCGCGATCTGTTACATTTCATGTTTACATTCATCAACTTGTTGATTTAAAACAAATATTAAAACATTTTGAAATTGCACGTTTAATTTACCTTGTTTACATAATTGTGAAAATAAGTAATGCTCATTGTCAATGGATTATGTTGTCACATGATGATAAAAGGTTTTCTCTTAATTTTAATTATCATTTTAAATAGAAATATTTGAAAGTAATAGTTGGATGAAGGAGATTCTACATATGTAATAATAATCATAATACAATAATAATAATAATATAATAATAATATTAATTGTTATGACGCGTCCCTGATTATGTTCACTGTGTATATCACGCAAGTATCCACACTCACATATATCAAAGATTCATTTCTGGTAAGTACATTTCAACTGAAATCACGAAATAGTCGAGACAGTATGCTAAAAATTGCTAAAGACAGTTAATATTCTCATCAACTACTTCAGCAACATTCAAGTTAACGAAAGTTGTTTAGTATTATATATGTAACAGCAATAATACAAAAATGCACTGTAGAACACAAAACAAAGAACAAATGTGTGAATTTGATGATGAGCATTGTTATGCAAGAATTGTCGCTTTAAATTAAACACATACACTCGCTCGATCATTTCGTGTTACACTATTTAACTAATAAGTACATAAAAGTAGAAGACTGCTAGCTCAACGAAGAGCATGGTTGGTACATGTCAGTGTTAAATCTCGTAACAATCAAAACAAAAACAAGTTAAATATCACGGCCTGCCTGCTTCAGTTTTCCTGAGTTTGTTATTTTATTACATAGGTATGTATATGTATAATGCATTCTAATCGTGCTCGATTATCAATCGATTACGAGTTCCTGAGATGACAGCCTTCGTCTTCTCTGTCAACTTATCTGACTAAATTAAGTGTACCGTAAAGAAAATAAATCTGCATCTGAGTAATGTTTGTACATTTGTTCTGACGTTGCGTTGCGTTGCGTTGCGTTGGCAAATTATTTAACAGAGAAGACTCGGCTGCGCATGCACGATTGTCTTTTAAAATAGGTATTGCAATACTGTAATTTCAATATGTATGTGACTATTGTAGACTATGAAAAGTGGTGCAGAATTGTGTTCGGCAGGCGATCGTAAGCTGCAAAATGTTGTTCGTATAAAAAAATACATATATGCAACGTCATATATTATATTATGTATATTATATTATTTATTTATTTATTTATTTATATATATTATAAATATTAGATCTATGTATATAAATACTGTAGTAAAAAAATCTATCTCCGGAGACGAACACATGACTATTGAATGTAATAAATAATTCATTTCGCCTGCCGGTAACTGCAATTCTGCAAGGAAGTCGCTGGATTTATTATAATGATATCTTTTAAAATAAAAAAACAAAAGTCTATCGACGAGATCACTGTGATTACATCGCCAAAACATAGGCGTACATGTACTTTGCGATAGTAATAATGATTGAATGGTAAATTATTCGTTTTTATAATCATCATTGAGTCTATATAAAGAAAGCTATGGCACTGTTTTCCTTCTGACGGTTGATAATAATTTCTAGTCGAGAAAACTTAAATATTACTATTATTATTATTCAGATCGGGTTTCGCTTTTTTCTCACGATTAATAACTTCGCGCGTCAATTTTAATGATTCTAAAAATCAGAATTTCTTCATCTTCTTTAGTTCTAATTAAATTTCCGACAAAAATTTGTACTCTGCATGATTTTTATCTTCGTTACTAATCTTTATAAAAATTACATAAATGTTTCGTTCGTTTATAGAGAGCTTAAGGCAAGAAATGGTTTCTTTGTACCGGAGACATCGTCCGTCTTTTTTTTTTTTTTTTTTTCTTTTTTTCTTTTTCTCTTTTCTTTTGATGAATTCCAATGACTGTAGATGAACGCAGTTCTGGACGTATAATTAGAGTTTAATTTAATTTAATTTAATAACCTACTTTTCGACGTATACAAATGTTGACTCGTATACATTCGTATAAATGTGTGAGTAAAATTTGAAACAGAAAATTAATTTATTTCTTACTTTTGTTCATCCACAGTTGAATTCGCACATTCTACTTTTGTTGATTCTTAAACGTCATTAATATACCTTTCATTTTAGAATCTTAATTCTTCTTTGCTAACATATCGCTCTTTCTTAATAACTGATTGACTTACTACTTATTATACTCAGAGTATTGTGTATAGTATCTATCTGGTACTGCTTAGTGCCTATAGGTATGTTACATTACAGCCTACGTATAAGTACTTTACTTGAATTATTAGCTGGCGTATGTATTAGTAGGAACATTTGCTTATGTTTGTCGAGTCACGACACTATTTGTCGTGAAATTTTCCAAATCTGCGCACTAAACTTTTTCTTTTTTCTCATCTTTAAATTTTTCACTACATTCATTCTACTGAAAAGAATTACTTATTAAGGATTCTACACGGAGACGACCTAATAACTCACGCGTGCGACTCTATGTGTTAAATTCATTCACGTTCGAACAAAACTATTCGAATGATATAGAAAAGATTAATAAAAAATAATACGTTAAAACTTGAATTAGTTCAATTGAAAATACTCACATTTAAAAATTTCAAAGGCAACAAATATAAAACGAAAAATTATTAACTCTTTTCAAACGATTCCACGTGAAAAGTTGATAAACGTTTACGAATGTTGTTTGCAAAAATAATCGTAGCATTACGCGTAGTTATCTCTAACTTTTTTAAAATCTAGGCAATATATATAATATATATTTCCTCAACATTCATATATATATAATATTAATAATTAATAATAATAATAATAATAATTATTATTATTATCATAATCATATCTCCTCTTGCGTTGAATCAACGCAAAAAGCATTGATAAAACTTTTGAAAGTAAATAAAAATAGAAAAAAAAATAATAATAAGCTGCGCGGCATCATGGTTTAAATTCCTATAATCTTGTTACACATTTTTAATATGTTCTACAAACGATTCGTATAATTTCCCAGTATTTTTGACTCGAGCATCGAGAGTCAATGAGAAATGTGTACTACTACATTTCCAAAGGTCACCCCTGATGACCGCATAAAAATTTCCATTAGCGCATAAGTATTATCTTCGTCTTTTGGTACTCTTGTTTCTTTCTTCTCTCATTATTTTCCTCTCTGTATCAGTTTTCACTTTGACTTGGTTCTTTTGCGAGTGATAACTTACTGTTCTTTGTTTATTAATGAATAAATCCTATTAGCTATCGTTTATTATGTGCACTGAGGTAGACGGATGGAATATTTAATCAGAATTGGTCTCGAGGTTCTCGAGAATTCTCGATTCCAAGGTGACGATGTTCGCGTCGTCAATCTATTTCTATAAACTGTTTGAATCTCTATTAAAAACTTTTTCTTTGAAAAATATAATTGCCTGAGGTAGTGGATCACGTTTCGCACATCTGCATGAAAATTGCTTCCCTGTTTTGGTACATGTAGACTACTATTGTTAGACCATATAGTGACTGGTAATCCTGAGCTCCGCAAATTTTGCAACTCTTGCAACTGTTGCAAGCACTTTACTCCGCTTTGACGCCTTCCGGCGACTCGTTCTCGCTGAAGTCGTCCTCCTCGCCAGCCGAAGAGTCGCCCTCCTCCATGGCCATGGCGTGCCGGTCGTTGAGGTCCTGCCGGTCCTCGTGCATGACGCCCGGCCCTCGGCCCTCGTCGCGGCCGATCATGGGGTAGTCCTCGAGCCCGCGCCCGCCCATCTTGTCCATGGCGCTCAGGTGGGCGACCTTGGCCGCCGCCACGGCTGCCGCCTGCTCCGGACTGAGGCCGAGTCTCGTCAGGTTCGAGTTCTGCGCCAGCATCTGCAGATACGTCTCCAGCAGCGCGCTCGTGTTGTAGTGTTCGGGCAGGTGGACCGGCGGGTGCAGCGACGCCAGGTTGGGCTCCCTGTTCATGTGGTACGAGTCCATGGACTTGGCGGCGATGGCGGTGGCCGCAGTCTTCCCGTTCCCGCTGACCTTGGTGATGACGGTGTTGTTGTTGGGCGTCGGAGAGCCGTACCTCAGACTCAGAGGCAGAGTGAGGTCCTCGGGGTCGTCGCCGCCGCAGATGGAGCTGCCGGCCTCCGAGGGCGCCCCGCCCCTCGGCAGTTCCAGTCTCATGTCTCCCCTTCGCGGCCCCGTGGGACTCGCGCGGGCCCGCAGCTCGGCCGGACTGACCTTCACGCCGGCCTTGGCCAGCAGTCGGGACGCCAGCTCGGGGTCGAAGGGACTCGGCATGGCCAGCACTGGCAGGTCCTTGGTGCTGATGCCCCGGTGCTGTCGCGACATGTGTGAGTGAAGAGAGTTTCTCGACTTGGCCACCGTGCCGCAGAGGACGCAGCGGTAGCCGGGACAGATTGTGTGCTTGTCTTCCAGATGGGTTCGCAGAGTGTGCGCCGAGCGGTAGATCTTGCCGCACTTGGGACAAGGTCGAGGGTCAGTGGCTCGCACCCGCATCATGTCGAGACCCCTTCTAGCGACTGAAATTAAAAGCAATTCATTAGTTGGAGAACCTTCGGAGAATTTGCAACTCTGCCAAATAAACTACAGGCTATGCTAACTACGGATTCAAGAGGGCGTTGGTTGTATTCAAAGTGAAGGAACATGATGAAAATTCAATTAAAATGTTTTATTAAACAAATCATTACTTAAATAGTAATTAGTAAATTTGATGAATTGTTTGCATTGCTTGCGTTTAAAATAAGTAATGTGTTCAATTCTTTATACAATGCTTTGTACCACGTCTCGTGTCACGAACTGTGAAAACTTGTTCAAAATTCGAGTATTTTTTGATATTCAAGCTATGTGAATACAACTTTATTTATTTTTCAAAATATTTCCCTGACTAACTTGTTTTCGTGCAAGTAACTATCTGTGTATGTTTATTGTGCAAGCATTACTCACAATATTTTCACAGTCAATGACAAGAGTACGATCTCTCTCTCTCTCTCTCTCTCTCTCTTTCTCCTTTTCTCTCTGTCTTTCATACAAGAAATGCATTTTCCCATAATATTTTATCAAAAAATACATTTTTCTTATTAAAAATTGCAACTTCTCATTTGTTAATCCAATTTTTAAGTGACAACATTATGCGAAGTGAATGTATTTAAAACATGATGTTTACAATGTTTGTAATCTTTTCTAATAGTAACTACAGATGAAAAATGTTCTTCAACTTTTAAACCTACTTTAACTAAAAAAAATACTGTAAGGAAATAAAGTAGAAGAATAAAGGGGCCAATTCATGAAGCAACGGTTGCCACAACAACTATACACGTGGAACACTTTTTCAAAATTTACAAAACTTTTTATACTGTCGGATATAATTTACAAAATTTAGTTTCGTGTGATCAATTTCTAATTTTCAACTTAACCTATACAGTATAGTTTAAAGTTACTTTGAATAATTTTACACTTTACTCAAGTGTATAAAAGTTTTATAAAATTTAAAAAATGATTTTTCAGTGCTTTTGTAAGTGGTCAGTAATTTGTCTCGTGAGCATTGTTAACTAATCAAAACGTAGTGGCTGTGGCAATCCGTGTCTCACGAAGAGACACCTTAAGGCTAGATTCTCTTAGGTCAATGCGCTTTCAAGCCTCACTCTCTCACACATAACTGCGTTTGCCTTTTCATGCAATTCACTTATATATAATTTTACATGTTAAAATGACTGTTCAACTAAAATTGTGAGTATATTGATAAACGATCTTCGTCCAATGCCCCAATACTTCGTAGTACCTATTCACTCAAAGAGTACACTCTGTATATTAAATTAATAATTATAATTTAAAAAAATAATATTTCAAATTTTTTCACTCATTACTTAGACTCGACTATTTATTTTCTAAAGATACCCTCTTGCAATCTTCAAAAATACAGTTTATCACAATTTTCTTTACCAATATGTAAAGTGTAGAAAAAGCTTTCCGTTGGTTTTAATTTTTAATTTGAATGAATTGAAAACTCTTGCTTAAAAAAAGGTCTAATTTGAATTTTATATTCAATAAAATGAACTACTATTGTTAACCGACTATGCTGCATATATAATGTGTGCACACATGTATAATCTTTAGATACAATAAATAAAATTTGAATACACAATGCCAAGATTGAAGAATATGTAAAAGACTTAAAGCTAGTTAGGCATAATTATAGCTTACTGACTGTGAGCAACATTGTATAGTCGAGTCGAAAAAGGCTTGCGATGACTGATGTATCATTTGCCAAGCGAATCGATGTACTACACATCGAATGAGCGTTAACAGAGAAAATATTATTAAACGTATATAAAGATCACTCTAATGAAAAATTTTACTCACCGAACGCATAAGTGATTTGCATTTCAAGTATACACATTTTTTTCTTCAATAATAATAATAATAATAATAATAATAATTCAACTCTCTATTCTATCGCATATAAACTAATCCATCAGTTTGCTCTAGTGTTGTGTCTCTAATTAATATTAATATACATATATTCGTTCGTTTTCTGGTATATGTACAAATGTGCGCTTTCCTCGAGGAGCAGATATATTATAAGTATTTACATGTTTCACAATCCTCACCCAGCTTATATTACTATAAGTATACGAACTAGACTTTACTTTTTAGAAAATAAATGTGAGATTTATAATCTCAAAGTTTCTTCCTTTGACTTGGCATTTTTGGCAAAATGAAATTTTACCTTCATTTAATATAAAGTGGCTACAATATTATTAAATAATAATAACAAAAAAATACAAAAAAATCTTTGCATCAATTTAAATTTGCAAACCAAGTAATGGTTATCTATACGTGATAAAGTCACTGTTTAAATCCTTAATATATATTATATTTTTTGTAGAAAATATTCTAACAATTCAATTTTTCTTCATATTTCTTCTTCTCTACTTATTATTAAAGGTTTCATTTAAGAAAGGTTAGCTGTTTTCTCCAGTCTGTACTTGAAAATTAATTTTCTCCATCAACCAAATGGAATATTCTTAATAATTATTTAACCAAAAAAAGAGGGCAATACTATTGTAAGATTTTTAATATTCATTTTAGTTATTGTTTCCGAAAAATGCTATACCTGTTGCTAATGAAATTAATGAGAAAAACTTAAACAATTAACTAAAAGATAGGAGATTTTTCAAAAAAAAAAAACATTCTTTCAAGTAAATGAAAAAAAGATAAATTTGATATACTTCACACAACTATTTTTACGCTTTAGTGCCTAACTTTCTAAAAAGAAAAGTGCAAGTCTTGTTTTGAAGCACTAACTGGGAGATCCAGGTCACCTTATATCTTATAAGCAGTGGAATCTCGTTTATTCGACCTTCCAATAAACGAGATTCTACTGCATCATATTTTTGCGATTTACCAAATTCTTCATTTAAACCACTTTTGACAAATACATTTCCTCTCTTATATTACAGCGAATTAAATTGATAATTGTTTCAACAATTGTGTACCTCTATTTCTGTCTCACTATTAACACCTTTTTCAAGACTGCACGTGATTATCATGTGACTTGATTTTTGATGTAAAAAATATGGGTTTCTGTCACACAAGTCCTGCAGCACAAGTATAAGACGTAAGTTTGAAGAAAAGAATTAAAAGTGAAAGAAAAAATGCTGAAACTGAATTCATCAGTCGGATTCAGACTGCCCGGAATAAATAAATACCTTTGGTTGCCTCGAAACTTGCCTCGAAACTTGCCTCGAAAGTTATGAATACATTTACTCAATCTCACACATAGGTCCACCTCAGTGTCTTAATTTGGTCCCACTGTACCGGATGCTTGAGTCTCATGTGGTTGCGAACACTGTTGGGATGGGAGAAGGTCTTGGCACAGGAGGTTACAGGACAAGTGGGAGAGTCCCTGGGATAGTGGTGTTCTAAGTGAGCCCGCATGGTACCGATGTCGTGGAGGGTTCTAGAGCAAAGGGGGCATCGGTATCCGTGCTGGCGATGGTGCTCCCTCAACATCCTCTGCTGTCGGTAGTCGGGAGGCTGGGCTCGCTGCAACTTGACTTGACTGTGGTCGTCCACTTCGTCACTCGGCTGCAGATGCGAAGGAGTCTCAAGGTGATGTTGATGCTGGCGTTGCTGGTGATGGCTGTGGGGGTGGTGGTGGTAAGCCATGCCATCCGCATCATTGAGCCCGTCATCTGCAACCACCACCACACCAACGTTACCACTAGCCACCACCGCCATAATTTCACGACATATACATTTACACATATACATTTAAACCTCTTATCGCAGCTAACAATTATTTACTCAACTATTCACTTAATCGGTTAAACGGGGGGAGGTATTGTGCATCATTAACGACAACAGCAATAACAACAACAACAACAACAACAACACTAAGAAAAGTAAATAAATAAATAAATAAATATACATGAAACTGATAAAACATAAAAGTGAAAGGTGAAAAGTGTTACAGATGACTCATGTGACGGTTAGAGGATAAGTGTGACATGAACTTGAATCATTATTGAAAGCAATTCGCAGACAGGTGGAGGAGGCTTTAGATATAGAGGTAAAATTGTTTTCGGACACAGACACATTTCAATTGACAGTGGTCTTTGAGGCAGAAACAAAATGAAAAAATGTAAAAAAAACTCACATTGAAAAAAATCACATTTCAGTGATTGCTACTTATACGGAATTTGAGATCGCTATTCATGGTACGGAAGATTGGTGTTGCTGATTGGGATTATGAATATTGGGGCGCTGATGTATTCCATGGGCCTGGAGTTGGTGATTGATCAAGTAATGTTTCGTCTTGCAGCGTTTGCCGCAAACGTGGCACTGGGGCCATGTGTCGGGAGGTGGCCAATTAGAATGGACATTTTTCACGTGTTGTCGCAGGTTGCTGGGTGACGAATAACTCCTACCGCAATACCGACATAATGGTCGCGCATCCTCGTGTCTCAGAGCAGTGTAGAGCCTCGCAAAATTTTCCACTACTTGTGTGGAATCGTTGTCGGTAGATCCCACAGCCACTGCGGCTTCTTCCCTCTTTGGCACCACTGATCCTACAACCAGGACGTGCCCATGAATTGATTCTGTTCCTAACTTCGCACATTTACTCACTCTCTCTCTCTCTCTCTCTCTACTCTTCTTTTCTTTTCTTTTCTTTTCTTTCACACAAATTTACTAAATTACTTATATTCACATAAACAGCCACTCAATCCAACTTAATCTAGCAAAAACTCGTTTAAATACCTCATACACACAATTTCATTGTCTTTCGAGCAGGCACATTCTTCTCTTGAAATAAAAAAATCAAGTGCAATCCGATATCACACACGCAAGCTACTCTCGTACTCTCAGGGCATGCCCAGTTGTAGGATAGTGTGTGGTTTTCTTCGTTAAATATTTATTGGTAAAAAGATGACAACTATACTTATGCACAATCGCCTTTTTATAGAGCAAACTCCTCAAGAATGTATTATAAGAAGGGAACATTGAAGATACATTATTAGTAATTGAGGGGTTGAATCGAAGAACCGACGCTTCGGCTTTCTAAAAGTTACTTTCAAATAAAAAAAAACAATTTTTTCTTGCGTTTATGAATAACAAAGATTAATTAGTTTTTCACACTTGACCTGCAATTTCAATTTACAGATACTTGAAAAAAACCTGTAAATCGTGATTGTTATCAATTGAAATAACAAAGAATTTTTGTAATGAATCGTGAATTGATATACATAAGTAGATAAAAGAGATGAAAGCACATGAATGAGAAAAGTAATCCACATAGCACAATATTTTTTAGTAAATTTGCAGCAAACTTTATTTATGTACAGAAACGCCCGTTTACTGTACAAAACTGAATCAGTGAACTTTGACAGAAAATCAGTCTTTCTATTCTCACAATGTCAATGATTGAAAGTTTTCTGAAAATCAGTTAATAATGATTGAAATATCTGTCCTGCTTTTTCACTAACTGACCAATTAATAAATAACTAAAATATACAATAATTTCTGAATTCTCCAGTCAGTGAAAAATGCAAACTGATAATTTAATAATTTTTTAATGATTTTCAGGGAAATTTCATTGATTGAAGTCATGAGAATAAAGTCACTGATTTAGTCAAATTTCACTGATTCAGATTTAGAGAGTAGTAAAAAGGGAAACATATTTATACATGTGATGTGCAAATTCTCTGAAAAGTATTGTGCTATGTAGGAAGGAACTATACGTAGAATACGCCTCTATTGATCCATACCGAACCGTCTCGTTGCGACTATCTTTTCTACAAATCTCAGTGTGAAGACCTCACCCATTTTCATCATGGAAAACAAGTAAAGTATCAATACTAGTATTCAAATATATCAATGACAAAAATTTAAATATCAAAAAGTCAAAAGTTTCATCATGGAAAATATTAAACTTTTTTCTAATTGACTCGTTTTCTTACAATAAAGCTGACTATAAATCGCCAAAAATAGGATACAATTATATTTTTCACGTTTAAAATGAATTTTCACTGTAATTTAAATTTACATCATTTTTCAATGATTTTTTTACTTAAGCAAAGTAACTTAATTATTATTATTATTATTATTATTATTATCACTCGAGAAAAGTGAAATGTATCTCATTCAAATGCTTGAAAAAATTTGTAGCTTTCAGTGTCACTGTAAAAATGTGCTGTAAATTTAGTGTATCTATTTATAATATTTGTAATAAATTTTACTCAAGATATTTTACAGAAAATTTTATAAAATTTCTCATTAAAAATATAGGTGTGTTTAATTTATAATAAGCAGAAACGAAATTCCAATTATCGACATAAAAAAATATGCCTGAGAAAAAGGAATTTTTTATGTCTACTATCGTTAATGTAAAACTAACAATCAAATTACTTGATGTAGCAAAATTGTTTTCTAGTCTAAACAATTTAATTCGTTGCTATTGCAAACATTTAAAGTGATTTCGTTACCAAAATAGTAATTTTAAATTAAATTATTTTATTCTTTGGTCCATCGAAATTTCCTTCAATTTATGGAATATGTGAATGTGAATTCATAAATAATTATATTTATAGGTATACACTAAATTTACAAATCGTTTGAACAGAAGGAAATGTAATTGTATACACTACTCTGACTAAAATAATGATAAACCCCCAAGATTCTCTGTCTAAATTTGAAATAGCGATAAATATATCACTGATTTGAATTTTCCAAATTAGTGGTATATTTATTGCTAATTCAGATTTAGAAAGTTTGATAAAATTTTGTCAGACTCGGAATCTTCGTGATAAGATTTATCTCAATGGAAATATTTGCAGATGGAATAATATAATTTAGCATGCATTACATTGAAATTGTCAAGTGAATTTCACAGTCATAGTTTCCACACAAAATCCAATGTGAAAAGAGTATTAAAGAAATATTGCTTGATGTACGTTTCCATGTTAAAAAAGAAAGAAACTAGGCAAGATTCTTGTCTGAAATTGAAGGACTGTGTTAGTTTTCGCTTTTATCTGAAGCTTTTAGTGCGTCCGAGGAAATCAAAAGTGGTAGTTGAAGAGTAAGTGTGGGCGTTGGTAGGTACCGAGGGCAGATCAATGCGGACATGTGCGGGAAATTGCACAGGGATCGATTTTAGGACCCTCGCGAAAGCACCACCCCTCCCTTATCATCTATTTCTAGCGCGCGTGCTCCTTCTATCTCTCAAATTCCATTTACTCACTCCCACTAACGCACATTCCCTATAACACACCCTTTTATTCTTTTGACAGCAATGCAATTTAAGTTTCATATTTATACACGTATGTATCTATTTATTCATTTATTTATGTACCATTGACCACTAATATTGATGTCAGCTCATTTTAGGCTTACAATTTCGCATTAAATATAAACTTATTACATTTAATCAGTAAATGCACGTAATTATCAAAACATATATACAATGTGCACTATAAGTACTGTATCACAAAAATAATCGCTTTCATAATTTCTTTCTCTTGTACTCTTATTCTTTAATATTGCAAGAGTAGAACAGTTACTGTCGTCTTAAAAAAATAAATAAGAAAACTGTAAGCATGCTTTGCAGAACCATACATTTCTCTAATTATTATAAATTAATAAAGATAATTTTCAAAAAAAAAACTCAATTTTAATCGACTTTATAATTCAAGTTAACTGTGAGAACTTTCTGAAGAATAAATATTTCCAATATTAATGCAACAAAAATCAATAAAGAATCACAATTAACTTTTAGTTGCTGTTGTGTACCAAGTGTGTGTGTGTGTGTGTGTCTCCCTCTTTTTCTAAAGGGATTCACAGGAGGGTTGTAGCAGAGAAGGGATCGGAAGACATTAGAAACATACAAAACTAAACTAGATTTGATAGCACCAGATAAGATGCAGGATAACAAAAGCAGACACGGCTTAACCGTGACATGTTGCATTCATCTTTGAATTATCTAGCTTATCCTCAATTTCAGTTTGTAATTTTCCCTATTGGACTTTTTAATAAAAATGATATGTACGAAAAATGTAATTTAAATGAAAAAATAGCTCGACATTAGAATCGAAAAAAATTTGATTTCAACTAGAGTCGACATTGGAAGCTCTAAAAAGTTTGACCTATTAAATAGCCAGTTTATTTAGAAAGTTTCATTTCAGATCAATTGTTGTGAACAAATGGACGTTAAGAATTGTTATGAAATTTTATGTAAACTTGTAAAATTACTTTATAAAAATCAGAGTAATTTTAAATTCCCTTTAGACACGTTAAACGTATTAATTTTTCAAGAGGTATTGCAAATTCGCTAATTTTAAAGACGAAATTTTACAAGTTTCTATAAAGTTCCATAAAAAAATTTTAAATCTACAGACAAATTTTTTTACATTGCAGAAAGGAACAGTCCAAAGCTTTGGTTTTTCCGTGTCAACAATTTTACAAATCCAGTTTCTTATTCTCATGAAAGGAACTCAATTTACTGGTAAAAATCATTTGAAGAATTTAGAGAGACCAACTTGGTTGTGAGATGTAGATAATTATACGTACTACTATTAGTAGTAGTGTACATATAAAGAAATTACGAAATATATAAAAGATTGAAACGAATCTTGATTTATACAATCCCATCAATCTATCAGTGAAAGAATCACGGGATGAATTTGCTGTTTCTCCTTCCAATATCAAACACATGAAGAATAGGAAAAAAAAGTGTGTAGAGGGTGTTTCACAAAAGGGACAGAAGACGAACAAAGTGGAATGAAGAAAAAGAGGGAGATAGAGTTAGAAACGAAGAGGGAGGTACTAGGCGTTGTTTGTTGAATCGTCGAGATCAATACGAAGTATAGTATTCTCCCATAATTTCAACAAACGCGTGTAAGTAAAATTTTCTACACACATGAGATCACAAATATTCGCTGTATGCATATTTCGCGCAACTCATTGAGTGAATAAGTCTTGTCAAAAATAATAAATTTTCTAAGAAACTTAAACTTAAAGTCGGTGACACTTGAACGTATTACCGACTTGCATTTGGAAATGTAAAAGACTTGTAAAATAAGTTAAAAAAAGGAAAGAAAAAAAAAGTCAAATAGCTCTAAGAAACTAATATTGAAGAAGAAAATCTTTTCGTTTTAGTCAGGTTTCACACGTTCTCGTCCAACATTTGAATGCATTTGAACACAAGTGTTTATCCTATCATGGTTTGTCGTCTGACCATCGTTCACTCGTTTCTGACAGAAAAGATTGCTGCTGTTGCTGTTGCGGCGACTGTTGCGGTGTAATCACTTGAGAAATAGAAGTCTGATGCATTTGATAGACTGGGTAGCTTTTTCTTTTTCTAATGCCATGCATAGACAAGAGATGGATCTGGAGATATTGCTTAGTTTTGAACGGTTTGCTGCAAATGTGGCAAGATATGAATTCAGTTTGCACGGTGTGCACGTTGACAATGTGCTGCTTGAGATTGGAATTGTTTGAGTAAATTTTGCCACATTCCGGACATTTCGGTTTGCCAGTTTGATTATTGGGGTCCAGCTGGTGCTGTTGATAAGGATTGATAATCGTAATTGCCTCCATCTTTTTTTTAGCACACGACTGCAACATTATATTGAGCTGGTCATTTTTGGACGACCCGTGATGCGGCTGTTGCTGCTGCTGCTGGATACTCTGCAATTTCTGCTGCATCAAGGAAAGCTGCTCGTTATTAAGATTATTTAAACTATTGAGAGAGTTAAGGTTAGCGTGTTGCTGCGGCTGTTGGCTATTGGCATGGTGGTGATGCTGCTGATGGTGATGCAGAAGGTCCTTCTTGGAGTTGGCGTCAACAATTTGGAGAGTGCCTGATCCGTCCGGTTCACTCCTGGAGGAGGAAGTTGCCTGCAGCCAGCCGGAGCTCGAGCCTGAACCGTCTCCTCCTGAGGGCTGCCATCGCCCTGGAACCACCAGCCAATTTTTCAGTCCTCAGCCAATCTCGTACGATCCCTTAAACACTAATCGTCTCTTTCCTCCCACAGCCCTTCTTACGGTCTATTCTTTAAAATTTTACTTTTAACAACTGAACCTAATCATCAATCGAATTACTTTGCTCTACATCTTCGTTACTATCGAACCCCACCCCGCGAGTTCATTTATCATTGAGCTTTTCCTCAAATATGCAAGTGACTTCATCACCATGCCACGATTCATCTTTTACTAATTTCCATTTGGATTTCTAATTACAAGATACATTTGTCCGCTAAATTATCACTTTTCAATAGTTTCAATTTATATATTTACTAAAAATAATCAGGTTGTTGTCATGTCTCCTCCACCTTTGGTCTCTGTTGCTTTACAAGACACAAAGTAATTTTATCCCAATACAAGAATTACGAATAATTCAAAAAAGTTTAAATTTCTCTCTAGTCCGTACTTATTTATTGATAAAGAAAAAATATTAATAATTCTCCGAGTTTAGGGAAGGAATTATAGGGTTGTGAGAGGTACGAGAGTTCCATGCATTCAACGCAACAACGAGAGACCAGAGTTCTAAGGAACGTCAGGAGGATACTAATTTGGACTATGATCATTAGATGAAAAAATAATATCATAATATCATCTACTCACCATAGTTTGGATCCTGATTCGCTGCATGAATTCCCGATGGTCCTGGCATCAAACCTAAAAATAATAAATTCTGTTTAAGAGTTTCTTAAATTTGCAAATACTTTTCAGCACTAGTAGAAGCAATCGTCACTGTGCAAGTTAGCGCATATTACATGGGAAATATATACACACCTTGGAGTCCCAACAATGCAGCAGGAAAACTGTTACGATGATGTTCCAAGGAGTCATTGAGAATATCACTAGGCTCTGTCTTCACTGAATTTAAAATACTGTCATTATTCGACGTGTCCTCTTCATTGTCTGTCATTGAATTCGAATCCTCTCCAGTAGATTGTGCCTGAAAGTTATTCAAACAAATGTATTTTAAAACTCTTTCAATATCTATAGATTTCTGTTTATTTAATTCATATTTATTGATATGAAAATTTGACACACACTTTGGTATTCATGGAATCGAACAAAATTTTGAGACATTAATTTTTAAAATTTTGCTTTTTCTATTTTTTTTAGTATTCAAATTATTAATGGATAAAGTTCTAATTAGAAATTTTAAATATGCAGTGTCCAATTTTAGGACATTTTTTAGATATTTTTTTCAATAAAATAAAAAATGTAGAGATAAAAAAAAGATGACTCTTACCTGTAGATTGTTGGTAGGGGTCGTGTGTATCGTTGGGCCGCCTTCCAGTGCTTGTCCCAAAAGAGACTCTTGAAGATCTGTCTTTGGTTCTATATGGTTTCCTATAGGAGGAGAGTAACTTCTGGGCCGCTTTTCCGGTGGTGAACCAATACCACTTTCGTTAGCATCCCCTCGACCACTGTCTTGCCATGAATTTCGAGGCGTAGCCTGAAACGAAAGTATTATTTTCAAATATGCATAATGGAATTTTACAAATTATTCAAACAAACACTTCTACTTGATCCTTCAGTTTCTTCACTGTTGCAAGCGGAAAGGTTTACTTTTCAATTATTATTATTATTATTATTTACGTGGCATTTTACTCACTGGTGCGCTACCGTTGTTTCCAGTTGACGAAGGTGCTTGTGGGATTTTTGCTGCAGCACCACTGCTGACATCGGCCAAACCTCGAACTTGCAACATTTGAGCCGTCTTCAAGAATGCAGCCAGCTGCTCCTGTCCTACATGAACTTCTCCATGATACATAAACCGTAGCAAGGACTCCATGTCGGAAGAAGCGACGTCCCTCAAAATCACTATTGGATGTTGACATGGATTCGCCTGAAATTAGAGAAGGAGATACTAAATCTGTTTTACATTGTATAGAAATAATTTCACATTTTTTAATTAATTGCTGCATTATAATGTCCTATGCATACGTTCTTTTTGAACAATTATTAAGAATTTCGTAAAAATGGATATTTTTACTGTTCATTGAAGCATTGAGAGTTAGTCAAGCATACTTATGCATATATCTATGTATATATATATATATATATATATATATATATATATATAGTGAGGGTATGCATGTGAAGCTCCTTAACTATAGGTAATGACAATTGCATGGTTTCTGATCCATTTACGTGTCGAGCACGAGCAATCATGGCTTCACAAAACATACTTACGATTAGTGATTCTACATCACCAACGGGCAGAAAACAATTATTATGTACGCCTTTCTTATAACATTAGGCTAAATTTTTTAAATAAATCAATTCGAAAATTGAGATAAATTTTCGGTCAAATGGGTATATATACAATTTTGTAATTGTATGTGTTTCTAGTTTCTACACATACAAGAGATGGGATCTTATAATTTGGGAAACATCTCACAATCGGAGCCGTGTAAAAATATAATCTAGGAGACATTTATGTGCGACTCGTGCATTGCTTTTCCAGACAGTAGTTACAGGAATGCGCAACCGGCAACGACGCACTTCCGTTGATAAAAATACACTCGGTATAATGTGTCTCAGTACATGCTTTACTCGACGCAACACCAACACTCGAAAAGCAGTTGAATGTGTGTGTGTGTGTGTGTGTATACACATTTACCGTGTGCAGAGCAATAATATTACACTTATTTAATATGCTACACATGCGTCTGCTGAATACACATACATACGTCAACTCTCGATCTCGCGTGTTTGTAAGTACTTGGTGCTGAGCTTAAGTGTAATATTAAATAAACCTTTATACTGCTAAAGGAACGTGGAAATCTTATGCGGATTCTACAAATGCAAAATGTTGTTATTATTACGTCAATCTTTTTACACTTTCTTGTTCTTTAGAAAATTACAAAACTTAGCAATGTCAAATAACGTACTCCAGATGTCATTCAATTTTTTTAGGAAGTTTCAATTGAAAATTTCCTTGATAAAGGTAAAACTAGTAATCGAGAATTTTTGAAAAACTTATTGTTTATTTAGAAACTTTATCATCAATCTCTTCAGTAAGACTGCCGTATGTTTACGATTTTACCTCTTCACGAGTAATTGGAAAGAAAAACTTCAAAGACCATACACGTAGTAAAAGTTATTTTTACTTTTAAATATTGATGATCAAGACTTTGAATCATCCATAATTATGCTATAGAAACGTACAGAATTATTGGTAGTACAGCCATATATACATTGTACAAACACTAAAAAAGAGAGTTAAAATTCTACTCCCACTGATATTCTATAAAAGTCGCTCGCGCTTTTTGAATTGAAGTGAGAAGAGTGAAATATTGTGAGTTAGAAATTGGCTTCTTTGAAAGTCAATTCAAACTGAGAAACATGTCGGCGCGGCCATTACTAGCAAAGAAGTTAATTAATTCCTTCTGGGAGTCAATTCTTGCCTTCAACTGCTGTTTACAAAAAAGGAGAAAATAAATGTCGTAGATTAATAAATATATGGAGAAAAGATTGTAGAAATTCACAGTTGACTTGAAAAGACAATTACAGTAGCAGGGATTGAAAAAGTCTTAACGCACGTGAATTGCGCGCATATCCTCAGTGACTATTTTTAACTCAAGTCCTGTCGTATTCTGGTACCCGACTATATATGCAGCCTACATTTGCGGACTTAATTATGTTTTGTGCAATCACCGATAAACCTATGTACTTGCCTACACGATTTTCTACAACTACCACTCTCTAATTTTTCGTTGTAGGACTTTTCAGAAAACATCGCTCTAGCCATCGTTCGTACAAACATTCATTCGTAGGCGTATTGGGATTTGAATGGTGTTAAAACTGAGATGAAGCCTTCTCCCCTCTTCCTTCGTCATCCAAGAATTCTTATTCGTTTTTATTTTTCATGACATCTACTTCACATCGAATTTCTCCACCTTCTTCGTCTTTCTCTAACCCCCTACCAAATTTGTCATTGGGTAGTTGACATCTTGAATTACATCCTTACATATATAGCAATGTCTCCCACTCTTTTCAAGCTAAACTGGCAACACAATTTGTTACACTGCGTTGTTAACAATTTTATTTTTAACAGCACGTAATTACTACCTATTAATTATTTATTTAGAGACACCACTATGAAAGTAGTTAATAAAAGCTAATAAAACTAAAGCTCAGTCAATGAAAAGTCATGAAATTGTTGTAATCGATGGCAAGCAAATAGAGCATTTATCAAGTTTGTTTGTCAAGTGAGATTGAAATTCATGTTGCGACCTTTCGGTAGACGATGCGATGCTGGAAAATACGCAGGCACGTGTAACTAGTGGGCGAGTCGACCCACGCGGCGCGTTGTACATTTGCTTTGGGAAAAATTTGGAAAATAAGAAAGTGGAATAAATGTGGTGTATCTGTATTTATATGAAATCTGTTTGAATGCAGTAATGTCATCCTCTGAAGTGAGCTTAATAGCCAACATGCAGAGATTTATGTCAAGTCAGCATATACTTCTGCTCCATATTCTATAATTAAAGTTGGAGTGCGTATTTTATGGGGACACGTGCGTCAGTTTGAACGTGCTTCTAGGTGTACTCGCTCATGGTACAGATGCGAGAAACTCTTCTCGCTGTTGGTGAGCCACTGTTTTTAAATTTATCCCGATGATCACGTCATACGTGGTCACGAAAGCACGAGTGCGTGAGTATCTGGAAATACACACGACGAGATCTCGTTTGTTTCCGGCTTTGAAGAACAGCGCGGCTGTAATAAAGTTTCTTGGAGGGGAGAAAGACACGTGGAATCGATGGATACTTAAACCTCTTAAAAATATTCCCGCCCCCTTCTTACAAGAACAAGAGAAAATAATAAAAATAAAGAGATGAATGTGTAAGAGCACAACGAATCTATATTGACTTGTTCTATTCATATTTTGAAAAAAAGAAGCTCGAGTGGAGAACGCGTGTTTACATTACAACTCGAGCTCTGTCTTTCCAATAAAGATGCTAGTAACTGCCTCCGAACTTGCTCACCGATCAATTGTATGCATTATTTTGATCAATCAAGTTGATCGAATCAAGTAGTGTTGCAATTAAAGTCAGACGTGAGAGTCAAAGTCAATACTGTAGTCTGAATTTCCTCTGTTGCACTTTGAAATCGATGAAAGTAATTTGAACAGTAGCTGTGAAATTCAAGTGCTCTAATTTATAATACTGTTGTATTCATATCTTACCTTAAGTAATCTACGAAAGTACGGGCTGCAGGCTGAGAGGACAACCTTGTGCGCCGAGAAGCTACTGCTGTCGCATGCTAGAGTGACATCGACGAAATCTTCTTCGTCTCGTAAATGCCGAAATGAGCTAAGAATGCTCGAGTGAAAGTCGTTCCATCGCAGGGAGTATTGTTGTTCGCCACTCGACGAGGACGAGGAGGCCGCCATGGCGTCCGTCCCCCCGGGACCCACGGCCAAGGGCACCAGCGGTGCTATCGTGCTCAGTCTGATTTACCTTAAACCTACTTTTACCCCTTTTCTATCAATTTACTTTTATTTATTCTAAAATAGTGTTTTTTATTTGCAATTTTCTCTGAGGTAAGATAACAAATTTTTAACTAGAATTTTATGCCCAAATATTCAACTTGTTCAGAATATTAATTAGAAATTAAGATTTATATTCAACAATGAAACCAAATTTTTAATCGAAATTATCAAATTTCTATTTGAAAAATTTTGAATCTTATTGGTTTTCTATTAGCACCATTATCTCATGTTGCAAAAAATGATATGGATAAGTAGAGTGAATAATGATTAATCTCGAACTCGGGAGTCGTTTCTGAAACAAAAAATAATTGCCAAACTAAATAGAGAACCTATAGAAACAAATTAAACACTGTCATTTCGTTCTTTGATAAATAAATAATAAATTTTTAAAAGATTTCAAAGAATATTAAATGACAAACATTCATATTTAGTTACCTAGTCAGTTAGTACTCAGGTTGATTGACGGCAAAATCTTTTTTCCTAACTGGTCATAAAATGTCACTCAAATTTCCTCCGACTAACCACAATTTTAGTGTGTACTGTCTTTCCATTTTGAAAATAATACTCCATTCCAGTGGGCAGTGATTAAAAATTGAACAAATAAAATTTATTCTTTCAAAATTGTTATTCTTCATTTACCAAATATTCGCGAATGTAATATAGGTTTTTTCCAATTATTTTCTTTCTTAGCATACTCTACTCTTCTTTGGCACTCAACACCACAATAAACATCGTTCTCTTTGTTGCATTCTTTTCTTTCCTTCTACTCCTTCATTTAAATGTTCGCCTCTCTGCAATGAAAGAAATCTTAATTAATATTTAGTTTTTAAAGTGATAATTTCAATGCGTGTTGCAGGTAATAAAAAAATGAACGTAGTGTCTTCAGCGGAACAATATATATATATATATATCCCTAGAACGCGTAAACTTTATAAAAATTCTAACTGCATAAATTTTAAAAGAACCGACATAAAAATAATATTATAGTTATTCAGTATTAAAAGATATGCTTTTTAATAAACGCTCATTATTGCGTTAAATTTTCTGTTTGAATTAGTAGTTTTTTTTACTAAAAATTAGTGAAAGTTGGAATATTAAATGAAATATTGGTTAAAAATATTATAAATTATAGAAGCATATGTTTCTTCCAAAATGGTTAAGAATTGATTGAGGATTTTTGTAAAAATAAATGTAGATAGTGAGTAAGACAGTTGGAGAATAGAGTCTACATTTTCGCTAGAGCGATCCGCCCGGAGGAAGAACCCCCGAATTCCGTATCGATCGTGAAACCTATACACGACATTTAGTGTGTGTTACGCGATGGTGTATGTATGTACTTGCTCGTACCTAGGTACAACTCACAATCAGTATAATATACCCGGAATAGATTGGGACGAGTCAAGATTGGGGTCGCCATTGGAATGCTGCGAATTCTAGGTGTGGCTCAATGTTTTGCCCCTTACTCCCCAAGTCTTCTGGATCAGGGGTGCCTCATTTAATTTCAAAATCCGACAGGTTAAAGTCTACTTAACAACACACTATACTGCTTCTCTATGCATTAATTAATGACCGATTCGATTCGATCGTCTGATCATCACCATTCACCAAAGTCTCTCGTCTCTCTTCCTCTTATATATATATATATATGTATGTCGGCAATACATTCAAGTATTACTCGATGAAAGGCACCTTGTGCTTGTGATCATCAAGTCAAAACAAAACTCATTTAACTAATGTACATTTTTCATAGTACGTAAAAATTTTTATGCGCATCGATAGTGCAGATTAGCATATTTATAAATAGTCAATTTACGACCAAAGTAGTTTTACGCATTTTAAGGAAAAATACATTCTTTGGCATTATAAGCATAAGTATATTAAAATTAAACAATATTACTGTTTGGGAATATTAATTAATAATATATATTAAAGAATAACTTTTGTAATAGTAGTCAACTTTTTTAAAGACATGTTAAATATAAGTGAGTAAGATAAAAAGAGTGTTGAATTCAAACAACTTATTTTTGGAATTTTTAAAAACTACTGTCTACAGTAATATTACACATTTCAAAGTCTTACAAATATAATTTTCCAATAAGTATATGATCCAATATTAATATAGTATAACTTGGATTTAAAGAAAGAAGTATGTAAATTTCGTTCATTTAAACGTTCAGAACTTTAGGGCTAATATTTTACAAGTGAACACATATTTTTATTTGAGAAAGTACCATATAACGCTTCGAATTACTTAAAAACCGAGACTAATGGAATCAGGGGAACTTGAGCCATTTGGAATACTGAATTTTCCATGGATAAAGAGAGGAGCATAAGGAAGCAGAAATACCTAAAAGATGGCAAGAGCAAAAGAGAGAGAGAGAGAGAGAGAGAAAGATTTGTATTATGCCGACTAGAGTTAATACGTTCCGAGAATTGTGAGACTATCGTAGGGATGTCAGCCCTGAGATTTCCAATTTCTGACAAAGCTAAAGTGCTGTTAATGGAAGTAGCACATATTGCATTTGCACCGAAAAATAAATGTCTCTTCCTGGCTACTTTCTAAAAGGAGCAGCGTCTCTTGAGTTTAGAAAAAAATCTCCGAGCCCTACAACTATGGCGAGTCCTTGAGTGCACATGCGGTATACATTCTGTGAACACGCATGCGTACATTCATGTTCAATGTAAACTGATTGTAAATATTCCACTCTGGAAATTCCGAGTCTAAAATATTACAATTGTATCAACATTTTCCGTCTTTGTTTTTTTTACGCATTACGTTGACAGACAATTCTCGAATAATTAAGATTTCGACGAATGTCAACATTTGACTCTGAGCACAAATGAATTTGCACATTTTTTCCGTTATTCAAACAAATGAGAATAGAAGCTGTATGAGAAGAAAAACGTTCGCATGTACCCGAGCACGCTACATCAGGTATGCACCTAGTTCCTTTCTGAAGTACAACTAAATATTTAAGTAGAGGCCTAAAAGTATACCTGGAAGTGCAAAAGAGGCAAAAGAGGCAAATTCGGCTTCAAATACATTTAGTACGCAATTGCCATCCAGACAGCTGGATTCTTTTTTCCTACAGTATGCCGAGAAGGAGGAGACCCGACACAGCACTCAATCTACAATAACTGAATGTATGTATTTATGTACATCTGCAACTCTACAACATCTACAAAATCACATCAGGTAGAAGAAGTAAAGCCGCATCTTTATTCAATTAATAATGCTCTTGAGAATAGTATATTAACAATTTTTTAAAATAGGAAGAGAATATTCTCGGCCTTATTATTTCAACTATGTATTGCAAATTTAAATAAATAATAAATGTTTGTTTTGGTCCGCTTAACACGCAATTATTTCAGGCTATAACCGATAAGGAAGGTACCAACCGATAAGAGTGATGTTTATTTATCTTTTCTCAACAGTAGTATGATATCTCCATTAATTGCATGATAATAGAAAGTCGTAAGTGACTTGCATTTACTGTCTTTCATATTATCTTTTGGGCTTTGAACCTATACCTGATTTAAAAGATTGAATTTTAAAAATACTTCAACTTTTTGCATTTAGACAAATACACTTCTCATTTTCTGATTTAAACCCAGCGTACCTACACTGTGAAGAAATCCTTTGTAAATATTATCTTTTGACCTCCAGAAATTCAGTTTTCCTGCAATGTACATTCTTCATCCTCACAATGCTTTTCTGCTTTCAAATTTTACAAAATCCAAAATATCATTTCTTTAAAAAAATACTGCACAACAATAAACTTAATTATTGTAGTTGCAAGGTAAAATAAATAAACATTTCTTGCTGCATGTTTGTTTGGCATTTGTGAGACATCATTAAATTGGATTTACGAACAATTTTTTCTTTCTCTGTGCTATAAGATTTGATATTACCTAATTTATTAAAATCTTGAAATGCAAAGAATACGAATCACGAAACTATTTTCATTACATCAGGTCGCGTCGCTTCTGAATCTAGGTACCTTAATACTTTATCGATGCGTGCGACTTGGTCATTAAGATGGTTTGCGGAGGGTTCCAAATACATGGGGTAAAAGAGCCAAGCCAAGATATCGATTAAATAAACTTGGTTGCTCTTTGATAGAAACAAAAGCTGCGGAGCAATTAAATATATTAAAAAAGGAACTTTCAAAGGAAACTTATTTCAAAATCACATTGATAAATATATATCGAAAATAAAAGAGCATAAATTTGCCGAAATAATAAACAATCTGTTTTTGATAATTTAAAAACTAAACGTCATAATTAATCCTGAATTTCTATTTAGCATTCTTGTTTTTGCATGGTTGCTTTAATAAAATTAACTATTCATTTCATCTTTAATATTTAAATTATTAAAATGTTTAGAATATTAATTATATATAGACTGAGAAACGTTTCCATGAATTTTTTAAAAAATCTTATTTTCCGAATTAGAAAAAACTATTACATTTTACGAATTTATCAAAACAACACAAGAGACTTAAGGAAAGATAAGAAAAGGGAAAGTAATGTGGCGCCTACTCGCTTTTGTCATTTCTAAAATTTGTCTTTAAATATAAAATAAAATCATAATCCTCTAATCAAAGTTTATTTATAATATTTTATGTACTTTACGTCAACTTAAGTTTTAAAGAAATTAAAAACAATGTTTCTCGTTTTTGCATCTAAAGAATAAATCTGAACTAGAAAAAAATTCTTGTTCCACGTCAAAAACAATACCATCTATCTATTTGATGAATTGACTAAAGATTTATTAACTTACTTCATAACAATACTTATATAAACAAAACAAAAAAATGTTCTCTTTGTTGTAAATCATACTTTTGCAATAAACAATAAAGAATCAGTCATGTTTTAAAAGAAAAGGTTATGAACCTATATTAATTAACTCTTATGAATATTCGCGTATTAATAGAAAACAAAACACATACATATATGCATTATTACTCAGAATAATGTTTGAATGTATATTGAAAATTTATTCGGGTAATGCTGAATGCATGCTTGTTTTGAGAAATCAGTAATAGTATTAAACATGAATTTTCCCAATATAAATTAGGCACCTCCTTAAAAAGGGAGAATTTACAAGTTTTTGAATACAACATTTCAATATTGAGCATATAAATTAATAATATATGTAAAATGGAATTCAATATAATATGTTAGTCTACAGTCTCATAATTTGTTAATTAAATGTAAATGTTAAAAAAAGAAGCGGAATAAATGAAAAATATGATAAATTTCCGGCATAATGAGTGCAAGGCGAGAAAAAGCAAGCAAGATTTGAAATAGAATTTCTCAGTAAAGGTTCCTTGCCGAAAGTCTGAAGGCATGAAGGACGATGTAATTAACATTATGGACCGTGGTACGTCATGCAATTAACTTGAATGAGCAAATGGGCGGCCTTGCCCTTTAGTTTTATTAACACACAGAATAATAACAATGTGTATTCAAAAATATTTTGCAAAGTCAGAGCGAATATTAATTTTAATATACCTTTAATATACTGAATAACTAAAATATTCTTTTTTATGTATGTAATATTTATCCGTTGCATATTTACGTATTAGATGACTTTGACGAAGCAGAAGAACTGCAATTTTAGACTACAAAAAACTAGCATCAGTCTTCCAAAGTTATCGTCTTGGAACATGTTGAATTTATTTATCACTCTGCACCCAATACAACGTAACATAATAAGAACACAAATCTCCGAAAAACTGCACATTAATTTATACTTTAGCAGTAACGTGTAAAATAGTTTTGAATTAATGTAACGTGACGAAACGAAACGAAACGAAACGGCACTAAATGCGATTACTAATTTGAAATTACGCGTAATAATTATTTGCGGTAAGACACTACGTTCTCCATTAAAAACTTTTGCTGAAAGACACTGCACTAGAACTCAATCATTTGTCTGGCATCAAGACTCGAAAGTTGAATACGAGACAAGCGAAGCATTTTAGTACCTTTGACGAAACGACAGTGAACAGAACGAAGCAAGTTAAGAACTGAGAGAAAGAAGATGGAGTAGAGCTAGAGAGGCGCCGGTTCCGCCAGGCAGATGTACCGACTGCACTCACTCTCTCCTTTACCCTCCCTCCCTCCCTCCCACTCTTACTCACTCTTTCTTTAACTGTCTAAGACTTATAAGACGGTTATAAGTATTAGAAGACGAACCTGATTGCGGGGCAGCGCGCCGAATTATGATCCGCTATGCGCTTTCGGCGGGTTCGCTCGTTTTACCTTCCTCCCCTCACTCTCTCTCTCTCTCTCTCTCTCTCTCTACACGGCCATGCTGCTTGTGATTTCGCCCAAACCTGTCCCCGCACTCTCCTCTTCGTCAACAACGCGACGTTGAGTTGAGAAGCTTTTTGTTGCTCATCCCCACCTAGGACTATGTACCCCCCACTTTTTTCAAGACTGCTTCTCCAGGCAAGCTCACACAAACTCTATGTCTGCACTAGTGTACAATGTATATTCAAGTTAATCTCCTTTTGCCTGCAACTGCATTCAAAAAATCGAATGGCTTTCACTGATACATTCATCGCCACATACATTTAGAAAAATTGCGCACGCGATCTTAGAGCATCTCTTCAGACAATCTCTTCATCTACCTAAATGTTGTTATAATACACTCATTATATCAATGCATAAATATTTATGGTTTTCCAATCTGCTATAGACAGAAATGTTCTCAAACATTGTCTTACCTGCAATAATGAATAAGAGAATTCATAATAACACTTAGAAATGTCATTTAGTTGCGAAGGGATAAAATTTTTAAATTCAATTGTTTTAATTGTTATTTTAACAATATTAATTTTGTTGCTACTTTTAACAAGCATTTGTCAATAGAGAATTTCCTGACCTACAACACTAAAATTGAAGATAAAAAAGTAAAAGTCTAATATGCTTTTACCGAATAATTTGCTATTATTTTTTATTACACATCGTTCAGACTGGTAAGACAATTATGCTGACGCCAACAAAATAATATTGCAATCTGGGGATGCTGAATATATTATTATTCTTCTCTCAATAATAGTTGAAGTAAAAGTTACAACTACAAGAATATCAAAGCTTATAATTTGCTGTTGTATTCTCTGCCGATAATGTAGATTCCGCATGCACTCTTCAAACCATGTACAGTAGAATGCAAAAATACTTTACTTTAGAGAAGAACTCATCCACTTCCTGAATAAGTGTCTGATAATTTTATTGCACATTATTTTCCATGACTATTGGTAATGTAATTTGTTCGTTTGTACTATATATCTAAAAAAATATACCTTTTAGTACCAGGTAAGTTTTTGTTTAAAAGAATTTCTGTGAAATGCCAATTTAAAAAAATTAAAAATTGTCGAAAAGAAAATTCTGCCATATGAAACATTTATTTCTGAAATTATACTCAAAACTTGAATCAGCGGATAGATGCTGATTAGGTATAAACCGTATAAACATAACCTAGCTTTATGTAAGAAGAGTTATTTACTAGTTAAAAAAGTGCACACGTCTGTACACTTATTATTACCAAAATTCACAGGATATTTTATAGCAAAATTATGTGGCCTTACGCCATAACGTATTATGACACGTACGCCAATCCGCGAGTGAATTCCCCCTCGTATGAGTGCGAGTGAAACAGACCTATGCGAAACGCATGCTTTTCTGCATGACTTTGTCTAAATTTACTTGCCGTTTTAAATGCTGTGCCCCAATAGTTGAATTTTTTAATCTAATAAATAAATGAATAATTAATTCAATACTTAATAACCTGATGAAATGTGAGAAAAACTATAATACAAACATTGTGAGAGGAAGATTATAATTTATAGCAAGAGTTGGAGGAAAAATTATTAAATGTTTGACCACGTGTCGTGTGTCTCTTTCTTATTATATTGAAAAGTCTGTTGACGTATTGTCATGCGCCTATACAGTATATATACAGATCGATACCTGAAAGTCTCTACCATGTATCTGGTTTAACTTACAAACCGATCTCTAACGACAAAAGCCGAGCACCACCGAGAGTAGCCGATTGCATCCGAGGGTGAGCGAAGCCGAGAGTATTCGTCGTCTGCCACCGTCAACGTATTGGGCTCTAGCTTCTCGATTTCAAGTTTTCATAAATCGTCGTGAAAAACAACCCTTTTAGTTATTGCAACCCTTTTTCGCAGTGACTTTTTCCCCCGAGTGATATGAAAACAATTTCTAATTAGACTGTCATTAGAATATAAAGATGTCATTCAATTTTTACGTTCAGAAAGGTAAACATTTGTAACATAAACAGTACATGTGCAATCCATTTTTTTAAAAAACATTCTTGAAAAATAATTAATAATTATTTTCTCAATGGGTTAGAATTGAAAATATAACACATTGAAAAATCGTCAATGATTACCTTAGTTTGATGTAAACAATTGCTTTAACATTATTGTTGGTTGTTCAAGAGTGTGCAGTGAATAAACTTATGAATTGAAATTGGTATTTCATCACGTAATATCCAAGACCTATAATAATATACAGAAGAGCATATAAGGATTCAGTTTCACCTGACAAGGAAGTTATGAGAATTGGTCAACTATTTACTGATGTGAGTAAAAATTATTAATATAATATTATAAAATATGTACTAATTGTAAATAAAATGGTACGAAAATGAAAGGGAAGAAAATTAATAAATAAATGTACATTGCTGTGGGGTGCAGCTGAGCTAAACCGGGCGCGACCCACAGCCCTAGATTTGTGTCTTGTGACAAAATGAGTATGCAGGAGGACGAGTCCACGTATGGGTTACCTTTTTATAATTTCTTATAAAATAATTGTACTTGTTTTCATTTTTAGATTAATGAAAATTAATCACTTTTAATTATAGGAAGTGAATTCACTTTTACATGTTTTTTTTATAATAAAATATATATTTTTGAAATGAGTAACAAAATTAATTGTTTTATTGTGTATTATGAATCTTTTTGGTCATCAGATTTATCTGAAAAGATAAACTTAAGAAAACCTATTTCTAATTACGTATGGAATATTTTCTATTTAAAAAATGATTTATTCTTTTACAAAATGCAACTTGTATTTCACTAGCAGAATATGTTATACTTTTTTGTAATTTTTGAAATTCCAAAATTGATTTTCTAGACCGTCCTTCATCTTAATTTTCTTTTATTATTGTTTTTAAAATATACATAGGTAATACTTTTTGTTGTATGAAATATATTGTTTAAAAGTGTTTGAACTATACATTCAAAAATTCAAATATTTAACAAATAAATACTTTGAACATGAAATAAATAATAATTATTTTTTTTTCATTTTAGAACTTCATTGCGCCTAAAACTGAATCCTTTAAAGGAAAATAAATTCAGTCGTAGGTTTTTGAGAATTTTTATTTAAAGCATTAATAAATGAATATTTTTAATTTCTATTCATCTTGAAAAATGAATACTGCAAAGAAAAAATTTTGATACACCCGTTAAACATTAAATTAAGCTCTTCAGAAAAGTGACCTTGACGCAACAGTATTTCTCCACCTTTGTTTAGCTCATGCTCACTTTTGCGGCAGATGCTGTACTAAATAGTTTCAATATATGGTACTATATTTAAAATATGAGCCAAGATATTCTTAATATTCTTAAATGAAGAATAACATTTCTTCAGTTTTTTACTGGTTGGAAAAAATGATTGAGGCTTAACTTGATGTTTCTGCTTTTTCCCGACTGGTGAACGTATTGGGATTATATTTTCCAATATAGCAACACATTTTTCATATAAAGTTTTGCTGCGTTCTGCTTATACCTACAGAAGTTATTTTGAACAGACTACTGAGTGGCTCTTTAAAAGGAGTAAATTGACTGACCCTATTTTTTGGTATAATTTGCAGAAACAATAGGAGGGCTCTCGTTGGAAGCGCAAGAATAGGAAAGGCAGGCAGAAAATAAGGAGGAAGAGGAAAAGAAGGTATCACGACGGTGGTGCTGTTGCTCGTAGTGTCTCGTTATCAGGTGAAGAGTGTCGTGAGGGTTCCAGGCGAAGTAGTTGACAGGTGTGATGTGGTGGAGTCCCCCGGAGGATCGCGGGGGCAGGAGGCACATCGAAGCAGGTTGGTCGTGAGAGCCCCAGGTTCTACTCGTTTGCCCCGCGGCTGCGAGGCCGGTGGGGCGTCAGAGGAGGAAGAACAAGGATGGTGTGACCTCTGGCGTTATTCCGCTCGACGCGGAGATAGTGGCGGAGGAGGAGTCGAGCAGCTGCTGCTCGATTCGGAGGAGGAGGATCTGGCGATGTCTTTGCAGCTTTGCGGAACACGGGATAACCAAAACCGCGAACTGCGCGAACTGCGCGACCATCGTGACCTTCGCGATGCTCGCGACCTTGGAGATGCGAGGGACTCACATGTGGTCAACAGACATCGTCAGAGGCACTACGAGTATGACCCTCATTCAACAGCAGCAACCTCCGCCTCGTCAACACATGTCAACAACCAGGTAAATCCATCACTTTTCAATTGCAATAAGAATCTACTCATTTTTTATCGTACTGGTACCAGAGGAAACTGTTCCTCTGTTCCTCATGAGATTTCAATACAATATCTCAGTTCATCTGATGATTGTTAAAAACATCCGGTAAAAAAGGCCACTACTAGAATACTTCTCATTTAATTAATTATAACTAATTACGTTTTTCAATATTTATTTCCAGCTGGATTTTATCCCAGCTGGACAATTTTACTCATTTAGGGTCGAGACAACATAAGGGAAATCACTTTTTCAGAAATTTTATGCAGAATTTTCTAAATTTTTACTGATTCAAATTTGGAGAGATACAGGAAGTTAATTCATACAACCAAGTGATTTATTTGAATTCAAAAAATAAGTGTGCACAAATTGAAATGTCGCAGTCTCATCTGTACATGCATAATTCAAATTCGCTTTAAATTTAAGATTCTAATCGAAAAAACAAAATTATTAATGTCGGTGTCGTGTGTCAGAAGGAAAAATTTAGGAAATTATTTTCAAATATTCAGATAAATAGCCAAGTTTTTAAAATAGAATAAAAGAAATGTTTATTTAACTGTATAGTCATGCATTTATTTGGTTATTTCAAATAAATTTTATTCTTAATGAATACACTTCTAATTTCTCAACTAATATGGTTTTCAATTAAAGGGAGTTAAATTAAATGATGTTTTCAAAATTCTGTTAAGAGTAATGGGACTGTCGCACAGTTTCAATTTCCAAATCCAGTTCCACGGAATTAGGTCATGGAAGCTCGCAAAAGCAAAAGAGTATTTTTGCCGTCCAGTGTTGATCGGTTTGGTACGCGATGTAGGGATGAGTCTGAGCAAAACGGGTTTGTTTAGGCTTCTCTCTTTTTAATTTTATTTTTTTACCAAGAAAGGATCCTTAGTCCTTTGCCGCACATCGTGTCCTGTCTATAAAAATTATTCAAGTTATCGAAGCGTTAATATTACTACTTATTATTCCGAGAGACTTATTTCTACCTGCATAAATAACATATTTATAACCGTATAACAATATATAAATGTTTTAATTCAACACTTTAAACAATCATACAAGATTCAATAGTGCATAAAATAGAAAATAATAATTGCACTAACAATAAGTAAATGAAGCGTAAATGATTAAATATTTAAATTCAATCGTATCTACAGTACAATTTTACAACATTTACACTTTAATGTATTCATTAGTTAATTATGTCAATCTGCATTTTGGTAAATTTAAAAGATGATTTTTGTGGCTGTTGCATTGATGATTGCTACATACGAACGGTATTTTGGCTATAATCCGGACGACCATTGATTCCGTCCCGGGAGGGAATAAATACTTCTCCTCACGGAACCGAATCAATTCATGCCGGTGCCTCTGGTGAAGCGAGTGTCATCGAGGTGTCCAATATAACTACCTGCAATTTTAATTGCAAGAAAGAAGAAGATATCGCAGGTTTTTTCTTTGATAAATTTATCTGTTTCATCAACTTTTTAAGTACTATTCAAATAAACATTACATATAAATTAAATCTGCCTTTTATGGAAGAAAATAAATAAGATACATAGTCTTAATTTCAACTCACTTTTCAATAAAACCGTTAAAATTAGAAAAATTTTTAATTGGATTTTATAGTGTAATGTCAAGTAGTATCAGTTTCAAATAACATCTAGAAGGTTCTAATAGTAAAAATGATTTTAAAAAATTGCACTTAATTCGCAAATTTTTCTTATACAGAAATAAAAATTTGACAATATTCACTTGAGCTAAAATTATATTCGGACATTATTGTTTCTTTGTCTAAACTATTTTTATAGAAAAATGCGGCGCTACCTTCGCGCACCTTCGCGCACCTTCGCGCACCTTCGCGCACCTTCGCGCTTCGCCGAGAGCTTGGGCCCAGGCCTCTCGGCGGTGGGGTTCCTGGTAGCATGGAGGGGTTCATCACTTCCCCTCACGCGATGGATTCGACGACTGTGCCCTGCCCTGGTAGAGAAACACATGCACACACTCCCTTTCCCTGTTTCGCCCTTGGCTAGACACACGCACACTCTCTTTTCTCGACCACTACCCTAAAATGAATTTCTATACAAAAACATTTCAAATCTGTTTAATGAGCACACACCGTAAAACGATTCCATCAGGAGGCACACACATACGTGCACCGCGTAAATCGACTTCAGACGATAGCTGGCTTATACACCTGCAAAAGACAAAACATCCAAGGACCGCACGCCACTAAAATTGCAGAATATTTCTTAGAAAGTAGATTCATCGCTGGCTTTTAGGCAAAGGGGTTTACCTGCTTGCAAGACGTCCATATTTAGTAGGGTATTATTTTTTTCTCATTTAGTCTTCTTTTTATTCGAATTATTTTGAGATAAATTCCAATTATAGATAACTGTGAAAATATCCTCACAAAAATACAATCGACTACATTAATGCAAAAAAAGCAGGAAATAAAATTATTGCCAAAATAAAATTTACATTTTTCACTTTATCTGTCATTGTCAATTCGAATAAATTGAAATCTTTTCGAATTAATATTGAATTTAAGGATCATGCATGGTTAGCGTGCAACAATAATTTTTTAGCGCTACAGAAAAGAAAGAATTTTGCGTTGGCCTCGCGCAGTAAAACGAATAGAGAAGGGGTCTGGCCTGGCCTGGCCTGGCCGAATATTTTGGCTCATAAAGGTCCTAATGAGCAACCGTCAGGATTATTTAATGGCACGTAGACGTAGGTAGAGGGGCAGTAGAGAGTAGGTAGAGTCGATGAAATGTGCGTAGACATTTTAGGGTAGGTACACTGCACAAGGCAACTTCTCTTTCCAGGTATTAAAGGAGAGACATACCTATACCACTTGTTCAAAGTATGTGTGTGTGTAAACTACACGTACATATCTCACTCCAAGAATTCCAGTCTTCGCCAAATTTTTTAATGCATTATTTTTCTTTTAGTTATTTTTAGTGTATCATATTATTTTATGCTAATTATTTAAACATCAATATATTGACAATTTTTTACTTTTTTCGCACATTCTCTAACCATACAAGTTTTTTTTAAATTTTTAACCTCAAAATTGATACTTCTGCTGCCAATTAAATCTCACTCTAAAGGTTTAAAAGTAATCAATTTTAATTCGAGACTCTAGCATTTTTAATGCTTTTAGTAAACTGTTCATTTTTGAAAATTTTAAGATTTTTTTCAAGTGTTTTTTCTAAATTTTATTCATTTTCATAAAATAATAGTTTTCTTTACTTTATTTAAATGAGAAAATGAAGATTCTACTAAAAGGTTTTAAGTTATTTAAAAAAGATTGAATAGAAAATATTCCTCTCTAAATATGAGTTAAAATATAAATTGGAAATGAATTTAATTAGCATTGGCTTCTTACTTTTGTTTTGTAATGATAAATATGGTATAGAAACTATTAATTTATGTGCGGGTATTATTTGGGTAAGTTTAAAGAGAAGCTAATGAAAAAACCTTGAAAAATGAAAATATCATCTCACATTTTTGATTGTATATTATTTTCTACTTTTCGGCAGCTTACTTATAAGAGCAAGAATTGAAAAAGGATAAATACAAAAGATATCAGCATATATAATTCGGAATTTCTAAATGCTGAAAATAACAAGATGCGCTTTTAAAATTGAGAATAACCCTCCGTTACTGACAGTTATACAGGAAAGGATAATTTGGAAGCATCAAGGCGGTGTGGCATGCCATGTATCCAAAATTGTCTATGATCAGGGAGTGCTGTTTGTTGGCGTCGCGTTGAGTTCCAAGATAATTATTAATTATTCTTGCCGCAGGTCAAACTGGTCACTGACTAGTCGCCCAGAACGATAGCTTTCGAGCAATTTGGCGTGGTTGTAACGAAGGGCCAGGGAGAAAACAAAGGATCGTCGTTCAGCCAATTGTTGCATTATTCATATATTTCTAGCAAGAAGTGGTCGCCTTCTAATTTTGCTATCTTGTCTCACTCTAAATGTCTAGACGCATTACTTGAGAAGAGGCAACTAAATCGAAAGACAATCATATTTCACACACACTCACACATCTAATTAAATCATATCTAATATTACTAACCCATAACTTATGTGTTCCATGATAAGATTTTTGAAAATTTTCAACTACTCCCACACTGCACAAAAATTTCAAACAATTTTAACACCATTTTCTCAATTCCGAAGCCGTTGAGAAAATGTGCTGCAAGTTCCAGTTTGTAAAAGAAGCTAAAGGATCTGAAAGGTTTTTAGGCTTAAAAATTCTCAAGTCCTGCTTTATTAACAGTCTTCACTCTTGCTCTACACATGTTAAAATAAATTTTATGGCTTATTCAATTCAGCACCGCGTTCTAGACTGATTGTAAAAACTACCTGAAATGGTGAAAAGGAAACCAATTTTCTATAAATCAAATTTTTAACAGATGAAAACAATTATTTTTTATTTCTTTACGTCTTACAAATATTCGGCATTTATTTGAAAAGTAAATAATTCTGAAATAATTCTGAAATAATTTTGTTAAAAATATAAAGATGATTATTTATTTAACATGCAATATTGATGCATTGAAATGTTGTATTAATTATGAATCTTAATGTATACATATTTCTTGAAGAATGTAGAAAGTTACTAATTTAGGTCTGAAAAAATATTCTTCAACTGAGTAAATGATGCTTTTAATTTTTAGAGCCGCAGTCATCAGACTCACGAAAACTAAAAGAATTTTGATGTTTAATATCGAAATTCGTGTGAACCCCTGTAGCGACATTTCGAGGACGATTTAAAAGGTTACCGGTGTAAATAATTCGAAATGTCTCAAGTTTAATCTGGGATTGTCTCGTTATTGTGGCCAATCGTGAAAGAGAGGAGTGGAAAGAGATATGGTCCTACTAAGAAGTGAGGGGAAAGAGGTCTCATGCTCCCGGCTAATAAAGAATTTATGGTTCTCGTTACCGGTACGGTTTCTAGGAATTAACGTCGATTGCCGTGTACACACACCACGGTAAAAACGTAAAAACTAGATAGCGAATTCATGAATAACTTAAAACAGTTTCGACGCACCTGGCCTCGTCTCGATTATAGCATTCATATAGCTTCATGTAACAAAGATGGTTTTCTCTTCGAAAAATATATTTTCTTATTACACTATTTCAATTTCATACCTTGTTTGAAAAAACAAGATTCTTCTGTCTATTTTGGTGAGGAGAAAATATTAATATCTAATGAGGGTGTTTTTAAAAAATTTGTCTGCTTTCATCGAAAAAACGTTTTCTCAGTGGTGACTTGGTGAGTGAGTACCGCACACTTAATTTTGACACTGTATATGACAAAATTAATGTATATTCGAGTGCTTAGGCCACATGTTTCAATATTGGCTTATGCTAATAGGCCAATATTGGATCATTATTGGTCGCCAACAATAAACCTTTAATCGGCATGACAATTGCACTGTTGAGAGCATCGAAGTGCAATCAAGTGCAATTGATAAAATAATGTAAAAATTATTATATTATATATATGAGAAAGCAATTTCAAGTCAAATGCATTAAAATTTTTTTGATACATACCTCTGTAAATATCGAAATGACGTAAGAAGTTGAAAGTCTAAGAGGGAGGAGCAAATAAGAGGTACATACCTACTTTTGTGGTTATACCGACCATATAGTAGCACATAAATTTACCGCATCGAAATATACGTTCCTGTGGAATATATAGTTTCATCCTTTTTGGACGCGAGACATCGACATACATACCATTTATTTTCTTTCTTCTTAGTTCTCCTTTGTTTCTGTATTCTGCTTCTTATACCTGAAAATCGAATTATAGGTATAAAATTATTGGTAATACATATTAAGCATGGAAGATGTGTATTCGGATATTCTTTTTCTCATCATAATATAACATTCGTAATAAGGCAACAAGTAATTTTCATTTGCTCATGTTGTGTTTTTCGAAGATTCAAAAATGTCAAAGTTAACATTAACTTCATTCACGGAAGAAAGAGTGCTGTAGACCGTACATTTACTAAACAATATCGTGTCTATTTCATTAATAGAATACAAAATATTAATAACATTTACCAAAACTACTATCTGAACTTTTAATTTAATTAACCACTGATTCTATAATTAGAATATTTTATTCACTGACTTGATTTTTAGTTTTGAATTGTCATTTGAAAAATAATTTAAGTTTAAAAACTTGGATTTTTTCTTTGAAAGTTATTGTTTTTCAGTGATTCTGAAAATATGTCAATTCTTCTTCAATATTTAGTATAATTAGTTGGATAACTTTGCATAAGATATTTTGCAGAAATGACAAAGATTTATTATTAGAATAGCAATAGGTGCAAAACAGTGCACTGTCCACCTCGAATTTGGTGTGGAGAACAGGCGTTAGTTCTTTCTTGGGGAAGACTACTTTCCCTTTTTTTGGAAAGAATTGAGATCCCCGGAAATAAAAGAGTTAAATATCATTGGCTCTATCGCTGATCTAATGTAGAGGAGACTAAACTATAAGTTTAGTTAAAATCTAACTCCCTGCTTTCTTCAGTGTTAATAAAGCCTTATATACAACTATACATTTTACAATTTGTTGAAAAAAATCCAGGTACAGTATTCTATTTGTTTTAAAAATCTGCTTTATTTTTAGCAAACAATGTTTAAAAGTAATTTACTAGAAATTTTTAGAAAATTTCAGAGAGTTTGACTACCTTAATTGTTAGGAAAACTCTAGCTTGTGAAATGGTGCTTTTTACTAATTCATATTTAGAGAGTACCCCTACTTAAAACCCACTCAATTTTTACAGAACAAACTTTGTTTTCAAACTTTCAGGTAACTATATACCTAAAAAGCAGGGACGCATAATCTTTTGTCTCTATTCGAGCGCAGTAACCAATGAGTGGAATATATTATAATGCATAACATCTCAAAAAATTTGGTATGCACTTTAATCGTGTATTAAGCGCAATAATTTAATTATTATGCTTTAAAGTAGTTTATTTTTTAAATTTGAATCAGTGAAAAACGATAAGTTTTTTGCAAATTATTTCTGTAAATTAATAATTATTAAGAATTGTTTAAGTGTTTGATAAATTTGACAAATTTACAAGCAAGTGAGTGTGAGAAAAATATTTTTCATCTCATATAAGAACTAAGTTTACTAACTAAGTTTAATGTCAGTATACATTTGTCATTTTCTACAATATTTAAATAAGACTGAAATTTTAGAAACGTGCGCAATCATATAGAAATGCACAATATTTTACTCAGTTGCTCCCAGGATAAGTTCTTTCAAAGTTGTTTGTTATAATCTGTAGAGGAACGTACACATCACGTATTTCAATTCAATAAGCCTCGGGTACGGTATTGTCAAATGTGACTTATTTACTCTTAGAATCTGAATTTGAATCAAAAATAAATTTAAGTCTTATTCACAGAAAAAGATAGAAAATTTTAACTGCATATTTGTAGTCGTAGAAGAAGGGAATTTGTATTTAATATACAATATATTGAAAACTTCCCTTACTTGCTTCAATATCTATACTGCTATGATTTAAATATAATATTCGTTTGAATATATTGAAAATATATTTTGTTTTGGATTAAACTAAAAAATATGTTTGGTTGAAATAAATGGTTTTCTTAGTGTAAATAAGTGTAACTACTGTGAATTGCAAGAAAATTTTCAAAACAGACAAATAAAATTTGTCAACTTTGACAATAATGGCCATGTAAATTAATATGCTATAATTACAAAGGAATATTTGAAGAGGATATAAGGAAAGAAAGTGAAATGGACGAGAATTATATTTGACACCCAATGTATTGTATATGTGTACTTATTGAAGGCATACCGAAAAGAGAGCAAAAGAAAACGGAATGCGGTATAGTGTATAGTTTAGGTTAGGCTCCGGGGTAGTTTGACTTCACTAGTCTGATGCAGCATACGGAATGGTGTTGTTTAACTTAGAAAAAGAGAGAAAGAGAGAAGCCCAATAACAGCATGTGTAAGAGTGAGAAGAACTATGGGTAAGAAGACGAAGAAGACGAAGAAGACGAAGAAGAGAGGAAGAGGAGAAATGTATGGTCCGGACTATCGTAATCCTACAGGAGGGAGAAAGATGCTGAATAGAAAATGATAGCAAGTATAGGAATTCTGTAAAGTGGGTTGAGTGACGAGGGTATTTGAATGTCCTCCCGCAGGTATATGGTATATGTATGTTTTCACTAAGCTACATCGTCTTCTATTTTTTTCTCTTAAATACTTAATATTATTAAATTGTAGTAGTATATTGTCTGGAAGGAAAAAAAACAGAAAGAAACTAAAATCTATACAGTGAATTTGGGCTCGTGAAATTAAATTCAAAAATTCAACTTTCTTTTCTTCTCAAGTTACAAATTGGTAAAACTGATTAAGATGATAATTATTGTCTTCAATATGTAACTATTTTATTAAAAGCATTGGATCAACTACCACTTATAAAGGTACATGAGGGATTCTAAAAATGCGCATTAAACATTTCATATATATATATGTGTAATGTGTGAATGTCACTCACAAAACTTTGTGTGGCTTTCACACAGAAACGGCTTAATCGATTTGATTGAAAGTTGTCATACTGCTACTTACTTACTTACTTACTTATTTACTTTCTTACTGGTGGCAGAAGTAAGGTTCATAAATGTATAGATTTAAGAAGATTTTTTTAGAATGGAAAGTAAGCAATTTTTCAATTATTTACTGTTGATAAATTCTTGTCAACATGTGTAAAATAGATTCTTCAATATTAAAGCACATTTTAACAAAAGAATTGATAATTAATAGTGATTTTCAAGTCGCTGAAATTTAAACATTAGAAATATGAAATGCACTTTGAAATTCAATTGTAATTAGTTATATATTTAATTGCCAAACATAAGCAATAATTTATTGGACAACAGTAGCTATGGTGTTTAAAAATATATGTTGATTGTCAATATGTCAGTTAATTAAATATATTCGTAGCAAGTGTAGAAAAAAGTTTAGAATACTAGCAGATAGAATTTGTGAGAAGCGTATCAATTGTCTGCATGTTCTTAACTAAAAATTATTGTAGAACAATTCTACCTACTGCTACTGCCTTTTTTCAGAAGCTTAAAATTGATTGAAAACTCTTGCTTGAATCACAGATGAAAAGAAAAGGCATGAATCGGATTAATTGTTTCCTTTATAAGAAAATATGAATTGAAAAAGCAGTGCATATAAAGTAAATGCATTTTGATGCTGTGAACATTTTAGAGTGTAGAAAAATTGTGGATCCCTCATTGTATCCCATTGCTAGTGCCGCACCTACACTATGCTCCACCCACGTATGTGAATCGAGTAATCAGAATGCCGGTTGGACGAACAGGTCCTGTTGTGGGTAAAAGAAGGGAGAAGGTTTTGGAAGTTGCAAAACCTGTATCAACTGAGACTAGACCCAAAATTTCAAAGATTCTGATACCTTAGGTATACATACCTCCAAAATACTGCCTCGCATTTACAAATCCCAAAAAAGCCTAGCTCATCTAAGTTTAATATTATCCAAAATATATTGAAATATGTGATTATAAATTTCGTCATTCTTAGAGCATGTAGGTAATGGAAGACTGGATGATTAGAAATATTTCATATATGCGTAAGTTTAGATACATTTTATATGCTCACGTTAAAAAAACAAATACTTTGTTTTTGGATTTTATAGAAATCAAGGAGTTGAAATTAATATAATATAAATTAATATTTTATCAAAATTCATAATAAAACAATCACTGATTCTTATTGAAATTTCATTGAATGCAAGTCAAAATTTTACTGAATGAATTTATTCAATAATTTTTATTATAATATTATTAATTACTTGCATATTTTACTGATTCCAATTTATAGATGTAAGAAAAAATCGTATTACATAGTGTTGAAATAATATAAAAGTTAGAGAAAATTTTCTACTTTTTCGAGAAGTGAAGTGAAATTTTCTTAAATTAGAAATCTGCATGTTAACTGAAAAGTTGTCGGGCAAAATGACTTTTGCTTCTCCAAGTCATAGGCATGCGGAAAGAGTGATTTTTCTTCCGATCTAAATGTCTATTGTTCGTTGAACGGTAAAACGGAATTCCTTGAAAATGCAAAGTTAAACTCCCCAGGTAAACCTGGGGTCTCTTCATTGTTGTAAATCTCTTAAAATAACGCATTCTACCTGTACAGCCTTTTTCTTCTGCGTTTTCCCAATGTCAGTTAGTACTCAAGAAAGCTTTAAATTTTTGATTTCCGATAAAATCTTTGGGTCACCAGCACGAACAAGTGCCATTGTTCAAAATGACTAGAATTTTTCAAAATTATAAACACTCAAAGAAAAAAGTTTCTCTCTCGGAATATTAATGTTCAGTACGTAACCATTTTAAAGCGACAAGTAATTAAAGAAAGGGATATTATTATTGCCTATAAAAATCATTCACTATTTGAGAAGTTTAGTAATTAATAGCAACTGCTATTAAAGTGCCTCAAATCAAAATTGTCTATAGAAATATTATAAAGTTTACTATATTGTAGAATTTTTAGAAAAAATAATTTGTGGAATACATATAATGGATAATTATTAAATAATATAATTTCAAAACGGAAGATTTCATGTGAAACTTTGTGGAATGAAAAAGAAGTGGAAATTCAGTTTACCTACTTTAATATTAGGCATTGTTTAATATGGACATTTTAAAAATTGAAACAATAATTTTAAACTCGTAAAAAATATTTTTTCTTGGAATTAAAAGAATAAGAGAGATGGGGTCTCCGATTGGTCAGTATATTGGGTGGAGGCCCTGGCCAATTCACAATGCGGGCGCTAATGTCCAAGCCTTAAGGCTCTCGACTTTAGTGCTTTACAGCGGCCATAATTTCTTTTTGTAAAGAATCCTCAGGTAGAAGAAGGTCGAACTTTGCAAGACCGAAACGCATACATGTCTATACACACTTAAAATAGGTATTCTGTTTTTTTTAATTCTAATATTCAGTTTAATTCATCGGAGCTCATGTATATTTCTTTTAACATTGAATTTTCAATTTTCAAACCTATACTATGTTTCTGTTATTATTTTATTAGGAGTAACCTTTTTTTTAAATACCTAAAGTAAAGTAAAAAACCAAAAAATAAACAGATAAAAGTTTTTTGTGATATTTCAAGGCACATTTTTAAAAAGATTGTATAAATTTTATTTTCTATTTTTTACAATTTTAATAATAGAATGTTTCATTATAATTGACGATACGATAAAGAAATACATTCATTGTAGCGGCTGCATCCCCCTTGATACCTCACACCTTCTTCCTTCTTGCATTCTCCCGGAGCGTCCGCTAAAACCTATAAAACAAAAAGAAGTAACACACAAGTCTCAAGGATAACAGGCCGCCATGATGTGAACAATTGACCGTTTCTGTTGCAGCAGCTGTCTCTACCATTTCATTTTTTACTTCATTTACCACGCCTTGCCATAAAAGTAGGGCTTTTACTAAAATTCCAAAATAAAGGCAATTGGCTCATTCCTTCTTGATGAACTTTAAGCAAGTCCATAATTCTATTATTTCAAATAAATTAAACATATAATATCTATCCATAACCAGTAAAAGGAAATCTATTTTAAAATTTACATAAACATATTTGATTTTTAAACGAACGTGAAATTTAAAATCATTACTACGCCAGTAACATCATTTCACTCAAATGATAACTTTCATTCATCAGAATTGATATTTCATTGTTAGACATGCAAATAGTAGTTGAATAATAACAGAAAAGAATAAATAGAATGCCTGTTGAGTTAGTTTTTTCAAATCAAATGTTTAAACAGACGATTGTTGTTAATTGATAAAATACAGATTAGACTAAAAGAAATAATGTCTTTTCATAAAAAGTGGTGTCTAAAAGGAGGACTCCTATAGCAATTTGAAAAGGGGAAAATCAGGTTACTCTAGATCCAATTAAGTGAAATTATTATTATTATTATTATTATCTGTCTCATACATTCAATAAGTGCGTAAGCGAAATAATACTTTTATATATGTATATAGTGGTAATAGTGCAGCATAAAAGTCTTAAAAATCGTGATCGCTTCTAGCATGTGTGTTCAGAACTCGACTAAATGCCTTATAACCTTGACTGAAACCTGGGATGGGGTTCACTTCTGCATTCGCAGACTCTTTCCATCAAGGACATTACAAAAATACATTAGACCCCCAAATGCTTAAAGCATCGACGATACCTACACTGACATATAATATAGATTACTTATATACTATATTAATAAAGTGACAAATCTTCAAACAGATAATTTTAATCAGTTTACTATATTTTCGTTCAAAAAAAGTCTATTTATTCTTGTGATACTTATAAAATATCAAATCAACAATAGCAGTTTTTATTACAAACAAGGATTGAATTTTATTTTTTTTTAATGCACAGCACAAATTCAATTTATTGCAATATATTTACTCACATTGAAACAAAATTTATTACAAATAACCAAAATTTCAATAAATACATTTAATTCTACTCATTGTTAATTTTAAAATAACGAAAAAAAGACAAATTGGTATCTTCATGAAGAAACTGTTTAATTAGGGGAGAGTAGGGTTGAACGTGGAGAATTTATGGACTATATAATATAAATTTCAAGTAATTTTTTTATTTTCAACAATTTTTAATATACACTAGGTTCTTTTTAACGAGTCTCCAATTGAGTACCTTTATAAGCTATTCTATTTATGTAACACGACAAAAAGGAGGCACGCAGGTAGCGTCGCTTTCGTCGCTTTCTATGTTGTTTTACACTGGTTCATTTTGAGCGACATCAAAAATGAACCCAAGCATTTTTATGTGTTAAACGAGCATATTTGTGTCTTAATTTAATTTCATTGTTCACAGCTTTATTTTTTAATATTAGTGCAACAATTTAAAATTTGAATACCTTCTATGCACAGTCCAGTCGCCCTTGGAAAAATATCGTTTTTGCCAAAGTTGTTACCAAAGTTGTTTTTACTGTTGATTTATGCTGTCATTTTTAAACCATGTTGAAGATTGTAAAATCACATTCTTCGTTAATCCTTCCTTCTTATAAAATTTAAAAAAAAGACCTGGAAATGAATTTCGAAAACTATAAAAATGTTTTAATTGTTTTAATATCGCTGAAAATAGTCAATATATGTTAATTTGTTAATTAAAAAATTGTTTTTTTAATGAAATTTTTTTATACATATTTGACTCATTCTCATCATATGTATAGAAATTAATTATTGTTAAGTTTAGGTTGTTGGAGTTATTGGATTTCAAAATTGATCAAAATTAATTATTCGATCTACGCATCACTCAAAGTCGCGCCCACTTGAGCTAGTTTGAATATGAGCAAGGAACATCAACATTGTTTAATATAGAGCAATTATGTATTTATTATAATCCTTCATCAACTACATGACTCAACAATAAAAACTTTAGTAACAATTTTGGCACTATAAAATTTGTAGAGCGGTTGGACGAACAAGTCTCAATTCATACTCTAAGAGACATCTATATATGAAGAGAAGAATTTTCGACACTGCTACACAACCCATTTAGTAAGAAATATACATGGGAAAACGGCACTACCGCCTCTAACGGTTCAGTAACTCTAATCCTAACCCTCACTCAATTAAATTGCTCAGACGAAAATTAAGAAAACTATTTGGTTATCACAAAGTAAAACATTTATGTTAATGTTTGTTAGTTTTTTAGTTTCGGACGTGAATCCAAATATAGTATGTACACAATTTTGAGAAATTTAAAACTTTCCAACAAACTTATTTTGCTGCAAAAAAACAAGAAACTTTCAGAAAGTTTGCACTGAATTCTTACCAAAAGGGGATATTTATATACATATATAAAATATTATGCTGCAAAAATGCTTGAGTTCTCTTGAGAATTTTTTAAGTGCAAACTCGCTACGCGAAAGTGTTAAGGGCTTCAATAGGAATGCAACCGACATGCAGGTAAAAGTTTAAGAAAGATGTTAAACATGAGTTGGAGTCTCTCTCTGTTTAACTTCGTAGCATGTCTGGTTGCATCCCAGCAGGGATTAAAATATTAACGACTTGGTCTAAAAAGATACATTTCAATTCTGTGTCCTGAAGTTGCCTGAATTTTTGTATGATTTTAAATGAAAATTAATGTATAAATTTCCATGAAATATTTGCACACTCTCTTAAGATACAGTGGCAGCTTTTGACCAAAACCATTTCTAAACAAATTTAACCAACCCAGGTTTTTAATGAAACGCAAAGTTATAAGCTTCCGAAAATTACGTGCCTGAAAAGATATGCTTTATGTTATCCAAGAAATTGTTGCCCCATTAGAATCTAATGAACTGATTTTCATAATGTAATAATTAATTATATGCAGATAAATGTTTTTAAAAAGCAATGAAATTGAAAATTTGTAAGAATTGAACCAAGCCAAAGTTATCTATAACTGGCTCAGGGAATGAAATTTATTTATAGAAGTTAGAGGTCGAATGGAGTTCTAACATCTTTTCACTAAACAGTCACACGTTTACTGCACCATCGACGTGGTGCTTATAGCACTCAGAAGGAATCATTTTCATTATCGTCATTTCTAAAATCTTTTAAACTTTCCATACTGTCAAAAAATGTGTAACGTAATTTATATTAGTGCTCTACGGAGAGAGAGTTCCATTACTTGTAAATCAGTTTATAATATTTAATGTGATGCATTAGTTGGATTAATATACTTGTTTCCATCCTCAATTTCCATATAAAATGCAATTGTATCTTTATCTTCTATTGTCGCTTTAAATATTTCTTCTGAATGCAACTTTTAGTTTAATAATAAGATATTTGTTCTTCAACAGAATGTAAATAATTCTGTAGCAGCTTCTACACTTTTTGTGACCAAGTGCGCGAATTAACTTGTTATTAAGACAAAATTCACGATTTCAAATTTATTGATAAAAATGTATTTTTTACTTCTCTGAATTAAAAAATTTAATTATTCGCATGACTCAAGGTCAAGTGAGATTTAATACTTTTGCATATAAATAACTTTATCTTGTTCTTATTCTATTTTGAGGATGTTATTTGATGAACATATTGTTGATAAGTCTAAGTTGAGAGATTCAAGTAAGAAAACAAAGTCACAATATTTATTAAATTTATTATATTCTTATGTTAATATTGCAAAGAAAATATTACCTTCGTAATATGAATTAATAAATTTTATTATTTTATTAATTTTTATTTATTTTGAAGTTTATTATAATAAGCATTCAATTATGCACTGATATTCAGTATTATATACATATGTTAAATTCAATCTTAAAAAGTAGACTACCTTAACACCGCAATTTTGCCTTTCATAGCAAAATTTTTTTGGTGACTTAAAATAAGTTTTTTATTTTATAGTGCATAAATTATGTATAGAATTAAAAAGACATATTTTTTTTATGCCTATATATAGGAGTATATTATTTCATATGTAGAACTATTTAAATTTAACCATATGTAAAGTGTGAAAACTGACCTGCCTGTGCACAAAACATTTTAACTTGGGCATGCGGGTAAAAAAGTAATGTGCAAAAGTTTTAAATATCAAGTTTTTTATTTCTTTTAAAAACTGTCGATTTTAGTTACTCTTAATAATCATGGCCCACCACTTACGAAGACCAATGAAGCGCGATTTGTACAAGCCATTTGGAAGAAGAAAGGTATACATTATTAAAATTATAAGCACTCGCTAAACCGTTTGCCTCTTAAAACTAAATTTATTAAAGAGTTAAAATTAGATTAAGTAAATTTTATGTCTTAAGATCGTACTTTTTAAAAATTTGAACAAAAATGCATGTCATTAAACGAAACTAATTACTCTCTTATTTGAATTAGTATATATAGCTAAAAGGATCTCAAACTCATACCTCATTGTCTCATCGAATGCATCAATGCTGTTTAATAGTTTTCAGTGTGGAAACCTCAGAATTTAATGACTGGTATAATAGGAATAATAAAATTTAGTGATTAGTTTGGCAAAATAAAGCAGATTACTGATTCAATCATAGACAAAAATAGTGAAATAATGTATCCAACCCGTTATAGACTTTGAAGCGCGATCCACATAATTAATATGGCCAACTATTTCTTGGATAATATATTCAACTGTTTAGCTGCATTCTGATCTTTGCAATAGGTACTTTTTCACAGAATCAATATATATCTAAGTACGAATATATTAATTGAATTAGTAAAAAGTTTCATCTTTTGTGATGAAATATGATTTCTATATCATTTTGGTTAAGCGAAATCACTTTATTTACGGGAATGCTACAAAAACGGTAACAATATATAACTGGAAAAAACAAACATCTCTTTAATTTACTATACTTAAAGGGTGTAACGTTTTAATTCGCGGAGGCGCGCATGCATTTACAATTATTTGTTTAAGCATCAGTTTGCCGGGTATTTTGAAATGATGAAACAGCAGCCAAGCAATGCAATGAAATTTGACTCATGCGCGTTGGCTTGTGTTTCACCCCCTTTGGCAGGAAGTAGAGGGAACAACTGCTGAACCGCTGAGCGCACAGTTTTCGATCGATATTGTATGGGGGTGTCGCCCGTGCTCTGCACTGCTTCCATCTTATGGACAAAATTTAAAGAAACGCGAGTTAGTAATTACTAATACTACTCGTGTATTGAAAAGGGATGAAAATGTCAGTTATTGTGTCGCAATGCCGGTTTAAATAAGGTTCCGTAGTGTCTTTAAAAATGCATTTGCTCTGGTGAAAACGTGTGCACATGTCTCAGGTCAATGATTGGTTATTAAGGACACGCATGCTCTTCAGGAATTTCAATTTATAAATTATATGTGTTTAATAATATACTATTTGCGAATTAAAGCAAACACAAGTGACGATAACACTAGTGTTTAAATCATAATTTATTACCAGGGAAGCGTTTCATACCCAATTGATGTAGAAGCAGCAAAATGATGAAAGGCCGACAACAGTGTACCTAAAACTCGAGTGTACCTCTCGAGTTGTGTTTCTAATTATTTTGCAATGTAATGCAAATTAATTTCGTGTATATTAGAGTAATTGACGTATTCTTTTCTTACTTACCAGAGTGAAACTAGTTATTTGAAGAAGGACTATAATCCACAACAATTTTAGCTCTCATATTGCATCTTTAGAAACATTTATAAAAGTTAACAAATTCTTTTTATTTACTATCAACACATTTATCAATTTCTGTATATAATTTCTAAAAAACACGCAGTTTCAGAAAAGTTTAATATGTATACCAGGGTTTGTTTAATGAAATTATCCAATCCCCCAGAGTTACTAATTACAACTGTCAAAAGTGGGTCATTCAACAGAAATTAATCAACTTTTTTAACTTATATCTTTTATTGTTGATATTGGATTATTTATGTTATCCAGGTACTCAAGATAAACATTTGATTTAAATTATATGGCTTACTTGACTATTATATAGATATAAAATAAATATTGGTTCGTGTCAAAAACAAAATATTGGTTATTCATATAGTTCATTTGATACAACTAAACATTATTTTTCTCAAGTAATTATTTATTTGATGAAAATTAAGTTTATTCATTTTTAATATATATTTTTCATATATTGAATGATTTATTATTTTAATGCAATTTTGGAAAAAAGTAGGTATACATGATTGGAGAATGCAAAGTAAAAATAATGTAATGCAGTGAAAAGGAGTCCTTTTTGTTTTTAGTGTAAAATATGACAAATGTTTTAACTAATAAAAAAAAATTTAATTTACTAATTCAAATCGATGAAAAATGTTAATCAGGGATCAATTGATTTACCACCATCTGAAAATCGGTCGACGGTCACTATTATATCCGAATTGCAAAAAATAGTAAAGTTCAATTAAAGAAAGTCCTTCTTCATATAAGTTCCCCTAAAACTTGAGATATTGATCACGGCTTTATTATATACACTCAATCTTATAGATTATCCAAAGTTTGAACTCAATTGCAACTAATAGATGTGCGTTTCATTTTAGAAATAAAAATGTTGGCTCCATGTCGGTGTTAAAAGTACATTTTCTTAATTCGGAAAAGTTATTGGATAGAACTTACGTGAAATGAAAAGGACATATTCACAGAAAAGTTACAAAGTTGTTCGAATGGCTTGTAGAAAAAAACGAAAAAAGTAGACTAAGTAAATGATAAGCTATAGTCCAATGTTTAGTGTCTTTAAAAATGTGTTCAGTAAGACATTTTAACGAAGAAAATTTTTCAATATTGAATGCAAAAGGCTCAATACGGTAGCAATCTCACTTGCATTTTGGATTAAGATTAAAAATTGCCAGAAAACTTGACAATTATTTTTGGCAATGATTGGATATAATCAACATAATTCTGGTTACAACAAACTTTTCACTCAGGTAATATTAATTTTTATAATGTATTTAATAAAGCTTTACTAGCATTGCCAGGTTGAATAATAGAAATGCACTAGATTTCAAACTGCAAACATTTTTATCGAAGCAAATATTTTATTTTTATGCAAAATTTGTCTTATTGGAATTTTTGTACTAATTTACAATCGCATTATTATTTAGTTGGTGCTTCTTGTCGAGAAAGTTATTGGTTTTAACCGACAAACACATAGTTTACTTTTATTCTTAAGTGTTATAAACTAGAAGCAGAAAATTATTTTTGAGACAATACTTACACATATCGCTCTAGTGCGAAATAGAGCAGCGAAGTGTATTCTATCCAGTGTCAAGCTGCCGTACCGTGAGCGGCCTTTTTTAAAGTTAACTCGAGCATACATAACAGTCCTTTACCTCATGAGCCCCACACGTGTATGTATTGACCACCAGTTTATTTTACGACTTTGTAACGTTAGTACCTCATATAATTTTGTTGTTTACTTACTCAAAGATTATATTGAAAATATACTAATCATAAATGAGCTTCCAAGAAATCCTTCGTAACTTTAAATTGGTGGGTATAGTTAATATACAAATGTGTGGTACGTTGGGCTGCAATTGGAATATTAATTCATTGATTAAGCTGTTATGTGTCATGTACTGAATAACAAGATGTTCTAAAAATGGTTGTTGCAGCTAAGTACATAATTCAATGGTGCTTTATGAATAGTTCAACTCGGATCTTTTTTCTGAGTGCACCATCACTGACATTGGTTATTTTGCAATTCTTTTTTTCAATTTTAATCAATAATGTTGTGCAAACTAAATTGTTTTCATCATAAAGTTGAGATTGACGATGTTCAGAGAATGCAGGTATAAGTAGAGACAGATGCGGTTGGAAAAGTACGCGAACAAATCAGTTATACTATATATATATATATATATATATTTAAAAATATATTAGGGTAGACATATATGTACCTGCTGAGTTCGATGCACAATAAGCAAAAGCAAACTGAAGAGATTCATTCGTAATAAATGAAAACAATCTCTTACCATATTGTTTAATTTCAGGGCTCGGCAGATTCAAACTACTCACAGCCGAGTTCCGATCTTTCATTGGATGAAGAAAGAGAAACTTTACGTCGAGAAAAAGAGAAACAAGCCCTCAATCAACTCGAAAAAGCTAGAGTAAGTCTTCTTCATACAGATTATTATATAAGCATTTCATAGCGAATCATCATCATCATCATCATCATCATTTAGCATTTCACAAATAGGGGCCAAACTTAAATTACTAAACGGTTATAAAAGTATCACATTTAACACCCTTTGTTACATTTCCTAATGCAAATTCTCAATAACTTTTGTAGTATTATATATACAACTTTTATTTATGTATTCATTGTATATTCACTACTTTTGTTGTTAATCATGTATACCCTATAAATCTGAGTATCTTCGCTTATTTTATAAAAATATTATTATGTTGTCTAGTACAATCAAGATGTTTCCCTGTAACATATTTTTCTCTCAGTGTGCGTGTATCGAACATTGAATATTACGCGCATAGAATTAATTATAGAATAAAAAAGGGTTCTACATTCTAAACGTTGTTGTTTTTTTATTATTTTGATATATTTTAGCACAGTAACACTAACGCTATCTATATAGAACATTACATTTTCCTAGCATAATATACTGTGGTTATTCTTTGAAATTAAATCACTGAAATTTTCTTTTAAATCATGAAAAGTCTTCAGTCCGTATTGAGGATGGAGAAATAACGGAGAAATAATGTGTCAGTCACTCTTTGTTTCTTTTAAAGTGACTGATTTGAATTGTTGTATAGACAAAACCGGTGGCCTTTGCAGTAAGAACGAACGTCAGTTACGATGGATCTGTTGACGACGACTCTCCAGTCCATGGGTCAGCTGTCAGCTTCGATGTTCGGGACTTTCTCCACATTAAGGTAATTAATGAAAATTTCATAGTATATATATGAGAAAGCTATGAGGAGGCTGACTGTAATATATGAAAGGAGGAGGGCTAAAATGTGCTTCTTATTCTGTGCAATGCAGGAAAAATATGATAACAATTGGTGGATCGGAAGGCTAGTGAAAGAGGGTTGCGACGTGGGGTTCATTCCTTCGCCGGTCAAGTTGGAGGCGTTGAGAGTACAAGCGAGTGCTGCACGCGGTACCAAGGGCCTCTATTCCACACGTGGAGGGTCTTCGGGGAACCTTGGTGAGAGCGGTATGCCCTCACGAGGTTCCACACCGCCCACACCAGGTACCTCACTTCTTGTGAACGTCCTCATAGGCGTAACTATTTTGGGCTAAAAGGGGGTCGTGTTGCGAATATATTCATATAAAAGAAAGAAAGAAAGAAAGAAAGAAAGAAAGAAAGAAATTCACTTTATGCCAGGGAGGATAAGAGATTATGCTTTCATAATTAATTATGCCTTTCCTAAATTGTTATCTTCTAGAAAATGATGTTAGATAATCTATTCTTACCCTGGCAAGAACCCCTAGGACGTCTACAAGTTGTTACGCCTGTGAGTAGCCCTTATTCTTAAAAAGCTCTCACACCCTCGAAGACCCTCGAGGTAACTAATTTGTAAGGCAGCAGATAGCAAGTGTTATTGCATGCACGAGTGTAGAAGTAGATTTTTAAAAATGAGTGGTTTCTTTATGTTCTCCTTAGGTGACGACAGTGATAGCATAGGAAATATTCGGCCGGGTAAAGCAACTCTAACAACTCCACCAGCTAAGGAAAAAAGGAAGAACTTTTTTAAGAAGCCGGTAAACTCTCATTAAATAACTTATTCGGATAATATCTCATATTTTCGGAGTCAGAATTAACTTATTTCAAGAGTTTATATACTTGATACATATTTGTCGACCAAGGGCGATTCTTCTCAAAATTACACTTCTTAATTTACGTTTTAAAAAAGTAGTCCTGAAAGAAAAATCGATAAACACCTGCTTTCACGAGAGGGTATTTACCACTGTAAATATTACACCAGCGTAATTTTGCGCTACAAATACCCTCTCGTGCAGTAGCAGGTTTACAAATATTTAAAGTAATAAATTTAATAAAGCAAGCGCTAGCAAGGAAGATACATCATTTTGAAAATTGTTTTTGGTTTTTCCTTATTACAGGCCTCGGCTATTGTTACAACTATTAGTTACTATTTTCAAACCTGTTTCAAGGTTACTAATGTTACAAAATCTACTTCACTTTTATTATTGTTAATTAGCATTATTTAAAAATGTATATATTACATGTAAACAATTCATATTTCTTAGCAAATAATGATCGACTATTTAAATATATTTTGAAAATTTTATCACACTTTTGACACTATTCTTCATTTCAAAATCAGTCCGAGGCCTGTTATTATACCTATCATCATTACAATTTCTCTCAACTTGTAGAGAAACTTTTATTTGCACGAAAAAAACTTATCTTGCTATTATAAGAGCAGCTGTACCTGTTAGCTATACGGTAGTTAATTATTAACTTTCATAACAATCAACTTTTTAGCTATATGTAAACTGATTATCAGCTGCACTAAAGTCAGTTGCTATTGAATTTAAAGACACTTAAGTTTATAGTTCAATTCAGTGAAAAACTTTTTTCTTTGCGAGTAGAACTAGTGACTTCACTGAAAATTAGTGGAATTTCATTAATTCATACATAAAAGTAACTGATTCACAATATGTGAATTGAAATCAGTGAAATTTTCACTGATTTATAGAAAGTAAAATTTGAGAAATCTTGGTATCTATATATATACTTAAGATAAAGCTAATATTATCATCAATATTGACCCTAAAGGTTTTTTTCCTTAAATAAGTATTTTCTTGTTAACTTGGTTACAGAATTAAACTCTGGGGTTAATATTGATTTAATATAATATATATTATAAATTCAAGGCTTGGTATACTTGTTTGTACATTTACATCGTAGGACCAATATTATCGATAAGGGCTGTGTTTCCTCAATACAACAACAATTTTATAAAATGTGAATTGAATTAAAAAATTTTTTTTTATTTGAATTTATAATATCGCTTTAATTACATACATAGTGTGCTTGCAAGAAAGCTAGCACCTAATTCGATTAGATGTTTGTTTGAAAGATAAACTGAAATAAATATATGAAAAACAAGATTTTCTATTATGTTTTAAAAGATTTAAGCAAATTATTTATTATTTGGACTTTTGTTAATTCAGCAAAAAATTCAGCAAAATTACCTTGAATCTTGTAAAATGTAATTGGGGAATTTTAATATCACTATATTCATTAGTAATAAAGCTTGTAAAAGTAACAACTTTTTCCTCCGTGTTAGTCTCATGTACATATAAGAAATCTTATATGAAGTTCTATATAAAATCTCATATAGAATCCTATATGGTAATTTGCAAGAGTTATGTTTATATATAAATTACAATTTTTTTAATCATTTCAATTTCTAATTTTCTTGTATTTTGTTTAAGTAGATTTTAGCTTGAAATTTTGTCAGATTTTACATAACTTTTGCCGTTTTTAATATACTTGAAAAATTTTGTTTTCAAGGGTCATTCCATTATATTTCGACTAAAGTCGTTGTCGACTATTTTTAAAAAATTGTAATATTTTGCAGGAATAAATTTAAGGACATTAGCATCACTAAACAAAAATAATTTTTAAAATATTTTTAATATTTAGTGTAAAATAAGCATCTAAAGTATATGAAGACTTAAAAACTTTCACATTTTTATCTATTAGAAAATATTAAAGAAAACACATAATTTATTATAAAAACGTAAAAAAATTTTTAGATTTTATTAAGAATGACTTACTTTATTTATTATTATAAATTAATATAAACAATTAATTATAAGAAATATTAAATAATTAAAAAATGATTTTAAAGTTCACCTGTCAAATAACCTCATATTGTAAATTTCCTCCACTATAAATGTGAAAAAGAGAAGTCATTAAATAGAAAAATTATTTCCTGGGATTAAGAATTGTCACTTTGCTTATTTTCACGATTTTCGAATGTAAATAACTTTCTAGGAGAAAAATGAAAAATTATAAAAATTTGAGCAATATCAAATTGATCACTAAATACATGCGCTGGAAAAAAATTCGTCTTGGTCCTGAAGCTACTTTTCGAGAAAATGATTTTTAAACTTTACACTAGTTCACTAGTTTTATCGGGTTAATACATGTGATTTGTTTAAAACTGAAGTTGGTTCAAAATGATTAATCAAAAAAACCTAACTTCGTCCTTTAAAAATCACACGTATTAACCTGATAAAACTATAGTGTAAAGTTTAAAAATCATTTTCTCGAAAATCCACATTTAGTGGATGAAATTTACAATATGAGGTTATTTGACAGGTGAACTTTAAAATCATTTTTCATCTAATATTTCTTATAATTAATTGTTTCTATCAATTTATAATAATAAATTAATTCATTCTTAATAAATCCCAATAATTGTTTTACATTTGCATAGTAAATTATATGATTTCTTTAATAATTTAATTTAATTTAAAAATGTTTAAAATATTTAAAAAATTCTTTTTGTTTAGTGATCGTATAATACCTTTAAAATAATCCCTGCAGAATATTAAAATTTTTTAAAATTAGTCGGCGACTACTTTAGTCGAGATATAATGGAATGACTCTGAAATAAATAATTTCTATATATAATTTTTATGAAATCAGAGTTACAACAGCTCATGGACCCGCATAAGATTTTTCTTCTATTATTTTGATATAAAATTCCATATAGGATCCTTTATAAGGATTCTGTGGAATCTTACCATGTGAAAAAAGAAAAAGAAATTTTGGGAAAAACTAGTGTACTACAGTTAACATAAAACAAAATAGGGTTAAGTTATAGTAGAAGGCCAGTAGAATTAGATACACACTGTATTGCTTGGTCAAGAATTAAAAAATTGAGGAGTCAACTTAAATATTTATAATTAATATAATTCATGAACATACAGCTCCAATTTTGACCACGCAAAATATTATAAAATGCATGAATAAGATTTTCAAGGCCATTAACTGTTTCCAATGTTTTAATGTTTGCATTCCGTGCAAGTCCTACGTAAGTGAGACTTTCCTGCCGGTTTCTGTGGCATCCCAGTAACGGGGTCTAAGCTTAATAGTTTGTTAATGAGAAAATGTCATTTCAGGAGACGGCAACACCATATGACGTGGTGCCTTCAATGAGACCAGTCGTTCTGGTAGGACCATCACTCAAAGGCTACGAAGTGACTGATATGATGCAAAAGGCACTTTTTGATTTCTTAAAACATAAGTTCGCAGGAAGGTAAAAAATTTAATTCTACCTTTTAGAAATTGCAGTTTGTCCAAATGTACTGAACGCTCTCCTACCGACCACTTTTAGAATCATCATAACTAGGGTAATGGCTGATATTTCTTTGGCTAAAAGATCTTTACTAAATAATCCAACAAAAAGAGCAATTATGGAGCGGTCGTCTAGTAGGAGTAGTTGTTTAGCAGAGGTCCAAGCCGAAATTGAACGAATTTTCGAACTTGCCAGAACGCTTCAGGTACTTGGGAATTTGTTTAATATAATTTTTAATAATTTTTAATAATTCTGTCCATTATCCTATATATACGAACCTGTTTACGTAAATGATTACTGTCGTTTCAGCTCGTTGTTCTCGACTGCGATACCATCAATCACCCTTCTCAGTTGGCAAAAACGAGCTTGGCCCCTACAATTGTCTACTTAAAAATATCGTCTCCCAAAGTTCTTCAAAGACTAATCAAGTCTCGCGGAAAATCACAGTCCCGTCATTTAAACGTACAAATGGTAGCAGCGGAAAAACTAGCACAGTGTCCAGATGAAATGTTCGACGTCATTTTAGATGAGAATCAATTAGATGAAGCTTGTGATCACGTTGCTGAATATCTCGAAGCTTATTGGAGAGCAACGCACCCTCCAGTTGTACAAGCCGTACCTAGAGCTGTTCCAGCGCCTGATGCACCAGTGGACGCACTGTCGCCTCGGGTCACATCAGGTACATTATTTCTCTATCTCTGTTTACTAGGAGCGTCCATCAATTTATCCGTTTTTAAGATTTAGGATTTTAACTCTTAAGGTCGACAGCAGACCGCTGTTCTTAACTTCTCTTAATATTGTCAGCCGGAACTTGAACACTTTCTTCTTATTATTGGCTCCAATAGTTTAGTTCGATATTTAGGTCAATTTGTACGCATACACATTATTCTTTCTAAACATTCTTTAATTCGATTTAACTAATGATTTCTGAAACTTTGTTTTTAAAATCTAGTGGACTGGCACATATTAAGTTAATATTTCACTAATATTTGAAAAATTTTGCTTAGAGAATTGTAGTTAAACTATATCACTATATATAAAACTCGCGAATTCAGTGAAAAACCATGCCACAAGTTCTGAACCTTCAAATGAAGGAAATCTTTTGCCGCTATAAATGTTTATAAAAATTACTGACCAATATTATTAGAATAGAATTGTTATTTGATGTAGAAAAAAGAAATTCCATTCATTTCAATGTTCAGAACTTTATTCAGATAATATTTTACATTTTGCTTGGTTATTGCTTTAGATAATAAAACGTAACTTTTCACCCAACATACAGTATTTTTGCGACATTTCTATGTAAAAATAATAACATTGATGTTTTATTCATTAAAAGTCGTCTGGATCAGTATGGTTTTCCACTAACATTTTACTTCATTTCAATATAACAAACATATTTTTAATTTTTTTTACTACTTTAAGAATTATCAGGTACTATACTTTTTTTACATTAATATGTAACATATTGGATTTTTGAGATAAAATTAACACTAGAATCCTTTTTAACATCTTAGGTGGACATCATGAGGGTTATATCATAAGAGGTAACCCAATCTTTACATGAATCATATCTATATTCAAAATCTTTTACAATAAAAATGCACGTAAATGCATGTAATTGTTGCATGCCTTATAAAAATTAGGTATTCGATAAAAATAACTTTGTTTGAAAGCTTGCTACAAAAACGAGAGCTCGTATTTAAACCGAAATGTATGATTATTGTTTTCACACTGAGAAAAAATGCTATAACACAACTGAGTCAACGACATTTCTCTAAATATACATGTCAAAGGATTTATAATTGAAAATCAATGATAAATTTCCATTTACACACTTTTACAAATTCTAGGATTAAATATTTCATCATTTTTACCGTCAAATTTTCTTTGCTTAAATAATTAATTATTTAATAGTTGTAATGCCACTTTTACATTAAAGCGAGAATAACAGTCATGCACATTAAGTTTTATTTTCTAGCTCATATTGTGTTTCTTTTCAGCAACTATGTACGGATCAACACACTTGTATCCACAGCAATGACAGTTAGTTTACATTTTTTTACTTATTTTAACGATTACTTTATGTTTATATATGCACTCTGCTCATTTTCGCAAAACATACATGCATATATTTAGACAAATAATTGCTTTATGGTTAAAGTGCGAATTCTAAAAAATATTTCAAGTGTATTTTCACTGATTTAAATTATAGTCAATATTCAGTTGACAACTGAATTCTGGTTTTACTGATTCCAATCAGCAAAAATACATTAGTGAATCAATGAAATTATTCTTTTATTCCAATTGAGAGAGTAAGTAAATTTCTCAAAATAAACATTTTTAATTTATTCTACTTTCACACCTCTTATTTCATTAATGATTATTTTTACTCCGAAGCTTAATGCGCATGTTGAAAGCTATACACTCATTTCGATAATATTATTAATATTTTTCGGCAAAGATTATACATAAAGAAAATGAAATAACTAATACATATAACTAAACAAATCATTCACACCATATATAAATTTTATGTCATTTAGAAAAGAATTTGTTTGTTAATTTTTGGTTTAAAAAATAGTCTATTTTATTGAGTTGTACTTGTTAAGTCCTCATTGTCTAGTGATGCACTCAAAAAAGGTCTGGTTAAAGTTACTATAGATGCATATATGGTTATAAAATTTTCAGTTAAACTAACTAGAGATTTGTAGTTTAGAGAAAATTTTCAATCAGAAAAACTTTTTTTTTAATTTTCTATGTGAGCATCTTTTGAATTAATTTCAAAATCATTGTTGATATTTCTCTCGATGCACCTGAAAATAAGCTTTAGATTCAGGTCTGATGCATTTAATACATCCGATTTGGTATTAACACAACACATTTTTGGTGGTTCGATTGGCATAAAATCAATTATACCCTTTGGATTTATTAGTTCGAAAATTACGAAAACTGCAGTGCCGTTCATCGTAATAGTTATATTCGTAATCGTAATATTATATTCCCAATGTTTGAAAAGATTTTTTAACATTTTCTTGAATTTTCAATTTCAAAGTTTATAAATTGTATTTTCAAAAGTAATAAATGATGAAAGTTTGTGATCCCTGTAAGGAAGACTAAATAGACTGCTGTCTAACTTGATAGGGAAAAATATTTTGACATGGTTCTCTTTGCCTCGATGCGAAAGCGAAAATTCAACCATTCTATTAGAGCTTCTGTCCTGCAAAAATGTTCTCACTCTCCCGACTTTGGACAATTAGAATTGACCAAATTGTGAATAATGAAACAATGACTGTTGGTTCACCATTGGAATAAGCGTTTCATTGCGTTTCATTCCCGATCGGGGTCACATTGAGAAATTTCTGCATGGACTTCCCTTATAATAAAAGAAAGCTCTGATATGGTCTTCTTCTGTTCGATTTAAAAGACTTGGAGGCGGTGGCTGCCACGGGAATCATCCGAAAAGAAGGCAAAGTCACCTTAAATCGGGAATCCAAGTCCAAACGAAGAGAATCAAGTTAAGCTATATGGTGAAGAACTATATCCTTTAAGAGAGGTGAACTCTCTCCTAAAGAAAGAGGTTTTCTTTTACACATCAGTTTCTGGTGACCATGTCGCCCAATTTGGTACCCGTCATAAGATTAGCTGAGAAATTTAAGATGGTCCCTTGGTTAACTCGCGTTGTAAGTACGATTTGATGCATGGATCAAATGAGACCAAGTTTTCAAAGTTTAAGCATAGATTACCCTATAGAATAACTTCTAGTCATAGAACGTGTTTTCATTCCTTAATTAAAACTTTTTAATTTGTTCACTTTTTACTTAATGGTTAAACCTCGAAGGCATCGGACTTAAGGGTGTTGAAGTAAGAAAGATCTTTAGCAATGCACTCTCTAAATTTGAATCAGCGGCACTGAAAAGCAGTCAAATTTCACTGATTCAGTTTTACAGAGTTTTTTTTTATTACAGAACTTGTACATTATTTGCAACAAATTTTTAACACAACATTGAAAGAATTTGCTCAAATCTCAAATATTTATGCTTTGATTTGCTTTCAAAAAATGAAAGATTTATTAATATGAACAACGCGATGGAAAATGCCCGTTAGGTCTGCTGTTCCCTTATTGCTTCCTATAGGTATATGTATGTATAAGTTTTTAATTTTTTGGGTTTTAATGAAAGCACAAGTACTCTAGATTTCGGTTGTTTCTTTCAATGTTGAAGTAGAAATTTGTTGAAAATAGATTATAAATTCTGGCTGCCATTTCTAAAGAGGCTTTTTTGTTCCAAAATTTAACTCACATTTTTAACTTTCTTAATATAATTTTTGTGGTGGTGAGAATTAATTAATATTTCTTATACTATAGTATTCTTTTTTTAAGTTTATATTTTTAGTATTCTGTGAAAGAGTCCGAAGTCTAAATAGTAAATATTAACTTATTACTTTCATTCACAAGTAATGAAAATTATTTTTCAATCATGCATCACTTTAAAATCATACCTTCCCAAAATTTATAGTTAGTAAAGACAATCTTAGAAATCTAGTGAGTTTTATTAAAATGTTATTATTTATATATTTAAATAAAAAAAAATTAATAATTAAAGTAATTGCGAATATTCCAGACAAATTTTTGCTGATTCGCTTAATTTGAATCAGTTAAAAGTAAATTTTTATCTATAAAATCTTAACTGACATTTGGGTTCTGCAATTAGTGTAAAAATTACACATTTTGTTGCTCAATTTAAATTTGTTTAATTAAATCTGGTTAATTTCCATACTTCAACAGCTTTCATTATTAAATTGAATCCGTTATTTTTAACTAAAAAACTAGTAGCAATAAATTTTTTAAATAATGTAATTAGTGCATTAGTGTTAATATATATATGTATTTCGAAATATTAAAAGAAAAAATTAATGTCGTTCAGTGAAAATTTTTTAAATATTAGTGAGCCAAATTGCTGATTATATAAAGAATAATGTAAAATTTTCTTTTTCTATATTCTTTCTTATAAGTATTCATTTAATAACCGATGCTACCTACATTTGTGTTGGTTATTACGAATAACCCCTGCTCTTAATAGCGTACAGTATTTAACTATTTATATATAAAAATATAATGTGAATTAAATTCAGATTCGTAATCTTTTAACACTTTGTTGACTATTAAGTTGATCAGTTTGCATTATAATATAAAAGAGAAAATTAGCAGAATCCTATTATTTATGTCAAATTGCTGTTTCAGTGTGGTCAAGTTGATTTTCTGTTTCTTCATGCAAGCTTATTCATTAAAAAACGTGTCAATAGATGATGAAGGTGAATTTAATTAAAATTAATTAATATAATGTCGTTTCAATCCCCCGGTTGAATTAGAAGGTAAAAATTACTGAAATGATAGTTCATTTTAATAATTTTTATCCTATAAGTATATATATTTGATAATTTTCGAATTCTATATATTTTAATGGATTTTCAACTTTTGAATAATGAATTACAGTAGGGACTCGATTATCCGGACAAATGAATGCAGGCACTTGTCCGGATAATCGAAAATCCGGTTAATCGAGTAAAGTACGAATTAAACAAATTTTTGATTCATAATTTGATGTACTTATTTGCATATGTATTAAAATAAGACTCAAACAAAATAAAACTTTTAAAGACAACATTAATAAATATTTAGTTAGAAATATTTCAAAATATTTACATAAACATTTTCTTAAAATAACTAAAACACTTTAAAACGCAACATTTCGTGTAAAAATTCATTTTTTTGAATTGAGTTGGGATTTAAAATAGAAGTTAACGGTTTGAGGCCTTATAAACTATATATTAAAAAAAAAAATTAATTTTAAATTTGTCCGGATAATGGAGTCTCTACTGTAGTTTGAATTTAAATAATTTTTAATCTGATGTAGCTGAAAATATCAATTACTGTTATCATACAATGAAGTGTTATACATTCTTAAGTACAATAGTTATTTATTAAAATATAAGCGCGTTAAGTTAATGAGTAAAATTTTTGAAACTAAGAATGGTGTTTTTAAAAATGTTGTAAATATTTTACATTTTATTTTATTAAATTTAAGGAGTTGAAGGGATGAAGCAAAACGCTAACTATAGTTAAAACATTTGAATTTACTTATTGTATATGTTGTTCTTAGCACGAATTCCTGTAATTTTGTAACTTGCTCTGTTTTTCCTTGCACACGTTTTAACATATATATTCTTTTTAAAAGCATGTTAATGTTTCTTTTAATGTTTTTCTTTTGATATAAGAGATAGAATTCAGTATTGTATATCAGGAGCTATAATATAATAATTTACTTATTTTTGACACCTGAAACGTATACTTAATTACTAGCTGCCTTCTATCTTTGAAAATAAAATGACTTGGAAGTGCATTTAACGCATAAAACATGTGTAATAAAGTTCATTGTATTAATTATAAGTGAAATTCAGCTTTACATGAATTTACTTAATGAATAATTAATAATAATGGAATATTATTAAATACTTTCTGCTTTAAGATAACTAAGTGGAAGTGAATTAGTTTTTATTTTGAATGACTTATATTTGTATCTACAAATACAAATTGTGCTTTGTGCCACGTAGGTTCCACTCGTCGATCACGCCTCGAAAGATTGGATCGCGAAACCGAGGAGGAATATAGCGTAGAGTACAACAATCGGCGACGTCAACAGGATTGAGATCAACCAAGGCCCCGGGGCCTTATACTAGAACTAAGAACAACCGCCCTTTAGTTCTAGAATGATTTTAATTATTTTTTTGTACTTGTCTTCGTAAAAGAAGGCAGTACTTTTATGAAAAACATAAAAACATAATCATTGTTGATAATTGTTTATATATTTGTTATCAATTATTCATAGTAAAGCAAGAAGAGTAAATTTGCAATAAATTCATTGTTTATCAGAGTATTTTAAAATTATTCTTAAGAAGAAAGAGAGAGATTATATTTCCTGTAATCTTTTTTTAACTATATTTAGAAAGGAGTAAATCTTATTCATCCTGTTTTACTATATATATATTGTAACACTGTTAAAAAATTCCTATTTTAAAATTTCTAATACATGTATTGAAATAATTACGATACATGGTTAGTGATAGCTTATAGTAAAATTGCCTTACCTTATATAATTTTCACTTTCATTTTATCATAAAAATATGATGAATTTTATATACGTTTACGTGTAGTACTATATTACACCTATCAGGTAAAAATCTTTCAAAATTTATTTATTATTTAAAGTAGATCAAAAATTTTATTCTAGGAACCACTTTCACCAGCTTTACTCTGTAACTTTTACCAATTTTTTTTTTTTACCAATTCTTCGTAATTTTTCACTCCAACTTGAGTTACAATTTTCAAAATATTTAGGTAATAAAATAGTCAAGTTTACTAAGAATTCGTAGAAATTTTTAATAATTTCAAATAATAGTACTTTTTAGTTTGCTACCAAAACGCACTCAAAATTAATTTATTTATTTGCAAAACAAAACATATATTTACATAAAAATTTGCATTTAGCATTTATTAAAATTTTTGTAATTTATAGTCTAATATCACTGTTCTCTATATGTATACAGTGAGATGAGCAAATGCAAGCGGAACTACAATATAGGAATTCAATGTGCGAAAAATAAAATGCTTTCTTCACTCCCAGCATATTGAGTTCCTATATTGCGGTCTTGTTGGCAGAGTCGCGTGCGGATGTTCTATCATTAAAGAAAAATCAATGCCCATAGCACAATATTTTTCAGTAAGTTTTGCAACAAATTTTATATAAAATGCACAAACAGATTCCTTCTTTGCAAATAACCTGATTTTATTTACAACTATTGCTGTCGTACCCGTCTTCGACGGGTTTTTATTCTTCTCAGATACAGAAATTAAAAGTTTTGTCTGTACATTGCTCAAAACATTAAAACGAAATGAAAATAAAGTCGTGAATGTTACTATGGTAACATTAATTATTTTGTTTCTTATTAAACTTCTGTAACTTTAATGAAAATTCTATTTCGTAAATAAATTAATTGTTTAACTGCAAAATTAAGTTAAATTAAGTTAAAATGTGACTTGGTTTCTTTAATTTCACTGTTACAGAAAGTATAGCAGTATTCAGTCAAAAAAATAATAATTTGAAATTTTTTTATTTTTTTAATCTATAAATTGATGAACCTTCCTTAGACCAATATCTAACAATCTGCCAAGTTTGGTTTCAAACAGTTTGTGACAAACAAACATATACATACATGAAACTTTTTATGAACTTCTTTACATTTCTTGATGTTGAAAACAACTTTTTTTATAAAAATTTTTAAGTTTTAGGCAATGTACAGACAGAAGAGCGATTTTATTTATAAGGATAAGGATTACAATTATTGGGGGGAAATAACTTTAATAACAGAGTGTTCAAAAATATAGGCATCAAGTATAGTTGGTGAAATTGGCCCTGAAGGTTTGTTAAAAAATAAAGATGAAAATCATTACTACTCGTTTCAAGTTACAACTATTGTTTTAACTAAAATTCTCGCGTCAGCATTAGGAATTTTCTCAACATTATATCTGGAGATGCGAAATTGGTCAACTTGAAAAAAATTAATAAAAGAAATTTAGAAAATATCTGCATAATATTAAAATGTTTTCTTGGGAAAAAAATATTCAGAAAATATTGTTATATTCCATTAATATTACCTCGAAAATGCCCCAATGTTTGCTTTTAAATTTTGAGTAAAACATTTCCTCAGGTTTTAATGTTAAATAGATGTTTTCTAAAGTTTGCAGATGTATATGCCAAAGAACGCAGATCACTTTTAAAAAACGGTATTAGGTATGAGAGCGTACACAATAATTACTTATCCACATAATGCAATTTTTCGCATCAATCTTATATGAGTATTGAGTGCAAGGCCTTTGAGATATATTCGAAAATTTAGTGCAATATTCATGTACGTTTGAAACTCGCATCACAATATGCTTATGCAATATTCATGTGAAAAATTGTGCTAAGTAGATAAAATGTATAAATTGATATGTATATGTATATATAATGGAAGGAATTAGTAAAATTTTTCTGACTCCTAGCGATAAATAATACCATTTGATTCCAAAAAGTGTACATATGCTATAATTAATAAAAAGAGTTTTAACATAATAAATGAGTGCAATTTTACAGATTCTTGAGAGTATAAACACACTTATTAGAATTAGTGGTAACTTATTCTTACTTATCGCTGATTCAGATTCAGAGAGTGTATATCAGAAATATAAGTTTGATATTAAGAGAAAATCAATTATCTTGTATGATTGTTCTCTCTTTATCAGCATATATTCTTATAACACAACTAATGGAGTCTTTTACTGTATGTATATGTGTGTCATTCTAAATTTCAAATCAGTCAAGTGTCACTGATTTAAATTTAGAATTGATTTTTTAAATTAATTCTTTTATTTTAAATTAGAAGCTGGATTAAAGAATTAACTCTTTGCTCTCTCAGAAAAGTTATGCATTGAGCCAGAATACCTTAGTTCTTCGATCATCCCTTCATATGCATAATATATTGTTGTGATTTCTAAAGCAGCGATAATTTCAAAAAAGTTATTTTTAATTGGATACAAATTTCACATAATTTTAACATTATTATTAACCATAAGATTTTTTAACGCGTTGCTTTAACAAACAATCTAAAACAATTTAAATCTATAAGGTACGTTTCTTGCAAGTAAAGAAACAATTAAAAAATGTTTATACGCAGCCTTGTCAATTCATCGCACTATTTTCTTTAGAAATTAACGCTCTTTAATGAAATCACGTCAATGTAAATCAAGCGATCATTTGATAATTTTCGACAATTGCGAAATAGTTGTCAAATAATCTTAAAAAAAAAGTGGAAGCAACAAAATATCATGCAGTCCCTGGGGTCTTTACTATAGACTACTTGTACAGGAGTGCAAATGTATGAATGTGTGTGCGTGTCTGTGTGCATCTTCCTGATTCGCCAAATAAAATATCATCGAGTTGTTTTATATAAATATCGTGTAGATGAAATCAAATGATAAAAATAATTAAGGCTAATAAATTAACTTATCTGAAATATAATACATAATTCAATTATTTTCGTTAACTCAACGGATTATAAATATTGCAAGTAAAGCAGATGGAAGGAAGTGCACAAAAAAGTGTTTATAGTACAAGGATTTTTGTTTAAAGATTGTGCGATTTTCCAGCATCAACCAATGACATTTAATTATATTTCAACAATTATAATTGGTAAGTTTTCATTAATAAAACAAACATGAATTGATGATTCCCATTGGTATATTATTTATTCCTAAAATAAATTGACAATTTACCAAATCAATTGGTCCGAATTTAATAATCTTCCTAAGAGTAGAAAATTAAATTAATTTATTTAATTTCAACAATGGAATACATTTTTTCTTTAGAACATAGCCTATTCAGTTTTATACTCCATTCAAAGCAAGACATGCGTGATTCATTAAGAGCAGTGTGTTTCAAAAGATAATAGTTGTCACGACAGTATACTCGAATGTCCCTTTAAAAATTTCGATTTATTAACTTTTATTAATGGCTGCTTTAATGGATTGTTGCAAACTAATAATTTACTTTTCCGAAAATCCTTTTACCAGCTATTACTTGTTTAATCAAATAATTTATTACAATTTAAAGCATAGTTCTTTCAAATCATACACTAAAAAAATATTGCCTGAGTTCCACATCGAAGTTCAAGGGTAATGAAAGTATTTTGATAATCCGTCATGCTAAAATGGTACACATACTTGTTGAAGAAGTTCAAAAGACGTTCATTTGAAACAATTCAACAATGTATTAATATTAAATTCGATAAAATAATTTTCACTACTTTTTATTAAAAAATGTATAATAGTTTCACTAAAAAATATAATAATTTATTTATTATTAATAAAAAATTGCAGTTCCTGAAGGGGTTAACAGAGCCTTATTCTTGACAGATTCCCAATTGGAATTTTAATATTTTAAAATAAGTAGCCCAACTTTAGCTTTAGAGTTAATGTACATTTAGAGAGCATATGTTTTTTTAAAAATTATTTTCACATCTTATTTTCTCGGTTAGAGATGAAAGATTACTAAAATTTGTCAAAATTTAACTAAAATCATATTGTTACTACTTGATAAATAAGAATTTTAATATTAAATGAAGAAAAACTGAATTTTGCTTTTTTATAAAATGCACTTTCATTCTTCATAGTCAGCAAAATAAAATGAAGTAAACTTGTAATAAGGTTTTTAAAAGTATAAGAAGATAATACGTTGACCAATAGTATACTACATATTGTTATATATAATTACAAGATACTTATACAAATATTTAAGTTGTACTAGATTGCTTTGCAATAATGACTATTTTACAGCTGTATTTTAAATGATAAAGCAACTTTGCCGATACATTTATAGCAATAAGTGATTTATTACAAGGAACAGCATCATTCAAATTATAGTAGTTTAAAAAAATGTTACAATTTTTTTAATTGATTTCATTTTACATTTAATACATTTATAATAAACACACGCACACATACACAGATACAAACAACTCATACATATAAACATACAATTTCTTCTACCTTTGGTAAAAATTTTTATATTGCTAACATATTTCCTTCAAGTAAACACGAATAACATGCCGAAAGTTTTTTGTTTTTTATGTGATACATACATAGATTGGTTTTGACGTTTGTTGTTATGTTGAAATTCTTCTACCCATGAAAAAGTTTACTGACGTTACATTCAAAATGTACTTCAATATTGAACACGAGGCCATGTGCTATAAATATTTATCATCTCGACATTTTTTTTTAATAATGCAAAGTATAACATAATGCCATATTAGATATGGCAACCATTGGTATATGATTATTTGGCATTAATTTTAATTTCTGTGCCTCATTAATTTTCGAAAACATCAGTGCGTCCTCTCGAAACTGTCCATCTGCGACAAGTGGAGAGAAAAACTCGCTTTTACAGCTCTTATATACAAGAAAAGTATAAAGCCATATCTTGTAAGTCTTTTAAACAGTCTCAAAAGGAAGTATCCTATAATAGAGTAGTTGGACTTTTCTCTCCGTGCAGTTTGTATACTTGTTCAAAATGTGCTTCATTTTGTGATTGGCCAAAATTGGAATATTAATCACAAAATTAGAAAAATACCAGTTATTACCAGTTGGAAAAACAATAGAAAGTTGGAAGAAAGTTACTTCAGTTGTATCACAAATATTTGGTATAAAATTTCAGTTTCATTCAATAATTTGTATTAAAATGATAAAAATAATTTATTATGCTAAGAAATACATATTTTTTGGTCTACTGCTTTAACAAAATTTGAACACTTTTGAAAGAAAAAGTCTATAAACTGGCAGTCGTTTAAAACGGATCTCCCTTGAGAAGACTCTACAGTTAAATACAGGTAGGGTGAAGTCAGTGTAAATAAGAGATTTTTCCAAGATTTCTGTAAAAATTTTTCTGACTACCCTACTTAATGTCATTTGAAATTTGTACACTTTTAAACAAGTACAAACTTCAAATGAAGAGATAATTTTCATATTCCGCATAAGGCACATGTTTTGATGACAAAGGTGTCGATGGCATACTTTTTGGTAATTGTTGCACATGAAGATGCATTAAACTTGATGTATGATGATTTTGACCAGATTTAAAGCTGTTGCTGTAGTTGTAGTGGTTAAGCAGATGGCGATTACTGTCGTTTCTATAATTGCTCGTATGATTGCATAAATGTACATCGTGGATGTGTAATCTTGACATCATGGAATCCGAAGCCCACATGCTCTATAAAAGTATTACAGTTAGAATGAGAAAAATAAGGAATAACTTTATCAATGAATTCCAATTTAGTGCAGAAACGAACCTTTCTCCTATGAGGGTCATAGTCTGGATTTCGTCGAATTCGTAAATGCCGATCAGCGCAGGTCCACCTTTGAGTGACCCGAAGTGGAGAATCGTCAGGATGTAATTTTCTTTGGTATTCTTCTCCCTCGCTTACTTCGTACAACGAAAATTGCTCAACTCTTTCCGTTGAATTGTAACAGTTAAGGAGCATTTGTATAAGCTCATCAACTGTTGTTTGCTCAGAGATCAACAGACTTTTGTATTTTGACTGGAAACATTTTTTACAGTTACAAAAGATATTTATACAATAAAAAGTTGAATGACCACCACCTTCTCCCTAATGATTGTTATTTACTTATAATTTGATTGCCATTAATATACCTATGTATAATTGTAATTATGTACTCACTCCAGACATTAAAGCACTGTCATATATTTTCACAAGTCCACCTCTTCGCGTTTGTAACGAAAATCTGAAATAATTGTAATTCAATGTATAAAATGTAAAAGAAATGTTTTACATTTAGTAAATAAATGTTTATATCTACCTTGAATCTCCGCGCGGGTGACAGGACTGCAAGAAGGCTGGTCTTGCATTCTCATCGAGAGGTAAGGCAGTACGTACATTGGCTTTTCTGACTGTAACTTCCATCGTCAGGCAAAATAATCGTGGATCTCTATGCCGCATTCGGTACTTGTTTAAAAGACTTTGGACGACCTCTCGACATGTCGTTTCGTATGTAATACTTAGCGTCTTGTATTCAATGTCAGAGCGAAGACACTTTGCATAGACCTTTATAGTAGTCTGGAAATAAGAAAACGATTTACAGATTATACCATGAAAAAAGTTACTCTCATAAGTCAAGTGCTTTATTACTCTCTAAATTTTAGAATATATGAAAAAGATTGCTTAACATATTTTTCATTTAGGCATTTGTAAAATAATTTTACAAAATTTAATATTTATTTTCTCTCCGCGTAAACGACGATTGTATATAGTACCAAAGTGGAAATCAACTCTTGAAATCGTATTAATTTTCTTATGTCTACATATTGAAAAGTATACGTATATATAAAATCAATGCCAAGATGCGATTCGTTGACTCGTCACAAAACGATTTTTAAACATATATATCACAAATCTTATCTCCTTGCTGATTGTGGCAGAATAGAATTGAAAGCTGATAACTCATACTTTTTACAGACTATATATATATATGTGTTAGAAGATTATAAGTTATATTTAGGAATGTTTTTTCTTGATTAAAAATTCAATTCTATTTACCTATATAGTCAAAATAATTAAAAATTAATCTTCAATGACATAACAGGATATCCGTAGGATATCTCGAATGTCCAGATGCTGTTAGGGAGATTTTAGTGAAATAATCCCCTCCTCCATTTGGGACATAAAAGTGCATTGACTTTTCTAAACCCTCTAAATTTTTCCACGTGGAACATGAACCACTCTTTAGTGAAATTAATCACGTGTGTTTACATGTATCGTTTTAGACATGTAAATACAGTTATATTTATACACATGCTTTTGCATATCCCAATCATCACACGTGCAAATTGACGTGATTATTTTCAATAGGGTTTTAAACATAAACTGAAAGAAACTTTTCTTGAGTATTGTCACATTTTCGGCTAGAATAATAATACTGTATTGTGAGGTTTTACTTGCGCTAGTCATGTGGATGGCAGATCCAACAAAGTCACAACTGTCATGTTATTGCATTGATTTTTAATTCTTATAATTGGACTTCTGTAAGAAGCTGTACATTGGATCTATGATAGTTTTATGAGAAGTGTCAGTGCTTCGAGAAAAAGTTGTTCGAAAATGTTTGTTTACAAACTTAAACCTCTTCTAATTTCATGAAACTTGACAGCAGCTTGTCAGCAAGGTAGGAAATATTGTAAGTGGCGAAACTGACACAAGCTTGTGTAATTGTGATATGAGGAAATATTTATCACGAAACTTGAGCGAAAATTACAAATCACACGTGTACATTGAAACAATTATGCAAACTTATATCAGCCCCGCCACTAAATATATATCTACAACTTCACTGAGCGAGGTGAACGCTCTTAAGTAGAGAAAAATAAAGCGAAACGATCAGTGGAATTTGACTGATTCCCAGAAACTTTATGCACACTATTTTAATCAGTGAAAAAGCCTTGAGTAATTTGTAACTGATTTTCAGTGAAATTTCACTGACTCAGACTTAGAAGAATTTTCTCTTCAAGTGTATTCTTCTACGTAAGCAAAAATTTACAATTTTATCATATACCCTGAGATATATTTTTAATGCAAATAGTATGATTTCAAATATACTAGATATGGTTAAAAATGAACCGAGGACGTTCATTTTTATGCGTTTCAAATCGAGTAGCGTATACCGCACAATTAGATCCCAGGTTTTTTAGTGTGAAAGTCCTCATTAAAAGTAGATCGTGTGTCAGTTGCAAAACAAAGGGTTTTAATATATTCTTTATTTGTCTAGAGTTTCTATTAAGCGTGCGAATTATTTTCTATTAGAAAAAACAATTTGGTATCCGAAGAAACATCCCAGGCTTTCATAATGTATTGTTAGCCTACGCGAAGAGAAAAATTATTCTTTCATAACTTATTGTGACTTATGTAGCACTCAAGGCAACGTAATTTGTGTTTCAAAAAGTTCCACTTGGAACCACCGCAGTTATGTTTTTCTCTTATTTTTGTAATATTCAATATTGATAAGAGAAAAATTACATTTTTAATGTAACAGAAAAGGGAGTTGGCGTTTTTAATCATTCATATCAACTATGTTTTATTGGTCAAAAAGCTCTTTTACTCCATTCAAGCCGCTTTAGTTAATGCCGAATTTGATATAAAAGCCGATTCATAATACGATTTGATTCAAGCCGGATGAATGTAGAGCGATCATATGCAGTGCCGTAGTAATAAAAAATATTTTACGTATTTACCATTTACATATACTCGTAAAATCAAATACATTTTTTCCGAACTTTTTTCTTTTAAAGCAAGTGTCAAATTAAGCAGATTGCTTCCTTTATTACCTCATAATGTGGTAATTATTAATGTTTTTTTAAATTTTATATAAAAAGTAAATATCATGTAATCAAATTTTTGAAGAATCGTATCTAATTTATAATATTTAATGAATTCTAAGCACTTGTTTTTACTTGCAAATTTGATTTTCGGAAGATTTATGTCGCAATAGTATATAATATTTTTAAAAGTTTCAAGTGAATTGTTGAGGAAGTTTTGAAATATTCTTGTAAAAATGAAATAAATTGTAAATTTTTGATTATTGTAATTAACAATATAACTAGAAAACTAAGAAACATTTCCCTGAGTGAATGCTACGCCATTGTATACGTTATGAACCACCAGATTGTCAAATTCATATGCTTGTCAATTGATCTCCTTCTTCCTGTCGACAGCGCGTGCCTCTTTAGAGAAAATAACAGCTGCATGAAAATTCTTTTCCTCTGCAACTTGATATTTTTTATCAAGTAGTACAAGCGAGTGACAAATATACTTAAATCTTAAAATTTCAATACAAAATGACATAAGTAGAAAACAGTTTTTGTTGAATTCATTATTTGAATTACTATTAATTTATTAGTTTTTCATCAATTTGATTATTCTTTTCTTGAAAAAATTTTATACTCCCTGAGAGAATCCATCTTGGATTTCTATTTCTATTGATATTTAATAATTAATTACTTACATTATCTAATACATTGTTTCTTTATTTTACTTAAATTTAATGCTTTTGTCAAAATTTACGTTTTTTCTTATTAACTTTTAAAAACAATTTTTTAATATTAGTAAAGTTGAATAATTTTGATATTACATTTAGTATTTGGTATATTTAGTCAATTGTTTCTACTAAATGAACATGTCTGTTTAAAATTTTGCTACTTAAAATTTAGAATTTCTGATTGAATTTTAAAAATTTCTACTGACGTTTTGTAATGAAAAAGTTAAACAAGGAGTTAAAAGGCACACGACTGCTGTCCAGTTGAAGTCATGTATATAGAAGTTAATTGGACCTTCCTCTGCAATGCTGATGATTGTTTTAAATAAGTTCCTCTGCACAAATATAGCACAACCGCTGTTGAAGCAGGTCTCAAGTTGAATACTTTTTTGATTCATGGTTTTCGAGAATGTGGTTGGGATGAGAAATGTGTAAAGAAAGGGTCTCAATTTCACATGGCTACAATATATTCATTTCTTTACTTTATTTTATATTAAAATTTAAAAGCTTAAAATAATGTCAAGGAGGTTTACGATTTAAGTTTTAAAATTCAATGGGCTTAGGGCCATAGTTGCTGTCATTGAACACATTTCAAGTGTTTGAATATAGGTATATCTATAAGAGGATGACAATAAAAACCGAATTTAACAGCAAATTTGAAACATTCAATTTACATTACTCTATTTACTTTAAGGTAACGTATTATGAAATATGTTTGTACAATATAGCAAATCTACATTATTATTATTATTATTATTATTATTTAGACTTTTAGATCAAAATAAAATACCTTATTGACACTGGGTCAAGTGAAGTCAAGAGACTAGGTCAAATGAAAGCGACGTCATTGTTTAATAAAACATTGTAAAAAAATGTTTTTTTTTAAATTTTATTTTGTTAAAAAAATGTACACTTGTTCAATTATTGATTTAATTCTAGATTAAGAAACTAATTTTATAGAGGAAGCTAAAAATTTGAATCTGAAATTTCGCTGATCAGTCAGTCTAAAGTATAGGCACAGCTAATTCAATAAGAAAACTAGTCAACAACACCAATATGAAAAATTAAAGTAGCAGCACAGATGTGAATGATATATGTTGATTAAAAAAAAACAACAAAAAGTTATCTCTTTAGAAAGTATAGATACTTATTTAAAAAAAACTAAAGTTTTTTCCCTATAATATAAGAAAATATTCATGAATAAAAAACTTACTTTAGATAAGAATCTGCGCTACTATTTTCATATACATACCAAGGATTAAAAATTTTAAACCCACTTTTCATTAACTTTCGCTTCCATAATTACGAAATCGCAAGAACCCACATCAACGTGGTGTTCAGACATGCGAATGACTTCATCGTTTAATGTACATATATATTTTATATATACATGTATAATACACAGTTGATAGTCATTCATTTGATATAATTATTACTTGCAGCAATCGCAATTGTTCAAAAGTATATTTCAAAATTTAAGGATTATTCAGATGTACCTATATTATAGTAAAATATAGATGTTGCTAAATATTATAATTTAAAATCTGCATATAATAAATACAAGTAATTTATATTATTATGATTCAGATAAAATTAATTTTTACAAAACGTATATCTATACATTACTATCGAATTCGCGGATTTTTCTGAATTACGTGTTATATTATGTAATAAATAATATTACATAATAATAACATCAAATGTTATTCACAAAAACATTTATTAGAAAGTTAAATTTACTTATTTTAAACCCTCTGCGAGTGGTAACACCACTCTAGAAGCAGAAAAAGACCTATTTTTGATTATTTATTTTGGGAAAATGAAAAAAGGAATAGAACTTATTTTTAGAGGGCTTATTAAATACGTAAGGAAGAGTGAAAAAATTGTTCTATTTGTAATTTTAGTACAAAATTGCAGTGATATTTAAAATTCCTTATTTTTTTGAGGAACAAAACAGAAAAACAGAAAATTAAAAAATGCACCATCTGTACGAAAATTGATATAAAAAACTTATATATACATATACTTGTAAAGACTATAATTTAAATATATAGATTACGAAATCTTGATTTCATAATATATATATATATATATATATATATATTACATTTTTTTGTTTTTTGTTCCAAGTTTTAAGCTATTTGAAAAACGACCCTCCCGTTTCGGTCTGTTAAAAATAATGAAAGGAAATGAGAAAAACATTTTTTGAAAGACTTATTTCAACAAAAGCAATTTTAATAATTATTTATATTTTTATGAATAGGAATAGTTTACGCATTATAACAATATAATTTTACTTTTTATATTACTTTATAAATACACAAGTATAATACTAGTGACGAACTCTCTAAATTTAAATTAGTCGAATTTTTACTAATTCATTCACGGAAAAAAATATTCACCTGGAACAGCTACAAATTTCGCTAGATTAGTAAAATGTTTAGTTGTTTTAGTTAAGACTTTCGCTATTTTAGCGAAACTTATCGCTGTTCCAGATAATCTTTTTTTTCCGTGTTGCAATTTACTGTTTTAATTATATAGACTATTATATACTATGTCAATGAAAAAAAGATATTGAAATCCGTAATTTAAGTTTAATTCCTCGTGTCCTTTTTGCTACTACATCATCGATGTAACAATTATAGTATACTTCTTCTGAAAATTACTCAAATTTCACTAATTCAAAGGAAGAAAAAATTGGGGCTTCAGCAATAAACTCGACTATTTGGGATTCAATTTAGAGATAATTGTTGACTGTGTTTTAACGGAATCTATATATTAATTTTACAACATGAAATACGTTGGACGTTGTATCATTAAGATTAAGAGGGTACATAATAATCAAAAACATCAACACTTGACTATGCTGGGACTTAGAGATATAACGAAATAAAAAATTTAGCTTTTAAAATGTCTGTAATACATAATAAGATAGGTCACTTATTATATATGTCAGATCAAGAACGTAAAATAGGATTGAAAAAGTTCTGCTATTTAAAAATGAGGCAAATTGTCCTTTTTCAAATATTAATCGTAAAGGAAAAATGCATTTCTCACGGTCACAATGTGACTTTTGTATAGTGCGGTTTCACGTCCTTTTTTCGCAACCAGAAACTCGATCTCTTTGAGAAGAATTCGTCGGATGTTTGTGTATTTCTGCTTCTGTCCCCTTGTAAAACATGTGTGCATGGTATGTTAATTTCTTATATCTATTTTTATATTTCATAATGTATCTCATTTAATAAATATTAAAAAATAATGTTATATTTAATATTTTAAAAAACTTATTTAAATTCGAAAAAATTAAACAAATAGAAAATGTTTATTCAAATCTTTCATATTTATATATAAATACGACGAAAAAATTAATTATGATGAAAAATATAGTTAATCCATAACTATTTGCTCTATAAATTATGTAATCAGTGAAAAATTGTCGACTAATATTCAGATTATAAAAATTTTCACTATAATTTAAATTAGTAGACGACTTTACACAAATTCAAAGAGAAACTATATACATAAAAAGTTTACTTTTGACATATAAAAGAAGTGATACAAATGCAAAACCCTCTCATCCGGGATGAGACTGTAAATATGAGTTTATGTGTAATTGGAAAATATTTCTTTTTTTCTAAACCATCATCAAAATTTTTAATTTACTAAATAAAAAAGTTTAAAAGTTTACTCTATTTAAACGAGACAAGAGAGAAAATAACCTACAGTTTTTGTTCAAGGGATAAGAGGAATGTGTGGGAACTTGATCTTCTGAGTCGTCGCACATTGAGGCCATCCAAGAAAGACAACTGGAATTTCAGCATGAAGTTTCAAATATTATATAATAATAATAATAATAATAATAATAATAATAAATAGACAGCTTACTATATGTATAAGCTGACTGCAATATATATATATATATAGTATGCGTATAATATTATAAAGAATTTTACTTGTAGATAAAATATATCTGTGACAAAGTTCGACACTGAATTTTATTTTTCGTTCCGCTGCTGATCACAGGACCTGTCTCGTTCTATTCCTATCTCTCTCTCTCTCTCTCTCTGTCCCTCTTTCTCTTATTCGTAACATCCGGCGCGACGGCCCATAGTTCCGGTTTTCTTGTCTTGTGATAGTTTATTTTATCCAACAACATTCATGTCTATTCAATAAGGTTTAACTTATCAAAAAAGAATTATAACAATTTCCATAATATCTGTCATATAACAAATGTATTTTAGATATGCCGAGACTTATTCAAGGTGACGCGACGAATTTGCAGAGATTTATGTGTATACGACCATATGTACATGGCGTACTTAAATTAGTACTTAACCAAGCAGCACCGGAACTTTAGCCCCACAGTGCTGGGAACGATGAAAGTGACAGAGAAGCTGATTGTTCGCGCACGATTCGTTTCTTCTTACTTATAATTTCCTTGAGCATATAGGTACCAATACCGCGCAATTAAGTATGATCAATCCAAGTACATTCAGGAAAGGGATTGAAAAATATATCTAATTCTCTTGAGTCTGGAGTGCGATCCAATAAATTGGTTAAAACATCCAAGCAAAAGGTACCATACCTATGCCATAGCATAGACAATGCAGCTATCTAAGAAATAGTTGCCCCTTTTAATTAATAGGATCACGCTCAACGAGTTAGATAGATTATCTGACTATTTTTCTCCGTGCAGTATAAAATAGACTTAAAAATACTTCTAACCTCTTAGTTTAAAATTAAATAAATCCTGCGCTTATTTAAAACAGCATGAAGAAACAGAAAAGACTGATTTTCGAAATATCGATAATTCTCGAATTGAGAAATTTGGCATGAGATAAAAAATCTTAAAAATATAACTCCTACATTATTAAAGAAAGAAAAATCAAAAGTTGCAAATACAATAAACTTTTTGTTAATTGAAACAAACTTTGAGTCATGAATTTTTTTGAGCTGCAGAATTTATTAAAACTCTCAAAAATTTAAAAAGTTTTATTAGTAACACTGGGGCTTTCAAAATACGGCAAATATGGATTTGGATTCTTTTAATGCTGTTCTTTCTTTCAATTTTTCATCTTTTGGCAAATTTCTCCTTGAACAACATCTGGTTTAAAGATGAAAGAGCTCAGAGAACAATGACGCTTGTAACTCTTAGCATTCTTCCTGTATACCATTATGGAGTTTCTTTATGGGGTTTGAATAATGATACCTTATGAACGCTATACACAGAACGAGTAGGTGGAGTCTAAAGGACCTCGTGTGGTCGAATCGTAACCAATTTCAGTATACACCAGGTAACAAAGAAAAAATTAATCAATAAAAATATAAATTTTTTATAAAAATGTGAATAATATATTTAGCCCGCTCCAGTTAAAGTCACTATATAAATTTGCTGCAATGCCATATTCATTATTATTAAAATTAAAATTGACCCACATTGCCCAAGTAACTCAGTTTTAAATACACAACACATTTCTGCAGAAAAAATGCCTTGCAGATTCAGTTCACAGGCAAGCTAATTTTAAGATGCGTGACAAAAATTCATAGATGATTTCTCTTGAGTATTATTAATTAAGTATAGGGAAAGATTAAGAGAAGAGAAGAGAAGAGAAGAGAAGAAACTTTGTTTGTTGTGTGAAAATTTTCCCCTTTAGATCCCTACTCCACCTCTATATAACAAAGAGAGGTTTATATATCTCTTTTAGAAGGAAAAATGCTACCAACCAAAATAATTTAATTGCTTCATTATTGGTTAATTTTTATTTTTGTATTTTCGGGACATAAAGACATTCTTATTCCTACAAACCACAAAGCTCTATTTTACTTTATTTTAAGTAAAAAATAATTTTATTTATAATGAAAAGAAGCTCTGTTTCATATTGGAGTTCTTTGACTTATTGCATTATATAATAATCACCATCGCGATAATATTCTCAGAAATCCGCAAACTGCTGGATTCACGATGCACCTGTTGACTCCTAAGTGTGGGCATATTAAAGGCTTTCCGATTTTCTCAAGGATCTTCAATGATACATCCTTAAAGTACGACACAAACATCTCTCAAGTTTCTATTTTTAGAAGCAACAACTCTACGCTTAAGTCCTTTATCAAACAGTTGAATTGAGTTATATGTTTTATTTGCCATTTGATAAAAAAGACGCCAATAAAGCAATATTGGTTCATTATTGGCTGCCCAATATTATTATAACGATTGGTGTCAAATTTACCAATACTGTAAAGTTTTTATTTTCACACTTGTGAATTTTATAGATATAATTTTGTTAATAGAATTTTAATAATGTTTGTTTCATGTAAGATTTAACCAAACTAGTATTTTATTTAAAACTGACCTGTTGTGGCGCAGAATCGACTGGTGAAAAGCTTGAGAGCGCTGTGAGGGGTACAAGGGATGCACATGATGATGCTCTTGAAGGGGGTGGAGTTAGTCCAGGGGTTGGGCTTCCGCTTCCGCAACTACTTGAACTCCCGCTAGACGCAAGGCTGACACTGTCTGCACGTCCTCGCCAAGGTGAAACTGATACGTGTTTCAGCATTCTCTCCTACTGGCGCCTGTAATCATTTTTTCCATTTTACTAATTGTTTATCACTTTCATGGACTTCTTCTCCCAATTTTAATTAGTCAAATATGAGTATAATTCTTTCTGAATAGCTGTATTTCACTGATTCACTAAATGAAACTATATATAGTGAAACAATTTTATCAACTTTTAATAAAGCAGATCTATTCATCACAGAAAGTACCAAGTGTCATTTTAATAACATATAATTTTGTGTTAAAATAAAACGCAACAAATGCTATTCTCGTAGGTGGAGCCACGTTCTATAATGTCATCGTTTAACGTTGACTAATTTCACGCAAATTACAGTTTTTTTCATTGTTTCTTATATAGTAAAACTCTACTAATAAATTAACCTTTTTAAATTGATATTTTGGAAAAAGTATTCTGTATGATGTATGCAAAGAAAATTTTAGAATAATTAATTATAAATATAGATGTATGGTGTATGTACTTTTTGCGTTTGGTTTCGAGTATTTCTCAATCATACTTTAATAATTTAATACTCTGCTGTCATCACAGGCCCAAGTTTTAGGTCAATTTACATAAAATCTGCTTAAGAAAAAGTTTATTTCATTCAATTTATTCATTTGAAAAACAGAATTTGGTTTTTAATCTAAACAAATATTATAGCAATATTGCAAAAAGTTATAATATGTTGATAGAATTTTGCTAATTGATTAAAGTCTGCATGCCATGGGCTTTATCTTTATTTTTAAGCAGAGAGCGATAATGAATTTTTTCTGAACGCTTTATAACGTCAACCTGTGCATATTAGGTATTATTATTACACAATGTAAATAAAACGCGAAACAGGCGCGCTTACCTTACAAAGAACTCGGATTATGAATGCTTCACTTCTAGGATTGTTACTTATTTGTTATTTGTCATCAAAAAGCACATAATATCAGATTTTATAAGTTTAAAATACTGCTGTTTAGAAGATGAACTAACACTGTTATTAAAAATCACTAATCACACATCCGATCGATTCTTCTTAAAGGTCCATTTTTCCACTCATGGAATCCATATATTCACAAAACTACTTAGTCTCTTATCCATAACATGGAGCGAAGTTAAAAAATTATAATTAAAAATCATTTTTTTGCATTATTAAAAACAATATTTTTGTGTGTAAACAATTTCATTGCTTTTAATTTATTGCACAATTAATTTGTAAAATTCTCCCTAATATAAAACTGGATATTTATTATAGAGAACACAAATCATTTACGAATTCATTTGGCAAAAAAAAACTTGACAAAATACACAAAACATTCACAAACCACAACTTCACACCAAAGCCGACTATCGACTGCTCTGTTAGCGATCACAAGTTCAACTTGAAGCTCTTGGAAATGCATATAATACACTATACTGTACAATCATACTAAACTATAGACATGTTGATGGCGAGGAGCAGAAAAGGAAGTAACCAAGGCAAATATTTTTTAAAATATCTTTTCCATTTTCTTTACATCTGCTGTAATTTTGATTTAAATTTTAATTCTATAAAATAAAAAGTTAAAGCTGGAATTTAAACTCATCAGTATAGATTATAATTATATATATATATATATATATATATATATATATATATTTGTGCTTCATAAAAATGTAAATAAAATGCAGATAACAAAAACATTGTTTTTGTGAAAATTATTAACAAAATATGTACATCTATTTTCATTTATAATTAGTTTTTATAATATTTTTAAGTTTTTAACTAATTAATTAAAAGAAAATAATACAAAACGTGTTTTAACATAAAAGAATATGCATTTAGTATATATTATTTTATACATGATTTCATCAGAAGGAAAGTTTACTTTTTAAAAAGGAAGTACATTACAAATAACTAAATTAAAATTACATTGTCAATAAATAAATACTAATTTTTTAATCAACTTATTCTTCTTCATCTTGAAATAATAAAAAAACAATTCTTTATTTTTTTCTATTTTATAATTACTGTATACTCTGTAAATATAAAATTTGGCGGACTAATAATATAGGTACTACATTAAGCTGAGATGAGATCCACTGAGGCCGGATAACTTCCTTAAGAAACAAGAAAGGTCTAAAGGTTCAGATCATTACTTGTTTATTCTAGGGCGAGCGGATGTCTCTTCTTAACACAGATAAGAAAACGAAATAAATATAAGAGCAGGAAAAGAACAATTACAAATTTTTATTAAAAAAATTTAATTTTGTTTGCTTTTTATGTTTAAATATTCAAAAAGAAATTTAATTGAATTCATGTTTTTTAAACTGATAATTTTGTTTCCTTTTGAAAAAAGTTGTATGTATTATTAATTAATTAAATATTAAATTTAAAAAAATTAGTCGTAAAAGTATCTTTAAAATATCTCAGAGTATTTCTAAGTAGAATGTAACATAAATATGTATTTAAATTCATCAACTTAATTGTACAATAGTTATTATTATACAGTTCGCATATGCACATGCAATTGCCCTGAAAGGAGAGACTGATTGAAACATAATATTATAATGATTACACATAAAATTTCAAAAATGTCACTGACAGAGAAATTATACTAATTCAAACCATTCAAACAGTTGAATCTGTTTTACCGATTATAGGTAATACAGATTTGACTGCTTGACTGAATTTTCAGTAAAATTTTAGTAAAGGCCAACGCACAACTGCAAACGCAAACAATGAGATAGAAAGGGACAGATATACGCACTGGCCACTGCTCTGCTCAGTTGTATAATGTGGACTCAACCTCACCTCAGACCAGCCTAGAATGTACAGTGTACACAGTAGACGACGGAAACGGAAACAGGCATGAAAGAAAAGGACATAAACATCTTCTGTCATTTTCCATTGCATCTGCATGTCGGTGGACGGCATGTCCTCTTCCACTCCTATAGTCCTATAGTGTGTATTTGTATTCATTCTGCCTAGACGTGACCATAATACTTAACCTAAAATATTTATTAAAATGTTTTAATATTATTATTCATGAAATTGTTTATAAGAATATCTTGAAAGGTGTTTAAATATGAAAGTTCATAAATATAGTTTCAGTTATAGAATATCTAACTTACATTTATAAGAATTTAAAGTTTCAATAAAATAATTCAGTAAGTATATTTAATCTACATTTAACTGAAAACTTATTTAAAATTTATTATTGCTCTTATTTAATGTAAGCTGATATCATTTTATAATTAATAATTTTATGGTTAATAGCAAATTTTTGAAAAATGGATTTAATTATGTATCATCAGAGGATGAAACTCTACAGTTTATTTATTAGGACGGTTTCAAATTACTTGCCAAGTACATGTTTTCAATCAACTAATTCAGTAACACAATTTAATAGAAGACTACAAAGTAGTCCTTTTAGAGGTAAGTTTAAATAACTTTTTTTCAAGTTTAATAATAATAATAATGAACATTGTAAATAAATATTTTTTTAGAATATTCTACAAATTTTGAAAAGTCAATTTGCCAAAGAATTTTACCAACTTATATTTGTGCAAATCGAAAATTTGTTGACAATGAGTGTCATAAATTTGAATCTAGAATTTGTAAATACAGCACTGACAGTTCTAAAGAAGAAAATAATTCTTCTCAAGTTGGACAAACTCGTTTTCAAAAGATGAAACAAATGGCGAAAGATTATTGGTATATTTTAATTCCCGTGCACGTGGCTACGTCGATTATATGGTTTTCAGTATTTTATATAGCTGCAAAAAAGTATGTACGAAACATTTACAATTTTTGGCACAAATATTTAATTGCAACTTTAAATTGTAGTGCAAGTTTCGCCTTATTACAAATTTTCTTTTCAAACTTGCAAAAAAGAGAATATTTTTTTATAATATATTAATATTGTAATTAAATTTTTAGTGGCGTTAATGTTGAAGAAGTTCTGAGATATTTACATTTAAGTGAAACATATCTGGAAAAAATTCGAAATTCTAGTGCCGGTCACTTGGCAGTGGCATATGCTTTGTATAAAGTGTGTACACCTTTCAGATATACTGTCACTATTGGTAAGTTTAAATTTCTTAGAGCTTTTTTTCTAAATCTAATTTTTAATTTTATAATTTGATTAAATAAATCTGTTTGTGGTAAAAATATTTAATGATAATAATATATCATTAAATATATAATAATATATAATAATCGAACATGAGCCAAATATTCGACAAAAATGTTGTTAATGCTCTCCGTCCATTTTCCTCTTTCATTTTTTCTTAAAATTTCTACATTATTTTATTTCAAATATGTAATCTTTTTAATTATAGGAGGAACAACAATGACCATCAGATATCTTAATAAATGGGGTATAATGAAATTTAAAACTCCGGAGAAAATGAAAGTAAGTAATAATAATAATATGAAAGTAATTTGTATGTTTATTCCATTTTATGTTTATTATCATAGTAACGTGCAAGAATTAGAGTGATGAAAACAATTTTCTTATTCTAATTGACAATTTATTCTTAAATACATAACCATATGTGTGTGACATATTTTTCCGTGCACACTGCCATGCACTTGCTCACATATTTTTCAGGAAGTTTGCAAATATTTTTTTACAAATGAATAAACCTTCTGTAAGTTTTTTGTTCTTCTGCAGCGAAGTTTCTGCAAATTTTGCACTGAGAATCTCTCAACTTTAATGCAAACTTATTGAAAAATATGTGCTAAATGAATTATTTTGGTAAAAGCCATTTATTATTTTTAAAAAAATCTTCGTTTATACTTTAGAGGTTCCAGTGTAACGAATTTAACTATAAATTTGAAATAATCCTTTCATTTTTGATTGTTACAAAATATTGAACTTAAAAGTGGCTGTTGCTAATGCTTACTTCATATTCTCATGTTTTCTCTAGGATATGCTGTCAAGTAAAACAGTTGTGCAAACTAAAGTTGAGCTTGGTAAAATAAAAGAAAAAACGAAAACTGTGACTGGTTCTTCCAAAACGTAGCATTAAATTACTTATTTCGATGTTTATAATAATTAAAAGTAAGTGAGTTATATAAGTTAATAATTTACGCTAATGTTTATTGTAACATTATCAGCAGCGAACTTGTTGACTTTATTATTAAATCGAACTATAAATTCTAACTAAAATCACAAAAGATACAATATTTTTATTTATTTTACTTTGCGTGAGTCCAAAAAATATTTTCTACATTTTGGAGCACCTACACCAATTTAATTAAACTTGGTAATATTGCATTGGTATAAATTGATGATGGTGCTTCGAAAAGAGAAAAATATCTCCTGGGCTCAGACGTTTATGAACTGTAAAGAATTTAAGAAAAACGGGATTTGTTACTGTGTGTTATTTCATTATCTTGCTTCTAAAATCAAGAGAATCTTGAGAAGGTGATAATTCTTTGTACATAAACTCAGTGTTAATATTTAAATTACTTATTTGAAAGAAATCTTTGAAATATGTGTAACTATATCGAAGTAAAATATTAATTTCTATATCGTGCAAGTGCGAATGTATTTATGAGTACAGTGCAGTCACTAATTCTTTATAACGAATAAAAGAATTTAATTTTTGTTAGACCTCAAAACAGTATTTAATATTTTTATAGATACACATTTAAAATAAAAAATCAATGAGAAGCTTACATCTATCACTAAACAATCACTTTGAAAATGAAATTAATCTTGAGTTCTTCAATCATCCTTGTTTTCCAAAAAGAACAAACATGGAAATATTTTACATTTTTTTAACTCTGTTATTATTTTAAAATTAAATAAAGTAAAAAAAACTAGAGCCGTAATTATTAATAAATGACACGCAAAAAGTTTACAATTTATTTACTTTTTTTGTAATTGTAGGTTTGAATTCTATTAATATGATTTATAAAGTTATTAAACTTATTATATTAACTGTTGTACCTCCTTACTTTGAAAAAATTCAATTATATAAAATTGTAAAAATTCTAAAAATAAATATTTTTAAAAAACTTAAATTTTGAATCATTCTATCTCGTGTTATCTCGTGTTCTAAATCTGATTTACTGCTTATAAAATATGTTCTATTGTATGCAGATTTAATAATATAAGGAATGTAGAGATTTAATCCTATTGAAGGAACATTTTCAGTCTTTGAAGCGTTATTTAAGTAAATCATTATAGCTTCGAAATTTAAGTTTCTAAAAAATTAATTAATATTCTAATTTACGTATAAATACTTTATATTAAAAGCAATTTAGTTTCGTAACTCTTTTCTTCAAATATGTTAGTTAGAGAACCTGAGAGCATTATTTTCGGTAGATTATTTATTGCGAAGTTTACAAGAATGAATTATTTTTTGTGATATTCAACCCATAAATTGATAACTGGCTGACACAGGTTGAGGAGCTCTCGGTTGAGTATGTGAAATTCGTTGAATGTGGCAAGCTCTGCACATTAATCTTCCTTCTAAAGGATAACATCTTTTATCAGGTTCATCTGTCAATTGCATTTCGCAGTCTTCACATACATAACAATCTACATGAAAATCTTTATCCATTGACACAACCCGTACAGTTTCTTCTGTTCCCTAGAAGACATAAAATAAATAAATAAATATATAGACTCATTGGATTTGCTTGAAATTCGTTATTTACCTCAACGGGTGTAATTCCTTTGCCACAAGAAGCGCATTTTGGAGCAAACATGCGGTGATAATCATTTACGCAATATATTTTGTTATCTACGTCCACGGTGAAGGGAACACCATCAAGACATTCATTACAAACACAACATCTAAAGCATCCTGGATGATACGATTTTCCCATAGCTTGTAAAATCTAAAAATTCATCAATTACTTGAATGTCTTAAAAAAGCTTCACAGAAAAAGATAACAATTGTAATTTAAAAAAGTCTACATTTACCATTTCCATTATCAAGTGACCACAAATTGCACATTTTTCAGCAGTCTGTTGAAATCCAGAATACTAAAAAATAAAAAATTTATGCTTTAGCAAAAAATGAAGACAACAAAATTATGTACATTGTTTCACACTATGGACAAATACGTACAAGATAGTCTTCTTCACAATACACACGGCCATGAACATTGTAAAATGCTTTACCGCGTAATGCTCTTCCACATGAACAACAAATAAAACAATTTGTATGATAGAGATTTCCCATTGCTTGACATGCTTGTCCTGCTCCGGTAACTTTTTCTCCACAAGTATGGCATATACCTAAATCAATCATTATTAGTTTAAAACAACTTCCGTTAAGTTTGTAAATACCTGCTAATACATATGTTTTATTGTCAAACTAATAGAAAACAATTGTCCAATTTTATATTCTTTATATCATTTTCAGTTCCAAAATTAAATGTTTTCTAAAGATGCGAGTTTACGTATTTCGGAGCATATTTCAAAATTAATAATATTATTATAAAGTTTAAGTAAATAAACTTTTCATTTGTCAAAATTGTTTAAATAGTCATATTGTATAAATCAAGAAAGGTAAACAAGTTTTTTTGCATTCAACTCAGGAAATTAATAATATTATTAAAATTCAAATAAATTTCTGAGTATTCTCTGAAATGTAAAAAATATCTTTTTGACTTGCAAAAAAGGCATATAGAATTAAACTGTTTTTATAAAATAATATTTAACTTACCAAAATATTCTCCTTCTTCTTCCTGCTTTTCCATTTCTTCTTCAAGTTGACGAGTCAATTCTTCGATCTTCCTTTCTGCTTCAGTAGGTCCCTATAAAGAAAGATGAAATATTTCAAGTTTCAATGTGATTTCTTACTTGACGTGAAATCACTGAAAAGTAAAATAAACCACTTAATTTTTAGAAATAATAACAAATAATTAGGGGAATGTGTTAAGCTTAAAAGGATCATATTGATGTATAAAAGTAAATAAATTACCGATGGTCTAGGAGGAGTGACATTGTACGGTAAAAGTCCTTTTCCAGATAGTGATTTAATTGGAGGACTAATGTTTTCTGAGTATTCTACTTCCAGTTCTGTCGATCTTTGAATTACTGGCACTCCTGCATTAAGAAACACTGGACCAGCGACTCCACTTGTAACACCAGGTGGAAGACTCGTAATTCTTGGCCTATGGATTTCAAAGTCATTTCCTGAAGCAGTCGCTGCACTTGTAACGGGGGCATGTACTTGACCTCGAAGCGGTTTTTCCATAGAAGCACCAGCTGAAGATGCAACTAAAATTGGATGCGTGGGACTAGTTTTCGGAGAACTTACTGCAACGCCATTGTTTTGAGTATTTTGTTTCGCGTCACTGCGAGTTGTTAAAAAGGAAGAATTCTGTGTTAACGATGGCGATGACTCAGGATTGTCTAATACAAAATTTTTATCATTCTGAGGTCCAAGACGACTTTCACCTGATCGATTTAAAGAATAATACAAAGATGAACTTTTAGAAGAAAATTCTTCAGGATTTTCCTGTAACATGAGAAGAATATTAACATTAAATGTACGCGATACACATTTATTTAAGAATATCTAAAAATGTTATTATCCTTACCTGAGGACGATATTGTCTCTCAATTTGGGAGATCGAACTTCGAACTGGCGAGCGACATTGCGCATTTTTATAAGCAATAGGTTCACCTGTACGAGTAGTTGTTCCATAGCATGGAGCATTTTTCGATTGAGAGTCGCCATGATAGTTGCTTCTGGTAAACTGATCAGAATACTTGAAAGATTGTAAATTTTCTTGACGAAATTGTATTTGTGGACTATTGCCATCAATAGACGTTTGCCCATGTAAATGATTTGTATTGCTATCGATAGAGGATACTCGCTGATACTGCTGTGACTCCATTTGCATTCTCGTAGGAGATTCGCTGTGATAGGGTAAATTAGATCTAGGGGAGTGTTGTTGTTGTTGTTGCTGTTGTTGTTGTTGTTGTTGTTGTTGGTGCTGCTGCTGCTGCTGTTGATCAAGAGGGTAGTTGAAATTCTTGTTCGTTTGAAGTTCTGAGGGGGGGACATAAGCATTTCTACCAGATTGATTGTCCACAAAAGCAGAATACTTTCTACACGAGGAACTTTCGGAAGACATTCCTGAGCATTGAATGTTAGAACCATCATAACTTTGCCCGCGAGCTCTTTGGAATTGGGTATAAGAAGAGCCTGAGCTTTGATTTGAATTTTTCTGCCCTTGAATCTTCCCAGTCATAACAACATAGTCACTTCCATTTATATTGGTAGGGTAATAACTGGAAGTGACTTGATGACACGGCCGACTTGAATTACCTTCACCAAAATGGACTTCCTGAATATTTTCATAAACAGGAGGAGCTTCGTATGGTGGAAGGTCCTTGGCAGGAGATGTTGATTGATAACGACTCCCCACTGTCATCTGAGGTTGATCCTTTCTAAAAGCAATGTCATAAGAATCACTCGCTATGGAATCCCTAGGACTATTTCGCGGATTTTTCTTTGATTCAACTGAATGATAATACGGTGGATAATTTTGCGACTGCTGAGGGTAAAAATCAATGTTTTCATAAACTGGAGCTTGCTGATTATTTGAGCGACTTTGCATATGTAACTGTTGAGTGGTTATTTGGTCTATGGATTTCGGTGTGGCAAATCTGGAAGCTGCTATAATATCACGTTCATACATTTTGTAATCAGCAACAGGAGCTGTAGATCGGCAAGCGTCAGATGTTGTTTCCAGAAAACTCTCAACTGCTCCAAGCGATCTACTAGAGGATCTGGGGATAACTTGTATCTCAGATCGAGGGCCCAGAATGCTTTCATTTGCAACTTCATCGCTTAATTGTAGGTAACCTAACTTTTCAATGTAAGAAGTATCTTCGGAGTTACACATCGGTATATCTACTCCAAAAAAATAAACATAAAAGATTAATATTTCAGTACAATTACATAGGAGTGTCAAACGTTGATTAATATGGTAAACTAAGAGATATATTTGACATTATTCTCAATTTATTGTAGAGAGTCATTCAAAATATAGTTACACAATTAGGAATGAAAAAGCTACTTGAAAATATCATAGATTATTTAATGTAAACTTATTTACCTTTCAGATGTCCATTCATAAAAATCAAGTAAATACATGCAGAATTCAATTTGCCGACAAGGTATTCCTTTGAATTCAAGTACACATCAAATTTATTCTTTTATTTTCACAAGTAATTGAAATTTTATGATAGATATCTTAAAGAATTTTCAAATTAATTTACTTATTTATCTATGAATTTTACATAAAAAAAACTTTTCACGAGACTGAGACTTGGATAATTTTCTGTTTTTTTACTGAAATGCAAAGATATACAATATACAATATATGAAATTTTAAAGTTGAGTCCACAATAGATAAATATTTCTTAGGGTGCAGTCTCATGAGCAGAATTTCGTGAGAGTGAAAAGGATAGTGATATCTGACTATCTCTCTTGCACTCACGAAATTCTGCTTTGCATTCTGTTTTCTGCTCAGCATGGGACTGCATCCTTAAGCTATATGATTTGGTACATGGTTGGTTGGTTGGTTCGTGTCGCACTCATATGTGCATAATTGAAAAGTACTGTACATAGAAAAACAATGCTAAGCTATGCTATTATTATACTCAAGATATATTCATTTATCTATTGTGGATTCAAGCATATAAAAACAATGTTAAGTCCTACATAGGGTGTTTTCGACGTCGTCGGTCGTACCGGTCAGTTGCCACATTAAGGTGCTCAAATTGTTTATTTCAGACTATATAGTTCAACCTAAATAGTCTCAAATAAGCACCTTTTTGTGGCAACTGACCGGTACGACCGACGACGTCAAAAACACCCATAAGCTAGCCATATTGCTGTAGATACATTTGTCTAGTGTGGACTCATCCTAAGGGTGCGGTTTCATGCAAGCACAGAAAGCGTAGAACCGAAACCAGAATTCCATGAGTGCAAAAGAGATAGTGAAAAGCAGGATCCTTTCTACTCTCATGAAATTTCAAGTTTCATTTTTGAGGCCAATGCAGAATGAATTTGTATGACAAATATTCCTCTTTCACTTAATAGGCTTAATAGTTAGTAAATAACTGTTATGCTTAAAGGTATCTTTAAAGTTGAGGCTGCAATAGAAACGGATGGACATCGATATATTTCATGCACAGTTGTGACAACTCCATAATTATAGCATTACGTGTGCTTACCATCCTATTGTGGACTCAACTTAAGTAATTTTAGAAAAAGAAAAAAGAGTGTAAATTGTGAGCCAACTTTGAATTAACATACCGTGTACCAATGTATGGAAAAATTAGTTTTTCATAATTTTCTTTAAATTTAAACAAGCATTTTTTCATTTTGGTTTTTATTGAAAAAAAAACATTTTTAAATGGAACAAAAATTAATAGTTGAGAAAGTAATTTATTTTTAATTTATTTTCTTAATAATATTAAATATATAGAAACCAAAATTTTTAAAAGTTTGACTTTCAAAAATTAGTTTTTTAAAGGAGGTGTTTAAAAAATTAAATTTTACCCCATACATTTGATAAGTCCTAATTCAAAGTTGTTGTCCTCCAATTTACATCCATTTTGAATTTTCCCCACCCAACTCGAAGTCGAACTACCACCTAATTACAAAAGATGAATTGAAAAAGGTCAAATCAGCTCTGCCAGTTTATACTTCAAAAATCATATAATTACGATTGTAAATCGTTATAAATTAAGGTATGTTTCATATAAATATATATTCAATGGAATACATTAAATATTTAAATATACATAAATTTTTTTTATTTTTTTTTGTATGGATAGATTTGTCAAACGTTTCGCCGCATCCCTTTCTTGAGCATTAAAAAGATTATTATAATTTTAAGATGAGATTATTTTTGTTAATAAATTTTTTCAAGTTTTGAACTTAATTAAATAATATAAAGTTACAAAATAGTTGTTAAAAAAGAATATGAGAGTGGGGAATTATATTTATAGTGATAGAATGGGAAGGTGGTAAAAAAGAACAATATAAGGGTGGGTGTCAGTCGTAAGTCGATAAACCACGCGAAACGCAAACAACTATGCGCGCAACTGCAATATGGTAAAGGGTAAGTCTTAATATTATTTTTAGTCCAAATTGTCAAGTGTTAAAAAACTTAAAAACTGAAAATTTACGCAGAAAGTCTATTCATTTTTATAAGTATTCAATTGATGATAAAAATATTCAATGGATATTTATAATTTATCATTTTCCTTATGTATTTATTAATAAAACCCATAGAAGAAGTAAAAGAGTCACAATTTGTTAAATGAATATTCAAAACAAGAAGCTGGAAATTTCTGAAAGGGAATTTTTTTACAGAGAGAAAAGCGCAATGCGGTTCAAAGATGCCGACATCTCAGTACCATCGTATTTTGTTCTAAATAACAAGTAAATAAAAATAATTTATATAACTTTCTACTTTACTACATAGACATATATATGTTTACTACAGCAATATCAATATGTGCCATTTTTAAATCTAATATATATTTAAAGTTGTTTATAATTACTATAACTCCAACATAAATAAAAATAAATCTGTTTGGTAGCAGATGAATCCTTTAAATATATAATCAGATTTTACATTGTAAACTAACAATAAATGTATAAATGTTGTGGATTTGTTTAAAGTACATTTTCATAAGTGTGATGACACTGAGCAGCAACATTTATCTTGTTGTTATTCAATGTGGTCACGTTTTCCCATAGAAGAGTATATATGGGGCACGTGACCATTAAGTGACTATACCTCAAGAGGGAATATTCCTGTATTAAATTAATCGATGTAACGGCTCTGGTGTGGAAATATATTTTTAATAATATTAATATTAAAACTATAAATATATATATATATATATATATATATATATATATATATATATATATATATATAATACCCGCTCAGCACGCAAGATACTCCAGCTTTCAATGGAATATATTCTCAAGTTTTCTTTGGAAACTTAAGGAAGCTATTCTCCCAAACATAAAATGGTCGCATTTCTTAAAAAATTAATAATAAAGTTGATTTACCTTTAGTGTGGATAATTTTCTGTTACTTAAGAAAAATTTTACATTTATTGTAAATTGCGAAATTATATTTTGCATAATGAATTTTAATCTTTTAATAATCATAAAAATACTGTATTATTTAATATTATTATTATTTTACCATTATTTTACCTGGAAAATCATGAAATTTTACAAGAAGAAATTAATATAGAAATCCTATAAATAAATAATATAAAATATATTGATGATGATATTTTGAAAAGTAGTAATATATGTTTTCACAAATTGCAACTTTTCCTAAAGAAACTTATAAATATTTCATTAGAAGTTTATATATGTGGTAAAATAACTGTTATTGGTTATCGAGCTGTGTGGGTATTGATTATTTAATCTATATATTATAACATTATTGAATAAAACAATCTAACAATTTTTAGTCAATCACATAGAAATTCATTCGACATTGATAATCTCGACGAAGTTAAAAATCAAATCGATTCGACTGCAATTAATGAAGAAAGAAATTCAGATTTTCAAATTGCTGAGGACACCAGTATTGCTAATACTAGGACTAACTCCAATTTTGATTCTGACAGTTGTAACAATATCAACAATATATTCCCTGTTTCCAAACTTTATCAGAGTAGTTCTACTGAAAGTCTCACAGATTTCGAAGGTATTTCAATTTTTTATATAAGTTAATCCTTGAATATTTTTTTATTTTTTATTTTTTACATTGTTGGGGAATTTTTTGGCGCAAATTAATCAGATTTAATGTTAAGTGTTGGCCTACGTATTCACAGGATCTGAAGATCCTTCAAATGAGACAACGCCGTCAGATTGGTCTGATTGGTCAGAAGAAAGCAATGCGCCGCCAGGATGCCGCGGAATTGTTAATCCCAACTATCCAGGATTTCATCATCTCGGTCCCTCCTTACTTTCTGACACTGACTTGACTGAAGACGAACTAGACATACAAGATACTCAAAGAGTAAATGACACTCAAGACTTTTCTGACATTAGAAATGAGTTTAATAATAACATTAAAGAACAACTAAGTTCGGAAAATATCAATCAACTAAATGGTCATAATTTTGAACCAAAGATATTTTACGATAAACCAAAATTCAACATTCATGTACGTCAATGTTTAATTATTATTATTATTATTATTGCAATAGCATTGTAATGTTTTTCTCATTCGTAGTTGCATAGCTTAATGGTCACTCATATAATTTTTTCTAGAATTTATCTTCTCTTTGCGATGCAGTTATAACTCCATCAGAAAAATGTATGAATTATGTAAGAGCTGTGGAAATTTCTCAAAACGAGAACGTTACAGAACCAAAAGTTAATGAAGCAGTAGAGAAATTCACTGAGGAAAATAATTTTCAACTGTTTGAGACAGCTCTGAGGAAATGCGAAACAGAAGATTCTGTGGTCGAAGTTGAAATTGTCGAGTTAATGACCAGTGTCAAAGAAACACTCCAATTTCCAGAAATAGAAGAAATATCTGAATTCAGTAAAACTGTCGAAGTTAGTCAAAGTCAAGTATACTATTATAAAGAACCTAGTTCTTTTTTCATTAAACGATTCTATTTATTCAATGAAAAAGAATTAAATTTTAATTTTTAACAGTAAGTAAGTAAGTAAGTATAATTAATATTTCGTTAAATTATAGACATCTGAAGACGTGGATCTGATACGGGAAGCAAAAGAATTGCCTCGACAAATGGGGGCATCTATTACCAACAATGTCGAAGATTCGGCAAACAACACTGACTCTGAAAGTTATTCTGATGAAAGTCAACCCTTCTCAAAACTAGATGAAATTGATCTTTTGTCTAGTATAGGACGAGACATTGGTGTTGATCTTGAGAAATATGTTCAACCAGTTCCAGATGTTGTTGCAATGAAGACAGCTGAAAATCGATCACCAAGAACACGATTTGTTAATGCATTAGTAATTGGAGCACAAAAGGTGGATACAAATAAACTTTTGAATGAAAAATTGCCTGAAAATGCAATTACAGATTTCAAGAAAAAAGAAAAACTGGTGAAAAATCAAGCTAAGAGAAAAGAGTTGACGCATTTTGGATGTTCAGATAAGTTCACCAGAGATGTTGGAAATATATCGGGTAAATTTAACAAATTTCATTTTTAAATATTTTATATAAATTAAATTTTACTTTCATAGAAAAGAAGTAGCAAATATAAAAATAAAATTTTACGTAAAAAGGTAAATGGATTCTTTTTCTTTTCAAATTGTTTTTGAATCAAAAAATTATTGTTGACACTATTTTGGAACAGCTTTAAGTTTTACTGTACACTCCTTTAAACATTTCTACTATAACTATGTTCATTATTTTTAACGGTTTGAACGATTATTCAATAATTCTACATATATAATATAATAATAATAATAATAATAATAATAATAAATATAAATATAGAAGTATGAGATGGGAAAAGTAAAAAATATCAGTGAGATCTAAACTTTTCTATCTCAGAAAAAAAATCTTAAACTAATAAATAATTAAATTTTAAAAAAGGATAGAACATTTTTGATACTGATATTGATTTTGGAAGATTTTACTTGCAGAAATATGTGCAAGCATATGGAAAAATAAAATAGTAGATATTAATTTTAGGTAATTTTGATGTCTACAATATTGAAACAGCAATGCCAAAAATTGACTTAGATGCAATCGAAATACATTTGATGGCAGCACGAGAAGAAGAACGTCGGGTAAGTAACAATTATATGGCTCATTAATATTTATACATATATTCACATTTTTCAAAATGAAGAATATTATTAGCTTTTAGTACGGCTTTCATTTTTTCAATTCAACAGCAGGGTGTCTCTATTTCAATTCTCTATTTGTCTATATTAGTCGGTAAATGTAAAATGTAATTTCACAATACATTTATACTTTCACTATGTAGTATTATAAAAGTATGTCTATCAAAATAGTTCAGTTCAGCAGCGTTACGTGATTAGCTATATTTTCATCTCTAATTTACTTATCATTAAACTATTAATTGTACAATAAGTAATACAATTAAAAAATTTCTTGATCAAACTATTCAAATTAGAATATTTAGAAAATTATGATTAGAAGTGGAAAAAATCGCAGTCATTACAAAAAAGATTCACGATTTATAAATGAATTATATACGTTCACATACGATAAAGATACTGATTTCGTAAGTGTTTTGCTTCATAAATATTTTTTATTTTATTTATTTATTTATTTATTTAACAAATATCGCTATATTCTTTTCATTATAATTTTACGTGTACAATTTTTAATTAAAACTACAGCTATATATAGTTTAAAAAAATATTTTTTACATATTTGATTATCTGGTAATTAACTTTTGCTAAATATATAATTATAATAATAAGTATTTGAAAACTTCTTCAACTAATACAGTATTATACTAAGTAAAGGGAATAGATATAGTAGACAGAATGGTTAGTTTTGATAAACAGATACTGGCATTTACTATAAAATTGATAAATAAATAAAAAAAAAACCATTTTACGATAATAAAAACAATTTATCATTTATTTTTATAGAGAAGAAATGACAGAGAAGAGATTCGAAGAAAATTGGCTATGGGTTCAGATGCAGATGAACTTAAAGTTGAAAAAAGCAAAAAACCTAGTCTTCAATCGCGCCTTCAAAATGGTATGTAAATTTTGTTTTTTGACATTTTTCAAAAACCCTTAAAATTTCTTACAAAAAAGTATTAAGATTTTTTCTAAATTCTTTCCAAGTTTCATTTTTGTGTATTCTCAATAATATTAGAAGTGATTAATATTGATAACCTTAATGAATCAACATAAATTTAGGTATGAATTTACAAATATGCTTTATGAATGAAGCATCTTCAGATACAGAAACTGGAAGTACAGAAAAAGAGAATTTGGTTAATTCAACTTCATCCATGATGACAGGTCAATGTCATGAAATTCTTGGAAGAAATTTAATACCTCAAGTATTGAGTCTTCCACCGTTAAGACTTGACATTGTTTCTAATTCTGCGCCAGTTGACGAAGTTGACTTTTTTACTCGACAAACAAGATTGCAAATGGAAGCGAAAATTGCACTTTCCCAAGCTAAGGAAATGGCTCATATGCAGGTGGAGGTTGAAAGGCAAAAACTCAAACACAGTCCTATCACCGAAATGGTTCGATCGAGTCTTGCGAAGGTAAGATTCATTATTCATCAAAACGTTTCTGTCTATCTGTGGGCAAATAAAAGATTATTAACTATTATTAAATACAGATTGGCATTCAGCTGAGTGAAGAGAGACGAAGACTTTCTCGAATATTACTAACGGAGCTAAATGTTGCTCAACTTCAAGTTTTGGCGAATGATCTTCATGCACGAATAGCCACATTAAATGAGAATTTGGTTGAAGGTTTGCTTAGAAGAGACGATCTTCATATGGAACAAGACTCAATGCTGGTAGATGTGGAGGATCTTACACGATATTTGTGAGTTGTTAAATGGAGCACATTCACAGTATAACACTAGCAAAAGCTATTGTACTTAATGCACCAAGTGTCATGGGTGCGTCTTTATAGTCTTTATAGAAATATCACGCGAGACAAAAGACGTACCTATGGATGCAAGCTATGATGCAACTTTATTGTTGCACAAAACTTATTTATTAGAACTTACAGTAAAACTTGGTTTATTCAAGATACTGTGGAGAGGAAATATCAAGAGTAACAGATAAGATTCGAGTTTTTTTGCCTTATCCGAGAATACAGCTCGATTAAATTAATGAATTTTGGTGCCTCGGATAATGCGGAAATTAAGTTAATCGAAGGCCCTGTAAACGAGGTTTTACTGTTACATAACGAGTTTATATGCAAATAACATTAATCAATAAATTATCCACTATGTTTAATGTAGAGGTGCCAAGCAGGAATCGTTAAGAAAGAAACAGCCTTTTAAGGGGAAAATTGTTTCCTTAAACCAAACATACAAACATCAATATACTCCTAATTCACCTCATCGTCAAGCAAACAATGAAATAAAAAGTCAACAGTGATCAATGCAAGTCTAACCAATAACCAAACGTGCATCTAAGTAATTATCAAGTTTATAACATAATAAATAAATTATTATCAATGTAACAACAAAGAAAAGAGTTGCAGCAATATTGACTTGCAACCCTAACTTAATGTTCTTATATAGGAACAATGTAGCAGAAATAATAGCAACAGATTTGTGCAATATTGACAATATTGCTACAATATTCAAAGAAAAGAAAGAAGATGTAAATTCGCGTAAAATTCTTATCTTCATAGCATCATCGATCGTTTCTACAACTTTGCATGTTACCATTTTCTACAATTCAAATTCAACATTAAAATATGTTTTCGTCCAATTAGAAATGATGATGTTGCAAAACTAATGCATGTTACCTGTTATGAAGAAAAGAAATTGCATAAGTTAAGTACTAGATTAAATATTGGAAATACCAGTATTAAATTTGCTAAATATATCTATGTTTTTCATAGTAAACTACATAAATGAAAAAAACTATAAAATATCTTTTATTATTTATGTAATAAATTCTAAACTGTCTGTAATAGTAAACAATGACTATTAAAACTGTGTTTCATCTATATAACTTTTAATAATATTTAGTGGATTTATTACTGTAATTTCTAGTAGTTTATTCGATGCTTATTCAAGTACTTTTTCATTCTAGATATTACCTATATGGAGAAATATTTGTAGTCGAGAAAAAGTCCCCGAGTAATAATTTCCAAATTTTCAGTATTCATGAGTTAAAACAATATACGATTGATATTTGTAAGAGTTATATCCGAATAAAACACTTAGATAACATAAAAGTCCAAACTATTTAAAACTATTGTTTAGATTATACATATTAATCAAATACAATTCAAAGTTTAAAACTTGCCTAAACGAATTCAGAAATGTATTTAATCCAAGTCCGCTTACATTAGATTCACTAAAAGTAGAACAAATCTATTCAATCTTCATTTACCAACAATAATGTTTATATTTTAAACTTAAATAGGAATTATGAAACATTATAAGTTGTACAAAAATTCACATAAAATATAACACATTATAAAAATTTTATTCTTACTTTCACAAGCAAAATTACTTTTAAGCTTTCTGAAAATTCATTATTAATTATCATTTAAATAAAGTTAGAAATTATATTTGAGCACATGACCAAGTGCGCATCAAGAATCCATCATTTTATTTCTTCTTTTATATTTTACGTTTTATTTTCAGCGCATCATAAAAATATATATATGTATATTTTATATTACTACTTATAAGTAGTCAGAATTTACTTAATAAGTAGCATTACTTACATCAAGTTTAGTTTTCTTATATAGTTATTTTCGGAATCCTTTATTTCTAAAGTGACGATTTGCATAAAATTCATCAAGTTTTCAGCAATGTATAGAGAAAAGTATAGATTTAATTGTTATCATAGTGAGAACTGATTTTATAATTTTCAACGGTACTGTATACTATATGTAATTTTTATGTAATTGTAGGAAAGTCAGAGCCAATAGTAGACATTATCTAAATAATAATTTTAATAGTAATCTTATAAATATACAACTTGTAAATGACAAAACCATAACAAGTAGCTACAAATTCGCCATCATTCTATCTTTTTCTGTATTGATAGTTTTGATTTTCATTTAGAAACAGACTGGAAAAGGCACAGAATAATTAGTAAAAAGTTTTCCTTAAAATTTCATGTATACAATTATGTTTAACTCTTGAATGGAAGCACCAATGATTAAGATTTCAGTAAATTAAATGTTTACTGATTATAAAATTCTTCCGCAAAGTTACACCTTTCTCATGAATTTCAGAAATTCTTTAAATACTTACAGCTTTTATTAAAGATTAAAAATTTTACTATGATAATAATAATAATAATAATAATAATAATAATATGAATATTACAGCAAATCTTTAAGAGATTAAATTATTCTTACTGTACAAAACTTAGGTCCAGATAATTTTCTTCTAAATAATTCATAATAAAAGAACTTTTCCCTGAAATTGCAATTTTTTTCAATAGTTAATATACATACATGTTTTTAGAAAATGTTACTCTCGGCACAAAAGTAATGTACTATTTTTATTATTTCTTGAATAAGTTAAAAGTTTCTTCCACGTTTTTTTTCTGTTAACAGGAATTTATTTCGGATTTGCGTTCTTGAATTACTTCATCAATACATAGTAAACTAATTTAATTAAGTTATAATTCGAAATGTGAAAATAGATATATACACAAATTATTGTTCATAACAATATTAAAATTTATATAGAAATTATGACATTAAATTCAATTTTTGTATTTGTTTGTTCCCATGTACTAATTTTTTTTTGTTTTTTGTTTTTTTTTTGTTTTTTTTTGTGAAATAGCAATTATATTTACAATTATCATAGTTGTTTAAAAATATGTTGTTGGGTTAAGTTCAGTACATTACTAGGCGCACAAAATATTATTCATTTAATAATTGTAAAAAATTATTTTTGATAAGTACAAATAGTAAGCAAAACTAGTAACTCCAACATTTAGCAATGTATTTATCCGTTTTTGTTCATATTTTGCAAACTATATGTCTATTTGCACAATTAAACATTAAAAAAAAATATGTCGATCAACAAGTTTTATAACTGAATATATGATTTTCTCCAATTTACAAATGCATTAAAATTATTAGTCAAAGCATTAATTTTGAAATAATAAAAGTTGCAAAATTATGTACAGCATACTTTTTATATCTGTAAACACCTTTTTGAAAGATCATTATTTATATAAAATCAATATAAAAATAGCTGTTTTAAACATTTTATACTAAAAGTCACATTGAAATTTGAACGATAAGTAAAAAAATTTATGCGATTTATGCAAACATGAGCTCAAGTGTATTTGTCTTGATGAAAAAATATAATTATGACAAAAATACAAGACTACTTTCAGCCATAAAAATTATTTAGTAAACGGTATGAAATGTATAAAAATATTATGAAAAAGATTACATTTTTACAAGTTTTGCAATAATTCTCAAGTGAAAAATCACATACGTGGCACAGTAGCAGATAATTTACGATTATCTGATTTGATTGGGCATTGTGTGGTCAATAAACAAAAGTTTAAATTTTAATTGACATATTAGTAATGACGTTAAAAAGTGTCATCGAATTAATGGCAGTCACTTGCCCATACTCGCATTCGCAGGTAATGTAGCAGACCTTTGTTGTACTGACAAATAAGGCTTGAGCGTTGACCTCGTCGATTCTCTGCAATTAGGAGAGTTATTATTAATTTGCTTTAACAATAATCGTAAACTAAAGCTGGTTCAAAATTCACAACAAACGACACTTTACAAAAGAGAGAAAAAGAAATAAACAATTTTAAAGTACGTCCTTTGTTCTCAAAGAAAAAACAACACATGCAAACAATACACACAACATGATATGTATAATTATAGATTCTTATGACAATTTGTAGAAGAAAGATGAAAAGAGAGAGAAAGTTAGTTGTTGTTGTTGTTGCATTATCAGATTTAAATTGTGATTAACTATCATGCAGTAAAAATATTTAAAAAAAAATTCTTATTAAAAACAACCAAAAACATATGTAATAAAATAGAAATGTCTACTCTGCTAGGACATTATGCAATTACTTCAAGATAGGCTTACACCAAAAGGTAATCTAACACAATGTCTACTTGTAGACAAAGTGTAGACTCAAAGTAAATGTCCATTAATATAATGTGACAAGTGGACCATATTACCATTTATTCGAGAATAAAAATTAAATAAATAAATTAAATGTATAAGGTAAATCCTTGCCAATATGGAGAGAAAAGGATAAAAACAACTCTAACCTCTCTACACCCAATCATGCGGTGACACAACAGAAAAGAGCAATTTAGTTCCCAGTTGAGCTGCTCTGCTACGCTACCTTGGCGAAACACGTTGTCCTGCTCCATCCATATGTGAATTTGCTTTGTATCCATACTTTTGAATTCTCCTCGATAATCGTGTTACCCAATATTTCTGATCATCAGGACTTCCCGCGAGAATGAGCAACTCCCGGGCGCTGTTAGGATCATAGTGTAATTTGCATGGGGCTATGGCGTTTTCTTTTTTATCTAAATGCTCCTTATGAACCTTTATATGACACCCTAAAAATCAAATTGAACTGTATGCAATAGCCGCCAGATTTAGGAAATCATGTCACTTCCTACTTCCAAAAATAAATTCCAAGTACTCCATGTGAGTACAATGAATAATATTACATACTCTATAATTGCAAAAAATTGTTTAGCATTTCACCCAAAATTAAGTAATGAAATTAAGTAATTTTAATTAAAAAATATTATTGAAATTGTTAAGAGAAAAGAAGAACTTACTTCTGCATTCAAGAGCAGGTGGTGGACGAAACATATGCCACAACTGCTTTGAACATACTTCACAAGTGGTTGGCATGTGGTAGGAAATAGAAATAAATTCATGGCCTTTAAGTGCTTGAGGAATTGATTTGTCAGTCAACTGAGGAAGTTCCACTCCTGGTAAAGCATTACCTTCGTCACCAGGGCGTCTTGCTTCACCTTCACCAGCATATAACAACTAAACAAATCATTAACCAAATAGTAAATATTTCAATGCATAATCATAAGTATTTAATATATCCATCCAACTACCTGAAATATCCTAGGAATATCTTTGGCATCTGCTCGAATCACGTCTTCTTGAGTGACAGATCTCACGTGAAAAACTTTACTCAAGTCCAATATTAAAACAGGATCAGCATTAATTTTATCGCTTTCACTATTGTAAAAAATAATTTTCTTGGATGACACAACGACATATTGTTTTTTCCAACCGTGTCTTTTAATATTTTGCTTATTGGGAACATTCAACCAACCCTCCAATCTCATGGCACCATGCTCAGATAAAACAGAGTCTTCTCCGTCATTTTCAACGGAGGAAACACTAGCCGTCTCTGAATTAATAGATGTTATTTTCATTTGTAGTGTTTCGATTTCAGAGTCTTTCGAGTCAAGTTCCATTTGAAGTTTCAATTTGGATTGATTCTCTTCGACAAGTTGGGCCTGAAATAAATAGTGTAAAATAGATGAAAACAAAATTTTACTATACTCAAATTACACTCAAATACAAACCTGCAAGTCCTGGAGATCTTTTTGCCATTTCGCAGACAATTGGCCATACTTTTCTCTTTCCTGTGTAAGTTCTTGTTGAAGCCTTCGACATTCCTTTTCTTTTTTCCTTAAATCTGCTGAAGATGCTTTATTTTTCGTCTTTCCACCAATCGACAAATCTTTTCTATTCACTATTTCTGCCAATTTATTTACAGCTTGCAATTTGAGAAGCTGTTCTGTTTTCAGTTTGCTGCTCAGTCTTTCTATTTCATCGACATTTGATTGCTCTTTGTTGAGTTGGTTCTGAATTTCTTTGAAACGTTTATTTAATTCTTCCTTCTCCTTTAAATATTGTTCCACTGTTTTCTTCATTTCTAATTCGTTATCTTTTAATCTATTGACAACTTGCTCCTTGCAATTTAATTCTTGATGATGTTTAGCTATACTGTCTTTAAATTCTAATTCTTTCATAGTTCTTTCCTTTTCTAAATCAGCCACTGTTTCTTCAGCAATAGATCTTGCTAATGCTTCGGCATCTCCTCTGGCAAGAGCAAGTTCAAGCTGATGACAAAACGAATTTCGTTCTTCCTCTAGTTCTTGATGTGATCTACTTTTATCATCAAGCTCTTCACGGAGCTCTTGTGTCTGCGTTTTATATAAAGTCTGTATATATACAAAAATTTACACATGATAAAACGATAAATAGTAAAGAAAAAACAAAGTAATATAACTTGCACACAAAACAGATTTATTGCTCAAAAAACATTCACACACACACACACACACACACACACACATAATTATAAAAATTTTTTACCGAAAAGTATGCCTCAGCTTCTAGTTGTTCTTGAAGTTCTTTCATTTGAAGTTGATCGACGTTTCTTTGGGTTTTTAAATGGTGCAATTCTTCTTCAATTTGCCGTTTTGATTCTCTCAACTGCGCAACTTCATCCATTAATTGTTGTTCTCGAGCTCGTAATCGTCCAGCTTCGGAAGATTGTTGAGCTAGTTCTGTTTGCAAATTATTCCTCTTTTGCTGTTCCTGGTCTGCTTGTCCTTGCAGTACTTTGACCTTCTCGACTTCTTGACGATGTTCGCCTTCAAGTTTCTGTAAACGTTGCTGAATTTGCCGGTAATCCACGGATAACATAGAAGTTTGTCGTTCTTTCTCTTGAGCGAGTAATTCTGCTCGTTGCCTACCGCACTTTTCTTCATTCAACTTTACTCGTAAAGCTAACAAAGTTGAACAGAATGAATTATGTTAATAATAATGCAAAACAAACTACAATGAACTACAATTAACATATTATAGAAGTGAAAAATATGCTTAGAAATATTGTTACCTTTAACAACTTCGAGATTTGCTTCTTCTTTTGAGAGCATTCTGGACCTCTCTGTCTCCTGATGAGCGACAACTTCTTGGTCATATCTGGCTTGTGCTGCTTTCAATTCAAGAGTTAAAGTAGCCGCCTCCTTTTCTAATTCTGAAATTCTTTCATTTAGTTGTCTGTTATCCAAAGTAGCTTTTCCTTCTCTTTCACGACTATGGTCCAGTTCTTGATGTAAGGCAGAAAGTTTTGTTTCCAGTTCTGCAGTAAAAGAAGATGCTTGTGATCGGGAACTTCTTTCTTTTGATAATTGACCCTAAAATTAGAGAATTGAGAAATGAATTCACAAATTATAAGTTGTAACAAGTTTCTTTGAATAGAAATTTTTACCTGTAAAGCTGCAACCTCTTGTTGCAAAGAATCCCTTTGAGCTTGTAATAAATTTCTTGCCATTTGCAATTCATTAGCCATTTGTTCTGCTGCTTGTCGAGCAACAGTTACTTCTGTCGACTGCTTTCGTAGTCTACTAACAGTTTCAGTTTCTCTCTCAAGCTTAACTTGCATCTCTTTTATCTGCTTTTCTAAGCTTGTGATGCGTTCAGATGTTTGTTGTGAATTGTTTGCATCCCTCACTCTCCTCGTTTGCTCCTCGTCGAATTTTTTTTTCAACTCCAGAAGTAACGACTCTGCTTTCCTACGAACATCAGTTTCCTGTTCAATTCGCCGTTGGGCTTCTTTATGACTATGTCTTAAAAGAGCCAATTCCTTATCAGCCCTGCCTGCCTCCTCTCTCAATTGAGCTTCTCGCTCTGTAATTGCTTCTAATTGAGCTGTTAAAGTTCGATGTCTTATATCTAAACCTTCCATTTGTCGTCTCTCTCGTTCGAGTAAGTTTTCTAACTGTGCCAATCTTCCTTCATCACTGATACCATTATTGACATGATTCTCAAGACCATCAACAGACTCTCTACTATTATTAACCATTAACTGATAATCTCCCGAATAAGTAAATCCAATAAATGGTAAATGATTTCCAGAAAATGCTTTAGGAATCGGAAAACTTTCCTCTGGCCCGTCCTCCTTTTCCAAGTCATCGAAATTACTCGTGTCATCGTCTCCTGTCAATTCTGGTACCACTGGTGGCACACTTTCTCTCAAAGTCTCAAAAGTCCACTGATCATTTTTAAAAAACAGGTGATTTTTAATTTCGTCGACTCCATTGCTACCTAAACGTCTCGTTCTATCAGTAAGAAATCCACAAATTAGACTCTTTGCTGCTGGAGTTATGTCGACGTCCGCGTGAAAATGAAGGGAATTTCGATGATCCATAATTTTTGAGTAGGTTCCCACCAAAGAGTCCGCATAGAAAGGAGTGTCGCCAACTAACATTTCATAAAGAAAAACTCCAACAGACCACCAATCACATTCGCGACCGTACACACCTTCTCCACCTTGCGATTGAAGTACCTCGGGTGATATATAATCGGGCGTACCCACTGCAGTATCGGAGCGCACCAAACCGTCCTAAAATTAAATTCATTTTTATATTTATATTTTTTTTAATATTGATTGCAATTTAAATAAGCAACAAAAGTCTTTACTCACAGCGTCCATTCGCATACAAGTGCCAAAGTCTGCTAATTTTAAATGGCCTTGTTTATCAAGAAGCATGTTGTCTGGTTTAACATCCCTATGAACAAATCCCATATTGTGTATCGCATCCAGCGCGAGTACGACTTCTGCACAGTAGAATTGTGCCCACTTTTCCGGCACATCATAATTAGACATCATGTTCACTAAATCACCACCTGGCATGTAATCCATAACCATGTAAAGGTATTTGTGATCTTGAAAGGCGAAATGTAATTGAACGATCCATTCAGAATTTGCGTGAGCCATAATATCTCTTTCCTCCCAAAAGAAAGCCGAATCAGATCGCTTTATCTGCAAGTTTCATTCAATTCAAATTAAATGGTGAAATTACTCTTGAAAACCCTTCGAACATAATATTTAATATTTGCAACCAACCATTTCAAATTTACTGAGAATCTTCATAGCAAAAACTTTCTGAGTGGACTTGTGTCTGACCAACTGCACTTCACCAAATGCTCCACGACCAATAACTTTTATTAAATTGAAGTCATCTGTTCGCATTCGCATTTTATGAATTTCCTGCGCAACTGAGTCATCTAAAAAAATTTCAGAAAGTTGTATTAACATCGACAAAATTAGATTAAACACATAGAGAAACATTTTACTTACATCTATTCATAAATGTCTCAATGTTTTTCATCCGCTTGACGCTAGGGTGATCACAGTCTGCTACAAGAGCCTGCACGGTATCTAATAAACAATCAATATTTGCATTACTTCGAGGATCTTTTATACGATCTTCGAGAGCTCGAAGGCGTCTGGTGCGGTCTTCATCGCGTGCAACCTCCATGATTTTCTTTTTAGTCTTAAAGCTTTCGCAACACAGTCTTTACCGTGCTCTTTTGATTATTGTTCATTAAATCAAAAAATCATACATCTTTCATTACATATAGAAAACATGTGACAACTTCACAGCCATTATTACAAATGAAATTTCATTTTTTCTGAAAAAAATAATAAAACTTGATTAATAAAAAAGTTTCGATAATAATAATAATAATAATAATTATTATTATTATTATTATAAGTGCAACAATACTCTACAAATAAATATTTCATTATATTTTATTTCATATAAATTTTAATCAATTGTTTTAGTCTAGAACAAAGCAACAATTAATATAAATAATTTTTTTCATTTTAATAAGAATGTTTTAAATAATGTTGAAAAAAGATTTAAAAAAAAAATTCAAGTAGCAAAATGATGCAGAAAATGTAAGTTTTGCAAATAAATTAATTGTAAAATAGAAATCTAGTGTTGAAAAGTACCTACATTGGAAAGTTTTTTTTCTCTGTCTATATTTAATGGCCAGCGTGCACTTGTAATTAAACTCCATGTACTTGTTCAACCAAAAATAAAATCACACTACTTTAAAATAAGTATATGCAATAAAAAAAGGTAAAAATTATTTGTTGACAGAATGAAGGAATACAGTTGTCTGTGACATCAGCGATTGTCTCGAGTTTAGGAGGGTCCAACGGCAGGTGCTACAAAGACGCCGTTTTCTAAATATATTTTCAACACAATAATCAATCAACAAAAGAATTCACATTTACGTACCTATAGAATCACCAAGATAGTGTCCAGCACTTTGTTAATACTATAAAAAGTCGACAAATAAAACTGCATTCTCGATTACTTTGCGTAGTAAATGAATATTTTCCAGCTGAGCGGTACATGCGCCATTTGGAAAATGTACTGCACTAATCAAAACCAAGTTTCCTCTATACATACATACAAGCATGTATATATACTACGTAGAATATAGAAGAATTCCCACGTTTCACTTGCATTCCATTCAATCTTGAAATATTTATTTATTCCTGCATATAGAAAACTTGAAATTACTTAAAATGTAGAAAAATTAAATTTAAAAACAATTTTCCCCACCTGTATATCAAAATGCATAAATCTCGATATGTATCAAATCATCTCACGCATATAGATTATTTATACATATATACGATATATACATAAAACGACATGACAAACTTACCTTATTTTTATAGGTTATGTTCGATAGTATTATCTCCACCCATACTATAACGTTGTAGAAACTGCATGAGTTTGTGTGTACATACACATATAAAAATGAGACTTGAGGAATATATTACTTAAAATCTTAAATAAGTTATTGTTAAAATTCTTTCATAAATCATATGATTTTATATATCATTTTAAAAATTAAATACTTCCTTTTATTATATGCAATGTTTATAAAAAAAAAGTTCAACGCACGAAGCAGTCAAGATGGCGAAGAGTCTTGCTGTGTTTAGAAAATAAGTGGAATTTGTATTTTGACAGATCGCTTTAAAGCTATTGAGTCATTTTCTCAAACTGATAATATTTATAAGGTTTTTGTCTTCATGTTTCATCTCGTAAATACTCATAAATATTAAACGTTTATTTCTTCTTGTGTTTCTATGCTATTCATTCATAATTTGTTTCTGATGGATACTTTTTTTTATTCTTCTTATTGTTTATGTTTAACTATACCAACATATTTATAGCAAGCGCAAGAATAGACACGTCCGTAACCCCACGTCATATACCAAGAGAACGATTACTTGAGTTTCTCCTAGAAATAATATATTTTCTGATTATACATTATCATTTAATACGGAAAACAACACGGATCATTGTCAGAGAAATGTAAGTTTTTTTTGCAACTTTTCATTCAAAATTTTTCATGTACATTGTAGAAAAAAATGTGTCAAAAATATTTAATGTACTTTTTACATTGTATTCGCATTACATATAATAATTTTTACAAACTTGTCAACAACTTTTATTAACAATTATACTAAATAAATGTCTAAATGTTTTATGAAACAGTTTAATAAATATAGTACTGCAATAGAGTGATTAATGGTTTATGTAATAATGTTTATGTGTTTAGTTCGACCAGCATCCATCGAAAAAAATGGGATTCCCCTGTGATTGGCAAACAAAAAAACAAAAAGTGTCACAAAGAGGACAGTATCTCTTAGAAACCGGACAATGGTCAGATTGCAAATTTATCGTTGGTCGAGAACCACACCAGCAGGTCCTCGAAGGACACAAGGTATTCTTAGCCATGTCGAGTCCTGTTTTTGAAGCCATGTTTTATGGAGGAATGGCTGAGAAAAGTGACCCGATACCAATTCGAGATGTTCAACCAGAAGCTTTTAAAGCTCTTTTAGAATATATTTATACTGATCGTGTGGATTTAGGATCATTTGAATTGGCTTGCGAATTGTGTTATTGTGCTAAAAAGTACATGCTGCCTTTTCTCGTTGAAGAATGTACAAAATTTTTGTGGTCAGACTTATCTCCAAAAAAAGCCTGCAGAGCTTATGAATTTGCCAAGCTTTTTGAAGAACCAGTATTGATGGAAAAATGTTTGCAAATAATATGCACAAAAACACTTGATGTCTTCAAAGAATCTAGTTGGGATGAAATAGAGTTAGGAACTCTTTTAACAGTTTTCGAGCAAAACGAATTGTTAATTTCTTCTGAGATTGAATTATTCACTGCTCTAGAACGATGGTCAAAAGCAGAATGTGTCAGAAAGTCATTGGATCCCCTAGATAAAAAATCACAAAGATCTGTTATTGGCAATTCTTTGACAAAAATTAGATTTTTAACATTAACACCCCAAGAATTTGCTGAAGGGCCGGGACGATCAAGTTTATTGACGAAAGAAGAAGCTTTTGCAATATTAATGAATATTTCGTCAAGCAACAGTGAAATTTCTATGCCTGAAGGCTTTTCCACAAATACACAGAAAAGATATAACACTAAGATACATCAAAAAACAGTAGGTTATCAACTAATTATTAAAGACTTGTATAAATGAACTTTAAAGTGTTTTACACAAATTTATTGTTTTAAAGGTTCCTATAATTGAGTGGACAGCCAAACGTTTATCAAACCTTGAAGAGTTGTATCCCAAGTGTACAACTCCGTACAAGGTAGATAGCCCCTTTTTTTCCTTCAATTTTCCTACAACGTCAATGGGACGTTCAACGCTTGTACCACTGACTGACGATTTAGATCATCGAACAAATTCATTGAGAAGTGGCCCTTCATCTAATTTAGCATCAGGAGAACTTCCTTCAACGATTATTGCTTCTCATACAGTTTTCGACAGAGATGGAGTCAAATATTATTGCACAAGGAATGTTCTTACACCACTAGATTGTGTCAATACAAGCGTATTGGATTGTTCGGTTACATTTACAGTGGATAAAAATATTTGTGTCCTCGGTGTCCAAGTACCAACACAAATACAAGTGAGCACAATGAAACAACATTTTCATTGCTTCTTAATATCCAAAAATTATCATCTTTTATTCGATTTCATTTCAGTTGGCTAACCAAGGAAGTATGTTTCCAATGGATTCTTCATATACAGAGGTTTTATATGCTCACCTCCTCGATTCAGATGGTTCACGATTGACGTACACTCACTTTACGACTAAAGTTGACAGCGGTACTCTTGTTGAAATTACTTTCAACCGTCCCGTTTACATACAAAAGAATAAGGTAAAGTTTATGCATTTAGAATATGGACATATGGATAGAATATTTCATGTAATTGCAATTCTTGTCAATAGGTATATCGAGTCGGAGTTGTTTTCAACAAAGTTGGACGGTATCCGATGGGAATTTGTTCTCAAAGTATGAACTGTGATACTGTTCTTTTCACATTTGGAGTTGGTAATGTAGACAATAATACTCGAGATGGATTAATCAGATCTATTGTCTTTACTTATCACTGAAACTCACCAAAACTTTCAACATCATCAAGAAAATAAATCAGAATGAATTGTCAAATTGTGATATAGGAGACAGTGTTGTATATGTTTATATTAGCCACATACATTTTTTGTGCGTGAATTGTTATTTGTCAAACTAAAGACAATTTAAAAATACATGTACAAATTTGAATACATTTTAATATGAAATATTAATTAATTATTATACTACAACACAATATAGATATATAATTATAAAATTAGACATTTAGCTTATTTTCTGAGCATTAGCCCAAGCAAAATAATATTTACATTGAGTTAGAATAATACAATGTCGTCCTCGAGATAATATTGCATGGAATTATTACTGTAATGTAAAATGGAAATAATATATGTAGTGGTAAACACTATTACAAAATGTTGTTAAATTTCAAATACTTTTAATATGCCATGCTATATTCATTTTAAGACACCTATATTTTAAATCAAGGTACTGCACTGCTAAAAACTAACATTATTATTGATTAGAATTTATTATTTTATTTATTATTTGATATTACATTAAAGTCCATTTTGTTGTTTAAACTAATGCATAGAAAATAAACTAAAAAGCAAAAAAAAAATATATATATATATATATATATATATTTACATATAATTATTAATCAATCATATTTATATAAGAAATTTTTATTTAAGCACAAATTATATTTTCTTGTTTATGAATTTGTATTATTAATATTATTATTAATACATGTATATTATATGTATAAATTATTTTTAATTGTATATATATATATATATATTAAATTACGAAAGAAAAATAAAATAAAACTTAAAAAGCCTATTTATAAACTAATAATATATATATATATATATATATATATATATATATATATATTTATGAAAAGTTAAAAATTATAATGAATTGAATGAGTTTCTATAAAAATTTGATTTGTGTAATTTTTTACCTACATAATAATTAAGTTGAAAATATATATTGTATATAACATTAAATTCATAGCTCGTTGAAGCAATCATAGATGATACAAAAATATAAATCATCAAGTATTTCTTATAATTGTTAGATTTTGATATATGTATTAACGCTTTTATGATTTTTTTTAACAAAACTAATACCGTAGTACTTATAAATAATTTATAAAATAGAAATATTTGATTCAATAACTAAGTATAGTAATTACTATTTGGCAATAGAAGATAAATCTGTAAGTAAAGGAAATTGTAAAAATTTTGTAAAACAAAATGTAATTTGTTTCTAGCTCCGACATAAATTGAGCTGGAACACAAAAATTAAGGTACATAGTTGAGAAAAGCGAATACGTGATTTGAACTGATTAATATGCATACTTAATATTAACAAAGAAAAATTAAAAGTTAACAACAGAAAAAATAATAGTGTGTTTACTTATAACCCTATGTAAACTTTATAAACTTGCAAACAATTGTGTCATTTCTAATATTCCCAAACAAAAATTTATTTACATTTTTTTTAAATTGAAAATTTTTTCCATTTCTGTTTTTACTATTAAATAAAAAATTAGTACTTTGCGCACCAAGTGTAGAAAAAATAAATCCTATTTTAAATAGTTTTAAATAACAAATTTCAGCAAAGCTGACACTGTAGAAAATACTGAGAAAACTGTAAACTTTGTGCTCAATGTACACAAAAGTTTATTATATAGATAGAAAAATGGACCAATCAAACATTAACTTAAATGAATTAAATGTGTATAATTTATTATTATTTTCAATAATAGATATTTAATATACCTAACTCGAGAAAAATCGAGCAGAAAGCGTTGGAATGAGGGTATAATAATAATTAATATGAAATTGTAGTTTATTATAAAAATCTTTAATTCATTTTCTAATTCTCAGTCTTAGAAGACTTAAAAATTTTTGTTTTTTAATATAAAAATTAGATCAATAACATTACGTTTATATAATTTATATAATTTTGTACATTTTTTTTGTTATTGTTAACAAAACATTTTTATTAAATATTGAATTTAAATTTGTTGTATTGGATTCAATTATAATAAAAAAGGACAAAAAACTTATTCATGTTTTATGAATAATGAAGTCCCATGTTTCGCTCCACCTTAATTTTAAAATTTCTTTAGCACTTAGAGGCGTTATTCCATAGCTAAGAGAAGAAAATTTTCGAAAGACGAAAACAGTTAAGCCAATCCAAAAAATGGCCAATATTTTAAAAATAAACCATAAATGCTTTTGCTTGAAATGAATTCTGTAAAAAAGTAACATTTTATTAGAATTTTAATTTATTAAGAAATGTTCTTAATAATTTGATTTTTTTTCTGATTTTTAGAGAAATATTTAAATTGAAGAATGTTTTTAACTAACCTAAGCAGAGAGTATATATGATCTATGGTACCAACTGTTAACAGAGTTTTATACACAAAGGCTGGTAAATAATGATGTAAAAAAAGAGTCCTTTCTACAAATATAAAAGGCAAATAGTGCAATAAATATCCTGTTAGTAAAACTTGACCAATATTTGCAAATTTATTCCATTCTGCTTCAGAAATATCGTAACAAAGCCTTTTTCGTCTCATCAAATAGAATATTAAAAGTCCTGAATATGTTATTACTGCAATTGTTCCAGTATACCAAATGGCTATATTTCCCAAGAGATATATTTGAGCCTAAATAATAATAAACTTCTAATGAGTTTAAATATAAACATTAAACGTTAAGGATTTTTTAAAAATCATTATTATTATTAAGAGAGTGGTAAAAAAATGGAACCCCAAATATTCTAATACATTTTTTAAGCCCAACAAGTTTTGTTGTAAACAATGTTGCCCTAAAATACATATTTTGAGATACATTTAAGGGGTTCCTTTCCTTTCAACAATTATTTAATGTCAACTCACATTACTTTTAGTAGAAACCCAATAAGCAATGCCCCTAGTTAAGAAAGGCCACTCAAAGGGTCCACTAGAGTACATATGACTATTTTGTACTTCATCAGTGTCAAATAGCATTTTCATTTGTAACTCTAAAAACTTTTCCCAAAACGATAAACTCGTAGCCTTCAATGGAATCATTTCGGCATTAATCAATTCTCGTTCTCTCTGCTTTTGGTCCTCACTTTTTATGTACCTATGTTCCTCTACGTTCCACACAGCATTAGATTGTTCAATTATTCTATCTGCGACAACTTCGTGTTGATTGAAACCCCATTCGGGCAACATTCGCCCACTAAACTTTAGAGCACATTCTGTATTCATGTGAATTAGTCTGATTTGACTCTGAATGGCATGCCAGACATTGCCTGTTTGGTCGCGATTAGAGATTTCCACGCGCCACAGGTTTTGGGCTGACATGGAAACGTTGTAGTCAATGTAGCAAGAAACTTCTTGGCTCTGAGGCGTCATTGGTGCTGCAATGTCGTGCGAATTTAAAGCCCGACTCGTGATTCCATGAACTAATTGTATAATTTCGCCATGTCTAATAGGTTCACTGGGCTTTGTGACAACCAAGTCATTGATATCAGGCCGCTTAACGATCCACCAATTGTTGACGTCTTTGAACGAGTAGCACGTTACTTGCTGCTGATGCGAGCTTCCTCGCTTATCAGGATACCTCAAAGGATATACTTGATTGTGACTGTGTAGCCAACAAGCTCTACCGTACGTGTGACGCAGTGTGATTTGCGAACCATGCGTCACTTCCAAGGGCTGTCCTTTGGTAATACTAGCCAGTCCTCCTTCCAGACTAGCCTGAAACGCACTTGTCATCACGGAATCATGAGGTCCGGCTTTCGTAAGTACTGACAGGTGAACGTAAAATACTCCTAAATAAACTGCTGCCATAATAACGAAGAGAACAACAATTCTCAAAATTAACTGACACCAAAGTATTATATTTGAAACTTCACTTCTTGAAAGTAAGTTCCAATAATCTCGTCCAATCAAGACGAGAGCAAGAAATAATGAATAAAATCCTACATACTTGACACTGAAAAAACAAATATTACTCAATTTCATTATATTTCAACGTTGCTTTCTCAAGCAAATGTATATTCAAAATTAATGATTTTCGAAATTCTCAACACTTTAAACATCAATAACTTGGTAATTTTGAGTCATGTAAACTAGTTGAAAAACCTCATACACATTAAACTTGTTTTACAATAAATAATGGAAATTTCTTCATAGAATTCTTTTAATTTCATCATTTTTAGGGTTTGAAAAATATATTCCTGTATTGAAATTCAATTTCTTAATATTAATCATCGACAACTTTAAGCAAATATTGTGCAAATATTGTCCATGATGGAATATCTTTATCGCGAATAATAAAAATTTAACAATATACGTACCATAATGCACATGTCAAATTCATAGTCCCCAATATTAACCATATCCACCAAGCAAAAGTGAAAGGTTGATCATGCACTTTTCTGAATTTCATTACACATAATAAACCGACAAGTAAAAATTGAATTAAAATACTTTCCATAAGAATGAAACGTGACTGGGTTAAGAGAGCGTTATCTGAAAAATAAGGTTTTATTTCCTGGATGGTGTAATGAAATTTTGCAGTGGAATGTATAAAAAAATATCCGATTAACTACTGCTTTTTTCTCAGACATTTCTTTAGTTTACTTACATTTTACTACATCAGAGAAATAATTTATTTAAGATATTTGCAAATTTTCTCGGCTTTACAAAATAACTGTCCAAATTGTTAGAAACAATATATTTTTTTAAATAAGTGTAAAAAACAAGTGACCGTGTAAAACTAAAAATATTGTTAAACAAATAATGTATGAAATCTATTAATCTTACCAAAAAGCAGCATTAAACCAGTAATTATACAACTCCAATGTCTAAGGCCAAATTCTTTTGATAAATAGTAAGCAGTAGGAATTAGAAAACTTCCACATAAAGCAGGTATTAATCTTAAGGCAAAAAGAGGAACTTTTTCATCATAAGGATTTCCTATTCTATCAAATTTGAATTGTCCATCAAAATTTGCCAAATAAGCTGCAGCTGAGACAAGTTGCTTTCCCAAAGGAGGATGAGAATCGAAAAAAAATATTTTCTTCATGTAAAGACTTATATATTTGCCATAGTGCAATTCATCAAATCTATTAAAGATAATTGAAAAATTATTTTTCTAAATTAAAAAGAAATTAATATTGACATCGATTTTTTTAAATACTAAAATAATACATTACACGATATTACGAGGTTCTTCCAGATGGTAGAGGCGAGTAACTAGTCCAGATATTAATAATATCACAGCCACTAAATCTATTTCAAAATTTACTTTAAGCCGAATTGGTGATGTAGTGTTATCAAATTGTTCCTTGCTTTCATTATTTAAAGCATTGTTATGCGATATTCGTTCATTTATATTTTTTGCGATATTAGTCACAATTCCACCAGTTTTTCTTTTCTTTAATTCTTTATTTGTTGAGTCTATAGGCAGGTCATTTTTCTGTGGAATAATTTATTAATCAAACAAAGAGGTTATTGTCATAAATTTTAATCTTCAAATAACTAGAATAACAATGAATTTTACCTACCGCTTTGGGCAAAATATGTTCATTAATATTTTCAGTGTTGAAATCAAAATTTTCAATACGATCTTTTACTTTTCTACGTCGTACCTCCATTTCGTATTTTATAATTTTTTATCAGTCTATAGAATACTTGAATTTGAATAGATTTAAAATAAAGAATTCATTTTATATCAATATGCTACAGTAAACAGTAAAATAAATTTCTCTTATAACTAGCATTGACCTGACCATAATAACGGTACTTAGCGGTTCCACACATTTCCACATGTATGCGGGACCATAGTGTGCCAGAGGCAGAGCAACTGTCAAACCCACACCACCATGTGAGCTGGCAGGCCTGCAGGCGAGAAAACGTTGCGCGCGCAACTATTTTGAATGGTTTTAAAGGTACCATCCCATGTCTGCGTGAAACGGGAAACGGAAAACGTTCAACCAATAAGAATTTTTTTTCAGAATGGTTTCCATTGGATCAAAAGATGTTATTAGCTAAACGTTTTACGTTTCCCGTTTTCACGCAGACATGGGACGGTACCTTAACAGTGCATTTTGTTCGTGTCGATGAAAAAAAAGTTGTTGGGTTTGGCACTGGCACTGGCACATGCATATTGGCACTTATTGGAGACTCAGCTTTAAAGTTAAGTCCACAATAGACAAATTTAGAGCTCCACAATAGGACAAAAGCTGTCTCTATCCATTTCTTTCTCAGGCTGATTCCAGAATAGCTAAAAATCGTCTCGACTTTCAAGATGATTCGATGCGCGTACATACATTTTTGTTTACTGCGCATCAAAATCGAGACGATATATCTTATTGTGGACTCAACCTCATGACCTGTTCCCGTATCCGTATTCATTCTGCGTTGGCCTTAAACCTAAAGGCCTAACCACAACTGATGTTTGTTAGTGATGTTAGTCGTTTCGAGATGTGAAGTCAGATAGTTCGAGAAAACAAACAGACGCAGCGTTCGAAGCAGTCGAAGGTAAGCATGTAAACACTGCCTTATGAAAACAAACATTTTCAAATTTTTTGCAAACACTTTTCACTTTACAGGAACTTTAAAATATGCTAAAATGTATGTAAGTGACTTGCATTCTTAACCTTACTAACATACTTTAAGTAATGTTAGTAGGTTGTTTTCAAATTTGTTATTGAAAACCACTCTAAAATTAAATTTTTTCAAAATTTTAATTAAAGTGTTTGAGAAAATAGGTATTTATATATATGGTAATGAACTTCTGATCATTTTTACATAACCTAAAAAGATATTACTATAACAAGATAAAAGATTATGGAAGAAAACTGAAAATATCCCTACTAAAAATAAAGTTATTAAACGATAGAAGTTTAGAAGGATTCTCTGATGATTATATGCTGAATCTGTTTATGATTGAAGTCTCCGAACTTCAGCTTGACTCATATATTTAGTCACAGAATTTAAAACGTATTCAGGTTTTTTTTAATAAAAAGTCGACACCCCTTTTACCTGCAAAAAGGTCAACTGACCATCATAAAATTGAAGGTAAATCTATATTCATCTGCATATGTTTATATTTAAAAATTATACATTTTTCATCGACTTAATAAAATTCTAACAATAATAAGGTAAACCAGACAGTAATCGGCGACTTAAAAAAGGTTTCAAAAAACGTAAAGAAGATTTTTTTCAATTTCAAAAGCTTAGATTTATTTATGATAACCTTAGAAATGATAATCAACAAACAAAATATTTTTATCTTATACAATTTTATAGCTATTCAAAATTGAAAAGTGTCCGACTACTGTCTGGTTTACTCTATACATATATGTTCTTATTAAAAAATGATATCGCCTTTTAATTTAGCAATTACTGTTTTCGAGATACGTAACAGTTTTCTTGAAAAAAATGTTTTATAATAAATTTTAGATATTTGTAATCTTGAAGATTTCTAGATTCTGAATAATTTATATTCATTTCACTTAAGGGGATGTCAAAGTTCATTCAATTTTCCCATTGAAGCTCAATGTAAAAAACCAATCCACTTATTTGACACCGCCTTAAAATAATGATAAATTTGCAAAACTTGAGCTATAAATATCAGGTTAGAGATCCGAAGCTCGTAACAATAGATCGGCGATTCTATTATGAAAACAGGGCAACGCACAGCTTTGAAGTTTTAACGGTATTTTACACTTTATCATTTTAATGTATTTTATCACCTTTTCATTAAAAATGAATTAAAGTGATAGCAATATTTAAGTCATTATAATAAAATTAATGAAAATTAAAATCTGCTAAATTTTTTTCAAATAGTGCAGAATTGAAATTACTAACTAATTTTTAAGAAAGTTAATATTTTATTACTTCAATATAGAATTTAATATAGAATAACAGTGTATTGGGTAGTAACTCGTTAACATGTTACTAAAAAAATTAAGCTACCTATAACTTATTGTAACACAGTTACTGCATTTTAATGGTGATTTAAAACTTTGAGATATTGAAATTTTTATTATATTTTTGAGCCATATAATGCAAGTCTAAAAAAGACGTCCAGAAGTTGCAGAAAATTGTTTTCCGAAATGGCAAATTTTAAGTACCATTAAAAATAATTTAGCTAATTTTTTTATACGTATCTTAACTGTAACGAGTTACTAAAAAACTAACTTACCTAACATTGCACCAGAGTTTCAAGACATTCCCAGAAAATTGAAATTTTTACTTGATCGTTTCACGTGGAATTTCTTTATGATATTATCATCATCTAGAATTTATAGAGTGAGTTTTTATTTTTTCTTCACAAACAATTCAATTTTAATCATCTTGACGGCTTTCTCTTTTTCGACTGTTTAAGCAATTCAACGACTTTATTATATAAGAAAGGAAGAAATAAAGAAATATTCACTTATGGAATAATGAAAGAAGACATTCTCTCTAATAGTGGGGATGCAGCTGCTTGGTAAAAGCAGTATGAGTGTGAATTTACTTGCTTAGTCTTGTTTAACAAGTGTCCAAGTAACATGAATGTTTTTAATTTTTTGAAAATTTTACTATTTACAATTTGACATTTTAAGGAATCATTTATCAACAAGATTGTACGTGTTAATAGTGTTTAAAATTTATTTTTATCTTAGAACTTTTCATTTATATTATCAAAACAATTTATATTTTTATTTGGTTAGTGGACTGATTTTTATAGATTACATTAATAGTTAGTTTCTACGAAGGTCATTAGAGTTTGCATTTCTTTTATTTACTATAGGTAAATAAAAGTAGGTGCTTATTATTATTTTCTTCCAATTACATTTTTTTAATATATGCATTTTAAAATTATTGTTTCTTGATAAGATTTAAATTTATATTTTGCTTTCACTTTCTATCACCGATTTTGATAATTTTCCATTTATGCTGTATAACTGATTTATTGCATGTCGAGATAAGGTTCGTGTGGTGTATATTTTTAATTTACTCCTCTTTATTTGCAAGATGTGTCTTTATTTGTCTATATTCAGTTTTTATTTTTGCAAAACATTCTGTTTTAATGAGAAGCAATGATTTTATGCTATGTAAATTAATTTTAATTTGTATTCAATCTATACATTTTCATGAAAGTTATATCTCTCCTTTGCGATGTGCGAACGTTGTGATTTTACTTTCACCTCAAACTGCTATCTGCTACTTGTTTTTGAGGATATGAATATAATATTTTAATATAATTTTTTTCTGGTATAATCATATTTTTTGGTATTTAACTTTTCTGTGTGTAAGTTAAATTTTCACAGGAATTATTATAAATCTTTATTTTGCTTTTATATTTAAAAATGTACATTATCACGGAAAAACACCTGGAACATCAATAAAAGTTTCTATATAATTGCGAAAGTATTAATTAACATCCTCAAAATATCGCTAATATCGTGAAATAAAGAGTTTTTCAGTGTATGTAATTATTAGCTTATGAAACCCAAATATAAAAATACGATATATTTATTTGAATTTTTCATAATTAATCACAATACGTTTTAATATATTTTGTATAATATATTAAAAGAAAAAACAATAACTTATTTTTTAAAGTTTGCATTATATAGATGCCCATCTCAAAAACAAGTATAATATTGAGTGAGCTCAAAAATTATTCAAGTTAATTCTTGACACATTCATCAATTCAAGATAATGTTATGTTTATCTGTTTTTTGCTTTTAGGGTTACATGACTCAGGATAGAACAGGATATCGAAACTCTTTTAAAATGAAGTTATTTATTTTATTATTCTCTTACTATTATTTTGCGGATGCTCAGTGTTTATCGACGAATGACAACCCAGTTATCACTAATTACGATGCGAGGAATTTACTTATCGATGGACGTTTTCAATTTTCTTTAAATGTTTTAAAAATAGTTGCAAATATAAGTGAAGGTGAAAATTTTTTCTTTAGTCCGATCAGTTTATACGAAGCTCTTACTCTTGTCTACTTTGGTTCTCGAGGGAATACAGAAAAATTATTGAAACAAGCTCTAGTTATTCCGGAAGATTTGTCCAAGGTCGACGTACAGCGATTTTTTTCTTTTGAAAGTAATGATAATCGCAAGCAGGTATTTATTTTCTTTTAAAATTGTCTTACACAAATAAAACAATTTTTTGAGATCAATGTTTTTTTAAACATTAAACATTGACCTGGGAATATTCAAGTTTGTTCAAAGTTGAAAAAATAATTGTCTTCACATCCGTGGCAAAGGTGGCTCTGTTTAATATTCGAGTTTCATATCGGATGCAAGAAAGCTGACAATTTATTAATTCACCCTATGGAGCGTTCAGCGAACTATTTGTCTTGTACAATACTGGTTCTAAGTAAAACTCTTCTATTTTGCCTGGATGTGAAGAAAATTATTTTTTTAATTTTGAACGAAGGGTGAAGGAGGATCTCCGGCAAATCAATTTTCTTCGAAATTTTACCAAATTTTAGGAGAATATTTATTTTTGTATACTTTATAAGTGGCAAAAACCTCAACACCCCTTACCATGCTAAAAACGTAAATATTCAGGTTTAAAGTTTCAACATTTGCATAGGATTCCACATGAAGCATTTGAAAATGTGACATTTTATTTAATTGCTGACAAACTTTTCTTACAATTTTTTTAAAAAACTAATATATTGTAGAGTCAAATTAATAGAATAATATGAAACAGTTTCAAGAGGGCATTCCATGCTTAATTTTTTAATAGAGCACTTTTAAGTAGAAAAGTCAGGTTGGTTTTCCATTACGCGTCAAGCGGTAAGAGAGACAACTGCTGTCACGCGCTTGAGAAAGAGAGAAAGCACACAATCGTTCTCAACTAATATACTTAGGTGGCGGGATCACTGGAGCCGGAGAACCTCCTTAATTTACATTTTCATGTAGTAAAAATAACTATTTTATTAAAATAATTAATTTAAAAACATTATTATAATAATAGTTTTATTTCATTCCTTCTTCCCAGAATGAAATAAAATTAATATTCATATTTTAATAAAATAATTGTTAACAAAATAAATGTTATATCATTTAATTAAATTTTTTTTTTTATTTTATTTGGTTTTTTATGGCAATCAGTAATTAACCTACAATGGCTGCCAATTATTAGCATCGGCATGGACATTCAACGATTTCACCAGTACAGAGGTCCCATTGGAGAAAGTTTCTTGAAAATTGAAATTCACTTGCATGCAATCTTCGGAGTTTTTACTTGCGAATCTCATGAGACTTGAAATAATCTTTAAATGTTGATACCATTTTTCAATATTTATTTATCTTGAGCGTCAAACACTATACTTAAAAACAGTGGGCATTTTAACAATTATTTCATTTCAAGTTTCACAAGTTTCGTGACTAAATAGATTCCAAAGATTGTAGTCAAGTTAATTTCAACTTATTGGATAAGATATAATATTTAAAAAATTTGTAAAAAATGTTTCTTAAATATTTTAAAATGTGGAAGAACAATTTCTCTCGATGAATTATATCCAAAGACTAGTGATTTTGTCTAAAACATTATTTCTAAATTCAATATCTTTTTAATTGTTGCACTGTAAAAAATTTAGGGATTTAACGGACTCGGGAGTTGGGAGTTAAATTTTTCCAGTTAAAAATCAACTCCAAAAGAGAGTTAATTTACAACACCCCTTCATCAACACCCGCGCGCGACTTACTTTTTTTCATGGGCAGTTAGCACCCCAGTAGCAGGCTGTATCACCTGAATGTCATGGCGATATCTATCGGGAATATTCCTGTGATATTGGGGAAGTATCATAATGTCCGCTTTTTTTAATATCCCTGTGAAATTCCTGCGATATTGAGGTGGGATATTGCTGTGACATCGAGAAGATACTGCTGCGATATTGAGGTGCGATATTGCTGTGATATTGAGGGGATATTCCACATAATTTTTTCTATAAGTTCAAATTTGATATTATAGCGAAAATTATGTGGAATATCCCCTCAATATCGTAGCAATATTCCCTCAATATCACAGCAATATCCCACCTCAATATTGCAGGAATGTCACAGGGATATTAAAAAAAGCGGACATTATGATACTTCCTCAATATCACAGGAATATTCCCGATAGATATCGCCATGACATTCAGGTGATACAGCCTGCTACTTGGGCATTTAACTCCCTTTTTTTGCAGTGAACGTGTAATATGTATATATAGTTACACGAGGAAAAAATTATTACACATATAAAAACTTTTCCTCGTGTTGAATTATTTTCCATAGAGTTGTTATATGGTTACATTATTTGTATTTGTATTATGATATAAGATAGAATCTTTCTTTATAAAAAATCCATGGGAATCTATATAAATTGGAATTTCCATTATTAGAATCATCATATAATATTTCAGAGTAAAATTGGAGAAGCTCCCATAGAAGTTAAAAAAAAAAGTTTCTGCAATTTCTTATGTAAAATATATAAGTAATTTGAAATTTTTACAGTTACACTTACTTCTTTTTTAACAGGTGGAAACCTCATCTGCGCAGTTACCTAATGTAGAATATAGCGTAGCAAATCGATTATGGATAAAAATCAATGCGAAAATTAGAATGTGTATGTCTGATATTTTTAATCACGAAATTCAAAAAATCGATTTTCAATCAAATCCAGAGTCAGCAAGAAATGAAATCAATCATTGGATTAAGAATATAACTAAAGGAAACATACCAGAATTACTGCCTATCCAATCTATTACCGAAGACACTGATCTTGTTTTGACGAATGCTGTATATTTCAAAGGATTATGGAAAAATCGTTTTAATTCTGAAAATACCAAGAGAGATATTTTTTACCCGTCTGAAAATAACGCAACTTTCACAAATTTCATGCGTCAAAAGGGAACATTTAATCACAGTAAGCTTCTTTCTGTACTTTTTGTACAATATATTATTATACTCAGTACAGTAAATAGATACCAACTTAAGAATTGCATCTTATTTTAATGATTCACAATTTTCTATGTTCCCGAACTGTAATATATGTAATTAATATATATACTATTCTACAATTTTATTAATGTGCATTATTTGAGTTAGAAATTAAAAAATTGCACAGTAACTGCAAATAACATTTAAAATTTGGCTCATTTGCCATTCATGGAATGTATTGAATTTAATTGTAAATTTGAATTTATATTCTCATACACTATGTATTTCAGCTATTTCAGAGGTGCTCGGTGCCCATGTACTTCAGTTACCATACACAGATGAAAATATTTCTATGTTTATTTTTTTACCGCCATTTGCTGCTGCCAGTGGCATTAAAGTACAAGATGGACTTGTTCAGTTGATTGTAAAAATGACTAATTCACGAGATGGCATGGAAGAATTACACGAAATTCTAGATGGAGGAATGCAAGCAAAATCAGTGGATGTTCAAATACCTAAATTTAGTTTCGAAGAAGAGTTACCTATGGTGCAGCTAACTCAAAATTTAGGTATAAGTGAAATTTTAGTGCCAGGTGCTGCTAACTTGTTAGGTTTTGTAGAGGATGGAGAAGAAAGTTTACACATTGGAGATGCTGTACACCATGCTAAAATAGAGATTACCGAGGAGGGTACAACTGCTACTGCAGCTACAGCTCTCTTCAGCTTCAGATCAAGTAGACCTACAGGACCAGTAGTTTTTCATGCAAATCATCCATTTTTATATATAATATATCATCATTCTTCTCGTAATATTCTATTCAGTGGAATTTTTAGTAAACCAAGTAAATAAAAAATACTTTATGTATTCCAAATTTTAAACTATAGTATGTATAATATGTATGTAGATGTGATGTGATTAGCGCTTCTATATGATATTTCCTTAATATCACTGCAATATTATATTGGATATTCATAATATTACAGTTATTTTACTGTAATACAAAAATGTTCTAGGAGGATATTGCGGGTAGTATTGACAATAATGTATCTTGAACATTAATAGTCAATATGGACTATAAATATTACAATGCAATTGTTGCTTAAGTTGGATATTTACTACTTCCTCATATGGGGACAATTTAAATAATTATACACTGTCTTCCACAATAAGCTTCGACACTTATTACATGTTTCTAACTGCGCGCACACGTTTCTGTCTCGGCATCCATGCACAGATGCCGAGACATATTGCTGAAAATTTGTTGTTGTAAATTCGGAGTGGGGGATGCAAACACTAACGCGAGTGAAAACATTAAAATGTATAAAGAGGGCATCTTATTATAAGATATGCATTAACAGTAATTTCCGAATTGTTTCTAAAAACTTATGAAATCATATATTTTTAGAAATGCTGGTTTATGTAATGAAAAGAGCAGGCGTTAAGATTTATATTTTACAGTGTATTTATATTACCATTATTATTATAAAAAAGGCTGTTGTATAATAAAGAAAATATGATATTAAATATTTAAGAAAATAAATATTAAATATTATATTTATTTTTGTAATTGTATTGATAGAGGTTTTTTTTGCATTTTTTTGTTCGCGAGGAACCTAAAGATCCCAAAAAATTCATTAAAATGATAAACTTAGTTCAATTTTGTGTATTGTATACTCAGAGAAACATTGTCTTGTAATATTCAATATTGCGCTGAGAATATTATAGCTCAGCATCAGTATTCTGACGTACAACAGCCGCGCGATTTGAGAGTCAAAAGTTTAGCAGTGCTAAATTCGAAAAGGATCAGTGCTGAAAGTTCAGTATTTGAACACCAGTGCGCAGAAGCGATATACCACAGAGAGATTGTTACTTTTATTTCTGAGAGTATATGAAGCAATAATGTTGCAAACAATTTAGAGTATAAACAAAAAAAAATACTTTTATTTACAATGTTTTGCTTGTGCGTGCGACACAGACTGAATATATTTCTTATCCAGGAAACACCCACATACGAAGCATCCAAACTATTCTAAAAGTTGAAACTACCTTGACTGCAATGCTCGAAATCTTCAGTTGCGAAGCTCTTTAAAGTTGAAATAATTCTTTAAATTTCGACTGCTTTTCAATGTTTGGTACGAAAGTTGACTGAACATTGTAGAAAAGTTTAAAATTTCTTCAACTCTCATGCAATGTTCACTCAAATTTTACATCAAACATTGAAAAATATGGGGCATTTAATGAAAAACTTCAAGTTTCATGCGAGCCTTGCACTAAAGATTCCAAAGCTTGCAGTCAAGCTAGTTTCAACTTTCAGGAAATTTTCGGTGCTGTGCGGGCATTAAAAATTGTAAATTTTTATTTATTAACTTTAATTTTTTTAGTCATAAAATTAGAAGCTTAGATAATAACAGACTTTTGGATCTATTGTTAAAGAGGGAATAAATTAAGACCTGGTGTCGAAAAATTGTTTATGATTTTGTACAAATTTTTGTGCAAGTACATTTTTTAAAACTTGTACTCTGAAAAAAATGTATTGTCAAATAATCGGTTATTTGAATGAAATAAATTTTTTTTTCAGTGTACATTTTTGTATACTAACGCCTATTGTCCTGTATCAATTTATTTTCTTGTACAAGACGCTTGTACATGAACTTTTATAGAATAGATAAAGAAAAGATTATTAGAAAATATTTGTTTACCGTAATTTCACGTCATTTAAACCAGTGAGGCCATTGATCTTTTCTAAGCTAAGCTCATAAAAATGTTAAATGTCGAATTCCATAAGGCGGACAAAAATTTCGAACATTTGAGCCAGGCTCATAAAGGCCATAGTATACTCAAGATGCTTTTTGATAGCGTATACACTTTGACCAATTTCATGAGTTTCCGACACTGCTTGTCGGTTATAATAGGCATTTACCATATTGCAATCGTCGAGGTTAAGCACACCTGAGTACAGACACTCGCTATGCACCGCTGATTTTCTCACTTCTTTCCACATATTGTTCAGCACGCACCTCTAGAACTCGGCTGTCGATAAACCGGTTATGTACTCAGGAGACGTTTTCTACAGTTTCCTTCTTCTCTAACGAGAAAAGCCATCAGATGGGTGTTCCAGACAAAAATGAGTACTTCTTATTCAAAGTCCTGCTGTAGATGCAATATTTATTAAATTTATAAACATTAACATTATATTATTTGTAAGAAAAAATTTCCTGAAGACACTTAAAAACGATAGAATAAGACTTCACTGCAAAAAATATTCTTCTTTTAAGTGGATTCCTCTTATTTCAATACATATATTTTCCTCTAGAATATGGCTCAAAAATAAGAGAAAAATACTCGCATCGATTAAGAGTAATATTCTTGATCCAATAGGAGTTTTGCAAACGGAAAATTCCTCTCAAAAAAAGAAAAATTTTTTTAGTGTATTAGATGGGTGCACTCTAAATCCGAATCAGTGAAAATATCACTGATTTCAATTCAGTGGCCGAGTTTTCTTTTGATGGATATATGGAATTTTTCTGATAATCAGTGGGTTTTTACTGATTCTTAGTGGAATTCCACTGATTAATTGAAGAAAACTGGGACACTAAATTGAAATCAGTGAAATTTCCACTGATTCAGAGAATACTAGATTCTAGATAACAAAAATATATATGTATATCATTTTTTGACAAAACAAAAATTACTTTTTAATTAATTTTACTGAGGTATAAAAATGAAAGGAAATTAATAAGTGGTGAAGTGAATTCTATAGTTAATACTTTTTGATAGGAATAGCCTAGGCATCATATTACATTTCTGGTAAGATTAGTGACAATTATTTTGAAAATTAGCCAGAAAATTGGTTAAGACAAAAATGTTGGTATATTATTAACAAGAAATTCTTGTTGAATAATTAATAAAAAATACAGTTTAAATGTGTTTCTTATAGTGTATTATACAATTATTGTAACGTCAAATATTTTTTTATTCTTTTAAATCTTGCAACACTATGAGGTAAGTACTTCTAAATTTATAATACAGTTTAAATAGATGCGTGAAAATAATTAGGGACAGTTTTTTGCGTGTTAAAAATTCCGAATTCTATATAGTCTGTATAATGTTTTCATGTCCAATAATCTACTGGATTTTCATAACCTATACAGACAGAGTGGCAAATTTTATGATAATCCAAGAGATTTATTTTCGCTCGCCATATTGGATCTGACACTTTGAGTTTTTTTAAATCTCGGTTTTTGGTGTCGCTGATTAAAAAATCCCTGGGTAATAATTGTCGTGACAATCCAATCATTATACATGAATACATTACACTACATGGAATTTGAATATAAAAAAATTATTCCCTATAGTTTTTTATGGTGTCAATAAGGACCCTGTTAATGTTTTCATTTTGTCAGTTGTATATATTTGTTTAATGTGTCGCTTTATTGTTTTAGAGGTGTTAAAAAAATGCAATAAACGCGTTTTCTGGCACATTTCAACTTGAATTGTTCGAAAACTAGAACCAATCGAATATTTTCAAGGTCACCCAAGTAGCACGTATAATATTACTACTGTAATATTAAAATGTCCGGGAATATTGACGTAATATTTCAGTAATATTGTAGTAATTGTAATTATATAATCTTCGGGCGGGCATTTTAGTATTGCTCTAATGTCACTGTGACGTTCTACATATTATAATATTACTAACAATAGATGCAACTTTGCAGTAACATTACAGTAATATTAAGTAGTATAGGTATTGTACTAATCATGTCGGATTATGTTCGGATTGTACCAGGTATACAAATTGGGTCAGCCCAACCAACAGTATATGCGGTGTACTGATATATATATATATGTATATATAAAAGTACCGATATTGTACTACTAAATTATACTCTTATATGTATATGAATAATCCACGAATTTTATGATTTCAACAGTATGTCATATATTTATTTTTATTTTGAACTCTAGTAATTGAGTGTATTACATATTTAAAGGACTTTATCATTGATTGACGCGTATATAAATACTTGTGTTCTTTTTGAGATTTTTTAAATTAAATTAAAGCTAGAAATTATTTATATATTTATATATTGAATAGTTTTATAATTAAAATTTGGTTGTTCTAAAAGTTCTTTTGTTGTAGTCACATCCTAACGGTACCAAGAACTCGACAAGAACTTAACACGGCAAAAGCAGGGATATGACGTAAGTAGGTTGTGGTTGTATGTATTTACGGAGCAGAGACCGTGTAGTGAACTTGGTTTGTTCCCTTGTATAACGCTTGAAAACGACAGACTTGTCCAAAGTTATGTTTGCTATATAATATTATAATGCATACAAATTTATGGAAAAAACATGTTATTTTTTAATTAATATTTAATTCCCATTTTTTATGGATATTAGATTTTAATTGCAACATGCATCTTAAATAATCCTATAGTTAAACAATTTTTTCCTTTATGATTTTTATTTATTTAATCTACATCTATGATAGAATTTATAACAATTATTCTTATTAAATGACAAAAAGAAAGAGGAAGAAATGGAAACATTTAGGTATTTTTGTTGATTTGCATCTTTAATAATTTTCCATATGCGAGTTACGCTGACATGGAGACTTCAATGAACGGACAGAAACTATCACCTTGTATTATTTTCTCTCTGCAGTTGAAGCGAAAACTTGAAAATAAAATAAATTTAATGTGTAATTTTTTCATGCTTCATTTGTGAAATACATGAACGCAATTTTACGTTCGCAAATAGGATATTTAATGAATTAAAGTTGATTAATATTATTATTACTATTAGGTACTATTAGGTACTATTGGGACTGTGCGTTTAACATTTAGCTTTATAAAAAATGTAGATATAAGATGTGAAGAAGAAAGAAAGACACTTAAAAAGGAAAAAGGAATTAGTATGAGTGAAATAGTGTTAGTGGGGGAGGGGAGTATTTCATGTGATGAGGAAAGACCTGTGATCGGGTCGAGGGGCGAGAGACGTGAAAGTACCGCTACGGAGTAGCCCGAGGCAAAATACATGCCGTAGCGCTAAACTACCGCTGTCGGTTGTCGATATAATTTTAACTTGTTTGAAAAGCGTACTCTGGGTAGACTGTAGGTAATAGCTGTTGCTGCTGCTGCTGCTGCTGCTGCTCTCTATATACTATACCATTGCAACGCTACTATAGTGCTGGACTGGAGAACACTCGCGCGCGCTCCCTAGAAAGATCGGTTGTCTTCAACCAGCTGCGAGGTTTCTTCAAATTTTATCATCAAACCAATTGACTAATTTTATGTGCGTGTGTGACTATTGGTTTTGTTTCGGATTTACCATTTTGTTAAAATCCATCATGTGTTTTCAAGAAGCTTAGAGTTTTATTCAAATGCCGCAATATTGTTGTGTACGCAAGCCTACACCTAACCTGAAATTATTGAAGAATACATCATCCCTACTTTCAACTATATCAACTTTTTAAAACTCTTTTAACTTTTTTCATTTCTCGCTAGATGCATTGAGTTCCCAACTTTTCGCTCAAGAATAATTCAACTTTTTCATGAATGTTTTAAAGAATTATGGTTGTATCGTGCGCGACATTTTGTTGAAATTACTCAATTTTTATTATGTAAAAAAATTATTAACAATTTCTTTTTAACTCTATTTATGTAAAAAATTAGCAGAATATTATATGCTATATATTTTTTATACAAATTAAAATGTGTACATATGGAAATATAAATAAATAAATATATACAAACATACATATTTATAATACACCTGCGTGGGTGTGCGCGCCGTATGTGTGTGCGCCACAAATATAAAACAAAATGAACATAAATTTTTTATGCTAAAATTCATTGCTCGTTTTTAAATTTAAGAATTGCAATAAACAATTTATATATACATTAATAATAAAGTGCAAGTGAGAGTGGTGTAATTGTGGCACGCGCAATGACCGACAAAAGGTGACAAAGTGGAGTATCTGAACATCTGTTAGCATCGAGGGACGCGAGTGAAAGCAAGCCGTCTTCATCATCTTATTGCTATTATCATTGACAGCATTATCATTACCCTCACAATCAATATTGAAATAAAAGATTTATTTCAGGACCTAAAATATGAACTAAGTATACTAGTGTCGTGTCATTCACAATAGACACTAATTATAATCTCAGCACTGACTTTTCACCCTTCGTTGTGGTTTCAAAATTTTAAGTGTTTACAAATTTTAATGCACAATCAACTATTTGCAACCAGAAAATGCTCCGTATAAGATTAAATTGCTCCTTTTTTTAAAAGTTATTATCCATGTTAAACCATCAATTCAAGAGGAGTTCATGATGTCTCTTAGATATGTATAGGTTCGTATGTACTATTTATATACTTCTTAGAACTTCTTAGAAACTGTAAATAAAGAAAATTAGTATACCTACCTGTTTACAACTTGCCAATCGTATTTTCGTCTTCTTATTTTCGTATATTTTATGAAAAATATCCTTAGTTTTGTCAGTGCAGTGATCTAATAATTTTAGTGAAATAAAGACGCTTTTAATGTCATGTCAGAGCAATGCATATAGAAAACAGGTGGTTATAAGCTCGCTGAACCTAAGTGCGTTTTGAGTCGTTTCAATACGCGGAGAAAAAAAGATAGACAATTTTAAGCTATCTTAGCTTACTTCATTAATATTATACAACTTTAAGTGGTCCCTTTATCTTGCAGTTATTAATAATCTGTAAATAGTACACTTTTATGTGTAATATGCAATGTGGGGCAGAACCTGGTACTTAAGCGGGTGGAACAAAATCTTGCGAATTTTACACGTTCTCAGAAAACAAAAACAATTAAATTGTTTAGAAAATCTTCTTTCACAATTACCCTAATTTTCATATTTAATAATGAAAAATTTGAGGTTTATTTAAATTTATCTAATTATTTACAATTGCTTTAAATAACATGAAACTTAAGTAAACAAGCATTTTTCAATAAAGTTTTTCTATACACCAAACAACGTAACAAGATATATAAATTCTTAAAATTGTTTTTGACGATTTTAGTACTAAACAAACAGTACATATATATACAGAGACAATAGCGCCCCTGGCGATTTAGTGCATACCCAATACAACAAAACTTTCATTTTGTTCTTCTATTTATTTAACATAAACAAAAGAAAAAAAGATATTTTTTTAGTACATTCGATTGTACAGTCAACCTGTTGAAAATTAACTAAAGTATTTAGTTATCAGAAATATGAGCAATACTTAAAAAAATAATTGATTAAAAATATTTTATTACGATCATTAAAATTCGGCTAAACATATTTTTTTTCTTAATCTTTATAGAGAATATGAAATACATATTTTTTTATTTTTGTTTGAATGCACAAAAAAAGTATTCTTATTTTAAGCGGATTTCTCTTATTTCAATACATATTTTCCTCTAGAATATGGATAAAAAATAATCCTCTTATTTTAAGAGGATTGTTCTCTACTTAAGAATATTTCTCTTAAAATAAGAGGAACATACTCATTGATCAGGAGTAATATTCTTGATTGAAGACGTTTTTACAAGATGAATTTTCCTCTCAAAACAAGAATATTTTTTTAGTGTGCTCACATTTTGTGAGTTATGAATTTCCGTAATTTTCGATTTTTAAAAGTATTTGCAAAGAATGAAAATTTTAGTTTTCTTTCGACCTCCAAGAAATGTAAAAAAAAATTTTATAAACAAATTAATTTTTTTTAATTATGGACTCCATTTTTTTAATTTTTTAAAAATTTATTTATACCTCATAATATAGAGAAATTTTTCAAATAGTGAAATGGGCAAATGGGTCTTATGCGTTTAATGAGTTTTAAAAAATTTTCAAAAATCACATGTAATTATAAACAATAGAATATCTCCAGGTTTGCATGCACTGAAAAAAATTCCTAGGCGATTTGACTATGCTCCTAGTTACGAGAGTCATCCACTAAGAATTTTGGTTATACTTTAACTAGAAACCTGGTTACTACAGCACTAAAATTGTCAATATAATCAAGATTCCTAGTTAAAGTAACCTTAATGCTATATAATGGATGCTCAGATCATTTAGGCATTTTTTTCAGCGTGAATAGGAATATCTTAAGAAATGATTTCCCTTCATTTGAAAACAAAAAACACTTAAATTGATTAAAAATTGTAGGCTGTAGATATTTCTGAAAAGTTAATTGTAAAGAACCCCCTTTGGAGGCTTGTATATGACGTTTGACAATTTTTTAAAACTCATTAAACTAAAACTTTCATTCTTTGACAATTTTTTTCTAAACTCAATATTTTCAGACTTATAAGCTATTGAAAATAGGCTTACTTTTAAAAGTCCAAAATTTTGAAAATTCATAACTCGTAAATTTAGGCAATTAAACAAAAATTAAAAAAGTACGTATTTCATATTTTTCTGTGAAGATTAAGATAAAAATGTTTATAATTATTTTTTTCAAATAAATATAATACAGTCACTTTATTACTATAGCACTATGTATAACGGTCCCATAATTCAAAAGTAACTTGACGTGAGATCACTTGTGTGGCTATGTGATATGCGAATTCTACTTGTGTCCTCGAGATCTAGGGTTCGATCCCCCGTGCGTGCGATATTTTTTATTCATAGTTTTAAGTGTTATGTGTACTATTCTTAACAGTGTTACATGAATTATAAGTTTAAACAATTAATAATAATAATAATGTTAGTTTAGTCATTAATTTGAATAAATAAGATAGTCTGTTTAAATTTAAAAAAAAAATTGGACAAGTGCGAGTTGTACTCGCACTGCAATGGCGAGTTCCGTACACAAATATTAAAACAATACTTGCAACATTTATCGATAATTGGTAGAATTAAAAAAACAATTAAAAAAACTTTTCACTTTTTGTTGCTTAACTTCGTCATTCTTGCTTTTCTACACTTCGTCACATACAGCTTGACCCCCCCCCCCCCCAACCTAGGAGTGTGACGTAGTTTGTGAACGGCCCCGAGGTGTTTGTTTAAAATTTTTTAATTTGTTTTCAATACCGTAAGTATTAAACAAAAATTGTCAATTGTTCTTAAGGAACAAATGTTTGAAGCTCTAAACCTGCTATACAAAATTTTTTTTGCAAGTATGTAATTTTGAAAAAATATAACAAAAAAACAAAGATTTCAATACTTTCAAGCATCAAAATCACTTTTTCTACCATATTTTCAACAATAATAAATGGTAAATTTAAGTGATCCATTACGCCCCGGTCTCCCATACAACTCGCACTTGTCCAATTTTTTTTATTATTTTTATAGTTACGAAATTAAAGGGAGAAAACAATCTCTCATTTATTCTCTTAAAATTTTATCCTTCTTTAAAATATTTAATGCCACTTGTTTTAACTAAAGAAACCAAAAAAAATTAAGAATTTTTTTTCCATTTTTTTCAAAAAGTTTCTTAAATATACATTTTTTGTCGTCAGACTGTTATAATACACTATAGTATAGCAATTTTCAACTCATTAGGTCAAATAATGTAAAAATTAGAAAAAAAAATTTTTTTTCCAAAAATTTTTTAGTTTTTCCTTGCCAACGCTATGGCCATCACCTCCAATCACATTCTCTATATTTTTCCTGTAATCTACGTGTGAAAATACCTATCTGTAACAAATTTGAGCTCTCTAGGTCAAATAGTTTAGCCTAAAAAAAAGAAAAATATTTACATTTTTATTGAAACCAATAAAACTTTATTTACTACAGAAATATTAATAATAATTATTAATATTTAATATAAAGATACTGACTGCGAGCATAAAATCAGCACTGGACTACGTTACCTGCAGCCCGGATTTTCCCAGTACTATGACTTATGCCAGTATTAGATTTTCACTTGGGATCCAAAAAACTTAGGATAGCAAATATTTCATGAAATTCCATAAAACCTTCTTTTAATACACTTTTGACGTCGGTGAAGTTTGCAACGTTTATGGTCAACGATTGAAGGAAACAAATTATTTTCCTACTAAAAAAAATTAAAATTTTTGTTCACAAATATTTTTTTTTGTAAATCATTATTCAAAAAATTAATCGCTCTATTTTCTTTAAAAAAATTTATAAAAATTTCCTTAAAAAAATATTTTTCTTCTAAAATCGTTGACTATAAACGTTGTAAACTTCACCAACGTCACTTTTGGCCCAAACAGTGCACTGAGAAAACAACATATTTGAATCAAGCATATTTATCTTTGTTATACAGTCAACCAAAATTTGTGTTTGATATAAAAATTAATAATTTTGATTCAGTACATAGCAAGTTTGATTCAATAAAAATTTACGTTTAATTTAAAAATAAAATATATTGACGGAGAAAAATGTGTTTACTATTATATAAATAGCTAATTTTTAGTTACAGCAGTTAATAATTAGCTGCGTTTCAGCAAAACAAGTTAGTTATTTTAGCTAATCATTAGCTGCATTAGCTAACAATAATTGCTATCCATATAATAGCAATTGAGGTTAACTAAGATAGCTAAAAATTAGCTGAAATAGCTAACTTTTTTTCTCCGTGTTTAAATTAAACCTATTTTTTTGGTTGACTGCTTATGTTTGGTTTAAAAAATTTTTTTCCTCATTGTGTGGTAAAAAAATTAAAGATTTAACGCATCAACCTTGTAAAACATAAAAATGTTAAACTTAGTTTAAAGATTTTAAACAAAATTAACAATTACTATGTCAAACGTAACTAATGACTTTCACCAGCTGTACAAGCTTCGTGTGCTCAGAAAGTAACAAGGTGCTACTTTCTTCCTTACCCTGTTTTTCTTTGCATGTCAACAGAAAAATCAAAACTATCCAGAGTATTATAGATTATTTAATTAAACACTAATAATATCTATAAAGACAGATGATTAAGCTATACAAAAAACAAAAAGCACATTTTATAAAACTGTATAACGAATGATGAAAAAATCTTTATGGATGAGAACCATCTATATAGTTAATGGGAAGACTCCATCTAGAGAAGTGACATTGAATTGAAACATTTTTTTTAAACTTAATTTTTTTAAAAAAAGAAGTTTTGTAATATCTATGCAGTCAAATTTGTCGAAATGCAACTCTATTATATTTTTTTTATTAAATCCAAAATATTCAATGAAAATTGGTTTTAAATTCAAATAATTAAAAATAAACTTTTAATTAAGATGAATCTAACCCGAACCTGACCTATAATTCGTTTGCTTCTAGGTGCCTTTTTTGGGAGCGTGTCACAATAAATTATTATCACTTCGTTCTAGCATTTTGTAAAAATATTACAAAGTTAGAATATAAAACCATATTTTAAGGATTGTTTACTGTAATAAAATTTTAAAAATCGAATTGCATTCCGACATTCCAACACTGTAATATATTTTTACAATAAGTCCTATGAATGTCTTGCAGTAAATGATAAAAAAACTTTTTTGTTTACAGATTCGTTGGAGTTTTTTAAGAACTGAAAATTGATGTTAAGCTGTAATCAATTTACACTGTCTAGTCAGCAAAGAAATCCGCATTAGAAAAGTACTACCATAAAGGAAAGGGATTAGTTTTGGATTCAAGATGGATTTAACTGAAGCTTTTACTCCCGGCGGTGGTGGCAGCGGGGTTGTAGTCACTGAAGATATGGAGAAAACAGATTTCTTTGACTTTGTTGTTTCACCACAATCTTTGTCATCAACTCAAGGAAGTCAGTCAGTACCCCCTCATTGTACTTCAATTGAAACTAATGAAGAGAGCATTTTGCGTCAAACACAAAACTGTAGGGCCTTGGATTTTTTACATAATCGACAGTTAGGTATGGAAGATACCGAACGCGTATTGCCTTTCATTAAAGAAACAAACAACAATACTCTGACTGCATTACCACCGGTTTCTACAATTACCAGTTCTTTGAGTCAGCATTCTAGAAATAATAATTGCGATAATAATGATCATATTTCAATGGAACATTCTGACTGTGATTATTGGAGCGCTGTTGGAGATAATAAAGACTCAGCGTGTAATATTCTTCTCGAAGATTTAAATAAATATTGCTGGTCTACACACCATACGGATTGCCATCATTCTCTTGTAGGTCAGTCTGCCGATGCTTCTATTGATATACATCAGCAAGTTAATGATTCTGTATCAACTGCTTGCAGTGACAATGGTAGACAAAATACAGATGGCGCTATTTATACTTTGACCGTACTCAATAATGAAACTGACTCGATGGATGCGTTGGACTGTTGCAAGAGTCCAGTTCCGACAGTTTCCGACTCGTGGTCTCTGAGACCAAATCTTGACTTGGACGCGATTCTTAGCCTAGAGCCTGCCACGGCGGAACAACAAGATCATGAAAGAATTGGAATAGATTCTTCTGGAAACTCCTTTCACACGTCAAATCATCCAAGTACTCATTACTCCACGGACGATGGGAACTTTGTCGAAAACAAAGAATTGCCGAGATTGCAACCAAACCCTTTAGGCGACAACAATAATGACTGGAAGCTATCCGATCAAAATCACTTGAATGAATCGACAGTTGCAACAGCCACAGTCTCTGCTGTTGTTTCAGATTCTGCAGAGAGTTTACTCAGAAGCGCTCTTCAAGGAAAATTATACACAACATGTTCTTCTGCCCCTGTTTTGGTGTCTTCATCATCAACATCTCAAGCTAATTCCACTATATCCTTAACGGCCTCTTCCACTGGCAGTACATTGCAACTTATTGCCGATCAACATCTCCATCAACATCAGCAGCAAGATCATTTGGAAGAGGAAGTAATAAACACCGATGAAGATCTAATATTATCTCACTTAGACGCACCTACATATCGGCCAGGAGAATATGAAAAGCTCAAGAATATTGCGAATGAAGTGGTTGAGTCCTACTGCAGTCTGGAACCTGTTTGCAACGTTGCTGCTACGACAGTTATGTACACCCTGGACCCAAGCAGTGGTAGTCTTGGAACTATTACTTTGCCAGCTGATTTAAGCCAAGTTGGAACTGTAACAGTAGTAACAGCAAGCAGCCTTGCTGCTCAACAAGAGATTCTACAGCAAGCCGTCAGTACTCGCGCAGACATTTCGGAATCAATCCAGCAGCAAGTCACGTCCAACCAGATAACGAATACCAGGGTGACCACCAGTGGGAGCACTAGCTCCACTGCAAAGTCTGGCAAGAAATATTGCAGACGCAAGAACAATAGCACAAACAATTCCAATAATGGAGCCGCTAATGCGTCATCGTCTTCCTCTCTTTTAAGTAGCAATAGTAGCATTAATAGTAGTAGTGGTAATAGTAACAATAACTCTAATCAACAACAATCTGGACAGCCCAGTGGTTCTCCCAGTAGTGTTCAAAGGAAAGAAAGATCTCTTCATTACTGCAGTATTTGCAGTAAAGGTTTTAAGGATAAATATAGTGTAAATGTGCACATTCGGACCCACACTGGAGAGAAGCCCTTTGCTTGTTCACTATGTGGAAAGAGTTTCCGACAGAAAGCTCATTTAGCCAAACATTACCAGACACATGTAGCACAAAAGCCAAATGTTGCCAACACCAACAACAATAACGCAAGCACTAGTACAACTAGCAATAGCAATAACAATAGTAATAGCAATAGTAGTAGTAGTAGTAATAATAATAATAATAATAATAATAACAACAGTAGCAACAATAACTCTTCTGCCGATTTGTCAACGGGAAGGACACAACCACAACTTGTCACTACTATTGCAGCCAGTTGTAATCCAACTTGTAATTGATTTATCCGAGTGATGAGCGCTGTAAAAAATTATTCAATGATACACAATGTGTTCTACGCCTTAAAAATATGGTACTCTTTTTTTACTTTTTTACTTTTTTTTATCGGTAGCAAGTGAAATACGTCGAGAATCTTCTGTTTACTCTTATTTTTTTACATTGTGTTCTTCAAGAGATTCTCAGTTTTTTATTAATTTTTTGAGCGAGATTCACTCGACGTGCATCACTATCTGAAACATTCGCTCAAATCTTATTTTAAATGACTTTAAAAGAGCTTATTCTATATCAATTTGCCTCCTCTTTTAATTAATTGATATTGAGTTATTTTAATAATAAATTATTTAATAATACTCCTTTATAGAAACAGCAGCAACCCCTTGGGTTAAAAAACTGTTACTCTTTCTTTGATATTAACAATTAAAAATCTTTATTAACAGAAATGCAATATCAAAGTCTTTTAGAATACAATTCACTGTTAATTATAATTAAATGTGTTTCATAGAAGCATATATTGTATTTACAATTATTATTATTATCATTATTATTATTATTATTATTATCATTATCGTTTTCCTTACTTTTTGTTTCTCTTATCGTAAATCTCTATATCAAATTATTTTATTGTTAGTAAAAAATTATGTATTTTATTGATTGAACCAATGCAACGAATATATAATCTAATATAACTTTCTAATAAAGTGAAATTATTATATTTACTTTAATATTTATTAATTTAATTTTTCTTTTAAGTAAAAATAACTTTAGTTTATATGTGTAACACATTTTCATTATATGTATTGATGCGTTTGTTCCTCTGTGGAAACCAAATTTGACTACATTATTGCTATAAATAATATCATAACTTAACAATATACACGTATTGTTATTAGACTTTTATTATATTCATAACAAATATGTAAGAAACAATTATTAGCACAAACTGTGATTTAGATACAATATTTGTCTACGTTGTCAATGGTTTTAAAAGAGATTTTTAATAAAGCTTTTTATTTGTACTTATAAAGTTTATTAGTAGTAGGAAAATATGCTTTCCTAAATATTGAGAATTATTTAATTCATAAAGCACTTATGTTACTCAAGATTTTTATACAATTTATTTTAGTGAAAATTTATACCTTTGACATTACTTTAATAAAATATAATTTAGATTTATTGACAAACAACATTAAATTACAATTTAAACGCAAAAAATGGTTAGAATTATGCTTATTAAGTATCATGAATGTTAAAAATATTATATTTACGAATAAATTAAACATTTTAGGCAATATTTTTAGTTATTGCCATGGTAATAGGCAAATCGAAGCGTTTTTTAATGCTCTACAAGTTGGTATAACTATAGTTTTAATGTTATTTCTACATTTTTCAACAAAATTCTGAAAAAAGTCTTATTTTCCAAAATTTTTGATTTTTAAAAGTTTAATATCTCCAGTGAATATGGACGAAAAATATTCATTGTGAGCTCAAAAGATGCGTCTAAAAAAACTCTACAAAATTAGAGAAAAACATTAACAGGTGTCCTAACATTTTTTTCAAAGTTATGGGCAAAAAACGTTTTTTTGAAAAATTAAAAATAAAAAAAAAATATAGTTAAACTTTATTAAGCTATCTCAAAGTACTGTCAGTTTATGTCCGCAGTTGAGACCTACAATTTAAAAAAAAATTCAGCTCCAAAGCTCTGTATAATTTGGAGATATTTATTATTATTTATGAGTTTAAACTGTTACTATATTTTATGTTCTATAGTTTTAACAAAATTATGCGGATAATATGACGTAGGTATACGTATTTTCAGCACTTCCACTTTTAGCTTAGAAAATGTAATAAGTCTCTAATAACAAATTTAATAATTATTTCCTTGTGAAGTAAAATCAAGCGGTATGTTTTTTCGATTATTTTCTTGCAGATTGAACTAAAAGAAAAATTTTTGATTTATATGAAATAATATGCAATTGACCTGTAAGACCAAATTAAAATGTTTAAAAATGACAATCTTTATTAACATTCTTCACATTTAATTATTAACTATAATATTATGTTTCACCGATATAAGTTCCCTAATAACTATTAAAAATACTGACAATTAAAATTTGTGAAATGGTAGTTCCCAAACAGCACTTTTAAAAATTCTTTCAAATCTGTTGTATTTAATTTGTATAAAAAATTCTTAAGTTTTTATTGCAGTGGAGCAAAGTTTTTCAACAACTTTTTTCTCCTTTAATGAATTTTTTCTCTTACATGAAAGGAAAATAAAGTAAACAAAGTTTTGTTGTTTAATATATTTTGTATTGAAAAATTCCAGAAAAATTTTGATATGATCAACAAATTGGACAAATGAAAGGTTTACAAAGTAATATATAATATGTAATATAATATATAATATGTAATGTTTTCAAAGCACTTTCACAGAACTACTTGAATCTTTGTAATATTGCATTTATTGATATGTATAAAGTTTCAGAAAATCAACTATTTAAACCAAATCTATTGTTTGTTTATAGGACACAATCGCTTAACATTGTTTAATTGGTCATGTCTTTTAAATGATTAAAGACAAATAAATTTTGTTATGAACATATTTAAATAATTGCTAATGTTGTGACATTTATATTGCAATTTAACCACCAGGTTTTGTAGCTGCGTCAACCCCTTCATAGCATGACATTAATAATTTCACTCAAAAAGTTGGTTGTCTTTCCGAAACTTTATATAAATAAATGTAATATTACCTATTATATAGTTTCAAGTAATTATGTATCTGTTCGAAAAAATAACTTTCAGTCACTTTACAAGTGCTGCACAATAGCATTCTTTTAAAAAGCTTAATACTCACATCAGAAGGTTAAATATATCTTATCTTATTAAAAGTGGTCGAAACAATTTTTGACGCATTCTGAAGATATCAAAGCAACACGTAAAATTACCTTAATATCAGTGTAATATTACAGTTATGTTGTTGTATCGGAATGAACGCTGCAAGGTAATATCAACTTGTAGATGACATTCTAATATCTCTGAAATATCACTGAAATATTACAAATTTTTCTAATGTAATATTTGTAATTACCACGTGCTACTTGGGTAAGTTTGATTGTAAAAATTATTGTTTTAGAATTTACAAACTTAATTTGGGAGTAAATAAATTTTAAACATGAAATTTTCGTACACACAAATGTAGTCTTATTAAAAAAGTGCAAGTGTGCAAGTTCAATACAATAAATATTTTTCCTAAAAATATTTAATCAATGTTAGTTTAAGAACTTGAATTATACATAATTATTTACTGTACAAAGATGTGACGAAAGTCATATAAGTTTTTTGTTAAAGATAAAATGACAAATTTTCTTACAGTACAATTTATGATTAACTTAAAGGATAAAATAAATTAAGGAAGTGGTTTATCAGTTGTATTGGTTGTGTTCGATGCTGTGGATGAACGTCTAGAAGCTTCGGCTTCTCTCAAAGCTTCATCAAAGCCTTGTGTAGAATTAGATCTAGAAGGCACGACTTTGGTCTATGAACAAAAAAATATAAACTTCATTTTAAAGAAATACACTTTTAAAAATGTTATTTATTAAATTACTTTAAATGGTAACTGAGGAAAAGACTATTAGTATTTGCACGTTTAATAGAGACAGTGCTATTACATACACTACTTTACAAAGTAATCAAACTGTGATTTAAAAGAAAAGCACGTATAACAAAACTTTAATTAACTTTTCGTCCGCAAGTCATTGTGTTAAAAGCTAGTTTTTATTATACGTTTCTCTGAAAGCTGTAAAATTAAAAACTTTCTTGGACTTAATACTATTTTGTTACATTTTACTGAAATGTCATAAACGACATACGAGTGAGACTCTAAAGGTTCTTTTGTGGAAACGACCATAATTTTATGCCGCTTTTTTAATTTGTAAAACAACAACCCAATTCAAAAAATCATACTATCCAAATTATTTTCAAGAGCTCTCGATAGATACCAGTCGAGAGCAGTTGTTTTTTAATTTTGTTTCTCAATTGTTTTTTATGTTGAAATATGTTGAATATAGTTCAGTTGTCGTGATCATAAAGCTTCCTCTTAAATAAGAATACGTAAACGCAGTTGCTTGTATATGAAAGAAAATTTGGTTTTAATCAGTTGGAAGCATTCTCGAATAATTAATTTAGAAGTACATACCTTTACATTCTCGTAAGCTGATCCGACTTTTTCTTCAAGAGAACGGAAACTATTAGAATTTCTCATCTGACCAATTTTCATGGAAAGTCCACTTCCGAAGCCACCAAGAATGCTGGTTGTTTTTTCGGCAGTAGATTTAAAAACTGATTCTGTTTTCTGAAATCTAAAAAAAAATATACTGTCGAAATGTTAAATAAATATTTAATTCCATTCAAATGCTACATTTTTTACATTAACGTAAATGAAAACAAAGTTTAAGTATACTTAAAGTTCTTACACGTGACTTTCTTTAACATTACGGAGTCCTTGATTAACATCTTCTGATAATTCTCTCCAAACACTTATACCCAATTTTTTTTTCAACTCATGTGAAACTCTTACTTTGCTTGATAATACGTGTCGCAATGTTTGAATTTCCTCTTCTACCTAACGAGAAAGGTCCTCTTTTATTACATAATAAATTATTTTATTACTATTCACTTTTTTCAACAGGAAAAATAACAGAAGAACTAGCTAAAACGCAGGAGATAAGGAACATCAGTTGGTGTTTCTGGTAAAGAATTGGTCTTGGAATTTAAACAGTGCTGAACAACAATACCCCAGAAGGAATCTAATATGAATTTAAGTTTTAAGAATCATCTCACCCAACTGGTATTAGCGCGTATTAGCGCGATCGTCCTGATTTGACATAAGTTTTGTATTCACAATGGAGTCTATTTATTTTGACATGAAATGATTTGTTGACAAGAGAATTCAAGAGAATTATTGTCAAAAGAAGAATTGAGGGGTTGAATGCTACAAGGGCTACAAGGGCTACAAGGGGACGCGCATAGTTTTTGGGCGAGCGATGTCTTGAAAATTCAAGTCACTTAAAGCTTTCTTTATATTTAGTAACGTGAATTGTCACGATATTGCTCGCCTGCCGGAAGAACAAAGAGGCCTGGATGTTCTAGCATTCAACACTACACGGAAAAAAATTTCTTGTGAAACACACAAAGTCTTTTGTAGAATATACGAATAGGTTAAGTTGTGCTTTATACAGGCGAGTTTAGTGTTTCCAACAAGCTGGTTTGGGTATAGCACAAACCAATCTGTAATAGCACCAAAAAATCCTGCAGTTCGTCTGCTACAGTTTGTGACACACACAGTCCTGGTTTGTGTATTTCCCAAACTCAGCCGTTTGTGGATATTACAACCGCGGATCATAGATGGCGCAGGAAATCTTGTAAATTTTACAGGAAATTTTTTTCCGTGTAGGTATACTGTTCGTAATAAAGAAAAATTTCCAGTTTATATATATACTTTAGCCAGTTCTGCACTCCACTCTTCTTTCTGTCTTTCTCGTTCCTCTGGTGAAAGACCTTGTAATTCATTTGTAAAATCCTCAGTCGTGGAAGGTGAAACAGATCCAATAGAATTTAAAGAACCGCTTGAATAAAGTGATGCATCTTCTCCTACAAATAAAGAATAATAATATTCATTTATCTATAATAGCCTAAAATCTTTATTTGGTTCTTTTTCATTTTTCGAAAAAAATTGTTTATACACATTTTAACTATACCACTACTAGGATTAAAACGACATCAATATCCACAACACCATGTTTTAAACACGGACCATATTGAACACTTTCATTCCTCTGTAGGTATAATACTTTTAATTTAAGAAAGATTCATCTCTATAGTTATAATTTTTTTAAATTGTTCTCAATTCATTTGAATCTTATAATAACATTTATATTTTTTTATTACAACTTTTTTTGACTTGACTTCGAATTCTCCTTCCTTCAAAGAACTTAAATGCAAACTACAAACATATGCTAAATTTTTTACATATGAAATGAGAGAAGTAATTAAGGAAAATTTGTAGACTAAAACATTTAAAATAAATTATTTAGTCACAATAAGAAAAATGAATGATTTTACAAATTACGTTTTAATTTAGCAAGAATAATATATTTTGAGGTTAAAACAAACCTAAATAAAAATAAACTTATAGTGCTGCAGGAGACATATACAAATGCGACTATTTTTTATCATATGCTCAATATAGAAAAATAAAAAATATCATCAATAAAGCAGGTAATTATTAACAAATATTTTTTTAAAAATATAAATTTCTTCGATTTCATAAAAAATATATTTAATTTCCTTTTAAAAAACAAATTACATTAAAGGTTGCGTTTTTTGTAATTATCTTTCTTTCTGTCAACTTACCTGTTGGAATGGAACTCATTTTAAAATTAATTTTTTTACTTTCTTTGATACTGTTTCTACAAATATAGATGAAAAAAGCAATTTTCAGTAAGTTGCAAATACATAGACACAATTCAATTTGTTCGGTATAAAAATGTATCTTCTATTATTATTTTATAAAATGCTCAAAATGAGTAGCTGTAATAAATACTATTATAATTTCTATGACTATATAGATTGAATAGTAGAGATCCTTGTCTTTTTTTTTAAGAAATAATTCCACAAAAAACTCGAAATGTATCGATTGCACTCGAGATTGAATAAAGTTGAGTCCACAATAACTCCTTGAACGGAACGTTAGTAAAACGAAACAATGCTTAAAGTAGAGTCTACAATGAGCACGATCGACGTGGACGTGGACGTGACGTGGTGACGTCACCCATGCTATTCAAATGGGTGACGTCAGCACGTCGCGTCCACGTTAACGTTGTTCGTACTCATTGTAGACCAGGGTTGCGCAGTTACGCGTAACTCGAAGTTTTCTACGTATGTTACATGTATGTTACATGAAGTAACATACGTATGTTACCCCCCACTCTCGAAAAATACATGCATGTATCAATGTAAGGACGTAACATACTAGGTAACATACAGTAACAAACCCAGGTAACATACATGAAGTATGTTACGTACCCATCTCTGCTCTATACGGAACGTAACGTGTAACAGGAGTGTGTTTGCAAAAAGGAAAGTTTGCGTTGAATTCTAATGCTGATTCCACACTTCCCAGTCGCTCCGCTTTTCCGTAGCGCTTTGCGTGAGATAGAAAGAAACAGAGACTATCTCTTTTTTTTGTCTTACACGAAGCACCACGTTAAAGCGGAGCGACTGGGTAAGTGTGGAATCAGCATAAACGTTTCTTTTCGGTGAATACGGATCGGGAACAGGGCATGAGAAAGAAACGGACGCAGACAGCTTCTGTCATTTTCTTCTGCATACCCTGTTCCCGTATCCGTATTCATTCTGATTAATAGGCCTTATCCCGCATTCATCTCCTAGGCCCGTCTCAGTTATGCTTAAGGGGATGTCAAAGGGTGTTTTCGACATCGTCGGTTGTACCGGTCAGTTGCCACAAAAAGGTGCTTATTTGAGACTATTTAGGTTGAACTATATAGTCTGAAATAAACAATTTGAGCACCTTAATGTGGCAACTGACCGGTACGACCGACGACGTCGAAAACACCCAATGTCGATTGGATTTTTGTATTGAGCTTCAATGGAAAAATTGCATCGACTTTGACACCGCCTTAAGGTGCTTGCACACTTCTAAATTTTTTACGAGTAGCGAATTTCCAATATGAATAAAATTTAAAATAAAAGAATGATCTCAATTACAATTGATTTTAATTTACAAGAGATAGAAAAGAACATCTACTACATCTCATTGTATCTCAAAGAAGCGGGCAAATAGTTGCACTATAAAATCAGAGCTTTTTGCCTGTTTGCAGAATTATGATTCGCGAACATAAAACATAAGTTAAAAAACAAACATAAATTTGTGTCTTTTCCTAAACTTGGATCGTGAACAAGTTTTGCGAACCTATTTTGCGTTGGCCTTGTGCTTTATGAACCCGTCAACTGCTGCCTCTATCGAATAATTTCTATACTATATGATTCTTACAGTCTGTTGGTAATAGGCTGGTTAAGACAATCGATCAGTCAAGACCATCAACAGGTCTCAAGCAGCGTGTAATATTATTTTGATATTACTGTAATATTACATTGGACATTCGTAATATTACCTATAACAGTATTATTACAGTAATCTTATCTTATCAAAATTTTCTCTTCGTGGTAATAATTAAAGAACAATTGCCAATTTTTGTTTAATACTTACGGTACTGATAAAAAATAACAAAATTTTCAACGAACACCTCCGGGGCGTATAATGGATCACTTTGTTTATTTTATAAAGAAAAACCTGTTATATTTAAAATATTAATAAAATAATCCTGTCAAGTTTAATTTCTTGTAATTTTTATATAATCAAGTACCAATGCTAACCGTTTATAAAAAAATAACTGGAGAATAGATTTTTTAAGTACATGGATTTTGCATTTCTATATACATTAACTTTTAAAAATTTTAAAATTTCATGAAAATGTTTAAAGTTTTAAATTAACTATGTTCCATTTTCAATATTCTTTGTTATAAATGTACAATAGAAACGAAAATGATCAATATTAAATAATATTTTATGATCAAAATTATAATTTCATTGCTGACTCAATACGCCCCGGCTCGAGGCGAAATTGCTAACCTTGCATATCTCCAAAAACATTGTTCTAGAAAAAAAGTGTAAGTAATATTTGAGCGTCCTTTTTTTTAATTGAGAGCTGAGATGTTAGGTTAAGTTTTCCACATGATGAAATTTTTATTAAAGCAAGAATGACGAAGTTAAGCACGACAGCACTTATTTTATAATTTAAACTAATTAATATTTCATAAGTAGGGTTGTTTCAAACCTACTTCTCAATCATTTCAAATATTATTAACTATAGACAAGATTATGCTTCTATTGTAAATTATGAATCATAATATTTTAATATAATGATTTAATGGGCAAAATTTCTGAACTGTCCAGAGGTTAAAAAATAAATTTTCTCGATACTTTGCCAAATATTACTATTATTATAGAAGAAATGTAAATATATGTATTATTATTGAATTTGGAAAAAATATTTTTGTAACTACGGAGTTTTTTTCAATTTGACCTTGAAATTCAAATTCAAATTCTTAATTTCAATATATCTCAAAATCGGTTTTTTCAAACGGAATCTATAAAGCTTACCATTTTTCCTATATGAGCCATGTGAAAATCAGAGTGGGATCTTGAAAATTTTGCAAGAAAATAATTGTAAATCATTATTTTCTTTATCAAAATTAAAAATAAATTTCAATTTTTGAGGAAGATGGATACGGTTTTTTTTTTTTTTAACGAAAGCTGAGGTTTTTTCCTAAAAGGACATATAAATGATAAAGTGGGACTATAGAATGTTTAAACATTGAAAAAAAGAATTTTCTCCAAAACGGAGCTAAAAACCGGGTTTAGAGCGCTCCGGCGAGTATAGAAAACTCTTTTTTTCAATGTTTAAACATTCTAGTCCCACTTTATCATTTATATGTCCTTTTAGGAAAAAACTTCAGCTTTCGTTAAAAAAAAAAAAATGACTATCTATTAGTACTACAAAAGCCCCAAGTTTTGCTACGATTGGAGAAAAATTTTTCTCCACCTTGATCACTTGACATGGAATCGCTCATATATATATGTAAGCTGGCACCCCTTGCACAGCAACCTTAATGCAAGTTTGTGGCAAGCTTATGTGCTGATTGGGTCTGATTTTTACATGGCTCGAATAGGAAAAAAGTTATAAGATTTACATTGATTGTTAAAAACCCTTTACTCTCTAAATTTGAATAAGCGAAATTTCACTGTTTCACAGCGATAAATGTACAACTAATTCCAAAACGCGTATATACGCTAATTAATTAGTAAAATTTCACTGACTTTTTAGCGAAATTTCACTAATTCGCAGCGTATATACGCTAATTGGAATCAGTTGTATACTTATCGCTGTTTCAGATTTAGAGAGTAATAATCACTGTTCACATTTTCAATTAGATTAATTATACTTATCAATATTTTAAATCGAAAAAAATATATTTTCAGAAAATCCAAAATTTTAAAACTCTGCAACTCAAAAAATATTTTATCAAATTCAATAATATATGCCTATAAACTCTATAATAATTGCTGTACAATTTTTCTAAATAGTTGAAATTGTCATTAGAAAAAAATGTATCTGAGTAAAGTATAGATTATTCTATTTTATGTTTAATTGTAAATAATTGTCTATGGATATCATTTTTGAACAGGTGTTTGGAAATGTGAGTATAAGAAAAGGTGTGTCAGTTTGTTCCTGTGGAAATGATCAAATATGAAGAGACTCTTCTACCTCTTCTTTCACCTTTTCTTCCATCTGATCTCTTATCTTAATTCTTAAACAAAGAAAGTTTTCGTTCTGTCGAACCTATCCACTGCTTCCGTGTTATTCTTTAGATCTTATCATTTTAAAGGAAGAGGGGCTATACTTTGAAGTCATTCGACTACTTTCAGCTCATCTTATTTTTTTAAGATTTTTAGAATGATGAGAAAGGTCCTTTTACTCAACGTGGTTAATTCTATATGGTTGAAAAAGTTATAATTTTAACAAAATCTTTTAAACTTTTTTAAATGCACCGTACATATCCATGAACAATATTAAAGAACAATATTGTTGAATAAAAAATGATTATTTGAAATGAGCTTTTTTAGTTGTATATTATTCTAGACAAACATTCTTTTATATACATTTTATTTCTATAAAGAAATTAAAGACATACATTTTCCTTAAAATACAGTTTTTATAATTTAGAAATAATAAATATATTTATTTACATTATCAACTTCTTTGTTCCATCTTATATAGTTTTAACCTGCTCGTATACATTAAAGTTTCAAAATCTTTAACCAAAAATTTAATAACATATGTTGTCATTAATCTAGAAGATTAACAGGTTCTTTCAAGTTTATATATATATATATATATATATATATATATATATGGGCTAATCAAAAGTCATGCCATCATTCTTACATGTGATTATTCTCTGATGGCTTTGATACTCTTCAACAATGAAGCACTTATATTTTCAAGTAAGGCGGTTCCTCAAGAGGAAAGATCAGCTGGCTATATGTTCTTTTTCTTCAATTATCTCAACAAAACAATTAAACCTTATCCAAGTTACTAATACCCTTGTCAGTGGTGCTGTTCCAAGGACGTTATTCGTTCTGAACAAAAGGATATGCATCTTCATCCAATTAGAGGATAATGGAATTTAAAAAGGGAGATCAATTTAACAAGAGATCGATCACCGATTCTTCACCATCTTTTAAAGTTTTAAAAGACGTGGTTCCTAAGTAAAAATCTATCACTGACGTGGCACTGACTCAATACACACATCTATATACATATACAGCAAACGTATGACTGTAATAATACATTGTCAGTTTCTGCTATATTTTTCTTTCATCGCAGAAAAACTAAATCTTAATTTAGGATCAGTTTAAAATTCACTAACTGCTTTAATATGTTGAACCTTAAAAACCAATCATATATAAATTCTGCATTTGCTATAATCAATTCATTTGTTTTAAATACGCTTATATAATAATAACTTTACCAAAAAATTATAAGTATATATAGTGTGATATAGAGACTCTATAGAGGTTCATATGTAAGAACACATTTGTATAATTCCTTAGCGTCTAAAATTTTTAAAATTTTTCTCTACAAGATCATGCAAGTTTTTAATATTCATGTAAATTTCATATACACTGTAAAAAATTTTTGGGGTGATTTTACCAAAAATGTTTTGGAAGTAATTTTCACCAAGAATTTGTGGGTAAAAATACACAAAGTTTTTGGTAATTTTACCCAAAACTTTTTGAAAAAATTCCTATAATTTTTTAGGTAAAAATACACAAGATTTTTAGTGATTTTACCCAAACATTTTGGAAGAAATACCTAAAAGTTATTGGGTAAAAATACAAACTTTTTGGTCTCTTTTACTAAGGTTTTGGAAAAAATACCCAAAAATTTTTAGGTAAAATTACACAAATTTTTGTACTTTTACTCAAATTTATGTGTAAAAATACACATTAAATTTTAGGAAAAATATACAAAATTTATGATAATTTTATCTAATCATTTTGAGAAAATACTTAATTGATGAAGTGGAATTATTAATTTTTCATTCATAATTTTAAAAAATTGGATAATAACATTTTTAACAATAATTGTAGATTATAGAGTTTCATTTTATTTTTAAAAATATGTTTTGTTACAAAATATTTTTTCACTTATTATAATAAACAGTTATGAAAAACAATAATAAAATAGTGGGGTTATTATATTAGATTAATCATAATCAACACTTATCATTAAACCACTTATAACGAGAAATTCACAAAATAGTCGATATTCCTGATAATGCACACTAGCTGATTAATTCATTTAAAAATTCATTATTTTTCACTATTCATAAAATACAATACCACACATATATTTAATTTGAATTAAAAACCACATTTTTTTTATTAAAAACACTGTAAAAACGACAAAATCTTCACGCGCGGACTTAGCTTCTCTAGCAAATGCTGCAGAGCAACTGACGCCAAACGGACCATTTGACAAAAATTTCTAAGAAATTACAGAAAACTTCTAAATATTTCCTTCATTTCTTTTATTTGAAAAATTTCACAAACTTTCCGTTTAAATGAAACTAATGAAAAAAACTGGTATTTGAAAAGTCATACAAAAGGTTCTTTTGACAGACGAAACCCTTAGCTGGCCACTTAAAGACGAACCAGATGTGACAACATTTGAAAAGAAAAAATATTATACACAACTAATATTCGATATTAAAGCATAAGTGAAGGGAAATTTTTAACTATATATGGTAATATTACACAATTTTTATAAAAATATTAAAAGTTTGAGCTAATAATATAAATTACTCAAAAAAATGTTTAATTTCCAAAAAAATTACCCAAACATCTTTGGGTAAAATGGCTTTACCCACAAAATTTGGAAATTTTTCCAAGAGTTTAGACAAGCTTTGGGAAAATTTTCCAATTTAATTAGGTAATTTTTCAAAATTTTAGTAAAATTACCAAAAGTTTTTGGTGAAATAATTTTACCCACAAAATTTGGAAATTTTCCCAAGAATTTACCCAAGTTTTAGGAAAATTTTCCAATTTATTTAGGTAATATTTCACAATTTTGGTAGAATTACCAAAAGTTTTGGGTAAAACGACTTTACCCAAAATAATATGAGAAATAACCTAAGAAATGTTAGGAAAATTTACCAATATTTTTTACAGTGTACCTATACTTGAAAATTTGTCAATCATATCGAACTATTTCGAGTAATAGTACTATTTGCTTGAATTTATAACATATATACGTTTTAGAATGCAACGCAATAAAAAAAATGTTGTTTCAACATTTTTTCCCGTCGTTTGTATATTTTAAATATTTTTAATTTGCTTTTTCCGTGGTAAATAAGAAGTTATGGCGTTGTCTTCATTCTGTAATGCTCATGCTCCTCATGAGTAGTAGCTTCAAACAATTCTCTCAAGTAGGCAACCAGCAAAGGCTCACACATTTAATATTGCACTCACACTAATCTAAGAGTTTAAGCGGTTATACAAATATAAAAAAAGCAACGGGCAAACAATGACTAAAAGGTTTGAGTTGTAATGCTGTACCGTGCTTGAATGCTCGGCACACAGGTAAACAGATCAATTCGTGTCATTCCATGTGGGTTAACATCAGCAGCATTTACTTAAAACTTCTTGATTTAGCTGCGAGGTGTTGAACTGATGGGCAGTCATCGATTGCGCCCCGAGTGGGGAAGTAGCTTTCCCCCACCGTGCGCACTTTGGGACTCAATCTCAAAACTTGCATAGTTATCACTCGCACCGTGGGCGCCTGGCCCCTCCATACCTCATTAAGCAGTTTTACTTTTCCTTGCTTTTGCTTAATATCTTTCTTCAATAAAATACCAACTTGTATAAATATTAACATTTCTCAATTTTTCTTATTAAATTCCAATTCTTTATTTTCTTATATGATTTCAAACTTACACCCATCAGAATAAGGTAATGCTTTATTACAATGAAAAATATTCTTGGTTTGAAAAATGATTTCTTTAAATCAAAGAAATAAATTTTCAGTATAATAAACAAATAGAATGCGTTCTGTAAAATATATAGTTATAGCAATACAAAATATATTTTACAAATGTCCGTTAAAATAATTCACTGAATTATTTTTTTTAATGTAGAATAAACTTCTTTGTATAGTTAGTACAATTAAATTACTGGTTTAATTAATTTTTTAGCATTTGCCTGTATTTGTTAGTTTTATAATGACAATTCTTTTCAATTATGGTTGGTTCCCTTAATGTCTTGATGTGAGAATCCATGTAACAGATATTGTTGAAGAATATTGAGCAAGTTCCATAGAAGGTTGTAGAGCAAGATTACTATACTGCCGTCCTGATTTAAAAACACCATAACTACACTTTTTATCAAAAATGAGTTTTTTATATCGTTGGATTCGTAAAAAAAAGACGAATTTTTCTATGCTAATTAGAATTATTAATCTTAATTTATTTTCAAGTTAATTAGGAATTAATTTTACTAAAAAGCACTATCTACATCGATTTTCGTCGAATCCTGATATTAAGAGGCCTAACTACAGTTTGTGAGGATTTCGGGTCGTCTAACCAGTGACTTCCTGATAAAAAGGCCTATCTATAAGTAGTAGAATCAATAGAATCAATAGTAGATATTTAAACATTTTAATCTTTGAATGGGATTTTTAAAAAATTGTTAAGGTTTTAAAAATTAATCATTTAATTATATTAAAAAGGTGAACAGGAAATTTAATGAAATTTAATTTATTTTAATCAAAATTATGTTATTCATTACCTTCTGCAGGTTTTTTCTTTTTTTCCTGTTAGAAATTAAAAAACGCATTTTAATTACACAAAATAAAAAAAATTGTACACTTTAATCCATTTTTTCAAAACTAAATTCTTTTAAGTGTTTCGATCGTACTTGAGCTTTTCTCCTGACTAAAAAGCATAACTGCGTAGTTATGCTTTTTTGTAAGGATTCGCCGCGATTTTTCATTTAATTAATTAGCATAACTACAGTTTTGCATATTTCCAATGAAAATTTGAAATTTTTTTTTGCATAATAAAATTCAGCGTATACCCGAATTAGTAAAGAAGCACCATTACCTTTTGAAGACGCACATTATGTTAAAGAAAATATAAATAAAAACGTATTTTGCTAAATATCTCGAAACAACCCAAAGTGTAGTTATGGTGTTTTTAAATCAGGACGGCAGTATACTGCCGTACTGACGAAGAAAGTCACTATCTTAATCATTTTTGACGAAAAATGAGTTTTTATACCGTTGAATTCGTAATAAAAATTGGAATTTAAATGTGCTATCCATAATTAAAAATATTAATTAGTTTTGGAGATAATTAATGCTTAATTGTCCTATCTACAGAGATTTTGGTTGAATACTATGACGAAAAAAGTCACTATCTACACAACAGCGCGGTTCTATATCTATAGAAATATATGAGTATTTCGAGCCTCAGCCGCCGAGAAAAACTGATTAAAAAAGGCACTATGTACATAGTACGTCAGTAAAGTAACTAGAGAAGGCTGATCGATTTTGATATATATATATATACGCGTCCACTGAAATTTGGGCCTATGTACATAGGCCAGTTTTTCCGACGATTTCGCACATCAAAAATGGTACTATCTACAGTTTTTGATACAAATACTTAAAATTTATAATTTTTTACCATTTTACCCAAGAACGATGAGTTTCTTTGCAAAAAATGTAATCAAATAAAAGGAACTACACTCAGAAAACGATTTATTTGATTCAAACAAATTTTGTTTAAATCAAACTTAAAATATATTTGCTATATACAATGAAACATATTTAAGTTTGATTCAAACATATATTTTCTGGTTCAGTTTAAGAGATTATATGTGGACGTCCACATGAAAAGGGCCCATTTTGTCGATTTTAGTTTTCGAGTTATTTGCAATTTAATACTTTTTTGAGAAAAACCTTATTTTTTTTTTATTTTTTATTATCAATCTACATGTTTTGACAAGTCAAATCATGAGGTTTTCATTAATTTATCGTTAATTTAAGTGAAATGTCACATTTCTACATTATGTTAAGTTTAATTTAAGTTTAATTTAAGTTAATTTAAGTTAATTTAAGTTAATTTAATTTAATTGAAGTTAAGTTAATTTAATTGAACTTTATTGGTTCTTTAGAAAAAGAAAAGGGCCCATTTTGCCGGTCCTTTGCAAAAATATTCCGTATTTTTGAAATGGAGGGTCAAAAAAATTAAAACCTCTTGATTTGTCATCTTTAATAAAGTACCCTGAACTCAAAACAATTATTATCTGAATAACTTCCGAGAAGAACGTCGTAGATGTATATATTTGTCGATTTTATATATTTTCAAAATTAAGGGGGGGGGGGGTGGTTTTAAAAATTTGAAACCTATTGGTTTTTCATTTTTAAGGTGCCCTGGACTGAAAACAATTATTATCTGGATAACTTTCCAGAAGAACCAGAGATATCACAATTAATAGGTATCACAATCTTTAATTCCGCTTTTCTCGAAATGAGGTATTTGTCACTATAAACTTTGAAATTCTGTAACTCATCGAATGTTTTCATGTGGACGTCGACATATTATATTGAAATCAAACATAAGTTGGGATTGATATTAAATTATTTGTAGTCAACTTTTAAGTTTGATTCAAACAAAAGTTTTAAACATATTTTTTGTTGAAATCAAAACAGAAAATATGTTTGAATGAAATATAATTATTCAAACAAATAATACTTTTGAATCAAAGCAGTAGATATTTTCTATACATTGGGATTAAGCTTAGAAACTAATGCAATGAAACAAAATCACTTAAAATTATTTGTTTATTTAAATTAAGTATAACGTTTTCTCAGTGTAATACAAACGCGTTTCATTAAATATATATTTCAGTACGGTAGTATAATGAATCTTACATTTTTTATTAACAATTATATGGTTTTTGAAAAAATACTATTTTTATAAATTAGCATTTATTTGACTTTTTATCTGGAAATTTATATATAGGCAAAGTCACACCGATGCTGCTCAGATCAGTTTAGATGTGTCACATCGAATCAAAATGACTCAACTCTAGGTCGGTGATCGCTACCATCGCTTCGCTTACGCCTTATGATATCGCTCTATACCAAAAATGTTTTAAATGGCTGAGAGAGAAAATATCTACCTTCCGAATCTGGAATTCGATTCCTTTCCCCAAGTAGGTAGGTGGAACTCATATAGAATAGCATCCATGCGATGACTAAATTAAGCTGGATTATCCTAATCGCACTGGCGGATCATTAATTAATGAGGCTATTAGTCAGAACCAAGGTCTATTAATTCGATATCGTCCCAACGATACGTTATGGCAATATCGTGTATTTGTCACTATCGTCTAAGTCACAAATTGGTTACAGGGTATTTATGCTCCTATGGTTTTTGAATCATATTTTTTATGGTCTTTTTTCTAGTTGTACATAAAACTGCAGTCAAATTTTATGTCATAATAATTAATTTATCAATAAATTACTTCATTAATTAAAAAGTAATCCTAATAAGCAGCAAACTGTAAAAGTGTTAAAAAAGAGGTTAAAATTTTAACTCTCAATGGGATTTGACTGAATTTTATATCGTTAGAAAAACTATTGTATATACAGTGAAACCTGTTAGAATGCAAGTCGATTTTTTAAATTTTATTATCAGTAAACAATGTTTAAAAAAGTGTTTCATAATTTAATTTTGTAATATTTTTACAAAATTTAAAGATACCTATATTTTATTTTATTTTCAAATATATTGCAAAATCATAATCGTTGATTGGACGATTTCATAGAGCAATAAGATAAAAAAAGTATAAGCACAAAACATAAAGTTAAAAGGAGCAGTTTTGTATTAGCAATTGAATCAATATGAAACGTTATCGTTATGACGATGTACGTTAGTAATCGTTATCTTTGTTGCAATTGAATATTGTACAAAAGTGACAACATAATTTTTTTTGAAGAAGAATGAAAGGTCGTAAAGCTGAATGTTATTGTAGTCTTTAGAGAGAGATAATGTTCCGCTTGCTATGAATAGATACCTACTAAATGCCAGTATGATGTAGATGTTTCAAGTTCCATCATCTATAGTTTACACTCAATATTCTACATTATTCGCTTTCGCAGACCACATTGGGGACTCCCCTTTCACCGAATCCTAACAACCGTATATCCGTCGATAGAAATGTATGTTTTTCTTCACCTGGCTATGACAAATTTAAAAATATTTGTAGGTTTGCTCGAAAGAAGGGCCTCTACATCTATGCTGTCAAACTTGTGAATGGAGAACCACTAAGTATATCTAATTGGGAATTTGCTCTCTTCTCGCTCTGGGTTTCTTTTTTCCACCTTTCTTATTATATGACAGTACTATTATGCGTACCTACGTCTTCCTTTTAATTTTGTTTGTTCTTAATTTTCAAAATTCAGTTCTTCAGTGAATTTACAATTTTCACATTTTAGCACTTCTACTGCACAAAGTGGATACGTGTAAATATAATTATTACTTTAATGACAAATTTATTAGAAATGAGAATCTTACGCGTATGCTTTGAAAATTTGATAAATCGAACAGCCAGCGTGTCTAACGATAATTGCAAGGAAATAGCTCCTGTGATTTATATCATTTCAACGACCACCCTCCCACCCATTCTCTTCTACGGGTGGTCAGCCACAGCATCTACACCTTACAAGCAAGCTATACCTACCTACCTACCTACCTATCTATCTATCTACCTACCTACCTACCTACCTTCCTTCCTATAGATACTTAAACCTATTTGTTCTCGAGATTCTTTCTAAGTTAAGCATTTCTGATTTTTCACGCATTTCATTGCCCGAGATCTCGCGGGTGGCCTTGCCAGATGGCTTACCTTCTCTTCATTTCGCTCGATTTTGCAGCAACAACCAACAAAGATGAGTTCCTGTCCTTCTTATTCCGACAATTCTATATTAAGATTTTTAATAATCTTAACTTCTTTTTAAACTTTACCTTCTTCATCAAAAGACAGTATCAAAAGTATACTAAAAAATATGATCAAATATTTTGTTATTACACTTCAGAAATGTGTTAATATTCATCATTTCAATTGATAACATTATAATGTAGCGACGCCTCTCATTAATAAAACACTAATTTAATTGACAATAAAATAAAATTCTAATTCGAAATTTCTACGTATATAATACTAATTAAGAGTAGAGTTTAATATAATTCCTTCTTAAAATCTTATAAAAAATATAATTTCTATTCAATTTACATTGGACAAACGAAAAATAATTGCTAACACTTTATTTACAAGAGCAATTATTATTTAAGTAAATAATTTGCGAGTACAATTTCTTTGTTATTTTTTAAAGAATTTTAAAATTTTATTTGGAAGACACAAAATATACATATATTTAAATATCGATTCAGGCGTATTATTTTAATTTTAAATATCAAATAAATCATATATATTAAGGTAGGTGGTCAATTCACGAAAAGTTATTAACTATAATTAATTATTTATAAATGAATTGCATTCATTTGCAATTAAGTTGCTGAGGATGTCTGTTTTCCGTATAAATTAGCATATTAAAAAAACAACTAACAAGTTTAGAGTTAGATTTATATTTTAATGACAATTGAACGAGCATTTCATCAACCAGAGGCGTCGAAAAAGTTTTCCCGAAATTTTTTTCTCTCAAAATATATGTATATGTATATGTCTTGTCGCATTTCTCGTTTCCTTAATTTAATGGCGGCTCTATATAATTACATTCTACAAAGTATATTGCAAAAAAATTGTCTAATTACTTCGTATATACATATCTTAAATTTTTATAATGATCCACGCTGATTTAAAGTCCCACCCACGATCAATTCATTAATTCTCGACGGGATATATGGGCAGAGTCACCATGTGGGGCAATCATCTGCTTCTCGTCGATTTAATGATTCAACTACGATCATATTATAATCAAGATTATGCGATTGATAAGTCGAGGCACGCTCTATATATATAGTCCTCACAATTTTTGAATAGGTGTTGTCTATTGTAGTTCCTTTTTTCAGATACAGTTCTATAAAACTTTTCATTAATGACATGCACTTATATTTCTGTTAAAATAATTAATAGAAAAAATTAATCAATTCTGCAAGTTTTGAATACATATTCAAAAGTTTTTGTTACAAACATTTTTATATGAAAATCTTAATTATATATAAAATCATTTCGCCGCTGTTGCTAATTCAGAAAGTTTTGAGGACTACAGTCTATTTAATATAACTTCCTTCACATGAAAGTATATTTAGCATAACTGAAGATCAAAGTCATAGATCAAGCGGCAAACATAACCTCAAAATGAAGTCAAAGAACTTTAGTGACTTATTGATTCTGAAATTGTCCGATAACCACTATTAATATTGACTCAATATCAGAGATCCTGTGGTACAAGAGAGAGTTGCATTACCTCACATGTTACATTCAGTGAAATAGGTTATGTTTGTTATGTGTTATCTAAACGTCTTCCAGCTGAGAATCCCTTTACGGGATCCTTAATTTGATCCTTAACATCCAACCGCTCGGCCTTTTGTGTATTACTTAGACCTGCAGGGAAGCCAAATAAAAATACACGTTTAGAGCCTTAATTTTTATAGTACACTGAAAAGTTATTTGTTTGATTATCTTTTCAATAATGTTTAAAACAAAGTTAAACAACTTTGCTTTTTATCTTGAAATAGAAGCTTCTGGAAAGAAAGAATTTAATATTCCTTTGCATACTTCTGTATAGACTAACAGTTATAAGAATGCTTCATATAAGGGTAAGAAAATTTATAATTTTTCTGATGCTCAGAAATACATTTGTGCGAACCGTACAATGTACCCACAGATGAACCTTTATAGTTTGTAGGTAATTTAAATTTAATTGGTTTAATTTATTTACTTTTTTATATCCTGCGCAGTGCATTTTTCTATGCCCGACGCAGTGTTATAGATATATTGAAATACATATAAAAAACTATCTATGCGGTTTGTCTTCATGCAGGCATAGAAAAAAACTAAACCCAAAATGAGCCAGAAAAGTGACTCATTATGAGCTGCAACAAAAATGAACCTTGTAGATGGCGCCACGTTCTATGTCATTTAACATAGACTCATTATAAGTTGCAACAAAAATGTGTCCAATTTTTTTTCTTTGGGAACCTGAACAAAATCTGCAACGAGGTACACATCTCTATTAATTAAGTCTTTCTGATACATGTTCAAGTGCGAAGAATGTAAAAGTATAGGTATAGTATATACATATATGTATATATTCTCTTGCAACTTCAAAGGATATTCTATAAAACGTGTTCCCATTGCATATTCCTCTCATCTGTCAGGTTTTACATGAGATGTTTTCAAGTGCTACTGCCGTCTTTGTTTCAGCCTTAAAATTTGTTTTCAAACTAGCTAAACCTGAATGCTTTATTAATAAATATTGACAAATACTATATTAAAAACTAGTATAATCTATACAGTAATCTTAACAGAACTTTGAATTTCATTGTTTTAAGCTAATAAAAATATTTGCAAACATTTTGTCTTATACATAAAGCACTTTGTGAATTTTTTTTATCGTATATATAATGTACATACATAACAAAAAGCTCAGTGTACAAATCATGTAGGGAGTATGATTTTTCAACATAATATATATACGTATATATATATACAGAAATTCTGCATGACTGCAGGATGCCGACCAATACAATTATATATTTGAATCAGTGTACTGACTAATGTCAAGAGTGAGAAAATAGCTTGGTTTTGCCAATAAACGTTTAGCTGGTATATTTAAGGAATGGAAATTTTGTTGTTGTGCGAACAACAGTTTGGTTGACATAAGCAAATAAATAAAGAGGAACTTTTAGAAGTGTCCACTAAAGTTTGCTTGGGACAAACAAAACACAACGTTCTTGACTCAATAAGTAAAATGCAAGTTGCTTAAATAAGAACCAAACGTTTTGCTGGGGAAACTAAACTCTTTTCTCTGTGTGGGAATTCCAAGAAGAAAACGAAGGCATACGTGCATGTAGTCTTGAATATGACAACAAGGGATTTGAACGATCTTAGAAGAAGAAATAATTCTTGAACAAAACGACCTGCCTCAAGACAAGAGTCTATTAGAGGAATGTGAAACCATGGAGAATTGATTGTAGGCTGAAGAGTGTTCTCTTAATTAAGGGTATACTCCAATGAAAGG